>OX454525.1:252258699-253458699 GCA_949715645.1 Portevinia maculata | reverse complement strand
TCAAGTGATGGAATGCCACTGGCTTCGTTTGAGCACTTATGGTGGAAATAACTATAAAATAACGAAAGACAGGAGACATTACGACGATGACTAACAGAAGCCGTGTTTCTTTGCACGCGGATATAGGGATAATTTGAAATGTGCATGTAAAATACAACAACAACTTATCCTATATACGCTAACTTTAGCGGGGATAGCTATCGCCGCTAAGTCAGTTAGCGGGGATAAACAGTGCTTCCAAAACCAATTTTCTTCGTTTCTGATGAACTGATGCGATGAATTTTTCAGGAAATGTCAAAGTTTGACATCCCTCCGACCACTAACACATCCCGCCGAATATTTTGTTCGTGATTTTATTATTATTATTTTTCAAACTTTATTATAAAGGTAATTGAATTTAACAAATCTTTTAATGTGAAATTGTTTTTCATAATTTTAGAATATGCTTGGCATCATTTTCAATTGACGGAAGTAAATATTTTTCAATACAAATTTCTTAACTACAACTTACAGCTGTGTCACGGTGCATGTCATAGGTGCATGTACGCTGCCAAGTTTTTTTGATGAATTCTTAAGCGGCGATAGTCGTTTTCTGATGCCATCCCTATATCCGCGTGCAAAGAAACACGGCTAGAGTCAATCGATATCAGCCGTGCTTCTTTGCACGCGGATATAGGGATAATTTGAAATTTGCATGTAAAATACAACAACTACTTATCCTATATACGCTAACTTTAGCGGGGAATCGCCGCTAAGTCAGTTAGCGGGGATAAACAGTGCTTCCAAAACCCATTTTCTTCGTTTCTGATGAACTGATGCGGTGAATTTTTCAGGAAATGTCAAAGTTTGACATCCCTCCGACCACTAACACATCTCAAACCTCATTATAAAAATCTGTTAATGTGAAATTGTTTTTCATAATTTTAGAATATGCTTGGCATCAATTTCAATTGGCGGAAGTAAATATTCTTCAATTTCAGGATTTTCAATACAAATTTCTTAACTACAACTTACAGCTGTGTCACGGTGCATGTCATAGGTGCATGTGTGCTGCCAAGTTTTTTTTGATGAATTCTTAAGCGGCGATGGTCGTTTCTCTTCGTCAATGAGATTTATCCCGCATTTTTGGAGCCTGTCAAGTAGCTCCAAATAAGTTATTGGTGCACCAGACAGATATGAGTGTTGTGCTCGAGTTGGTCGGACGAACCTAGATGCGGTAATACGTTTATATTATATTTTTCCGGGTGAGGGATGAGAAACAAGTTAAGTGTGTCGGCGATTTGACTGCTTATTTCCGGTATTCATGTTAGTTGGCTCATTTACAAGCTGAGTCAGATTGTTTACCACATCAAAAACCTCAAGATACCTTACTCCGGTTGTTGTCTGTCCAGAATGTCGAAGCCAATGTGAATTGTGTATATTGAAATCACCCGCAATGACGATTTCAGTATGAGGAGGAAGGGTCACAATTTTTGTAATAGAATCAGACAGCATATCCAACTTGTTTTAAGTTGAATGTCTGTCCAAATTGGGGCTTCTGTAAATAAAACAGTAGTTGATTAATTGCCTACGGACATGAAATTTGAGCCAAATGAAATTAAACTCCGGACGCCGAGCTTTAGATGGTTTGAAAGAGCCTAGTTCCCATTTAACCTTATCTGGACTAAATATTTTCCCAGACAAACTATTTACTCTACTAGCTACAAAGACCCTAAGTTCGGTCGCGTTTAAGTTTTTCGTGTGTTGCACGAGCAGAAGAAGCTGAAGTAAGAGTTTTAGCGTATCGGTCCGTCGTTTAGGTTCCATTGGCTTTCGTTAATTATCCTACACAATTTGTGTGATCTTTTCCAACAACTTTATGGATACGCGCTGCTGGTATGTCATTAACGTTTTCGCAGCATTTTCTACATGTAGCTCGTTTCGATCGTCTCGGTTCTGACGTTCTTAGTTTTATTCTGTGAGAGCGAACCTGTATTCGTCCCACCTGTTTGTGTGTTTGGCTTGATTCAAGAGTTTCCTAACCTTCTGAGCTTTGCAAGTTGGTCATTCCACCAGCGAATCTCACGTTTAACTTGCTAAGGGTAGAGGACGCATTGGGAGCGATGCAAAGGGATAGCTACCTTGGTCTCTGATCCGTTTCCGGAACTGCTTGGATTAACATGCTCACCAGCAATGCGAGTCAAAGCAGTGTAGAGTCCTGCACAGCGGTTACTCGACTTCTTGAATCAACTGGTTGCCCAACAGCATTACCAGAGGTTGAGGCGGTTGGAGAGGTATGTGTCTCTACGTTTTTTTTTTATATTTTTGGAATAAATATTCCCACGAGTATCCGGGAAATGAAGTCACCAATGCCAAAGCGCGGTATGCCACGGGAAGGCTGAAATTATAACCGCAAATCGCTTGGTATTGGGTGTTTTCATAAACGTCTGACTAACTAAGACCTGCGTTAGACGTGTTCATAGTCAGATTTTTGATCGAACTAACTTAGATGAATTGCAGGAGATATGTTCATAAACTTCATAAATGTCATCAGTGTCTGGAAGATTGTGCATCCATATTTTTTTGAATGCAGAAAGCGCGGGAGGTAAAAACAAAAATTGAAAGTGCGAAAAATGTAAGTTTTATTGGCAATATTTTAATAATTTTTTTCTTTACAACCATGTCTTGGATTCTTGGATATCAAAAAATCTGACGTTTATGAACATTCAGTGGCTACTTAAAATTGTACTTTTTTTTTGTCAGACTCAGACTCAATACTGGTCCATTGAACTATCAGGCAGACACACCACATTTTACTGTGGGAATTTACTCGTTTTTCTAAGAAAAACGAGAAGGCGCTTCAATGATAAGGAGCTTAGGTTTACAGCACTCACCATATCCGCACCAAATACCTGCCACCTGATACGAGCAAAAGCAGGACAATCACAGAGGAAATGTTCCGCAGTGTCGTCGCTATCTCCACAGGCTTCGCAGTTGGTGGTATCGCTTAGGCCTAGCACCTTAAGGTGTTTGGCAAAAACGTAGTGTCCCGTAAGAACGCCAGTGGTCTGTCTGCAGTCTTTTCTGTTGAGGGACAACAAGAATGCCGCGGATTTCCCACAGACGTCGGGGAGAATTAGCTTAGTCTGTCTGCAACCTGGAGAGTCATGCCAACGGCGATTGTGTTCATAGGAAACCCAACCGTCAATGGAAGCCCTGACCGAGGACTTAGCAGGCCTGCTCACGTTCTGCAGAATAAGTGTGTTCAATAATGCTACAAAGAAGAAAGACTAATGTACTAGCGCAGATTTTTGACGTTTATGAAAACACCCATTCGCTGTTCGCATACTTGCGATTAAGAACTCTTTTAGCCATGCAAGTTATGTATACGATACATTCCTCCCCTAGCATATTAGATATCCGGTTATTGGATTTTTACCTCAACGGTAATGAGAACTAAATAAGGTTATGTCCTACACAAATATGTTAGTCTGCACATTCCTTCACGTAGCAGACAGTAATTTGAATATCCGTTTGGTCAAACATTCTGCTGACCAAACACTTTAAAAATAATCTACAAAGACGGTAATTAGAATATTCGTTTGGTCAAACATTCTGCTGACCAAAAACTTTGAAAGAAATATCCGAACAGAACATGTAGCTTGGAATATCTCGACAAGTTCGAAATGAGTCGTCAAACGTGGACGGTCAATTGTATTTGTTTTTAACTTTTTGTATTCACTAGTATAAAGTAAGAAATTAATAATACAGTAAAAGAAAAGAAAAGTTTTTATTTTTGTTTTTATTTTATTACCCATCAGTACGAAATACAAAATTTGCATCCTTTAGCGTATGCTGTTCCACATTGGATTAGATCTTAAATAATGAGGTTTACTCCCTAGGGTTTACTCCCTTCAAACAGTCTTACCCAGAGTTGGTTTTGGTCAACGATTGACTTTCATAGTCGAATTCTTGGCATCTTCACTGCTATGACCTCATTAGCTCGGATGACGAACCTGTGTGAAACATATACTTCATCGTACCGAGGCATTCCCTTATCCACTAGCCAACGGACGCACCTGGTAGAGGACCTATCCCCCCAGGTAGATGAGGTGGGAGGTTGGATGTGAATTGTGACGTTTTCTAAAACCCGTGCAACCAAATGGTAATTATTCTGGTATTCATTTCCGCCACTGCTGTTAGTGCCGGCTTTATTTGACAAACAGGGTATTAAGGACGATAAGATGGTATGACTTGTACATGCTTAGGATATCTTCAACCAGAGTCTGGTACCAGTCCCAGTCCTCCATGGCAGTCTTCATAGTCTTCGTTTGACTTGCCGACACGTCCGTTCAAATCAAGTAGCTCTGCCGCAAGGATGATACCGATCCCGTTCTTACCATTGAAAGCTTTTGTCCTTACGGCCAAGAATCGCGCCGGATTCCCGGTGTTTCGCCATTATGTTTCTCGAACACACAACATGTCAATTCGCCTTCTAATCATCACATCTTGAATCATTTAGCTACGAACACTCATACAGGTTGGCGCACGAATCGTGCTACAAAAATAAAACGTAATAACTTTTTTTCTGTGTGAGTAATCGGCTTATATTTTTTTTATTTGGCACGTTACTATTTAGATTTATGAAAATGAATGCTTGATACCGAAAAGAGGATTTGAAAAGTGCAGCGGTACCATGATTTGTAGTCCTTCATTTTTGTCCAAAGGAAATTTAGGCAGGAGTTTGGCGGCACTCCCCCGAGTAGATGGACCATTATGAGGCTGGTAAACATGTTTGCCGAATCTAGGAGCATCCCACGAAGACCGTACCATCGAGATCCCTATGTTCGGGTTCAAGACACAATCGCGGCTGTAGCATCGTCAATTATCGGCACAAATTGGAGTTAGCAGACGGTCATTACAACGGATAATTCATGGTGACTTAAACTTGTTTCCGTACAAAGTCCAAATTGCAAGCAAGTTAAACACTCTGGATTTGCCTATTCCCCTGGAATTTTGCCAAAAAATTATTGAAATGACCGAAAAAGACAACAGCTTGATAAATTGCTTGTTTATGTCAGATGAGGCCCATGTTGATTTAAACGGCAATGTAAATAAGCAAAATTGCCGTATATGGAGTGAATCTAAACCAGAAATACTCCATAAGACGGTACTGCACCCAGAACGAGTCACAGTGTGGCGCGCAGTTTCATCAAGGTGTATTGTGGTGCCATACTTCTTAAAGAGAACGGTTATTTAAAGATATTGTAGGAATTTTGTTTACCCAGAACTGCGCGGAAGAAGTAGAAGTCAAGCAAGAGGTATACAAAACGAAATCAAGGAATTTCACTGAATTGAAGCAGTCCATTAAAACAATAATTGAGGCGATCCCGACTTTAACCCTTCAGGCCGCAATGAATAATTTTCTGATCAGGTGTCGCATATGTGTGGATGAGCATGGAGGTCATTTACGGTTTATCATCTTCAAAAACAATTAGTTATATAAAATTAAATTGAATTTTCTATACAATAAAAAAAAAATTAAATACATTGATTACAAAAAATGCTATTTGAATTTCTTATTGTAGCACAATTGTACCCTGTACTTGCAACGTTCCAACTCGCGACCTTCCCTGTTCGCCTAAGCTTAAGCATAAGTGCAAGTTTTTACGCTTGATAAACGCTTCTGATGTCGAAGTGCAGGCATGCTCATCATGTGCTTTTCCTTCTGTCGAATCAAGCCTTACGAATCTTTGCGCTCATGAGAACTAGCAGTTCAATGACTGACATTTCACATTACAACTAACAAGGGCAGCTACACATCTTGGAGTCATCCTGGATAGTAAGCTCTTCAATTCAATTTTTCAATATTCAATTGAATTTATTGTAATTTCATTTAGTTGACAAAGGAAATGCACTTAAATCTAAATTAAATGACATGGCTTAAAGACGTCGGCCAAGGACTATCAACAATGTTTTATGTTGTATTATGTTTGATTAATTCTTGTTTACCTTTCATTTTAAAAAGCTTCTTGTACAATTCGTCGACGATAAGATAAAGCTGTTTCGCTGTTTGTCTGCAGTTAATAAAAAAGGTTTTCCAAAGCAAACTCCTAAGAAGTTTTCTACGTTTTCTCTTTGCGATAAGTTATATCACCCCTTGAACGAAAAATTGTAGAGATAAACCTTGTTTTCTTTGAATCATGGAAGTAGTTTAATGGTCCTATATTAAAACTCAAGGTCTTGTAGATTTCTTTGTTGACACTTCTGCTTCCTCAATAAACTTTCCGCGAATGCTTGTGTCCACGTAAGATAGGAACTAAATAAGATAGGAATTCCAAGTCATATCCCTTGTGCTCAGCCAAATTTTTAATTTCTTTATACCAAAGACTCCTTGAATTTAGAGTGCATGCCACAACTTTCCCCGGTAATCGTTCTGGTCACATAGACAGCGTGCTTGGAACGTATTCGATGATTGATAGGCTCTTAAAATTATAGGCGTAAAGTTAGGTGCATTCGTGGGTAATCGGAACATCCTGCAGATTTCCTAAGTTTCATACGACATAATGCCCTCATACTTGTGCTCCATAGAAAAGTATAGATCGCGAAACTTCTTTAAATACCCTTTATTTTATACTGTGAGGTGTATTGCGATTTTGGAAATAGTTCCTCAATGTAAGCCCAATGGCACTAGTTGTTCTTTCAAATGCGGCTCCATACTAGGAAATGACCATCCCTAGATATTTATACTGCTCACGTTAAATGCCCACCTTTCTCTTCTGGGTTGTCTTCCTCCACCCCTTTTAAAAATGATGACTTTTGATCTTCTCAAAGTAATCTCTAGATTCCAAAACATACAATAGTCGTATACTCGATTTATCATAAGTTGTAGAGTCTCTGGAGATCTCGCTAATAAAACAAAATCATCAGTAGATAATAGTGCCTTAATATGAGTACATATTACCGAAATAAATACCTCCTCTAAGACATTCAAGTGTTTCTTCGATGAAAAGAGCAAATATTTATGGACTTGCATTGCAACCTTACCTAACGCCAACTCGTGTGGTGCTATCGTGTTATTGTATAAGTTCTCCATTACCTTGCCAAACTTGTCTGACATTCCATATTGATAGAGCTTGTATAAAAGTCATTGATGATCTATGGTATCGACGGCAGCTCTATTTCTAAATCGATACAAAATGCATATAGCTTTTGCTTTCGCTCCATAAGTCTCCGCAATATTTCGCAGCAAAAAATTTGATCTTCTATGTTATTCCACAGTACAAAATCCAGCTTCAATTTTTTTACCGAATTCGTTTTCGTGAGTCCAGCGTATTAAACGGGCTTGTAAGGACTCCGGGAAATACTTTTGCTGAAGCATCCAGAATCGATATTCCGTGGGAATCGACGGGTCTGGCAAGTCGCCTTTCTTAAAAATTGGAAATATTATTGCTTGTTTAAAGCTTTCCGGAACGTTTCCGGATTCATGTATCTTGTTGAGTACTTGTGTAAATGTACTCAGTAATATTCGTCGAGCTTGAAAGTCTCTTGACTAAGCTAAGTCTTCCATTACAATGGTGATAACTTATTGGGATTAATTATGCATATTGCGTGTAAAATAAAAATTGATTGAATGTCCCTTTTATTTACATTAGGTTATTTTACAAAGAGGTCCTTGGAGCCACACTTTAGGACCTTTTTCGTTGTTCCAAGGACCTCTTAGTCAAATAATATTTAACCAGATATACCGTGCGGATTATAATGATATTATGGAAAAATATCCTTTTTTCGACTTTTAATGACCTTTTTTGTTGTTCCAAGGACTTTTTAGTCAAGTAACATTGAACACATATATACCGTGCGGATTCAAATGACATTTTTGACACTTTTAAGGACCTTTTTGTTGTTCCATGGACCACTTAGTCAAATAACATTGAACACAGACGTGCGGATTCTAATACATTTTGGGAAAATTCTTTCTTCGACGATGATGTTCTCCAAATTATCTATATAAAGTTTCACGTTCGTATAAACGTTCACTGTAATTTAATCCCATTTTGTCTTCGGATGGAGTTCCATAATTTGCATGTCATCGCTACGAATTGAATCCAGCTCGATTATAACAACAATGGAGATGTGATCCGATTATGGTGATGCCCTCACTTCAAAGTCTGTTATCAAGGAGCACCAATCTCCCTCTGCGAAGCAGTAATCGATGACTGAAGTGCATTGTGATTTTATGTAGTTATTTTCACCATCAATTTCGGATTTACTTTTAGTAGTCTAAGCCCCATTAAATCCATGAGTTCCAATGTTTCTTTCACACGTATTTATTACTAGGTCCTTCATTTCCGTTCAATGATAAATCGCTGAGAAAGTATTGTTATTTAAAACAACAAATCATCCTTAAATCAACACATTTAATAAACAATCAAACCTCTCATTAAGTATTTCCTTCGTTAAACAATCAAATTTCTTATTCAGTATTTCCTCCTTTTCTCTATACTTTTCAATACTGTCACCTATCGCTAGAAATCGCATTGTTCGAAAGTACATTGTCTTGGCTCTTACGCGTTTCACTTTTTCTTTTTTTTTTTTGTCGGGGTGCGAGACTTTCTACACTGGAGCACTCAGACTCAATACTGGTCCATTGTACTACCAGGCAGACACACCACATTTTACTGTGAGAATTCCTAAGAAAAACGAGAAGGCGCTTCAATGATAAGGAGCTTTGGTTTAGAGCACTCACCATATCCGCACCAAATACCTGCCACCTGATACGAGCAAAAGCAGGACAATCACAGAGGAAATGTTCCGCAGTGTCGTCGCTTTCTCCACAGGCTTCGCAGTTGGTGGTATCGCTTAGGCCTAGCACCTTAAGGTGTTTGGCAAAAGCGTAGTGTCCCGTAAGAACGCCAGTAGTCTGTCTGCAGTCTTTTCTGTTGAGAGACAACAAGAATGTCCTACAGACGTCGGGGAGAATTTGCTTAGTCTGTTTGCACCCTGGAGAGTCATGCCAACGGCGATTGTGTTCATATGAAACCCAACCGTCAATGGAAGCCCTGACCAAGGACGCAGGCAGACAAATCGCTGGTTCAGGTCCTGAGAAGTCCCCCTCTGAGCCCTGTCTAGCAAGTTCATCGGAGATCTCATTTCCCGTGATCCCGTTATGATCCGGGACCCAGACAAGTCTAAGTGAATTCAGCCTTCCGACCGAATTCAGAGAGATCTTGCAGTCACGGACTATTTTGGCGGTGGTTAAGGGGTTGAGCAAGGCCTTAAGCGCAGCCTGACTGTCGCCACAGACGCAGATACTTCGCCCCCTCCAGCTGTTCCTCGCAACATAGTACATGGCCATTAGGATAGCATAAGTCTCCGTTTGGAAAGTTTACGCATGTTTGCCTAACGAGAAGAAAAGGCTAATGTTGTCGCTCTCCATGAAAACACCAGCACCAGATCCTTGATCGGTTTTGGAGCCATCCGTGAAGATTCGACTGCATTCCTTTACATTCTCAGAGTCTGGCCAGAGCCAGTCCTGAACACGAGGAAAGTCGACTTCATAGTTGCGCTTCAGCCGAAGTTCCGGTGTCATCGCATCAGACGGCATATCCATAAGAACATATCCACGAACTGTTGTCAATCGTTGATGGGGTCAGACGCGTCGAGAACCACCTCCCCAAATTGTTGATTTTTATAATAAGCCTGAAGCTAAAATTAATCGTAAAAAACTAGTTTATACATTATTAAAAGAACGCTATTTAATTGTTTAAAATGAAATGTTCTACTTGCAATTTAAAAGTGGAAAGACACGAACAGAAAATTTCATGTGGCAATTGCACCCAATATTTTCATGCAAAGTGCGTTAAATTAGAAAAAAGAGAAATAGAGTTTTTTGAGAAGAGCAAACAAGGTTACAAGTGCAACGGTTGTGTTTCTCAGCGGAGAAAGTCAGTTTTGGCTGATCGTGTTCCCCTTACCCATCTAAGGTCTCAGCAATTGACTCATCACCCGTTTCAATAACTTGCGGATTCCCAAAAGAACCTTCTACTTCCCCTTCGGTATCTCTCATTTCTCTTGATAATACCACCTCTATCCTCTATGGAGCAAACGGTTACGCTTCACATGTTATACAGGGAAATAATGAAACTTCAAAAGTTAAACACCAATGGGCTTACCAAAATTAAGTACCTAGAAGAAAACAATGCATCTCTTACTAAGAAGGTGGATTCTCTGGAAATGAAGGTGAATTTACTTGAACAAAGAGAAAAAAAGAGTTCAGTGGTTATAGTCGGTATACCCGAAGTAAACAATGTTAACGCTAAAGAGAAAGTTATTAAACTTATTAATGTTGGTGTTGGTGAGAAGATCGATGCTGATGAAATTGAGGATTGCTACGTCAAAAATGTGAAGTCAAAAGAAACGACGAAAACATTGTGTGTGTAAAGTTTTCTTCGCTAGCACGCAAGGAAAAAATCATTAATAAAATCCGTAGCAGCAAATTAAGTTTGTTTTCAAATATCTTTGAGGATCAATGCATGAACAGCGGCAGTAGCAAGACCAACCGTAGCAGCAACAGAATATTTATCAACGATTCTCTTACCGGATACCCAAGGTCTTTATTGGAGAAGGCAAAACAACTAAAAAACAACCGAATTTGCAAATATGTTTGGGTGAGAAACTCGTCGGTGCTTATCAGAAAGAAGGAAGGCGATAAAGCAATTAAAATTGTTAGTTTTGAGGATCTTTCTAAAGTAAATACTTAAGTAAATCTTCTTCTTTATTTTTCATAAATGTCAAATTATAATTCAATAAATTCGTCTATAGATCCTCTTAATAATAATCTAAGTGATAATAATTTCTACTCTTCCAATTCTAATAACATGAATTGTCTTTGTATTGAACATTCAAATAATTACTTCTCTGGCTTCTCCATCATCAGCTTAAGAAAGAATTTTGATTCCTTTTACTCGCATCTTGCATCTTTGAACCATTTACCAGACTTGATTTTTCTTTCTGAGATATGGATATACAATAATGAGGTTTCAGACTTTTATATACCCAATTTTACATTCGCTGCTACGTGCAATGATTCTTATTCATCTGGTGGCATCGCATTATTTTATAGAAGCGACTTGGCGTGCGAAATTTTTAATTCTAATATGATCAGTGCTGACTTGATAAGTGTTAAATGCGATATTTCTGGTTCCCGGTTTTCTATTATTGGAATTTATAGATTACATATGTGTTCTATAAAGATGTTTATGGAAGAATTTTCCGACTTTCTCAAAAAGCAAACTTGAAAAACCTTGTTCTTGTGGGAGACTTTAACATACTCGTAGATATTCTATCACATTCGCCCAATGTTGATCTATTTCTTTCAACGTTGTCTTCTTATGGGGTTGAATCATTACTGACCCAACCTACTCGAGTAGTTTTAAACTCTAGCACTTGCTTAGAACATATTTTTATACGGTTACACAGGAGTAACTGCTTGACTTATAAATCAGTTTAGATGACCCTTCTATTGCGTTTGATTTGTTTTTGAGTACACTGCAGTTTCATATTTCGAATTGCAGCCAAAAAATAAGGAAAATAAAGAAAATTTATATGTATCAAACCTTGGATGACTTTATCATTACTAAAGAAAATTAGAAAGAAAAATCAACTATGTATTCGTGTAGCCAAACATCCGAACAATATTAGACTGAAAAGGTTATATAAAAAAATATGTGACGAACTAAGAACCCAAATACCTATCCGTAGGGATACTTACTTCAGTAGTAAGCTGTCTGAAAATATTGGCAACACAAAAAAGGAATGGGAAGTCGTTGACGTGATTTTAAATAGAAAGAAACCTAACGCTGACATAGTCTTAAGCAGAGATAATATGCATGTAACTGAACCTCTAGAGATTCCTAACCTTTTTAATGATTATTTTGCCAACGTCTCAGGAACTATTCAGGATTTATCATTGCTAAATAACTCTTCCGGCCAATTTGACCGCACAATCCAGCAGGAGGTATTTCAAATGCACAGTTTTTTTTTTGAAAGTTTCACACCGCTTGAAATTCATAAAATTATATGCGCTCTAAAATCTTCCAACTCATCTTCTTACGATGGTATATCAAGTAGAATTCTTAAATATATATCATTACTAATATCAGATGTTCTTTCCTTTATATTTAACCTAAGTATTGAAAAAGGTATCTTCCCAGATTCATTCAAAACAACGGTCGTAGTTCCACTTCATAAAAAAGGAGATACAACAGTTTTAAACAACTACCGTCCTATTTCTCTTTTATCTACTTTTTCAATTTTTTTTGAAAAGGGTGTTAAATCTAGAATGCTGTCATTTCTTGGTAAAACAAATTATTTAAGTGAGTTTCAGTTCGGTTTTAGAAGCGGAAGATCTACCGAAGAAGCCTTATTGAAACTGTGAGGCGAAATCTATAATAGCCTGAACGACTCTAAAACTTTTGCTGCTCTATTTATTGACATTACTAAGGCATTTGATACTGTAGATCATAAGCTGTTGCTTAGCAAATTGTTTAACGCAGGGTTCAGGGGATCGATTCATTCGTGGTTTGCCTCTTATCTGCGTAACCGCAAGCAAAGGGTGAAAATAAAATGCGTCCTAAGCTCAGCAATCTTTATAAACATAGGTGTTCCGCAAGGGTCCGTTCTGGGCCCAATTTTATTCTTGATTTTTGTAAATTCGCTATTTGTTCAATCGTTCAAGGGCAGAATTACAGCTTTCGCCGACGATACTGCGTTATCCTACTCCAACACTAATTATGTTGACTTATTTGTAGATATGAACTCTGATCTAGAAATACTACGAAGATGGTTTAAGTTGCATAAACTAATCAGTAATCAGTGACAAAACTAAGTTCATGGTGTTTGATATTATGGGTTCAGTTCCAGAAGATATGACGTTGCAGTATCACTCACCTGGGTGTTTAAGATTTCGTCTTAACAATGTATGTTGCCAATGTCAGTTTGTGCCCTCCTTTGATGTAAATGCCAACTGTTCTAATGACTGCTTTACAATTGAAATGGTTGAAAACTTTAAGTACATAGGAGTTGTATTGGATGCAAGACTAAATTGGAAGGCCCACACTACGTATTTAAAGCATTATTTTAATAGACTCGTTAGGCATCTTTATCATCTAAGTCTTTATTGCTCTTCTTCTGTTTTAACGCTAGTTTACAATGGTTTGTTCAAATCAAAACTTCAATATGGAATTTCGTGTTGGGGCGGTACGCATTTCAATAAAATTGAGCCTCTATTAATAAAGCAGAAGCATGTGATTCGGATCATCTGTCGAGTAAATCGTAGAACTTTTAGTGTCGAGTTATTTAGAAGTCTGGAAATTCTTCCGTTAAGGCATCTCTATTATTTTAAAGTACTTAAAATATTCTTTCGTAAGTCCGGGTATACTGAAACCAGGCTGTATGGTATCTACAACTTACGCGTTAACACCAGGAATTTCGTTAAAGTACCAAAAATCAATAAAGCTATGTTTTCTCGGTTTTATAATGTTACTGCGTGTCGCCTTTTTAAAAGGTTACCAATAAATATTAGATGCGAAAGAAAGGAGTCAAGATTTTTAAATTATACTCGCATCTGGCTGTTTTCATTCAATAACTGCGAAATAGAAAATTTTTTTACTCCAATGATTTAACACATTGGCCTGTTATTATATTATGATTATTATTATTATAAATATTGCTGCTGAATTTTACATTTTGATTCTTAGTTATGTTATACCCTATTGACATATTAATTCAATTTGTTAATTTTTTATAAAGGTGCATTCGCCTTTTGTCCTTCTGACAATAGAATGTTCCTAACTATTTTATGTTAAAATGCTCGTTAATAACAGATCTTAATTTTTATAATCTTAATTATGTAATGCTTGAACCGTTTTTTACATGAAATAAAGTTATTATTATTATTATTATTATTATTAAGACAAGAGTCGAAGGAGAGCCGTTGCGCAAGTTCATCAAAACTCCAGTGCGAGTTATACCAAAAGCCACCTCTTTTTAAACGTTAGATAGCTTTGATTGTGCAACCCATAATGTAAACATCAAGGGGCGGGAGGTTCAATAATGCATCCAGGCTGGAGCCAGGCGTGCTGGGGAAGGCCCCCGTGCAGCCGAGACATACCTTCCTTTGGAGTTTGGCGAAAGCAGCAGTAACGTATTTACGCGAAAGCTTATTCCACCAAACAACCGATGCGTATGCTATAAATGGTCTTACCATAGCCGTATAAATCCATAGGACTCTTTTCGGTGATAAGCCCCATGTCTTGCCGAAAATGCCCTTGCACTGCCAGAAAACCGACAGCGCCTTGGCATTCTTTAGCTCAACATGCTTGGACCAAAGAAGTTTGCTATCCAGGATGGCTCCCAGATATTTTTTCTGTTTACCCCCGCCATAACATAACGGCCACAAGCTGCATCCGCAACCAACGTTCTATTCATTAGCAATGCTTTAATCCACAGCACCAATGGTTCGTCAACGCCGTGTTGTCTGACAGAGCTGCATATGCTGTCAAAAGTCGCATTGTCAAAAGCACCTTCAATATCGATGAAAATGCCCATCGCGTATTCTTTTCTGTCAAGCGCGCCCTCAATTCTAACAACTAGATTTTGGAGCGCAGTCTCGCAGGATTTTCCGCGTTGATAGGCATATTGCACCTGAGATAGTGGGCGCAATCGCAAACCTCGACCAGCCTTTCCAAGCTTTTCAGCAAGAAGGAAGTCAGACTGATTGGTCTGAAGCTCTTGGCGAGCGAGTAGTCACTTCTGCCAATTTTTGGTATAAATGCCACTCTAACTGTACCCTAGGGTGTTGGAATGTATGCCAGTGCTAGGACAGCGGTGAAGATTTTCTTCATAGTCGGTAGCAACTGGTTTGTAAATTGTTGCAGCATGGCTGGGTATATTCCGTCCGTACCAGGTGACTTGAAGCCGTCAAAAGACGCAAAGGCGTATCGTCCATCACCACGGCCTTCGCAATATACCAGCTACGCCGAGTTGTTTGTTTCACTTACCTTGCATATGTATCGTAGAAAACGCCATAAAAACTGTCTTACCGATCGGGGAGTTTATTTCGAGGATTACAATTCTTTGAAATATTTCTATTTGACAGCAGAACAGTTAATCTCAAATTTTTTGATAATGAGGTAAGGCAGACCTTTAACGTAGTTCATCGGCCGGTTTCTATGATAGGGCAAGTATGCGGATCGGATAAGACACGTTCGATGGAATGATTGGGGTGAATGCATTGTGCCGGAAACTTTAATATAGGTAGTTGAGTAAAATTTTCAGAGCAAAAACATAAATTCAAAAAATGAATAAATAATAAGAGGCATTAACGGCCCGGTCCATACGAGGCTTGAAGCGACGTTTCTTAGCATCTTATAACAAGTGATACTCTTGTATATTTGTCAGACTTTCGCAAGAGGGCAAAAACTTAAGGTGTTACTGGAACTCGGTACTTTATACGCCGAAGAAACTCCAACTCCCTTACAAGCCTTAAGAAAGGCCAGTGATTGAGTATAGCCGTGTTTCTTTGCACGCGGATATAGGGATGGCATCAGAAAACGACCATCGCCGCTTAAGAATTCATCAAAAAAAAACTTGGCAGCACACATGCACCTACATATGACATGCACCGTGACACAGCTGTAAGTTGTAGTTTAGAAATTTGTATTGAAAATCCTGAAATTGAAAAATATTTACTTCCGCCAATTGAAATTGATGCCAAGCATATTCTAAAATTATGAAAAACAATTTCACATTAACAGATTTGCTAAATTCAATTACCCTTAAAATTAAGTTTGAAAAATAATAATAATAAAATCACGAATAAAATATTCGTCGGGATGTGTGATTGGTGGGTTGTCAATTCCTTGTTGACATTTCCTGAAAAATTCATCGGAAGGATTCATCAGAAACGTAGATAATGGATTTTGGGAGCACTAGCCGTGTTTCTTTACACGCGGATATAGGGATAATTTTCAATTTGCATGAAAAATACAACAACAACTTATCCTATATACGCTAACTTTAGCGGGGATAGCTATCGCCGCTAAGTCATTTAGCGGGGATAAACAGTGCTTCCAAACCCCATTTTCTTCGTTTTTGATGAATCGAAGCGATGAATTTTTCAGGAAATGTCAAAGTTTGACATCCCGCCGACCACTAACACATCCCGCCGAATATTTTGTTCGGGATTTTATTATTATTTTTTTTCAAAATTTAGTAAATCTGTGAATGCAAAACTGTTTTTTATAATTTTAGAATATGTTTGACATTAATTTCAACTGTGGGAAATTAAGTTTTTTTTGATGAATTCTTAAGCGGCGATGGTCGTTTTCTGATGCCATCCCTATATCCGCGTGAAAAGAAACACGGCTACTGTTTATCCCCGCTAAATGGCTTAGCGGCGATAGCTATCCCCGCTAAAGTTAGCGTATATAGGATAAGTTGTTGTTGTATTTTACATGCTAATTTCAAATTATCCCTATATCCGCGTGCAAAGAAACACGGCTTATAACTCACATCTGAAGCTTGTCTTCCAACAATTTTCCGAAAATACTCCACAGTAATCGCCTCATTTATGACCCAGAATCTACATCAAATCTCCAACCAGTGGCTCAACAATGAGTTGACGCAGACTTTTGTATATTTTATATATGTATATACAACATACATATATTACAATGGGATAATCACGACTATCACAGAGTCCGTCGTACTCGGAATTTCGCCACGAACCCCGAAAGTACTATCACAGAATCCGTCGTAGGGGAAATGTTTGCTACGAATTTCGAAATTCGTAGAAAGTGGTATCACTGAATCCGAATGAATCGGAATTTTGACATTTAAATCTACGAACTATTTGATTTTTCGTATTGCGCAGACAAAAAAGAATCCAAATGCAAAAACCGTAAGTTTGTTACAGAATTATGGAAAAATAATCATTTATTTTCAATTTTCATATTATTATATTTAAAGGTCGAAAATTTCAACAAATAGATTGCAGTTCGAGATAATGGTGGAGCTGCTTTTCCATATATGAGAATCGTGGTTTGATCCGGGATACCGCGCATCGATGAAGCGTATGCGCATTTTGCTATCGCAAATAAGAAAAATTGATTTAGGAGCATTTGAAAGAAGTGCTTAGCTAAATATACCTACCAACATGGCATTTATACTACAAGGTGGCGCAAAAGTAATCCTCCTATCAGAAAATGCTATAAATTTTGCAATTGGCCCCTAATGTCAGTTCTGTTTTGACATTTGTGTAGTAAACACATTCGAAATACACGTTAATAAACAATGTTACGCTACACTGCTCCAGAACGTGGAATATTGGTGACTATTTATTTGAGCAATAATCGGTCGGTGACAAAAAAACATCGGAAGGTTATTTTTGCGCCACCTTGTATATCATTTTCTTTTGTAGTACAAATATTTTTCTTCAGCCGGTGGGATAATTTTGATATGAATTCCATCGATGCACATAACAACACCCGGAAATCTTCTCTGAGTAGAAGTCTAATTTTCAGACTGGACAGAGCCTTCTTTCCAAAATATCCAGCAGCATTTTTAAAATGCCTGAAAATGAAGACTGTGCCATTCCAACTGAGTTGTCTTTACCAACGCCGTGTTGGTATCCGCATTCGCCCATAAACCTTAATAAGACTACAAGCCGACTTAAAGGAGTGATTGAAGAGGATAAAAAAGTAGGACCAAGTTCCTGTTCTAGTTCCTTCAATACATACTTCAATGCTCGTTTGTTGAGGCGAACATTTTTTTTAAATCTGTAAACTTGAATTTAGTTTGAAATAAAACAAAATATTCTGCAACAACTCGATTATAATATTATTCATTTCTTCAATCTCGCATACGTTGACGTTAAGCAGCTGATTTCAAAATTTCGAATATGACTTAATAGTGCGGCAATGCGTTTTGTGGTTACATTCGGATTCTGTGATATACATTTTTTCTTATTCGTAACATAGATCCGAATTCGTAACTTTTTTACGAGGGATTCTGTGATAGACGTGAATATAATCGGAGAAATTAAACGAAATAATTTTTAGAAACGCATTGTTTGTTCGTCCTTCTAAGCAGACAGCTAATGCTCACAATTTGAGAGTAAAGGAACTCTTATCAGAAAATATCGCCAACCAGCGTTCTAACATATAACAATTAAATAAAAAAATATGTAAATACACTAGGAGCGCTAAACCAATTTTCGGACGACGATATTGTATCATGCATGCTCAAACAGTGCAATTCAGCGCCAGTGTCGCAGGAGCACACAAAAGATTGTACTTTTGAACAGTGACAAGTATTGCAATTTCAAGCGATATTTAATAGATATTCTAGCACAGTAGTGAAATGTATAGAGAAAAGGAGGAACTACTGAAAAAGAGAGTGATTGTTTATCGAAGGAAATAATAAATAAGAGATTTGATTGTTTATTGAATGTGTTGATTTAAAAGTGAATTTTTGTATGAAATAAGTGAATTGCCAGTATAATAGAGAACAAAGATATTGAATGAGAACTAATAACGATTAAATAAAGAGAGTACATTTTTAGCTTTTCGAATCGTAACCTGGATGTAACAATAAATAATTGGTATAATAAGTACTTAGGTAGAATTAAGAATTAGCCAACGCCCCATCTGTTGTGTAGCACACAAAATATAAATATCAGTTGCTCAATGTAAAGCTAAGATTCAGATTATGGTAAGTTCATTATATACAACCACCCAAATATTCCCTCTATTATTTTTCCTCTCTTATGGCTTTTGCCTTAAATACAATAACACCTATAACTATACTCACCATTCTCCACCATAATTATTCCACAGCATCTTAATCAGTAGGAGCATAAGCAACTTATTTTATGGGTATGTCAATGATGCTATAATGTGATATACGGTTATGTTCTACATTTCAATCGATAACGAATTGAGATCTATGTTATCCATGTTCTACATCGTTTTCGACAATTTCGCAATAACTTCGAAACTTCAAAATTCTTTGTTCATATTTAATTGTTCGCATTGGCGCAGCGGTTAATGTATTGGACTATGTTTGATATAAAATCTAAAATTTTAATAATGACGCCGAGTTTTGAATTTTTTTTTTCGATGAATATAAAGGATCTTCTATTAATGAATTGACAGCTTCTTTTTTAAATAAAATGCAAACTACTTGAGATATCTCAAAAAAATTAATTTGCTTGAATTACTATCAAAACATTTTTGAACGGAGTTCCACCTATATCCACCTCGGGAACATATGCAGCGGTCGGTACATTGAACCCAATTTTCGATGACTCGGCCGCACATTTCGACCGATACGGCCGCTATTTCTCGTTTAATATTGGCACTGAGCTCCTCTAACGGCGCCGGCTTGTTGGCGCAAACCACTGATTTAATGTAGCCCCATAAAAAAGTATAGAGACGTTAAATCACAGAATGTCGGCGGCCAATAAACGGATCCGTTTCTCGAGATAACACGTTAACCGAACTGAGACTTCAATAACTCGATTGTTGCACCCGCTGTGTGGCTTGTGGCACCATCTTGTTGGAACCACATATCGCTGATGTCCAATTCATGCAATTGCTCAACGAAATAACGTTACAACATTTCTCTGTAGCGAATACCATTTACCGTAACGTGACGATCATTTTCATCGCCGAAAAAACAGCCCAATGACGCCACCGGCATGAAAACCGCACCAAACAGTGACTTTTTGCGGATGAAGTGCTGTTTCATGAAGCACATGAGGGTTCTCACCTGTCCTGCAATGTATATTTTGTTTATTGACGAAGCCGTTTAACCAAAACTTCGCTTCATCATTGAAGATGATTGTGCGATGAAATACTTTATTTTCTTCCATCATGTCCAGAGCCCAATTCGGGAACGCAGCTTCATATGATCAAGTGTCTTTAGTTCTTGAGTCAGCTTGATCTTGTAAGGGTGTAGGCCAAGATCCTTACACAAAATTCGACATAATGTGGTCTGGGAGAGGCCCAATTCTTAAGAACGCCGTGAAATCAACTGATTTGGCTGGTTTGCGACGGATGCCTCTGCGGCAGCAATATTCTCCACACCTCGGGCAAAACGTAGTCTCACTGGCAAGGCAGGTATGGTAGGTAGGAGTGGCTGCCTGGTGCAACAAGGATGCAATTAGTGCAAAAGGCGCCGTGCCACCACTCAAGTGACCAATGGTGTCACTTTGTGTTTCAAATCCACCCCGTGGAATTGAGAAATTCGATGATATTGCAGAATTTAGTATTGCTCAATTCTGATAGGTCGTCGAAGAATGCTTTGCCGAGTATGCGATGTCGAGCTCTAGCTAGGGCCGCACATTCGCTGAGGTAGTGGTAGAGGGTCACCTTTTCCACCGGATTCCCGCAGCTGCTGCAGTGTGGGTCAGCGTGAACTGACCGACAGGCCAGTGTCCACTGCTAACCGCCACAATTCTGTTTGTTAGGTCGTGGGTTCTTTTAGCATTAAACGGCACGGCAACATCAAGCAGACAATATTCTGACTCAAATTTGTTCACTAGACTAACAAATTGGCGTTAACGCTCTTAAAGTTGCGACCACTGACTCGGAATTTCGGAAGTAAATATTAATTATTTGTAAGCGTTGTTCCTTCGTGTACTTCCCCAAAATGTTGATTTTACTTAATATTTTGACATTGACAAATTGGTTTAAGAATGAGTTCACACTGAAAGTTTGAAGTTGTCAAGTTGCTAATGAAAGACCGTTTATATGTAAGATTATTTCATAAAAAGTTATTAGGTCGAAATGCAAAAAATTATAAGGTTTTAGTTAAATTTAGAGCGTAAGCATAAGGACCATTGATTTAGGATTAGTATCCTGTTAGTTTCTATTGTTAAAGGTCCCTATTTTGAAAGTGAAATCAACGTTCAACTCGCTAAGAAATAACATCTAAGAAAAAAACAACACTTTGAAAATTACAACTTAAAAAGGTTGTGGTTGGACATCTAATCTAAATTTCAAGTTCAAACCTCTCCGGGCCGCATTTTTTTTTCTTGCGAACGTCTGACAAACATCCAAGTGTTATTTTACCAGAGGTCCTTGGTTTTATATACATTTTGCTTACATCACCAAGAAATACAAAACCAATTGCAACTGCACCAATTTCACAATTAAGTCACGTAGCAGAAACAATGTGGATTGAATTCGTTCAGGAAATGGAATTTCCCGAAATGTATTATTTATTTATTTATTTATTCCTTGTCACCAAAGAACAAAATCTTTCATAGACATAAGGTCATACATTAAAAATTAAAAAAAGAAGAAATAGGAAAATACAAAGAATGCCCATTTGTGAGAATAAAACAATACAACGCAACCATCATCTAGTCGAAAGCAGACGATTGATCAGTTTGAGTAGCAATAAACAATAAAACCATAATAAAAGCCATATTGAATCGTGAATTTGGTTGCTTGTAACATTGTATGGTTGTACCTTTTACTGCCAAAAAACGACGATTAGGTAGTGTAATTACGTATGGAGACAAAGAGTATCAAAATTCAACTATCAACTTAAAAAAAAAGTTGAAAAAAGCAAGGCAACAAAGAAGTATCTGGCGCAGATAACATCCATCCTGCAGATACAACTCCGCAGAACCAGCAGTCGGGAAACGTGCTCGGACAAACTTCGCGGGGCAGAAGTTGGTTCTGGTTTGCAAACTAGGAAACCAGAGTCTAAAAGTGGAAGTCTATATCGGTCGAAATAAGTACTTGGCTACCAGCGACACCGGTGCCATCACTTTTGTTATATGGAGGGACATCGCCCGTCGCGACTCCAATGGTGTATGGGAACGAGAACGACGCATCCCTTAGGGCAGTCATTCTAAGGTCGAGGTCCTACCACCATCTTCAGCGAACCTGATGTGGACAAAGCTGGAATGTGATCCTTGGAGACATCGATTCTTTTTAGTTGAGCCAGAAGACAACTACTACCAAAACCGCGTCGTGGGGAAAATGCTTGTTGGGCCGAAGAACAATATGGTTCCAGCAGGAGTTCTTGATGCTGAACACAAAAGTGTCAAATTGAGGCAAGGAGCGGGGATTGGAAAGTGTGTACTGATTACTGCTATCACGAAATTATCACAAAAAGGTGCTCCGAAGCCTCGTTCACCAACGAGAATGACTGAGGTGAAAAGAGCTTTGTTCGAGCACTGCGATCTGAATCAGAAGCAGCGAGCCATGGCAGCGGCAGGGGACCTCATCAACGAGTTTGCGAATATATCGCTTCGCGGAACGCGAGTATGGCCGATCACACCTTATATAACACGGAATAGACACTGGAGATACGAGACTAATTCGACAGCCTCCCACACGACAACCATTGATGGATGGATTGAACGACTGCAGATGTATGATTACGAGAAACAGCATCGAAAGGCAACTCCTCACTCTAACGCAGACGCTCTCTTTCGGCGGCCCTGCAAAGCTGATTGGAAACATTGCGCAGTCATGAAAAAAAGGATAGGGTAATAGTGAAACGGTTGATGGGTGAGTACATTAGCGGCTGGAGTGCACGGGAGATCCGGAAAGCTCAAAAGGAACATCCGGATATCGAGCCGTTTCTCGCCTGGGAGGAACATAAGGGAAAGCCGGTCTGCCAGCAGATTCCCAATAAGAGCCCGGAACTTAAGGCATACTAGGTACAGTGGGACTCACTTTATGTTCAAAATGGAATTTTGAGAAGAAAGTCGAAAGTCAACGAAGTGCTTAGAGAACTGCACGATGGAGTGTCCAGAGTACAATTGGGAGTAAATAAGACACTCGAAAAAGTGCCAGAACACTTTCACTGGGTCCACCCAAGAAATGATGTCGAAAGCTGGTGCCGAAGATGCGTTACTTGCGCATCCAGCAAAGGCCCGGGATTAAAAATGCAAGGCAAGATGCATCAATACAACGTTGGAGAACCATTTGAAAGGATTGCAGTTGATATCGCAGGACGGTTTCCAGAAACCAACAATGGAAACCGCTATATCCTCGTTGTTATAGACCACTTCACTAAATGGCATGAAGCATTTGCTATCCCTAACCAAGAAGGTGAAACCGCGTTAGAGCACACTGTTCACAGCGTGGTTAGCAGATTTGGCGTACCAATAAATTTGCACTCGGGCCAATATCGAAGCTTGGCATCAAAGATTTTTCAAGGAGTAATCCCCAGTCAGCTGCTATTGATAAAGACGGCGAGATCAACCCGGCTTCATCCACAATCAGACGGAATGGAGGAACGCTCCAACACAACCTTAAACGAACACTTTTCTATCCAGCAGGTTTTGGATAAGCAGATTCACATGTTCCTAATAGCTTATCGAAGCGCAGTTCATAACACTACGGGAAATACTCGATCCAAAATCCTTTTTGGTAGACTCGTCCGGTTACCTAGTGAATGGATGTTTAGATCTCCGACTGATGAACCAACGAATGAAGATGATTATTTTGCGAAACTAAGGGAAATCATCAGAAACATTAATCTAAAAACAAGGGTTAAGATTCGGATATCGATCCCAAGGCAACCACCATAAAATTCCAGGAGGGAGATCGGGCATGCCTGCACAACCCTCATCGGCGAATAGGCGTGCCATCTAAATTACAATAGCGTTGCGAAGGACTCTATAAAATAGTGAAGCGCGGAAGAGGCTAGCTGAAATTTATCCATGTTGATCGCCTCCATCGATACCAGCGGAAAATGTTGACGTGCTTGTTCCGGACGAACAAGTTTAAGAGGCAAAACAGTGGAATTTAGCACCATCTATCATAAACTACAACTGCTTGAGAGCAGCCGTAAGCGCAGTTCGAATTTGTTATCAGTAGAGGTTGGCCATAGGGCATCTTCGAAGTGGTGGAGGAGGACGGTGACATGCTCTCGGTTGCAGGGCTATCGCTGGTCGGACGGGGTAGTTCTTGTCACCCCTCACACTTAACCACCTGCGCACAAACAAAAAATATCGTGCATGGAAAATGAAAAGGAAGAAAGATAGGCAGAGAACTAGTTCTTCGATCGGACGGACAAAAAAGGAACTGACCGAGAAGCGCAGAGAAAGAATAGGAGAGAAGAAAAGGAAACCTAAATAAAAATTTCCGTACAAAGGAGAGAGCACAGGAAAACAGATGCATTCAAACTAATACTTAACTAACTGCTAAACTAATACTATTCCAACCTAAGCCGTAAGTTAAACTTTATTATCTTTTCTCAATCTAACTTATATCTAACGTTATTGCATCGACTACTTCCCGATGTCGATCCCTGGTAAGGTTCGTTTCGTTTCTGAGACTTGCTAGATGATATTGGCTCTGTTAGCGGTTTGCCTATCGATCGCGATGACCTTTTTGAAGATCGATGGTGCTGGTTTCTTTGTCCCGTCCTTTTTGTTGCGTCCGCTTCTTGCCTATTGTGCTTCAATGCCGGTCTTGCGCCTTATGCAATCAAGCACAGCTAAACAAATTTTTATTGGGGTAACTGTGGGCGACAATATCGGCTGTACCGATCCCCGGACAAAGAAAATCTAAGCAGAGGTAAGGGTCGTCTTTCGACTTAATGCCCCAATCCAATACCTCTGATATCTTTTTATCGCTAATTTGACTCTGGTGCCTTCCGTCTCTTTTAGATAAATCCGTACATAGGTATCACTTTTTGTGTATATTACAATAGAAATAAATTCTTTAAATTTTTCTTTTTACCGAACTATTTTTGGTGAAGCAGATGTATCGCAATAACTTGACTCTGTTCTCAAAACAAATCCGCCCGATTTCTTTCTGAATTCGGTCTGCTCATGAAACGTCTGATTAACAATAGGGCAATGACCCTCAACCGTCCTTTCCTAGCAAAATTGAAA
This sequence comes from Portevinia maculata, assembly GCA_949715645.1. Classification (NCBI taxonomy): domain Eukaryota; kingdom Metazoa; phylum Arthropoda; class Insecta; order Diptera; family Syrphidae; genus Portevinia; species Portevinia maculata. The sequence goes on along the minus strand of OX454525.1, from coordinate 253,433,789 downwards.
TTCGTATGTACATAATATAAGCTTTGTATATATGTAGATTTTATAGTATTATCATAACAGCGAGTTTTTTTATTTTGGACTCAAATTGGTAGATGGCGTTTTGAAGGTTTGTGTCTTAAATTTTACTGTCACTATTTTTTTTACACAAGAAAACCAAATAAACTGCTTTATCGAACCTTTCATGATTGCATTCCCATGTAGGTACCTATGTTGTATTCTTTTATTTGTAAGAAGGAGCATAAACATTTTTGTTGTTTCGCAGCACAGGTAGAATGTAGGATTTGCAAGAAGCAGAGGTTTATGGTGGAATCCAAGTAAGTTAATTTGTATGGATAATGGATCTCGCATTATGATTTTCATTCTTATGGAATTGTAAGTATGTATTTATTTTTCTGTGTAACAGCCGAATACATTTGATGATTTGAGATGTTGGAAAAATAAGAAATCTGGCTTCTTCGTCAGCTAGTAGAATGTATGATGGATGAGGCGATTCGTTGCGCCACCAGTTCTTGGTCAAAAGGTACCTATACGATGAAAATTTATATGGATAATAAGAATTCTCGTTGTTTTGCGTGGAGCTAGATTGCTAAATTCGATGAACGACATATTTTATAGGAGTATTGCGCAAGTTTATTTATCTTTAATCAACATGTGAAATTGTCGGTATATATTTTAAAATCCATGTACCTTTTCAATGAAGCATTGAGTAAGGTCACTTGTTAGTATTTTTTGCCTAATAGAGGTTGCTTGATTGTTTCTCTTTTGCATTAAACATGTTGTAACATAAGATATACTTCGAGGCATTAAGAACGTCACTACAAAGATTATGCTGGCTTTTAGCTAAGCTCCAGCAATTGTACAGTGTTCCATTGTGTCTCTTGGAGTTCAAGTTGAGTATGACTTTCATAAGTATAGTCCCGGTATATACATGGTTTTAATTGTAATCCGCGTTGCGACTATTGAATATCAGAAAGAGTGACAGGATAAGTTGTGCATATGACTATTTTTACAATATAGGTATAAATCCAAATTCTTTTATACTATAGTCTATTGTCTGGTAGTTATTATACTGGACTATGTTGCTACTATGTTACCTATAGTTGCCAATTATATACAGTCTTGTTCGTATTGTGTGCATTGATTTGCACAGTCCGTATGTTTACCAAGTTAGATATCTTGCTCTTAAGCATATTGTTACATCCAGGCTAACTAATCTTTATTAGTCCTCTTTCAATTTAATTCTTAATTATTATTTTAATAATTCACTTATTTAATTCAACAATTCACTTTCACAATTAATCACTTTAAATACACAATCACTTTTCTCTTAATCAATACTTATACTTTTTCTCTATACTTTTCACTACTGTCATCTATCGCACTTCTTTATCGCGGTTCACAACTAGAATGTCTTGGGTGCTCCTGCGACATCTATTTATATCTTCTAGTGACACCTCTCGAAATTTCCAGATTCGTTAAGTTCAGAAGGTTCGAGAACAACATAATTAGTTATTCCATAGCTATTGAAACTGATTTTCAAATGCTGCCAATTATCGGTAATATGGCTCTCCACTAGATGGCGGTGCGAGTGACTAATGGATGCTGAATGTCACAGGTTGAGCAGACATGCGACAATATCCCCCTCTTAAACTTGTTCGTCCCGAACAAACACGTCAATATTTTCACCATGGTAGCGATGGAGACGATCCACATGGACAACTTTCAGCTTGCCTCTTCCTCGCTTCGACCAAAAAGGATTTCGGATGAAGTATGTCCTGTTGTGTTATAAACTGCGCTTCGATAAGCTAATAGGAACATGGGGATCTGCTTGTCCCAGTCCCGCTGGCAGTCGCCAACATCCTTAGAAAGGTGTTCGTTTAAGGTTCTATTGAAGAGCTCCACCATTCCGTCCGATTGTGGATGGAAGCGGGGTTTTTCTTGTCTTCTTAATCCCTAGTAGCTGGCATACTCCTTGAAAGATCTTCGACTCGAAGTTTCGACCTTGGTCCGAGTGCAATTCCATTGGTACGCCAAATCTGCTTACCCAGTTGTGGACAATCTGCTCTACCACGGTTTTAGCTTCTTGGTTAGGTATAGCAAATGTTTCAGGCCAGTAGAAGTCCATCACTATGAGGATATAGCGGTTTCCACTGTTGGTTTCTGGAAACGGTCCTGCGATGTCAACTGCAATCTTTTCAAATGGCGCTCCAAAGTTGTATTGATGCATCTTGCCTTGCATTTTTACTCTCGGGCCTTTACTGACTGCGCAAGTGGCGCATTTTCGGCACCATTTTTCGACATCGTCTCTTGCGTGGATCCAGTAAAAGTGTTCTCGCACTTTTTCGAGTGTCTTATTTACTCCCAAGTGACCTCCGGACACTCCATCATGCAGTTCCCTAAGCACTTCGTAGACTTTCGATCTGGGTACCACAAGCTGCATCACGGCTTATGTTCCATCCGAACTTTCCCATTTTCTTCTCAAAATGCCATACTGAACATGAAGTGAGTCCCATTGTGCCAAGTATGCCTTCAGTTCCGGACTATTATTGGAGATCTGCTGCCAGTCCGGCTTGCCTTCATGTTCCTTCCAGGCGAGAATCGGCTCGATATCCGGATCTTCCTGTTGAGCGTTCCGGATCTCCCGTGCACTCCAGCCGCTAATGGGCTCAGCTCTCAACCGTTGGACTGATACTTTATCTTTTTCCTCATGGCGTACGCAATGTTTACAATCAGCCTTGCAGGGTCGCCGGGAGAGGGCATCTGCGTTGGAGTGAAGAGTTACCTTCCGGTGCTGTATCTCGTAGTCATACATCTGCAGCCGTTCAATCCACCCCGCGAATTGTCCTTCAGGGTTCTTAAACTGCAGCAGCCACTTTAGAGACGCATGATCTCTACGCAGGATGAATTTCTGCCCATATATGTACTTGTGGAAGTGCTTTGTTGCCAGGATCAAAGACAGGAGTTCCCACCTGGTTACACAACAGTTCCTCTCCGGCTTGGATAGCACTTTACTGAAGTAGGAAACTACTCTCTCTTGGCCATCATGGATCTGCGAAAGAACGTCTCCGATCCCAACATTACCATCGTCGGCATCAACAATAAATGTCTTTCCTGGAGTAGGGTACGCTAGAATTGAAGCATGACACAGTTGGTGTTTGAGACTCCCGAAACTCGTTTCGCATTCACCTGACCATTTGAATGGTTTTCCCTTTTCCGTCAGTTGATGCAAGCTCTTTGCGATCCTTACAAAGTCCTTCACAAACCGTCTGTAGTAAGTTGCAAGTCCCAGGAAGCTCCTCAGTTGGTGTTTGTCTTTGGAAACGGGCCAATTTTTCACCGCATCGACCTTCTCTGGGTCAGTCCTTACTCCCTCGGACGAGATGATGTGCCCCAGATATTTGACCTCAGATCCAAAGAGATCACACTTTTTCGGGTTAAGCTTCAATTGTGCACTTCGTAGTCTCTGGAACACTTCCTTCAAGTTATCTCGATGTTCTTCAAACGTTTTTCCAACCACGATGACATCGTCCAAGTAGACCAAACACGTTTTCCATGTTAGCCCCAATAAAACACGCTCCATTAGACGCTCAAAGGTTGCCGGCGCGTTACACAGTCCAAATGGCATTACTGTGAATTGCCAGAGCCCGTTTCCTGCTGTGAAAGCCTTTTTCTCACGGCCTTCCGGATGGACCTGCACTTGCCAGTAGCCACTCTTCAGATCTAGAGTGGAAAACCATCGGGCTCCGGACAGTGTATCCAGCGTATCGTCAATCCTTGGTAGAGGGTAGCTATACTTTTTGGTGACATTATTCAGTTGGCGATAGTCTACACAGAACCGAGTGCTGCCATCTTTCTTTTTGACTAGAACAATTGGAGATGCCCATGGGCTTTTAGAGCATTCGATCACTCCTTCCTTCTCCATCGTCGACACCATCTCTGCAATCACCGTCTGCTTAGCCAATGGTAATCGTCTGGGAGGCTGACGAATCGGTCTCGCATCTCCAGTGTCTATCCGGTGTTGTACAAGGTGTGTTCGGCCATACTCGCAGTCCCGCGAAGCGAATATATCAGCAAACTCGCTGATGAGGTTCCCTGCCATGGCTTGCTGCTCCCGATTCAGATCGCAGTGCTGGAATAAAGTTCTTTTCACCTCAGTCATTCCCATTGGTGAACGAGGCTTCGCAACACCTTCCTGTGATAGTTTCGTGATGGCAGTAACCGGTACACACTTTCCAACCACCTGACCTTGCTTCAATTTGACGCTTTTGTGGTCCGCATTAAGAACTCGTACGGGAACCATATTGTTCTTAGGCTCGACAAGCATTTTTCCAACAACGCAGTTTCGGCAGTGGTTATCTTCTGGCTCAACTAGAAAGAATCGGTGGGCCCCAGGATCACCTTCCAGCTTTGTCCAAATCAGTGTCTCTGAAGAAGGTGGTAGGACCTCGTCCTTACTAATGACTGTCCTCAGGGATGCGGCATTCTCGTTCCCGTACACCATCGGAATCTCTACGTTTCGATACTTGAGTACTTGCATCCCAATGTCCAATACTACGTCATGCGCATTCATGAAATCGATTCCAATCATGCATTCCTCACATAATATCGGCTACTAGGAAAGCGTGGGTGAATGCTAATCCTGCAAAATTTATTGTTAGTATAACCTCTCCATACATTTTCGCTGTCGCTCCTGTTGCTGTTTTCAGACGGTAACTGCTGGTGTTGTGCAACCAAGACTGTCGGACGATGTCCCTCCTTATAATGGAAGCGGTGGTACCGGTGTCGATAGTTGCCACGCACTTATTTTGACCGATTCAATTAATATTTTTTCACATGCAAATATGGTTTATAAATCATTTGCTCATGGACAACTTTCAGCTTGCCTCTTCCTCGCTTCGACCAAAAAGGATTTCGGATGGAGTATGTCCTGTTGTGTTATAAACTGCGCTTCGATAAGCTAATAGGAACATGGGGATCTGCTTGTCCCAGTCCCGCTGGCAGTCGCCAACATCCTTAGAAAGGTGTTCGTTTAAGGCTCTATTGAAGAGTTCCACCATTCCGTCCGATTGTGGATGGAAGCGGGGTTTTTCTTGTCTTCTTAATCCCTAGTAGCTGGCATACTCCTTGAAAGATCTTCGACTCGAAGTTTCGACCTTGGTCCGAGTGCAATTCCATTGGTACGCCAAATCTGCTTACCCAGTTGTGGACAATCTGCTCTACCACGGTTTTAGCTTCTTGGTTAGGTATAGCAAATGTTTCAGGCCAGTAGAAGTCCATCACTATGAGGATATAGCGGTTTCCACTGTTGGTTTCTGGAAACGGTCCTGCGATGTCAACTGTCATTTTTCATCAACCGCCAACCAGTCAAGTCGTGCTTTTATTTTCTCCGTATTCTTTTTATCAACTTTTCCGCTTAATCAGTTATTCGCCGGTGTGTACCTTCGCGAATTTTTCTTATACATGCACTTTTTTGCTGACCTCCTTTTCCGCTAAATCAATTTTTGCGAACGTTTTTGTTTACGTTTTTCCCGACCTACTAACAATGTTTAAGTGTTACGCAAATTGTGTTTCTGATGAAACCGAATGGGTCACCTGCAGCGGAATTTGTTCCAATTCTTTTCACCCAACTTGCATTGGATTAAAAAAGCGATCTGTGACCTACCTTAAAGAATACACGGGTATTTTCCATTATTTGTGTGATGAGTGTAAACAAATAACGCTCCCGCATATTATGATTGCCATCAAATGCTTAAATGAGTCCATGAATTCGACATTCCATGACATTGCCTTGCAAACAAAGAAAATGATAGATCAAGTGTCGAAGTTCGATCTAGTCATTAAAAGTGTTGATGAACTCAGTAATGCGATTGACTCATCAGACGCGTTCTACAAATCAAAGTTCCTAAGCATCGAAAAGCAGCTGAAGGTCTCAATGTATTGTAAAGATACGTCCCCTAACAACAATATAGAGCTCAAAAACGACCTACTTGAGGCCCTTCGGAATTCAAGCACAATCAAGGAAATTACTACATCGATAAACTCTCTACGAACTAACATTGATCTCTTCTGCCTAAGCTCATCTAAATCGGTCACACCACTTAATTACTCCGTTCCTGACTTTTCGCCAATTATCAATATAGTGCTTGATAAAATCGATGTTATTAGTGACAACCTGTCTGCAACCCGCCGAACAATCGGAGGCATAGTCGATGAACTGAAGTCAGTAGCTAGCAAAATTGACACTTTTTCTGACATTAACCAAGACCATATTCCGTTAGTTTACAACGCTTCAATTTTGTCTGAGCTTCGTGATTCTGGCGCTGATCTTCATACCGTTGATGTGCCCACCTCCGCTGCAGCACCACCTGAAACTCAAACAGCTGCCATCCTATTACCAACATCACCTCCTTCGCCAACTATACCGATAACCGACCTACCGACTACTGATTCCAGCGCCCTTATAAATCGTCTCGGGACTACCTGGACTGTTTCCGAATGGGAATATAGGATCAAAAAATTAACCAGAAGCAACGAGCGCAACGTTGACTGTACAACTTTTGTTATCAAAGGCGCTCCTCATCATGCTGACGCTTCCTGGATTCAGAACCTGTTCCAAAAGAAATTTGGTGTAAACATCGAGAATTGAAATAAAATCGTCCCAGCAAATTCTAAATGGGACAGCTATTTCAAACTCAGCATTCCCACTAAATATACCTGGCTATTTTGGAACCCCGACCAGGATTTTTTTAAATTAAACGAGATGAAGCTGATGAAGTGGAGCAACAAATTATATAAGCGTAAGATTAAAACCAGCCCTAAGACGAATAATTCTAAAAATAATCCTCCCTCTAATAAAAAGCCATCTTCCTCTTCTCCCAATGTTAGTAATAAGCCTCCCTCTTTGATCACCTCCGATCCCAACTGGTCTTTTAAAACAGGAATCTTTCCCAATTTCTCGCAACCTATTTTAAAAAGCTGCCCCGGTAATTCGTTACCTAAGCGTGTATCTTTCAACTTACTGCCAGATTTAAGTTCGCCTCTAAAGCCCTCTCCCTTAAATACTTCATCCGGGACAAATTATCCAAACTTCGTTCTATCCCACATCATCAACCAAACCTCTCCATCCACACCCACAAATCACCTCCCATCGACTTCCACTACTAGTCATACACCCCAAAATGTTTCACCTGCTCTTACCGATACCCCCGTGACATTCGACCCGCTTCATCCACCTAAAGTTAAACTAACCTCTAAATTTGTTGATCCCACTTCCTTGATCAAAGACCTAGATAGCCGATATGTAATGGCACGTCTAAGAGATCACAGGCTATTTGAAAACGTTCGGTTATTCCTTGCATATTTACATGATAAGCCTGAATCAGTATGTATCGACGGTAAGACCAAAACCAACGTACAAATTTCGATTCAAAAGGAAGGTCTCCCCACAAATCCACAAGCTTTGAAAGAAATTTATTTTCGCTTTCATGATAGTTTCAATATTTCCCCGACAACCGTGACCAAGGACTTAGCGGCTTATGCATCTCATATTAACTCCAGACGCATTTCGCACTTACAAAAAACTCGCAGCGATTTTAAAAATTATTTTCGTCCCTAACTTAACATGTGAACCTCTCAACACAGTTGGTATGAGCCATAACCTACCCACCCCTACACTTCCTCTTACTTTTTATTATCAGAATGTTAGAGGACTTCGATCTAAGACCCGCGATGTCCTACGCCAATCTCATACTCTCCCCTTCGATATATACGCTCTGACTGAAATCAATCTAATTCCCGATATAAAGAACCATGAGCTATTCCCTCCTACTTTTAATGTTTTTCGTGACGATGACCATACTCGTCCAATGAACGACTCTCCTTGCCGTGGCGTCCTACTGGCCATCAAAAACGACCTTGACGCCTCCTTAATCGCTACGTCTACTTCTTCCAAGCTTGACTTCGTTTCATTACGAATAGAACTCCCCAGCAAGGCTTTATACGTTCTGTGTTTTTACATACTTCCGGCTCAACCCATCGAATCCTACCAACTCGCTATCGTTGCAATCGATCATATAATTAACATATCGGATTCCCTTGATGATATTATTATATTTGGCGACTTTAATCTACCCCGGCTGCACTGGACCCTATCAGATGACGAATCTTTTTTCAGCGCCTCAAACCCCAACTCAAGTAAGGAATGTCTTTTCTTGGATGGGATGACAGACTCAGGTTTATGTCAAATCAGTGGGATCTCCAACTTTATGGGTAGGCAATTAGATCTTATCTTCTCTACTGACCCTATAAACTCCTCTGTCTCGCAGTGTCCCTTAGCCCTATCGACCATAGATAGATTTCACCCACCTCTTCTTCTTTCTCTTTTCCTCGACTCTCCTATCAAGCCCATTTCTCCGGCAGCCGGACACTCTTACGACTTTCATAAAGCCAGTTTCCCCAAAATTAACGAATATCTTAGCAAGTGTACTTTTGAGTTCGTAAATCTATCTATTAATGATGCTCTCTCCATTTTCTACAGAGAACTATTTAATTCAATTTCCCTTTATGTGCCGTTTTCCCGCAATAAAACCCCTTCTACAAGTCCCCCTTGGTACAATCGAAGACTTCGGTCTCTACGTAACAAGAGAAACAAATTATGGGCAGTCTTCCTTCGAACTAATTCTTACTCGGACTATTCCAACTATCTCGGTGTATACCTTCAATTCACTCAGCTATACGACTCCCTATACCAACACCATCTTAATAGTGCACAAACCAAGCTTATAAACGACCCAAAGTCATTTTTCCAATTTGTTAACTATAAAAAAAAGTCGGACGGTTTTCCTCCATCCCTCTCATATGAAAACATATCATCCTCCGACCCTTCCACCATTGCCAACATGTTTGCTTCTTTTTTTAAGCAGTCTTTCGCCGACAACACCTTTGTTCCGGATCCCTCTTATTTCGAATATCTTCAAAACTTCTCCTTTGGTCCTTCTCTATCTCAAAGTTTTGATCATACAGAAATAGAAAATAAGCTGCAAAATCTTAACGATGAATACTCTCCAGGCCCAGATGGCCTCCCTGCAATATTTCTTAAAAAATGCTCCTCTAGTCTTTCCCTCCCCCTTTCATATCTCTTTCAACTATCACTCTCTCAAGGGGAATTCCCTCAGATATGAAAGTCCTCTTTCTTAACACCGATACACAAAAAGGGATCCAAGAAAGAAGTAACTAATTACCGCCCCATAGCAAAACTTTCTCATATTCCCAAACTCTTCGAAAGTTTGTTGTATGAAGTCTTAAGCTTCAAGTGCAAGTCCATTATTTCCCCTAACCAGCACGGTTTTCTGAAAGGTAGATCAACAACAACTAATCTTATCGAATTCATATCCTCTACACTCTCTGCTCTAGAAAGCGGCAAAGAAGTCGACGTTATTACAACCGACTTCAGTAAGGCTTTTGATAAGATTTCCCATAAATTAATACTTTTCAAATTGTCTGCCCTCGGCTTCGAACCCATATTGTTAAAATGGATTTCTTCATACCTGGAAAACCGTTTTTATAGTGTTCGGTTTAGGTGCGTTCTCTCGGCCCCTATCTTAGCCAGCTCGGGTGTTCCTCAAGGTAGTCACCTAGGTCCCCTTCTTTTCATTCTAACAATTAACGATCTTGAAAGGGTCATTCGAAACTCCTCTCTCTCTCTCTATGCTGACGACACCAAATTTTTCAAACCCATTTCCTCACACCTTGACTCCGGTCTCCTTCAAGAAGACTTGAACTGTTTTTCCACCTGGTGCCTTAAAAACTGTTTAGAACTTAATGTCTCCAAATGTCAATCTATTACCTTCTCACGTAAAAGCAATAAGTCTGCTGCTCGAATTTACCTTCTTCTCGGCCAACCTATTTCCCTCGTGCAATCCATTCGTGACCTTGGCATTTTATGCGACAGGGAGCTTAATTTCCGCTCACATATAGATGAGATAATTACCAAAGCAAACTCATCACTTGGCTTCGTTAAAAGATGGTCCAAAGAATTCTGCGACCCGTATGTGACCAGATCGTTATACATCACCTTCGTTCGCCCCCTCCTCGAGTACGCTAGCCAAGCGTGGTGTCCCTTTCAACAAGTTCATGTTTCAAGAATCGAGAGCATCCAACGTCGATTTCTTCGATTTGCTCTTCGTGGCCTTCCTTGGAATGATCACCTAATCTTACCTCCTTATCGTGACCGTCTCAAACTCATTAACCTCAATACACTTCAGGAACGCAGGGACGCAGCAGACATTCTTTTCATTCACCGACTACTCTCAGGTTTGGTAGATTGCGCGTCTCTTTATAACTCTATCTGCTTTAATACTAACCCTCGTAGTCTACGTTGCCCCCGCCTCTTCTATCTTCCATCCCACCACACCTCCTATGGCTCTAACGAACCAATCTCTCGCATGCTGAGAAAGGTTAACTTAAACCTCACTATTTTCGACCTTAACCGCAGCTCTATCTCCCTAAAAACCGATCTCCTCAATCTTCCTTAGCCTCCAAGTCTTATTTTTAAGGTTTTCCATGCCTTAATTTTAAGTATGTTTTTAGCTTTAAGTCATTATGTTAGTTTTAGCTTGTATTAAGCCTAATAAATGGGGGCTATCGCCCCCACCAAAATTAAAATTTCAAATGGCGCTCCAAAGTTGTATTGATGCATCTTGCCTTGCATTTTTACTCTCGGGCCTTTACTGACTGCGCAAGTGGCGCATTTTCGGCACCATTTTTGACATCGTCTCTTGCGTGGATCCAGTAAAAGTGTTCTCGCACTTTTTCGAGTGTCTTATTTACTCCCAAGTGACCTCCGGACACTCCATCATGCAGTTCCCTAAGCACTTCGTAGACTTTCGATCTGGGTACCACAAGCTGCATCACGGCTTATGTTCCATCCGAACTTTCCCATTTTCTTCTCAAAATGCCATACTGAACATGAAGTGAGTCCCATTGTGCCAAGTATGCCTTCAGTTCCGGACTATTATTGGAGATCTGCTGCCAGTCCGGCTTGCCTTCATGTTCCTTCCAAGCGAGAATCGGCTCGATATCCGGATCTTCCTGTTGAGCGTTCCGGATCTCCCGTGCACTCCAGCCGCTAATGGGCTCAGCTCTCAACCGTTGGACTGATACTTTATCTTTTTCCTCATGGCGTACGCAATGTTTACAATCAGCCTTGCAGGGTCGCCGGGAGAGGGCATCTGCGTTGGAGTGAAGAGTTACCTTCCGGTGCTGTATCTCGTAGTCATACATCTGCAGCCGTTCAATCCACCCCGCGAATTGTCCTTCAGGGTTCTTAAACTGCAGCAGCCACTTTAGAGACGCATGATCTCTACGCAGGATGAATTTCTGCCCATATATGTACTTGTGGAAGTGCTTTGTTGCCAGGATCAAAGACAGGAGTTCCCACCTGGTTACACAACAGTTCCTCTCCGGCTTGGATAGCACTTTACTGAAGTAGGAAACTACTCTCTCTTGGCCATCATGGATCTGCGAAAGAACGTCTCCGATCCCAACATTACTATCGTCGGCATCAACAATAAATGTCTTTCCTGGAGTAGGGTACGCTAGAATTGAAGCATGACACAGTTGGTGTTTGAGACTCTCGAAACTCGTTTCGCATTCACCTGACCATTTGAATGGTTTTCCCTTTTCCGTCAGTTGATGCAAGCTCTTTGCGATCCTTACAAAGTCCTTCACAAACCGTCTGTAGTAAGTTGCAAGTCCCAGGAAGCTCCTCAGTTGGTGTTTGTCTTTGGAAACGGGCCAATTTTTCACCGCATCGACCTTCTCTGGGTCAGTCCTTACTCCCTCGGACGAGATGATGTGCCCCAGATATTTGACCTCAGATCCAAAGAGATCACACTTTTTCGGGTTAAGCTTCAATTGTGCACTTCGTAGTCTCTGAAACACTTCCTTCAAGTTATCTCGATGTTCTTCAAACGTTTTTCCAACCACGATGACATCGTCCAAGTAGACCAAACACGTTTTCCATGTTAGCCCCAATAAAACACGCTCCATTAGACGCTCAAAGGTTGCCGGCGCGTTACACAGTCCAAATGGCATTACTGTGAATTGCCAGAGCCCGTTTCCTGCTGTGAAAGCCTTTTTCTCACGGCCTTCCGGATGGACCTGCACTTGCCAGTAGCCACTCTTCAGATCTAGAGTGGAAAACCATCGGGCTCCGGACAGTGTATCCAGCGTATCGTCAATCCTTGGTAGAGGGTAGCTATACTTTTTGGTGACATTATTCAGTTGGCGATAGTCTACACAGAACCGAGTGCTGCCATCTTTCTTTTTGACTAGAACAATTGGAGATGCCCATGGGCTTTTAGAGCATTCGATCACTCCTTCCTTCTCCATCGTCGACACCATCTCTGCAATCACCGTCTGCTTAGCCAATGGTAATCGTCTGGGAGGCTGACGAATCGGTCTCGCATCTCCAGTGCCTATCCGGTGTTGTACAAGGTGTGTTCGGCCATACTCGCAGTCCCGCGAAGCGAATATATCAGCAAACTCGCTGATGAGGTCCCCTGCCATGGCTTGCTGCTCCCGATTCAGATCGCAGTGCTGGAATAAAGTTCTTTTCACCTCAGTCATTCCCATTGGTGAACGAGGCTTCGCAACACCTTCCTGTGATAGTTTCGTGATGGCAGTAACCGGTACACACTTTCCAACCACCTGACCTTGCTTCAATTTGACGCTTTTGTGGTCCGCATTAAGAACTCGTACGGGAACCATATTGTTCTTAGGCTCGACAAGCATTTTTCTTTCCAACAACGCAGTTTCGGCAGTGGTTATCTTCTGGCTCAACTAGAAAGAATCGGTGGGCCCCAGGATCACCTTCCAGCTTTGTCCAAATCAGTGTCTCTGAAGAAGGTGGTAGGACCTCGTCCTTACTAATGACTGTCCTCAGGGATGCGGCATTCTCGTTCCCGTACACCATCGGAATCTCTACGTTTCGATACTTGAGTACTTGCATCCCAATGTCCAATACTACATCATGCGCATTCATGAAATCGATTCCAATCATGCATTCCTCACATAATATCGGCTACTAGGAAAGCGTGGGAGAATGCTAATCCTGCAAAATTTATTGTTAGTATAACCTCTCCATACATTTTCGCTGTCGCTCCTGTTGCTGTTCTCAGACGGTAACTGCTGGTGTTGTGCAACCAAGACTGTCGGACGATGTCCCTCCTTATAATGGAAGCGGTGGTACCGGTGTCGATAGTTGCCACGCACTTATTTTGACCGATATAGGCTTCCACTGTTAGACTCTGGTTTCCGCGTTTGGTTTGGGAGACTTGAATTGTAGTCCTGGGGTCGTCTTTTCCGGAAACCAACTTCTGCCCCGCGAAGCTGGTCCTTACACGTTTCCCGACTGCTGGTTCTGCGAAGCTATATCTGCAGGATAGATGTTATCCCTGCCAGATGCTTCTTCGTTGCGCCTCCTAGGTCCGCAATGTGGACAACTGCCTTGTCTGGGTGGAGCTCTGCACTGTCTTTGTAGGAGCCATATTTTGTTGCAGCGCATTTGACCTCTGTTATCTCTGTTCCGGTGTCCGTTCTTTGACATGAGCATTCAACGGGTGTCATTTCCCTTACGCGGAGGAACACATGCGATGCCTGATCAGCAGCTTGCATTGTCAAGGCAAATGCTAGGGCCTCAGCGAGAGTTCTCTTTCCAGCCATTCTTACGGCCATTTGCAGTTGTCTATCTTCAATGGCTTGGATAAACGCCTCCACTCCGCCCGTGCGGAGTTTAGTCAGTTCTCCCATCGGGCGCGTCCCCAGGTGGCGGATAGGGGGGCCCTGTGCGTGTGCCTACTAGACAGTGTGCACACCCGCAGGGTTGGTGGAAATAGCCAATACCACCCGCGGACCAAAAAACTGACAGGAGGTGGATACTCTTTAAAAATCTAATATGGAAGTGAACAAGAGGAATAATGAAGTTACGGTGCAGGGAGTCGGATCCCCAGTACCGGCGGCGGAGAGTGCGAAGGCAGGCTCAAAGTCGTCGAGATACAATGACTGCATAATAACAACGGAAAAAAATAGTGCTAATGCACCTGCTACAGTATTGGCAAACTTGGATGCTGTAGCCGAAAATGTTACAAGGAAAGAGTTCAATGTGGATACGGCTGTTGACCCGTTTAAAAGGAGCACTCGGTTTGCGCGTTCGCCAACTAAAGCGACTTTCTTGCGAGACAATATGCGTTCGCAGTCTGAATCGACGTCATCGGGAAAAACTGACGCCACAAAAGCGACTGTCACTGCTCACGGCGCACAGAATAGCAGTGACAAACATGAGAGAAATAAAATGATACAACTTGGAATGAAAATTGACGGTCTAATTGATTTCTACAGGGACAAGCATAACGTCCACGGAGAAATTAAGAAAATGGGCACACTCATAAAGTCAGTTTTTCGGGAGGCGGAATCCGAGGTCGCTGATTTACGGAATGAAATATCTGTACTCCGGGAGCAGATAAAGGTCCTTAGCCGTAATGCGGATAAATCTCAAGCGACAGCATCCTCGCAAACGGACAAAGTCCCAACCGAAAAAAGCATGAACCGAAATAAGGAAATACCAGCGATCAATAAGAACAGGTCGCCTCTCCGATCTGCTAAGAGAAACAGAGAGGTGGATGTAAACGGCAACCGGTCGGAGGAGCAACCATCTAAAGCTCCTGCTTCAAAAAAGACCAAGATAAATTCGCCAAAAAAATCAAGCGGTAACATTACCATAGTTCCGTCTAACCAAGTTTCAGAACAGCAAAAGCAAACAGGCAAGAAGAGTATACCGAAACCGACAACAAATTTAGAAGCTAAGTCGGGGCAAGAATGGGTGAAGGTTGTCAAAAAGAAGCGTATCGAAGATGCTAAGAAACCACAGCGTCATGATGCGATAGTCATTAAAAAAACCGGTGAACTATCGTATGCGGACCTACTCAGGAAATTAAAGGCAGATCCTACACTTAAGGAAGTAGGAACGAATGTGAGTCGAATCCGTAAAACAGCAAGCGGAGACCTCTTACTGTCGCTAAATAAAGCTGCAAGTCCTACAACCGCAGTCTATAAGAAAAAAATTAAGGAAGCACTGGGAGAAAACGGTGACGTTTGGTCACTCACTCAAGAGGCCTTGCTAGAATGTAAGGATATAGACGAAGTGACGTCAAAGGAGGAGATCTGTTCCGCTTTAACAGATCAAATGAATTTCGAATTCAACGCCGCAATGATTAAGAATGTGAGGAAAGCATATGGTGGAACGCAAACAGCCACCATCAGCGTACCAGCGGAAATTGCGAAAAGGATGCTGAGAATAGGGAAAGTGCGAATCGGGTGGGTCTACTGCCGAATACGAGAAAAAATTATTCTTAAGCGTTGCTTTAGATGCCTTGAGTTCGGACACTTCGCGAGAGCGTGCAAAAGTTCTAACGACCGAACCGATCTGTGTATCAGGTGCGGAGGAAATGGTCACAAGTTGAAGGACTGCAAAGTCAGACCAAAATGTTTGCTTTGTGAAGCTAAAAATGTCGATTCTGGACATATAACTGGTAGTAGGAGATGTCCAGAATACAAAAAAGCGATAGAAACTTCTTCGAAAAAAATATGAATATATTACAGCTCAATCTAAATCATTGTGAAGCGGCCCAGTGCCTCCTACTGCAAACTGTTCATGAACGGAAAATTGATGTAGCGATTCTCTGCGAGCAATATAGAAACCTATCTGGAAATACCTGGGTTACCGACACGACGAAAACGTCTGCGATTTGGGTTTGCGGAGACGCCTCCATTCAGGAATACGCGGAGGTGCCCGAAGACTTCTTTACATGGGCTAAGATAAACGGCATTTACATATACAGCTGCTATATTCCACCTAGCGCTACTATCGACATTTTCGAGAGAGTTTTAGATAGAGTAGTTGCTACTGCTACGGGTAAGAGTCCCGTCGTAATCGCAGGGGATTTTAATGCATGGGCATCGGAATGGGGCAGTCCGTATACGAATCGAAGAGGGACTGTTCTATTGGAAGCTTTCTCTTGTTTGGACATAATTTTAGCTAACAGCGGAAGTATTAACACTTTTAGCACAGCTAGATCGGGATCTATCATCGATCTTACCTTCGCAAGTAGCAGCCTGCTTCGAAATGCTAACTGGCATGTGAGCGACCATTACACGCATAGCGACCACAATGCCATTTTATTCAGAGCCAACATCGGACCAGTAAACCGTCATAGCCGGGTGAAGTTGAAGCGATCTAAATGGAATGTCAACACGCTAGATGAAGATCTCCTTAGGCTCGTCGTCAGTGAAGCGATAATTGAAGCCAGGAATGCGGGGGAATTCGTAACGCAGGTATCACGGATGGTAGTCAACGCGTGTAATGCATCAATGTCCATGTTGGGAACAGGAAAGCACCGACCTCCAGTATACTGGTGGACTCCCGAGATCGCGGAACTCAGATTGTTATGTCACCGAACGCGAAGAATTTACCAGCGTTCCCGGATACGACACGTTGATGACAATCAAATTCAACTTGCACGAAACGAACACCGAGAAGCAAGAAGCCGTTTTAAAAAAGCTATTAAGTCTAGCAAGCGCCTTTGTTTTAGGAATCTCTGCGAAGAACTCAACAACGACGTCTGGGGTAAAGCTTATCAAATCGTATCGATGAGGCTAAAAGGTCCCCGTATGCAATCACCGACGTGCCCAGTTTTGTTACGACAAATAGTTGAGACTCTGTTTCCTCGCCAAGAAAGTACAGAGCTCGGTAGTCAAAGTGTTCACGAAATTGCGCCTATACCCATTGTAACACGCGAAGAATTATCCGAAGCCTGTAAGAAGGTACGCGATAGAAAGGCTCCGGGACTGGACGGTATCCCAAATAGAGCCCTAAAAATCGCAGTTAAAACACGACCTGACCTATTTGCCGAAATGTTCAACGCATGTCTCCAGGAGGGCATTTTTCCTGAACCTTGGAAGCGCCAAAGACTTGTCCTACTGCCGAAAGGAAAGGGTAATCCGAACGAACCATCCTCCTACCGTCCTATTTGTTTACTGGACACGATTGGTAAAATTCTCGAGCGAATTATTTACAACAGGCTCCAGCCAGCAATTGAAACGGCGGGAGGCCTCTCGGAACACCAATACGGTTTTCGCAGATCAAGATCTACGGTAGATGCAATCAATGCGGTAATTACGAGAGCCCGAGCCGCTATAGAAGGAAGGCGCTGGAAAGGAGGAACCAAAAAATACTGCGCCGTTATAACGCTCGATGTAAAAAACGCGTTTAATTCGGCGAATTGGGAACGTATCATTAGCTGTCTCTACACTATTGGAATACCGGACTATCTTTGTAAGATTATTACGAGTTACTTTTCGAATAGAGTTCTCCTCTACGACTCTGATGAGGGAATAAAAGGGTATGAAGTAACGGGCGGTGTGCCACAAGGTTCAGTTCTAGGCCCCTTGCTATGGAACGTTATGTATGACGAGATTCTGCGTCTACCGATTCCAAGAGAAGCGTCGATTATCGGCTTTGCAGACGACATAGCCGTGGTAGTTGTGGCAAAAACAATAGAAGAAGTCGAGCTGCACTGCAATGAGACAGTTGCAAATGTACGTACATGGCTTTCTAGCGCAGGTTTGAAACTCGCCGACCACAAAACGGAAGCAGTACTTATTACGAGTAGGAAAGTGCGGGAAACGATAACGCTTAGAGTAGGAGAGCAAGAAGTAGTTTCCCAACCGTTTATTAAGTACCTCGGAGTAATTATAGACGCTCGTCTAAGCTTTAAACATCATCTGGAATATGTATGCGGAAAGTCATCAAAAACCGTAAGCGCGCTTTCAAGGCTGATGAGTAACATCGGGGGCCCGAAACAAACAAAGAGACTTCTTCTTGCAGGAACTGCCAGTTCTATTCTCATGTATGCGGTAGAAATATGGTCAAGTGCAACGAAAGTTAAGTCTTACATGAGGGGAGTCAAATCTGTCCATCGTCTTAGCGCACTAAGAGTCGCCTGTGCGTTCCGAACCGTTTCGAACGATGCTATACTCGTCGTATCTTCAATGTTACCTATCGATATACTTGCTGAAGAAATGGTAAAATTAAAAAGCGAGCGAGTCCGAAATGGTCGGGTAGATAACGACAAAAGAAAATATGAAAGGAGTCTGAGTATAGCAACTTGGCAACAACAATGGAATGATTCGTTAAAGGGAAGATGGACGCATAGACTTATACCAGTGATTGATGTATGGATCAAAAGGGAACATGGTGAAACAAACCTCCATCTGACCCAGTTCTTGACTGGTCATGGCTGTTACAGAGAATATCTCTTCAAACGCGGACATGAAACCAGCCCAAATTGCCCGCATTGCGAAAATGTTTCTGAAAACGCGGAACACGTGTTTTTCCATTGCCAACGGTACGAAACCGAGAGGATCTCCCTGCGGGACCAATTCGGCGAGTGGCCCACGCCCGATAATGTGGTAAACTATATGCTTCGGAATGACGAAAACTGGACCGCTGTAAGTAACGTGGCGGTGCGTATACTCAGCGATCTTAGACGTTTAGAACGCCAACGGAAATCTAATAGTTCCAACAATAGAGCAACAAGCTAAGTCTTCATACCGACCCCCGCGAAGTAATGTCTCACGGCGGTTCCGCGGGGGAAACGAATCGGCCTGTTCGGGAAGGGAGGTGGTTTTAGCCGGTAGGAATCCGGCACTACCAATGGACGTCGGACCATTGGTGCCTCATGCAAGGTTTCCACCTTCCATCGCTAAAAAAAAAAAAAAAAAAAAAAAAAAAAAAAAAAAAAAAAACGCCTCCACAGACATTTCATTGATGAGAACCTCACCAGCATTAGGATATGACAAATGTGCCAGGCGTTCGATATCTGCTTGCAGCTGTTGAAGTATTTCTCCTCTCTGGACTTTACTGCGTAGCTGGAGCCTGTACACTTGCTGCATATACTCATCACCGAAGCGCATCTCTATAGCCTTGACCAGGGCGTCGTAGTTGTGTTGCTTCTCTTCTGAGACGGTTTGGAGTAACTCCGCAGCTGTACCTCTTAGTGCGAGCGTTAGCGCAATCGACTTTTCCTCGTTGTCCCAGCTGTTAGCCATTGCAGCTGCTTCAAACTGTTTCTTATAAATTGGCCATGATGTTTGACCATCGAAAACAGGAGGCTGCATCTCTTTCCTTCTCGGGCAGTCCGCAGAATTTTCTCGAGCCTTCTGCTTCTTCACTTTCTCGAGCTCTTTAGCCAAGTTCTCAAAGTTTTTTTCATGTCAATTTCTTCGAGTTTTCCTTCGAAATTGGAATTGGAATTATTTTGTTCTTCCAATTTGGAATCTAGAGAATTCTTCTGTTCATCAAATTTAGAGTCCATTGATTGCGATTTGGAATCTAGAGAATTTGTCTGTTGTTCTAGGGAATTCTTCTGTTCATTGAACTGGGAGTCTATAGAATTCTTTTGTTCATCAAATTTGGCCAGAAGTAATTCCATCATAGCAGTCATATCAACGCCTGTACTTACTTGTTCTTCTGCTACTTCGAACAAAACGGACTTGGGGTTTTCTCCCTCTCTTTCAACAGCTTCCTGCAGTCGAAGCACCAGATCACTTTTTCCTCCAGCTGTGGAGAGATTCCGCTTTTATAGTTCAGCTTTTAACTGCGGTATACTGAGCTGTAGCAATTTCAATGTGCGGCCCATTATTGTTTTCCTTTTTTTTTAAACTAATTCACTTCATTTTAATTTCACACTGAATACGTTTTATCCCACTTCTGACACCAATGTTACATCCAGGCTAGGATTCGAAAAGATAATACGTAATTCTATTTAACTACTCTTTATTAGTTCTCTTTCAATTTAATTCTTCTAATAATTCACTTATTTAATTCAACAATTCACTTTCACAATTAATCACTTTAAATACACAATCACTTTTCTCTTACTCAATACTTATACTTTTTCCCTATACTTTTCACTACTGTCATCTATCGCACTTCTTTATCGCGGTTCACAACTAGAATGTCTTGGGTGCTCCTGCGACATCTATTTATATCTCCTAGTGACACCTCTCGAAATTTCCAGATTCGTTAAGTTCAGAAGGTTCGAGAACAACATAATTAGTTATTCCATAGCTATTCAAACTGGCTTTTCAAATGCTGCCAATTTTCGGTAATATGGCTCTCCACTAGATGGCGGTGCGAGTGACTAATGGATGCTGAATGTCACAGTTTGAGCAAACATGCGACAATATATTGTATTGTTGCATGTTTGCTTGAACTGTGTCATTAATTAGTCAACTACGCCATCTAGTAGAAAGTGGCCATATTACCGATTTTGGCAGCATTGGAATAGCAGTTTGAGTAGCTGTGGTATAACTTGGTATGTTGTTCTCGAACCTTCTGAACTTAACGAACCTTCTCAACGAATCTGGAAATTTCGAGAGGTGTCACTAGGAGATATAAATAGATGTCGCAGGAGCACCCAAGACATTCGAGTTGTGAACCGCGATAAAGAAGGGCGATAGATGACAGTAGTGAAAAGTATAGAGAATATTGAATAAGAGAAGTGATTGTTTATTTAAAGTGATTAATTGTGAAAGTGAATTGTTGAATTAAATAAGTGAATTATTAGAATAATAATCAAGAAGTAAAAGACATTGAAAGAGAACTAATAAAGATTAATTAAATAGAATTACGTTTTATCTTTTCGAATCCTAGCCTGGATGTAACATTGGTGTCAGAAGTGGGATAAAACGTATTCAGTGTGAAATTAAAGTGAAGTGAATTAGTTAAAAAAAAGAAAACAATAATGGGCCGCACATTGAAATTGCTTCAGCTCAGTATACCGCAGTTAAAAGCTGAACTAGAAAAGCGGAATCTCTCCTCAGCTGGAGGAAAAAGTGATCTGGTGCTTCGACTGCAGGAAGCTGTTGAAAACGAAGGAGAAAATCCCAAGTCCGTTTTGTTCGACGTAGCAGAAGAACAAGTAAGTACAGCCGTTGATATGACTGCTATGATGGAACTACTTCTGGCCAAGTTCGATCAGAAATTCGACTGTATGGACTCTAAGTTAGATGAACAGAAGAATTCTCTAGAACAACAGACAAATTCTCTAGATTCCAAACTGCAATCAATGGACTCTAAATTTGATGAACAAAAGAATTCTCTAGATTCCAAATTGCAATCAATGGACTCTAAATTTGATGAACAGAAGAATTCTCTAGATTCCAAATTGGAAGAACAAAAGAATTCCATAGTTGCCGCCCAAAAGAGCGCTGTGGACGATTTTAAAAATGTTCTTGAAGGAAAACTCGAAGAAATTGACCAAAAGTTCGAGAAGGTTGAAACCAAATTCGACGAAATCCATCAGACGTTTTGCAAGCATGAAACAAACTTCGAGAACTTGGCTAGAGAGCTCGAGAAAGTGAAGAAGCAGAAGGCTCGAGAAAATTCTGCGGACTGCCCGAGAAGGAAAGAGATGCAGCCTCCTGTTTTCGACGGTCAAACATCATGGCCAATTTATAAGAAACAGTTTGAAGCAGCTGCAACGGCGAACAGCTGGGACAACGAGGAAAAGTCGATTGCGCTAACGCTCGCACTAAGAGGTACAGCTGCGGAGTTACTCCAAACCGTCTCAGAAGAGAAGCAACACGACTACGACGCCCTGGTCAAGGCTATAGAGATGCGCTTCGGTGATGAGCATATGCAGCAAGTGTACAGGGTCCAGCTACGCAGTAGAGTCCAGAAGCGGGGGGAAACACTTCAACAGCTGCAAGCAGATATCGAACGTCTGGCACATTTGTCATATCCTAATGCTGGTGAGGTTCTCATCAATGAAATGGCTGTGGAGGCGTTTATCCAAGAAATTGAAGATAGACAACTGCAAATGGCCGTAAGAATGGCTGGAAAGAGAACTCTCGCTGAGGCCCTAGCATTTGCCTTGACAATGCAAGCTGCTGATCAGGCATCGCATGTGTTCCACCGCGTAAGGGAAATGACAGCCGTTGAATGTTCATGTCAAAGAGCAGACATCGTAGAGCGGAGCAGAGATAACAGAGGTCAAATGCGCTGCTGGAACTGCATCAAAATAGGGCACCTACAGAGACAGTGCAGAGCTCCACCCAGACGAGGCAGTTGTCCGCATTGCGGGCCTAGGAGGGGCAACGAAGAAGCATCTGGCAGGGATAACAACCATCCTGCAGATATAGCTTCGCATAACCAGCAGTCGGGAAACGTGTAAGGACCAGCTTCGTGGGGCAGAAGTTGGTTTCCGGAATCGACGACCCCAGGACCACAATTCAAGTCTCCCAAACCAAACGAGGAAACCAGAGTCTAACAGTGGAAGCCTATATCGGACAAAATAAGTGCGTGGCAACCATCGACACCGGTGCCACCGCTTCCATCATAAGGAGGGACATCGTCCGTCAGTCTTGGCTGCACAACACCAGCAATTACTGTCTGAAAACAGCAACAGGAGCGACAGCGAAAGTGTATGGAGAGGTCATACTAACAATAAATTTGGCAGGATTAGTATTCTCCCACGCTTTCCTAGTAGCCGATATATGTGACGAATGCATCATTGGAATCGATTTCATGAAGGCGCATGATGTAGTATTGGACATTGGTATGCAAGTACTCAAGTATCGAAACGTAGAAATTCCGATGGTGTACGGGAACGAGAACGTCGCATCCCTGAGGACAGTCATTAGTAAGGACGAGGTCCTACCACCTTCTTCAGAGACACTGATTTGGACAAAGCTGGAAGGTGATTCTGGGGCCCACCGATTCTTTCTAGTCGAGCCAGAAGACAACCACTGCCGAAATTGCGTGGTTGGAAAAATGCTTGTCGAGCCGAAGAACAATATGGTTCCCGTACGAGTTCTTAATGCGGAACACAAAAGCGTCAAACTGAAGCAAGGTGAGGTGGTTGGAAAGTGTGTACCGGTTACGGCTATCACGAAACTATCACAGGAAGGTGTTGCGAAGCCTCGTTCACCAATGGGAATGACTGAGGTCAAAAGAACTTTATTCCAGCACTGCGATCTGAATCAGGAGCAGCAAGCCTTGGCAGGGAACCTCATCAACGAGTTTGCTGATATATTCGCTTCGCGGGACTGCGAGTATGGCCGAACACACCTTGTACAACACCGGATAGACACTGGAGATGCGAGACCGATTCGTCAGCCTCCCAGACGATTACCATTGGCTAAGCAGACGGAGGTTGCAGAGATGGTGTCAACGATGGAGAAGGAAGGAGTAATCGAATGCTCTAAAAGCCCATGGGCATCTCCAATAGTCCTAGTCAAAAAGAAAGATGGCAGCACTCGGTTCTGTGTAGACTATCGCCAACTGAATAATGTCACTAAAAAGGATAGCTACCCTCTACCAAGGATTGACGATACGCTGGATACACTGTCCGGAGCTCGATGGTTTTCCACTCTAGATCTGAAGAGTGGCTACTGGCAAGTGCAAATACATCCGAAAGACCGTGAGAAAACAGCTTTCACAGCAGGAAACGGGCTCTGGCAATTCACAGTAATGCCATTTGGACTGTGTAACGCGCCGGCAACCTTTGAGCGACTAATGGAGCGTGTTTTGTTGGGGCTAACATGGAAAACGTGTTTGGTCTACTTGGACGATGTCATCGTGGTTGGAAAAACGTTTGAAGAACATCGAGATAACTTGAAGGAAGTGTTCCAGAGACTACGAAGTGCACAATTAAAGCTTAACCCGAAAAAGTGTGATCTCTTTAGATCTGAGGTAAAATATCTGGGGCACATCATCTCGTCCGAAGGAGTAAGGACTGACCCAGAGAAGGTCGATGCGGTGAAAAATTGGCCCGTTCCCAAAGACAAACACCAACTGAGAAGCTCCCTGGGACTTGCAACTTACTACAGACGGTTTGTGAAGGACTTCGCAAGGATCGCAAAGAGCTTGCATCAACTGACGGAAAAGGGAAAACCATTTAAATGGTCAGGTGAATGCGAAGCGAGTTTCAAGAGTCTCAAACACCAACTGTGTGATGCTTCAATTCTAGCGTACCCTACTCCAGGAAAGACATTTATTGTTGATGCCGACGCTAGTAATGTTGGGATCGGAGCCGTTCTTTCGCAGATCCATGATGGCCAAGAGAGAGTAGTTTCCTACTTCAGTAAAGTGCTATCCAAGCCGGAGAGGAATTATTGCGTGACCAGGCGGGAACTCCTGGCTTTGATCCTGGCAACAAAGCACTTCCACAAGTACTTATATGGGCAGAAATTCATCCTGCGTACAGATCATGCGTCTCTAAAGTGGCTGCTGCAGTTTAAGAACCCTGAAGGACAAGTCGCGAGGTGGATTGAGCGGCTGCAGATGTATGACTACGAGATACAGCACCGAAAGGGAACTCTTCACTCCAACGCAGATGCCCTCTCCCGGCGACCCTGCAAGGCTGATTGTAAACATTGCGTACGCCAGGAGGAAAAAGATAAAGTGTCAGTCCAACGGTTGAGAGCTGAGCCCATTAGCGGCTGGAGTGCACGGGAGATCCGGAATGCTCAACAGGAAGATCCGGATATCGAGCCGATTCTCGCCTGGAAGGAACATGAGGGCAAGCCGGACTGGCAGCAGATCTCCAATAGGAGTCCGGAATTGAAGGCATACTTGGCACAATGGGATTCACTTCATGTCCAGGATGGCATTTTGAAAAGAAAATGGGAAAGTTCGGATGGAACATCAGCCGTGATGCAACTTGTGGTACCCAGATCGAAAGTCAACGAAGTACTTAGGGAACTACATGATGGAGTGTCCGGAGGTCACTTGGGAGTAAATAAGACACTCGAAAAAGTGCGAGAACACTTTTACTGGATCCACGCAAGAGACGATGTCGAAAACTGGTGCCGAAAATGCGCCGCTTGCGCAGCCAGTAAAGGCCCGAGAGTAAAAATGCAAGGCAAGATGCATCAATACAACGTTGGAGCGCCCTTTGAAAGGATTGCAGTTGACATCGCAGGACCGTTTCCAGAAACCAACAGTGGAAACCGCTATATCCTCGTAGTGATGGACTACTTCACTAAATGGCCTGAAGTCTTTGCTATACCTAACCAAGAAGCTAAAACCGTGGTAGAGCAGATTGTCCACAACTGGGTAAGCAGATTTGGCGTACCAATGGAATTGCACTCGGACCAAGGTCGCAACTTCGAGTCCAAGATCTTTCAAGGAGTATGCCAGCTACTAGGGATTAAGAAGACAAGAACAACCCCGCTTCATCCACAATCGGACGGAATGGTGGAACGCTTCAATAGAACCTTAAACGAACACCTTTCTAAGGTTGTTGGCGACTGCCAGCGGGACTGGGACAAGCACATCCGCATGTTCCTATTAGCTTATCGAAGCGCAGTTCATAACACAACAGGACATACTCCATCCGAAATCCTTTTTGGTCGAACCATCCGGTTACCTAGTGAATTGATGTTTGGATCTCCGACTGATGAAGCAACGAATGAAGATGATTATGTGGCGGATCTCAGAGAAATCATCAGAAACATTCATCGGAAAACTAGAGATAAGATTCGGATATCCAGCGACCGCATGAAGACGCGGTACGATACAAAAGCGACCACCACAGGATTCCAGGAAGGAGATCTGGTATGGCTATACAACCCTCATCGCCGAAAAGGTATGTCACCTAAACTACAGCAGGATTGGGAAGGACCCTATAAGATAGTGAAGCGCATCAACGATGTTGTCTACCGGATCCAGCGAGGAAGAGGCAAGCTAAAAGTTGTCCATGTGGATCGTCTCCATCGCTACCATGGGGAAAATATTGACGTGCTTGTTCGGGACGAACAAGTTTAAGAGGGGGATATTATTGCATGTTTGCTTGAACTGTGTCATTAATTAGTCAACTACGCCATCTAGTAGAAAGTGGCCATATTACCGATTTTGGCAGCATTGGAATAGCAGTTTGAGTAGCTGTGGTATAACTTGGTATGTTGTTCTCGAACCTTCTGAACTTAACGAACCTTCTCAACGAATCTGGAAATTTCGAGAGGTGTCACTAGGAGATATAAATAGATGTCGCAGGAGCACCCAAGACATTCGAGTTGTGAACCGCGATAAAGAAGGGCGATAGATGACAGTAGTGAAAAGTATAGAGAATATTGAATAAGAGAAGTGATTGTTTATTTAAAGTGATTAATTGTGAAAGTGAATTGTTGAATTAAATAAGTGAATTATTAGAATAATGATCAAGAAGTAAAAGACATTGAAAGAGAACTAATAAAGATTAATTAAATAGAATTACGTTTTATCTTTTCGAATCCTAGCCTGGATGTAACAGTATATAATCTTATCAAATTTAATATGTAATTTAATATCTAATTTAGAACCGACCGAGCTAACCCCAAATTAACATCGTCCACCTGTTCAAGAAGAGGCCACATACATTACAGCTATTACGTCATTATTTCAACGAATACTCGAGGCAAACCGACGAGTTTTCATTCGTGAAATGCAGTCTATTAGAGATACCTTAGTTGGAAGATTGGACAATTTGAATTTAAATACTCCCAATGTGAATCCTACGAGACCTTCGAACGCTCGTTCTGACTTCGAAGATATTTTGAATAACGCTTCGTTTTCGACCCAACACAGGCAAGCACCACCAATAAGTCAACAAACTTCTTCAGTAAGTTCAGTTTGTAAAATTTAAAAGTTGCAAATTTCATTTGACGGATCCGAAAATATCCACGATTTTCTTTTTAAAGTGGAAACCCTTAGGGATCGTTCGCAATGTAGCTGGGAACATGTACTCGCAAATTTGCATGTCCTTTTACAAGGCCAATAAATAAACCAATTTCAGTTGTTCATGAATACCCGCAGCTATTATGACAAGCTGAGCACTCGCTCGTACACACACTATAACTTGTATTATCTTATTTTATCTCTGCCTCAATTAATATTTTTTCACATGCAAATATGGTTTATAAATCATTTGCATTCGGGAATCCTCACTGCTGAAATGCGAATTTCCTTTACCGATCTGAACATACACACCAATTGTATTAAATTCCAAAATGCCATAACCTACCCGAAACTTCAATCAAAGCCAACAAATAACATATCATCAATCTACTCGACGACAATTCTCCCACCTTTCTTTATCCACCATCGCCCCTTCTTTTAAATATGAATATCAATTTTTCACTTGCAAACACACAGCAGTAGTGCGTCCAATCCTTACCTATGGATCACCAGTATGGTGGCCCGCGTTGAGGAAAGGTTACAACCTCACAAAACTGAAAAGATTGCAAAGGACAGCCTGTATAGGCATCAGGAGTGCACTGAGGTCAGCCCCAACGGACGCCCTCCCTGTGCTCTTGCACCTTTTGCCTCTTGACCTACACGCACTATGTAGTGCGGTAAGACTCAGGGAATCGGGGTGCTGGACCGCAAGGCCATACGGCCACAGCAGCATTCTGGACTCGCTACCAGAAGGCATGGCCACGTTTCCAACCGACTACATCACACCCAAACTAAACTTCACAAAAGGCTTCCAAGTAAGCTTCCCTTCCAGAGCTTGTTGGAAGAGGGATGAAGTAGTGAAAGATTTCGACACGGTCATATACCTTGGCGGTTCTAAGATGAACTGTGGTGTGGGGGCCGGTGTCTACTCGGAATCACTAAAAATATCAATATCCCTTCGCCTGCCGGATTTTGCCAGTGTTTTCCAGGCGGAACTACTGACTATCCGAGGGGCCGGCACGCAACTAGGGCGTGACACAGCATACAAACAAAACATTGCTATCCTCATAGATAGCCAAGCCGCAATTAAAGCTATTGACTCGGCTACCATATCCTCCAAATTGGTGCAGGAGTGCCGAGACGAGCTTGCGCGACTGGGCGAACGTTTCAGTGTTACACTACTCTGGGTTCCAGGGCATAGTAACATAACAGGAAACCAGCGTGCAGCTCTGGACGACTCACTCGCTGCAAGGGTTCACATTCCGCTAGGTGCGGTCAAGACACAAATACACTCACAATTGCTGCAGAAAGCCAATCTTCAATGGAGAAGGTTAACTAACTGCATCATATCGAGGAAGATATGGCCTATTTATGACAAAGGGAGAACAGGGGATCTTCTAAACAAAACCCGCCCGAAGTCTCCAGAATCACGGCGATAATCACCGGGCACTGGCCAATTGGAGACCATGCGGCAAAACTGGGTATCCCATTTAACACCCACTGCCGAAGCTGCGGCAATGTAAACGAAAGAGAAACTCTCTTCCACTTCCTCTGCGAATGTCCGGCACTAGCAAGAGCTAGACTGCAGGCACTGAATCAACCATTCTTCGACGACCTTAGCGCTATATCGAGCAAAGGGATACAAGATCTTATCCGTTTTCTCAACTCCACAGGTTCGATATAGACACACACCAAATCTCCCACAACCACTACAACATAGGTCACACGAGTCGTGGTAACAAAAAGGCACAATAAGTGCTAATTGGGTTCAAACCGAACCGCCACTTCTACCTACCTCACTTGCAAACATGAATTATAAAAAAATCATTTGAGAATCCTCACCGCTGAAATGCGACTCTCCTTCAACGATCATAAACATACATACCAAATGTATTAAATACCAGAAAACATAACCTACCCAAAACTTCCATCAGAGCTAACAAATAATATGGCATAAGTCTACCCGATAATAATTCCTTCACCTTTCCGCCCTACCGTCAACCACCAACGCTACCTGTGTCATCTTCCTTCTCATATACCTCGTCACGAGCATGAAGGAGAACAAAAAATCAGCTGTTTGCGCGAAACCAAATAAAAATATTCTGCTGATACTTCCATCAGAGCCAACAAATAAAATACGATAAATCTACCCGATGAGAATGTCCTGCTACCTGAATGATCTTCATTTCATTCTTATATTCCTATTCAGGAGATTGGAGGAAAACAAAAATAAACCCACATAATGTACAGAAACTATCACCATTTGTTTTGGCCCACAGCGCACAGGTGGCGTATCGTCGTATACATGAAGTGAGAATACTATAGAGTCTGTATACAATGATAATACGTAACCTTAATCTATATTGAACTTTTCTAATCCTAATATTGCACTTTCCTAATCCTAATTGATTTAAAATCCTATCACAGTTCGTATGTATTTTAAAAATATATGACTACTTAAATTTAGCACTACCTTATCATAATTGCAATATCCCATTTATCAAGTCCACACAATCGATAACATTCAAATTTATATGTGTGGTGCGAACAGTCCGGCAAGTGAAATGACTAGTGTGTGCAAGTATGTATATAGTGAACTGTCACTGCGAAAACTATTATTGTTTTGTTTCGCGTATTAGGATTCCTAGTATTCCTACTACAATTCGGTCGTCAGGTAAGCACAATTTTAATTTTAATTATTGTCTATTATCTATTGTGTTCCATTTAACTAATTGATACAGTTTTGTTTTTTCATTATTTGACATTAGAAGAAAATCTGCGGAATTCAACCCTTCACGTGGCGGTGGAAGTGCATCGAAGATGCACGCAATTCTTAGGAGAAATTAACTCAATCCACAGGTAGATGCATAATGTTTTCGACACTGATTGCCAATATCTATCAATCGCATGCACCTCGGATTTACCAAACCAAAACAGTAAGAGAGTACCCTTGTTTTCTTGGCCAGATAAACTATTGTGGTTCGGTTGCGTTTTATCGCGATCAGTAAGTGTTTGTATGTGCGTGTCGTCATTGTAATTTTCATTTATTGTTGTTTGCTATTATTTTCTTTTTGTTTCAGAATGGTGCAACGAAATTAAATGCAAGAGTTTATCGACATTGAGTTTACTTTGCAGGTAAGTGATTTTGTTTTGGGAATTAGTGTTCCTTTATTAAGGTATAGAATTTTTTTTTGTTTTAAGTTGCCTAAAGTGGATATCGCCCAGGAGCAAGGACCCCGTAACAAATTCTATGGAAATCCCAATATACAAATAGGGGGAAATTCTCTTATTCTCAAAATTTCTAATGTACAAACCGTCAATATTATTGGTGTCGTCATATAGCTGTCGTACCCTGTACTGTTAAACGGGACGAAGAGTGCGATTTCAGCGATAGATGGCAGTAGTGAAAAGTATAGAGAAAAGGCGGAAATACTGAATAAGAGATCTGATTGTAAGTTTACTTGATAAGAGATTTGATTGTTCATTAAATGTGTTGATTTGAAAGTGAATTGTTGTGTTTAATATTTTACTTGATTTAGTTTTCGTTGACTCAGGGCTTCACATTAGTGTTAGCTTCCTCTTAATAATTAGCAATGAATGGTTAAACTTTTTTGGTAGCCATAATTTAAATGATTCCTATGACATTTTTACAGAAATCTTTAAGGTGACAATCGATATACCTACATATTTACGCAGAAAGTAGAAACCAAAACTGGCATTTAACCTATTTGGTTCAATAAAAGGGTAACAAATCTTAACAATAGGAAAAATAAGATCTACAAGCCGTTTCGGAAAAACAATAATGATACTGAGCTTTATATCCAACAACAATTTAATGTTTTAAAAAAGCTCCTGTATAGACAGTATGTTCTATCAGTCCAGTCAAATTTAAGGAATAATAGCAAATGCTTCTGGAAATATATCAATAATAAAAAACAATCAATTGGGATTGCAAGAATTATGCGCCATGATGTAGTAATTGGAAACATTTTCAAGATCTGGAAAAATTCTTTAATTACACCTATCCTTTAATCTTGTTCCAGTTTTGTTTTAATATTATATATTTAGTATTTATTTGTTTATTTATTTATTTTGTAATACCTTTACACCGTAAGATAAATTATCTTATTAATAACCGATAAGCTAAGACTGCAGATAAAAGCTACAATACAAGGCAAGATTTACATGACTTGACAAAATAAGTCAAGGCAAGAAGGAGCTGAGTTAAAAAGGAATACATTATTGTTTAACTATGTTTGGGCAAAATAAAAAAAATAATTCGTTTCTAAACCTTGCTGTGTTTTCAATTCGTCTAATAGAACGCGGCAAAGAATTCCATAAGCGGATAGCATTAATAAAAAACTGACGCTAGGATGTAAGGAAAGAGTATGTTTGAGGAAGCCATTATTAGCTTCTCATGGAGATACGAGGATTGTCGTGTTCGCAGGATATGTTAGAGCAAAGTCACGATGCGAAACTGTAACAGGCTATCAAATGTTATGTCGACAATGCGTCTGGAATAGCTTGGCGCATGGGCATACCTTCGTTGTCCAAAAACGTATCTAATTGTATTTTTAAAAATGACACGGAGTCTTCTTTTTCTGACAAAGCTACACTTACAAAAAATTTCATACCCATAGATGAGTGTTGGTATGACCAAGGTTTTTGTCAGCAAGATACGGGTAGAGTAAAGGATTGAGTTGCCAACAAAGTTCTAAGTACACCATGAGTCTTTCCGATCGCGGCGTTGATATGGCTATCCCAGGTCAGGCTGCGGTTAAAAATCATTCCAAGGTTTTTAGCCCTTTCAACATATTTAATAGGAGCATTGCCCTATTCTACAGGAGGAAAATAAGAAAGGTACTTTGACACAACTAAGCACTTGGATTTGTAGGGTTCAACAAAAGACCATTTGATTTACACCAACGCCCAATATTCTCGAGGCATTCAGAATCGTGTGGTTCCAAAAGTGTTTGAATTCAAATGGTACCTACTAGCTGTTAACAACATGAAACTTTACCCTCCGTGTGTTTCTTTATTCATTCGGAATATTCGGAATATTCCGAGTGAGCCATTTACGTTTCTTTATTCAATGGAATATTCCGGATAATCCATTTCGGTGTTTCTTTATTCATTCTGGAATAAATGGAATGCATTCTTTTTATTCCTAGAGAAAGGTGGAATAAAAGGAATATTCTTTCATTTGACAGCTACACTTGACAAAAAAAAAAAAAATGGAAGCAACAGGAAGCAGTCAAATGGGTGATTATATTTATTTCAAATTTATTGTCGTTTTTATATTTTAATGTGTTTTATTTCACGTTTATTTCATTTTTTATTCTAATTTTCGATTTCCTTTTACAATTTCAGGATTAAACACATTTTTGAAATGGTCTCCTGGGGACATAAAATGCTTAATTGATCTATACGAGAGATATCAATTTAATTTTGATACGCAGATGAAATCAAAAGTGTAGGAAGATATATCGGTGGAGATCTCCCAAATAAGATCAAAGCACCTATCTGCGGAAAAGTGTATAGGCAAGTGGAAAGGTTTGAAAGCGCAGTATAAAAAAATAAAAGACCACAATAATAGTAGTGGAAATAATCACAAGTACTGGGAGCATTTTGAAGAACTGTCCTCTATAAGAGGCCCGAAGTGAATCCGCCGGCTGTGTGTTCCAGCGACGACTCGGCAGACGTCGTGCATGACGATATAAGTCCTCAGACTTATGATTTTGCCCACGTCATGATTGATGAAACCGTCTACAACGCGTCAAGAGTTGTGGGCAAAAGAAAAGCGCCGGCTGAGGAAGCAAAGGCGAAAAGACACAAGGAAAATATGCAGAGAACAGATAGGTTCCTAGACCTAATGACTAGGTTGGTGGATCATATAACTGCAAATCCACCACCATAAACGAGTAAGTATATTTTGTTTTATTTTATTCGATAGTTTGTTTAATTTTTGTTGTTTTTAAGGTCGCCCTGGACTATGGTTATGTTCTCTGCATATGTATATTTGTATTTTATTTGTATTTTATTTGCTTTTATTGAATTAGCTCATGCGTCTCTGCGAGATCGCATGTGTATTAGGGTGGTCCCTATTGGTAAGAAAAAGAAACTAAGAAACTATTTCAGTTTTTTTTTGGAATTTTTTAAATGACATTTAGGGGTCGCTACCAAGGTTTGAATTAAAAAAAACTCAAAATCTGTTTTTTTTTATTTTTTATTTTTTATTTTCAGGACATAAAAAATATTACGAAATCTTCGAAGATGTATGGCAATGTTGATTTATTTAATTCGGATAATAATTGACCGATAAGCCAAACCTTACTTTGATTTGTAGTAGCTTTAGGTTGAACACACACCGGATAAGGCAAAACGTTTTTTTTTTATTTCGTGAAACAAGGGAACATTGTTTCTTATGAGAGCGCACACACCAAAGAAAACGAAACAAAAAACCGGTTTTTGTTTCGAAGTGTTTCGGTGGTGGTTGTCGAAAATACATGCCATTGTATACGAGCAACACACACCGAATGCAACAAAACTGTTTCGACCCAGCGTCCTTGACGATAATTGCCTACTTTCTTATGGGGCAATACACACCAAATGAAACGAAACATAACAACAAAAGCAAAACAAGAAAACGTGCTTCATTGCCGATAGCTGACCTGTTTTTTTTCTGTAAAACATTGTGGGGTTTTTCTTACTTTTAGACGCATCGACTTGATCCTCGTTGTGTATAAGTTTTCACTACGTGCAGTGGTACTTGATTTATTTTTCAAATAGTTTATGGCTGGTTTTTCTGATTATTTTTGTTAATGATTTGATTAGGTACACCAAATTATGAACCTCTACAATAACCATTCAGTCATAAATATAATTGTCCCTATTCATTATAAAGGGTTTTTCAACAGGGACGCTACAAAAGTAGAGCGACAGGGACAGCAAACGACGCCGAATTTCTTGCCGCTCTTTTGACATTTCTCTTCAGTAAGGTTTGCCATTTCATGATGGAAAGATATACTAGCCAACAAAGAGTCGAAATTATTAAAATTTACTACCGAAATTCGGAGTCAGTGGCCTCAACGTTAAGAGCGCTACTTCCAATTTATGGTCGTCATAATCGTCCTAGCAGATCAACAATTGAGAGTCTAGTGGAAAAATTTGAATCCACAAGCACAGTACAAAATGTTCCCGTGCCAGTGAGACAAAGAAGTGCCCGTAGTGTCGAGAATATTGCTGCCGCTGAGGCTTCAGTTGAAGAAAGCCCAAATGTGTCTCTCACACGTCGTTCTCAAGCGTTGGGCATCTCTGTGACGTCGTTGTGGCGAATTTTGCCCCATTTTTGGTGGCCCCAATTGGATGATATGGGCTTGGAGGACATGTGGTTCCAACAGGACGGCGCCACAAGCCACACAGCGAATGTCACAATCAATTTATTGGAAACCAAGTTTGGAAACCGTGTTATCTCACGAAATGGTCCAGTCGCTTGGCCGCCTCGGTCGGGCGATTTGACGCCGCTTGACTATTTCCTGTGGGGCTACGTCAAGTGTATGATCTATGCCAACAAGCCAGCGACGATTGATGAACTTCGTACGAATATCGAACGTGAAATTGCAGCAGTATCGGTCGATTTATGCTTGAAAACCGTCGAAAATTGGGTTCAACGTCTGGACTTCTGCAAGCGTGCCCGTGGTGGTCATGCAAAATAAATCGAGTTCCATACATAATGGCATCGAACGTACTTTCACAGGAATAAAGAATTTCATTGATATCCAAAACCGTTTTTGTTTTATTTAAAAAAACATTTTTGTAGCGCTCTTATTGAAAAACCCTTTATGAATATACTCTGGTTTACTCTGTGCGCAAATTCTAACAAATATGGACGTAGATGGAGAAAAGTTAATTTTTTTCATTGAGGCAAGAAGCCCTATCTATAATTATAAAGATAAATAATCTTTCAGCCGGAGTTATGCTTTTACGATAGTTCGTATCTTGTTTTCTGATAGCATTTTCGATTAATCCCAGCAAATAATCAAAAGTTTCAATCCGCATTCTGGTGAAATTATGAAATTTTTCAGGATAAGTTCTTAACTCTGCTATTAAGTTTATAATCACATCCTCAGCATTTCGTTTTAGATTATATGGATGCACCCACCACTCTCTACTATTTGCGTCCTTTTCCTCAATTGCTTCAAAAATTGTATATAAGATTGGCACAATTTCATCGTCTGAGTCCGACCACATGTTGAACAACACTAAAAGCAAGTCACTAATTCAACGTAAAAACGTATTTCATATTTAGAGGTATATAATCAAATGGGAAAGTGGCCCGGGATAATTCAAAAGTCGAAAAATAAGGACCACCCTAATGTGTATATATGTATATATTTTTTTTTTATTTAATTCATTTATTTCATCAACTGAAAACATCTACTGTATGATCTATGCGAACAAGCATCCACTAGAGTACTTAATACAATTTCAATACTTAAATTCTACCACCAAAACCTAACGACGAAATTAATTTATTTTTAAACGAGTCTCTACTTAAATCAGACTCGAATAGACTGCTATGGTTATATTATTACATTCTTTAAGGCATCTGGTAATTGGTTCATTACAACCGTAATTAACTCTATGATATGGAATATAAAACAATAAACGATTTCTAAGTACTCTTGATGGAGCATAAAATCCAATTAATAATAAAAGAAAAGGGCAATTGATATGGTTGTTTATTAAATCGCCAATAAACATAAGTGAAAAATATTGCCTACGCCTGAAAAGAGGTAAGATACCAAATAATTTGCATCTTGTCTCATACGAAGACATTTCAATATTCCAGCGCAATTTACGCATGGCAACCCTAGTTAAACGTTTTTGGATCTTCTCAATTCTATTGGAATGTATTTCATAACATGGATTCCATACTATACTACAGTATTCCAGATTAGACCTGACAAATGCGAAGAATAGAAATTTGAGAGTAAGGGGATCATGAAAGTCTTTAGAATTACGCAATATAAAACCCAACATTGAATTGCCTTTAGCAACCAAGAAGTCAATATGCTGGCAGAAATTTAGTTTTTTGTCAAATATGACTCCTAGGTCTTTCTTAGAGGAGATAATGGACAATGGCGAATTATCGATCACGTACGTAAATGAAACTGGGGAGAGGTTACGACAAAAAGATAGGCTTTGACATTTGGAGACATTGAGTCGAAGGTCATTGTTATGACACCACATAGAAAGTGTCTCAAGGTCTTCCTGCAAAAGAATGCAATCATGCTCAGACTTAATAGGTCGGAACAATTTTAAATCGTCGGCAAACATTAAACATTGGGAATGTAGAAACAAATCAGGAATTTCATTAATAAATAGGAGGAAAAGGACCCAAATGATTTCCCTGAGGGACTCCAGACGTTACATACACTGGTGATGAAAGAACGTCCTTAATACGAACATACTGAATACGATCTGTAAGATATGAGCGAATCCACTCTAGAAAATTGGAGTGAAATCCAAACCTGTTTAGTTTGGACATCAATGTATTGTGATTAACGCTGTCAAACGCCTTAGCAAAGTCAGTATAAATCACATCACACTGTAACCCTTTCTCAAGGTCATTCAAGACAGTGTGACAAAAGACTGAGCGATGTGTAGTGGTAGATCTACCCAGCCACAAATCCATGTTGAAACGGAGAGATAAATCTCTTTAAGAGAGGTGTAAGTTTCTCATAAATAAGTTTTTCAAATAACTTGGGTATGGTCGAAATTTTGCATATTGGACGATAATTAGTAATATTCTGGTTTGATCCAGATTTATAAATTGGTGTTATAAACGAGTTCTTCCAAACTTCCAAAATGACCAGTCTGCAGAGACAAGTTAAACACTAAACATAAAGGCACGGAAAACGCATAAGAACACTTTTGAAGTAAAATTGGCGGGATGCCCTCGAAACCAGGATTTTTATCTAGTTTTAATAAAGAAATAGCAATTTGAACTTCGTGGATTGAACACTCTAGATTACCAACATTTAAATAATTACCTGACACTAAGCTATCACTTGAAATTATACGTGGAGTAATACCTCTTGACTATACAGACTGAAACCAAACATATTACAAATAGTTAAAAGGTCGGAAGATGATACATAAAACATGACGCATACAGTTAGGAATACCATTAGATTGCTTTTTGCTATTAATAAAGCTCCAAAAACGATTACTATTGGTCTTTAAATTAGATTCTACAGAAAGAACATACTGTCTGTAAAGAAACTTGTTTAAAACATCAAATTCTTTTTGTAGCCTCCGATAAACTAACAAAAGTTCAGGATCATTGTTTCTTTTTCGGAACTGTTTATAGACTTTATTTTTTCTATTATTTAAATTCACGATTCTATTATTGAACCAAATAGGTTTAGCGCTCGATACAATCCTTACTTTAGGTGTAAACCCGGAAGGACCCGGTCGAAAATACTCGGATAAATAAAGCTACATGAAAAACAGAATTAGGAAAAAGGGGAATCATAGAATTACTGATATTAATACTTAGCTCAGAATCTACAAAAACCAAATCTAGAACATTATTAAACTCATTGGCAAAATAATTTATCTGCCTAAGATCTAACTGGGCAAGCGTATCAACAACTTCACGCTCATTATCTAAGTTTACGTTAAGAGGAAAAAGTATGGACTCTTCGTAATCAAAAGACCAAATTAAGTTAGGCAAGCTAAAGTCTCCAAGTAGGATGACATGCTGATGATCATCTAAATTATTTAAAATTAAAGAACAATTATGGATATGCGCTTTATATAATAAATAAGAACTCCTTGGTGGTATATACGAGTAACTTACAATAAGAATAATTTCTTTGCCCGGAATACATTTGATCTTAACTGCTACTTGGTCCACATCAAGAGCTATTGGAGGTATAACTACTTCGTCACTGCGCAATGATTTCCGCACAGAAACTATTACTCCTCCGCCCCTTTCACAGTTGGTAACAACGGGACAACGGTTTTTGCGGTAAACTTCGTAGGGATCCTTGTTGAACATTTCTTCATTATGATGGTCACTAGTGAGCCAGGTCTCAGTAAAAACAATTACATCATATTGACAAGATGAGGAGAATAGTAAGACATCACGCAATTTAGTACGAAGACCACCAGTATTTTGGTAATAAAGGTTGAAGGTTGACGGAGTTACGTCAGTGGTTCTCAGTTTTTTGGAAAGATTTTTGGTTGAGCTTTCTTGATGTTAGGCCCACTCACAAATTCCTTCACAAGCATATCATTCGGCCAAAAACTTGGATTCACCAGTAAATTCCCAGTTGGTTTAGGCGATAACAGCTTAAAAGATGAGGACACCCGGCCTGGCAGGTTATCCGCTGTCAGGCAGTGGCATTTTATGTTACTTGTATCGATGCCTTTGCTAGCAATATAATCAATAATATCGCTACTTTTGGTACCATGTTCCAGCCGTGACAAAAATACCACAAAAAGCGGTGCTACTACTTTAAAAGAGCAATTCATACCAGGAACTTTATCCAAAAGCTGGCGAGATTTTTGCGCTTCGTTACTGCTCAATCACTTCCACAGACAACCACTTCCCTATCAAGGATTTCACAGCTTCCTGACGGAGAAAAAGTACTACAGGATGGCTGGCGCATTTGACCGAAGAGCCCTTTTCATCCGAGGAACCTGAAGTAGAGGAACACCTTGATGAGTATCCGGATTCGGAGTGAAACAGTTTGATCCTTCGTCGACAATTCGATTGGTTTCACTCTGAGGACTTGGACTCTGACCGTTACGATGGATTTGAAGTTGAAGAACTGGTTGAACTATCGGTGGCATTCTCCTTTTTGGCTGAACAGGTTGAGTCTCTGTAATTGGGTCAACAGTGAGATTGCTGCTTACCTTCCGAAGAATACCATTATTGGATTCCTTGGCACCATCCGTGAGTAGGGGTTTGAGGACTTAACCAATTTAAGATAAGATCGTTTGATTTAGGCAACTGTTGCAGTAAATCCTTCTCAATATTTATAAAACTCTGCCGCATCCTTTGTGCATTCGCAGAATCAAAATCAAAAATTTGCTCCAACTCGGAGAATAAAATTGCAATATTTTTAAAATTTATGTTATGAATTAAATACCTTTTTTCCTTTTTTTAAATGAATAAGTTCATGCGTCTCTGTGAGATCGCATATGTATATATTTATTAAATGAATCAAATACTTCTTTTTTTTATATGAATTTATTTGTATTTTTTTTCAAGGATTTTCTCTTCAAAATATAAATTACAGTTTTTATTATTTTTTTAACAATTTATGAAATGTTTGTTACTTTTTATTATTTCATTATTATTAGTGCTGTGATAATACATTAATAAAAGAACTGAATTTAAATAGCTTCTGAAAAGCAACTTCTTATTAGCATTAAAGGGATCATAACTATTCCACTTTACTGCATCAATAGTGGTCCGCTTGTGGGTAGATCGCTAGTTCGACAATTACTTATATTGGCAGGAGTCTCGATTTCGAATCACTTCATCACTGTGGCCAATGTCATGCTAGTGTTGTTGCAACCTGGATTAGCCTGGACATGTAAACCTGAATGTTAGAATTGTCTAGATGTGTTTTCTTCCTGTTTCCGCCAATGCCATCATAAATTTTCACCAATGTAACATCGAATTTTTAAATCTCCCGCCTATCTTTATTATAACGATTGTTACTTAATGTATTGTAAACTTTCCCCCTAAGGCTAATTCACAACACCCATTCCTTACGTTTCCTTCCACTTAAAAGTTCCTATGACCGGCATTCTATGGTCAACCTTCAAGCGACTCGTACGAAAAAGTAGTCTAAATAAAGAAAGATTTTATAACGTTTTGGAAGTAAATGAGTTTAATTTATTAGAAACAAAATTCAAGTTAAGAATTTTACACTTCTCTTAGTGGCCTTTTACGACAAGCACTGTTTTTTTTTTGGGGCAGCTGCAGTGATATTCTAGCCCAACCCTGCACGGGTAAACTACCAAATTACAATTGTTGAGAAATATTATTTTGTTTAGCTACTGCAATACACTCGGCATTTGCATTGAAATTTACAGATTCTGTGTTGTCAAAATCACCAACAGAATCTATGTCCTCGTCTACAAAATCGTTGTTAGCCAGACAAAAAATATGTAGGATACACCACGAAATTGTAAGAAGAGGATTGTTTTCCGGTGTTCTTGAATTAAGCTGATGCACTGCATCGGAATCTGGTTTCAAGTAATCCTATAACTCTTTCAACTGTTACTCGAATCTTGGAGTGTAATTTGTTGTACTTTCGCTGCGTTTCATTAAGGGCTCCAATATTCTTAAAAAGAGTTAAGATGTATGTCCTTAACCCATAAGCTTGGTCGCCCAGTAAATGTTGATCAGCACGAAAAGAAACTCCACCTTATCCAAATATACGCATATCAGTTATTATATAGTGGTCGAATTGAAATCTTTACCATTATTAATCTTTCTAAGTAAATTCGATCTTCGGAATAGGCATACATGATGTATTGAACCAGCTTCACCCGCGTAGCAATCTATAAACATTAACTTATCATCGCAAACAACTGGAAGTAATATAGAATTTTTTCCTGTTGATGTAGGAATTCGGGAATAACTTCGGTTTTGCTATTGGAATATGTGTACCATCAATACAACCAATAACTCCCAGAAATACAAATTAAGTTTATGAGTGTCCTAGATCATATTTTAGTTTGTGATATATACCTGGAAATCGGGTCGTTTGCTCAAAATATGACGCAGTACGCTGTGCTTCTTCCGAAGTGGGCCAATGAATGATTTTATGCCGTACATTTGTTTTTAATAATAGTCTGCAAACATTTCCAACAGCTGACCAACATGCCTTTTTACATACACCAAATCTATCTGCCACAGACCTAAAAGAAGAAATACTTAATAAATATCTCGTAAGAAAATTAATTGCACTATACCGAAAGCACTCGGGGTTAGCCAGAAACCACAAGGTTATTAATATTTGTTTGTCTAATTCAATCAGTGGCCGACCACTGTGAACATCACTGAAGATTCCATGCTCTTCATGAATTAAGCAAAACAAACTTTCTGTGCTTTGTCTTTTTAATCGAAAATGGATTTTGAAAGTTTGATCATCAAACATAGGTATGATTTGCTCATACTAAAGTCTATTTTTTTAAACAATTTCACGATCGGATTCGTTTGCACTGGCTTCATCACTATCACTATCAAAAAACAGTTGCCATGCCACAATTCCCATATAGTTTATACAATTATTTATTTCTTCCATTTTGCCCATAGGAATCTAAAATTCTAAATAATCAAGAGAAAAAAATAACTATTTGGATTGGCTTGACACAAACAGATGGCTGTCATTCTTTTTGTTCCAGTTCTGTTTCTTTATTCATTCTATTCTAGATATTTCGGATAAAAAAATCAAATATTCTGTCTTTTCTATTCCTTATCCGGAAAAAATAAAGAAACACACGGCCTATCTACTCGGAGAAAATACTTATTTACAATGTTTGTAAGGATTTGATTAAACTTTTGATTGCTTGTTTTTTTTATCACAAATTTGTTCTTATTTTCCGTCTAGGGCACTCAGATATTATAATTTATTTTATGTACCATTTCATAGGGCTAACTATTTTTAAAATGAACCTGTATCTAGATGTCTAGGAGAAGATAATAATAACTGAGATTTATTAGAATTTTATCCTAGTAGGTAGTCATTTAGGTAGTGTTAAATATTAGAATTAAGCAAATCTGGTGGTAGCTGATAGGTACTTATTTTTGTATTATGTAGTTTAACGAGAATAAAATAAAATAAATATTCAACACTAGGTCTAAAGCCTAGCTTCTCCAAACATTTTCTTGTGCGAAGTGGAAAGCACCGAAGTCGAAGCTGAACGACAAATTGGAGAAGCTTCTCATGACAATTGATACGCTTGGATGTTCGTCAGACGCTCGCAATAGGTGGGCCAGTGGAAACAACTTTTTGATGTCTTTTGGCATCGGCGGGATTTGAACAACATTTTTCTACTGTTGACTTTTAAATTCATTTTTAATTGGTTACTAAATATGAAGTTAGTCCTTATGCGGACGCTGCAAGCTTAACTATAACCTTATAATTATTCCCTTCAAACTATTTTTTTTTTTATTGAAACTACTATGACTAATAACAAAAAATTAATTGTTTACCCGCAAAGCGAAAGGCTTATCTGTATTTATACATATTTAAATTTGGTTATATTATTGGAAAAAGTTCAGAAGCTATGTTTGCTAGAAAATTGATTTTCACATTGAATAATGAATGAAAGAGAGTTATGATGAGAACATTTTGTTTCAAAAAATTTAGTTAACCGAATTTACACTTAAGAAATGCAGTTTGATAAGTTTTTTGCGTTTTTTAAAATCATAGATGTTTTTTAAAGTATCTTATGTTGAGTTGAATAAGGTTGGAATCACATGCGCTAGCTGTCTTCTTCCGTAGTTGTTGTTAATTGCTGGGGTTTCTAGCAGTTGTTGGGCTCGTCTTCTAGTGTTCTGGTTGTGGCTTATAGGTTTACGGAATCTATTGTCATCATAATATTCGATTAGAGTTGTCATCTTAAAAATATTAGTGACATCTAGAAATCTGAAAATATTGTAGTCATCATTTATGATTTTTACTAAACGTCCTTGAAGATTTAAAATAGTATCGAGGTGAGTTTTTGAGGCATTTCCCCAAGCTAAGATCCCATATCGTATCCGGGATTCAGCAAGAGAGAAGTAAACATTCCTCTGGACTTCAACTGGGGTATATTTCTTGATATAGGTCATCGCAAAGACTGCACTCTTCAACTGTAGACGAAGTCGGTGAATATGCTCATGCCAGATGAAGTGTTCATCTATGGTTATTCCGAGGTACATGATAGTTTTAACTACCTTGATGGTTACGCTATTTCTCATGGTTGGACAAACTTCATTTCTTTGGTATATATCTAACACAGCTGTTGGTTTGTTTGGTGTGCGTATGTGCATCATTTTGGTCTTCGCAGCGTTTATCACTAAACTGTTGTCGTGGCACCATCGAGAGAACTTGTCAAATTCTTACTGCATTATGTCCTTTGCAGAAAAAAGGTCTTGGTGTTTCACCACAATGGCGATGTCATCTACATACGCAAAGGCCGTTGATTTCGTAAGAACACGAAGAAGTTCATTCGTGAATAAGATAAATAACAGCGGCCTTAATTTTGAACCTTGTGGGACACCGAAGCCGCTTGGTTTTTGCTTGCTGATTACATTGGATACTTTAACCTGCAATGTTCTTCCGTGTAGGTAGTTTTGTATCCACTGCAAGATTTTACCCCTTATTCCAATCCTATAGAGACTATCTAGAAGCTTGCTGTGTTGCAGTGTGTCAAAAGC
The DNA here is from genome assembly GCA_949715645.1 of Portevinia maculata. Lineage (NCBI taxonomy): Eukaryota > Metazoa > Arthropoda > Insecta > Diptera > Syrphidae > Portevinia > Portevinia maculata. The sequence goes on along the minus strand of OX454525.1, from coordinate 253,390,557 downwards.
CTTGCTAAAATCCACAAACATGATAAGAATGTGCTGGCTCTTATTCAGTTCAGTATTTACTGTGTTTGAAAGCTCTCCAAGCAGCCTTCCAGTGTTTTTTCCCTGTTGGAAGCCGTATTGGTTCGGATGAAGTATTTTGTGCATTGTCACAAAACTATTCAATCGCTTTACAATAACTTCTTCTAAACATTTTTCTATGCCAGGTAATATGGATATTGGTCTGTAATTCACAATATCATTTTTCAAACCGCCCTTGTAAATAGGCCTTATAATAGATGTTTTCATTAAACTCCATACTTTGCTCAAGGCTTTGATTATTAGTGCTAGTACTGGTGCTAGTACTACGGCGTTCAATTTAAGATCGATGGATCTTATTTTGTCTACACCTGGACCTTTATTAGTTGGAAGGCAACATAACATTCCATAGACTTCCGCTTCGTTGGCAGTTTCCAAAAACATGGTCTCAGATACATACATGTTTTGGTGAGTGGATGTTATGCAATCACATTTGTGTACAAGTTGTGATGCCTGGGTTGAGAGTTGTTCTGCAAAATCGTTGACAACAGTTGCAGTATCCTTACCACTGACCAAAGTGCTTACAATTGTTTCATCTATTGATCTCTTTTTGTGCCCTAGGAGCTCGTTCAAGACTTGCCAAGTTTTTCTAGGGTCGTTGGTGGCATTCGAAAACTGCATCTTAAAGTAACTTTCTTTTGCTAGCTTAATATTTTTGTTTACCACGTTTCGAAACTGCTTATATTCGTATTCATTACTTTGATTTCGTAAGTTGTTTTTCCATATCTTGTATAGCTGATCTCTTTTTTTGCACATTCTGACTACTTTTGGTGTTATCCATGCCTTGTTTTGCCGTTTCTTTTTGTTTAAAGATGTTTTCATTGCCTGAGCATATATGTCATTTATTTTTTCAACGAAATTGTTATAGAGACTTTCAATGTTCGTTTCATCACAATATCTTTGCCAGTTCGTTTCCGCAATCAGTTTATTGACCGTATGTTGATCAATTCTTAAGTATGTAGAGCTTAAATTGGTACTTTCTGTTAAATTTGCTGTCGCGCACATAGTGGCATAGTGATCAGATATATCAGATTGAATGACGGCAGATGTTATTTCTAGACTGGAAAGGCTGACAAATACGTGATCAATAAGGGTTGCAGTATTTGTTTTGTGATCTACCCTTGTGCATTCTTTTATAACATTTGTTAATCCTTTAGATGCCATCATCTTCAAATATGTAATCACCTGTGAGTCGTATATATTCAACACATTAATTTTCATGTCACCCAAAACAATTATCCCCTTTCTGCTACGTATATTTGCGTCTATTTCCTTTATAAATTCAGATATATTTGTTTTTGGTGGTCTATAAATTGCATGAATATTCTTTTTTCCGCTTGATTCATTGATTTCTATATTAATACTTTCGTAAAACACAGTATCAGCATAATTTCTTTCATATGAAATATTATTTTTAATAAATATTGCTATTCCTCCACCTCTTGAATTTTTTCTATTATCTATTAACAAATTCGGAATTGAATCCGTCAATATGATAGAAAGCATTTTCTTCTTCTTTCAAATTGATTTCAGTTAAAACAATAACATCGATATAACGTAAAGCATTTTCAATTTCAGCTATAAAAATACTCCAGTTTTTTCTCATCGAACGAATATTAAAACAAACACAACAACAAATTTTATTTTTATACCCTATTCTAAGGGTATATTAATTTTGACGCATAGTTTGTAACATACCTTAATATTGCCCGTAGACCCCTAAAAGTTACTATATTTATGATCAGCATCGATAGTAATGTCGATCTAGCCATGTCCGTCCGTCCGTCCGTCTGTCGGCAAAAATTAGGTCTTTAAACTGGACCTAGAGAGCTGAAATTTTAACCATATACTCTCTAGGGTCCCGAAATAATCATGTTTACGAATTTTTGAAATCCGCCCACAGACACGCCCACAAACTCAAAAAAACAACATTTTGGAAAAAATCGAATTTTGAGCTAGAAAGCTGAAATTTTTTATATATGATCTATGACTCCTAAAACTGCTCGGGATACAAAATTTTCAAAATCCGCCCGTTGGCACGCCCACAAATAAATAAAACAATTTTTTTGAAAATCCAAAGTTTGAGCTAGGGAGCTGAAATTTATAATATATACTCTCATGGGCCCTTTATGCTCATGTGTAAATATATTCAAAATCTGCCCACAATAATTTTTTTTTTTTTGAAAATTCAAAGTTTGAGCTAGGGAGCTGAAATTTATAATATATACTCTCTAGGGGCCCTTTATGCTCATGTGTTATTTTTTTTTTAAATCCGCCTACTGACACGCCCACAATTAAATAAAACAATTTTATTGAAACACCCAAGTTTGAGCTAGGGAGCGTTTTTTTTGTTGATAAAATCCTTTAAATGTTATATAACAAAATATGTAGAGCGTTCTTAACAATTCAACCATACTTAGACTTTTGTCACGACCACTTATGAGGGATAAGAATAAGAATAGGGTATCCAACAGTTCGCCCAAGCGGACTGTAGCCCGTCCCTTTGTTTTAATATACTTTTGTCGATACCAGTAAAACCATGTATTACCTTAAAATCGACATTATTTCAAGTGTCTATGATTTCCATTATTTTTTATCATTTCTTTGTGTTTCTCTTCTGCATATTTTTTTAAAAGGTTGTTATATTGCGATTTCGTTAATATCATTTACAGAGCCGATATGAATAGATTCACCGTTCTCTGACTTTTTGGCAAGTATTCTGCCCGATGTCTCCCAAACGAATCGCCAGTTGTTAAATGATTGTTTATGTAAATAGTTGCATCGCTCTCTTTCTGAAAATTCTGTTCGTTTCTCTTGTTTTGGTTTTCTCTAATTTTTTGTAAGAGAACTCTGCGACATGATTTTGCATTTTTAATAAAATTAGCTTGATAGACATAGCTTGATAGACATAAAATAATTGACGATTTTGCTGGATTTTTTCTGTTTGTTCGATAAATGTCGGTAATGTCTGATTCAGCTATTTCATAATTAATAGTTCTGCTTATCGCTTGCACTACATTACTGAGATTTTCATCAATGGTTGGTGGAATATTTTTAATTTCCATATTGTTCCTCAGTAGTTGCTGTTCGATTGTATTTATTTTCGATTCCATAAGGATAATCTGTTCGTCTTTTTTTTGTTGCTTTCTTTTAGATCGTTTATCTCTTTTGACAGTTTTTCCAGAAGATTATTATTTACTATCATATGTTGGTTAATTTGTTCATATTTGCTGGCAACAAATTCACAGCTGGACTTAATATCAACCATTTCTTTCTTCATCGACTTCATTTCTTCTAGCAATGCAGCGTTGTCGTTCTTGGATCCTGAATAGGAAATAACTTCAGGGGAAATACCCGCGGTTCTCGTTCTTTTTTGTGCTGGTTGTGGTGGTGTAGATGGTGTTTGTGCGTTATCTAACACCGTAGTATTTTGGGTGGCTATTTCTCTCCTACACGATGAGCAACGCCATTCCTCCTTCTTTGCAGTTGTCATTTTTCGGTATGATCTCTCAGAGACGGTAGTACATTCAAAGTGCATTTTGCGATTGCACCTATGGCAGCTCACAAAATCCCCTTCTACAGGGAGATTGGCGGAGCACTCACTACACATATACATAATTATATTAATATCTATCTTTAAGAGAATATAGTGATTGACAAAGAGCAAATAAAATGAGGAAATACCGCTTTTGGCTTTAAAACTTCTCTGTTGCAAAAAAAAGACAAAAAGTGATTTCAACAAAAAAAAAAAACCCAAGTGATTATACCACAAAATAGAAACATAATAAGAAGTCTCTGCCTTTACACTCACTGAAATTTAATTTCTAGGGAAATACACTTTCTTTCAATACAATTTTTTAAGTTCAATAGGAGCTCGGGTTAAAACACGTCTGACACTTCTGAACATTCTCCACTAAAAAACGAAGCAATCTTACATTTATATGTTTTCATCGAGAAACTTTTTCAAAAACTCCGCATCTTTATCGAATTTTATATTTTGATATAAAAACAAATTACAAGCTACCTACTCTACTTACTTAAACTACTGAACGTATTCTAGCTATAATCAGATTTATGAGCACTCGTTGCCTTACGCAAAAAGTGGTCTGGGTGCGTCCCGCAAGATCCACACGACTAACTTCCCAGTGGGAAGAAAAAAACAAACAATATTTATTTTTTTAATTAATTATTATTATTTATTTTATTATTATGATTATGAATCTATTACGGATAAATAGAAGTTCTGGTAGAAGACGGCACCCCTCCATGCCTCGTCATCCCCTTCCATCTCCTCTGCCTCGTCCACCTCCTCTTCCACCACCCATTTCTTCGCCTAGCTGTAGTAATAATAATCATTATAATAATAATAATAAAAAGTACAAATCATCAATTTCAAAATTCAGCTAGTTTGCCTTTATTTTAGTTATTTATTTACTAACAAAAAGCGGCTGAGTTACGTAATTACGTTTCGAAAAAACCCGGTCCCATGTCAAAATCATCATTGGTTCTCGAGATAATCGTGGCGAAAGATAATTCCGAACGCACATACGTAGGTACATACACACAGACAGACATCTGTATAAAAACGTTGGATTTAGATTCTGGTGACCTTGAAACTTGGAGATATGTCAAAATCCGCGATTCACAAAATCAGCCCCATTACAAGAACTTCCACTGGGAAGTTAACAAGTGTTCAAAATCCCAATTACTTTCCGAGCGTTGCAGTCGTCAAAGTACGCACTCGCCGCCGGGAGCCGGCTGAAGCCTTACTGCGCCAGCCACATCCCCCAAGCACCACCACAAGTTGGTGAGCAAAGTTGTCAGGAAGTTTGCAATCCGCCATTTTCGTTTTTCCAAATTTTTGTTGCTGTTCTTTAAAATCAGGAACACTTTCCCATTGATTTTCTTTGATGAAAATATTGTTAGTTGAAGTTAAAAGAACAGACACTCAAAAAATATCTGATTTTCGTAAGTTTTCAAAACATATTTTTTTTGGGTTAACCAAAAATTCAAAATTGTAGGAGAATGCCTGCTTCGCAAGGCAGCGACGGTGTAGGGGTCAATGTGTTGGCTTGTGACCCATGCGGTGCATGTTCAATCTCCCATGGGGACAACAATATACCCCACCCAATAATGCAGAGTACCGACCTCCAACCTCTACACAAAAAAGGATTTCTACCGGGTAGCAACTGTTAAACTAAGACTTTATTTTAGTTATTGTAGTTTAAGTTTATTTCCATAAGCTTCTCTTCACGCGCTGTCTAACCAACCTACAAGTATACACTGCTAGTCATAAGGTTAGAAGACAAATTGTAAGTTGAGTAAAGAATATGCGGAAATAAATCGAGTCATTAGATTAGAAGCAGTGAACAAATCAACGTTTTTTTATGAAGTGAACATGTTTTTTTTCGGTTTAAACCGTACAGTATTATTAAGTAACTGTTCTTGATAGAGAAAGGTTATTGCTCTGAAGGTCTTTCATGCCGTGCTATAGCCCAAAAAATAATGCGAAGTGATCATTGTGTCAGCAAATATTTAAAAAACCCTTCGCCTTACACAAACAATTATAAAGGAAACACTTCTTCTGCCTTAACACTTCGCGAAACGCGAAGTATCCTCAGAATAGCGTCAAATTCAGCTTTATCGGCAGCTAAAATTAGAGAGAAAGCTAATGTTAAGGCCAGCTTATCCACTGTTACCACACCACTCGCCGAGCTAAAAACTTAAAGCGTCTGAAACTTAAAAATTAACCACCACATAATGACGCAAGAAAGAGACAGCGCTTGTGTTTCGCGAAAAATCACATGAGCTGGGATGTTCAAAATGGTACGAGCACAAATGATTGGCGGAAGGTTTTTTCCGATGAAAACAAGTTTACCCTAGATGGGCCGGACCGTTATAATTATTATTTCCATGACCTGAGGAAAGGAGCGGTTTTTCAACCGTCCGTCACCATAGTAGAGAAGGAGGCGTTATGGTCTGGGGTTCAATTTCATTCGCGAAACACAAGCGCTGTCTCTTTCTTGCGTCATTATGTGGTGTTTTTTTTTTAAGTTTCAGACGCTTTAAGTGTTTAGCTCGGCGAATGGTGCGGTAACGACTTTTCTTCCATAGCGTATTCTAAGTATTTCTTCATTATTTCCCGTAGATATTGGATGTTGAAGGTGAGGACCTACACCACATAAATTATTGTGGTCTCTATCAACAACACTTTTATCAGTTGAGGGTGTTTCGCAAGTTGTTTGATTCTCTCCGTGTTGATCATTTATATCTTAACTGTTTTCACAATTTTCTTTGGCCTCTCCTGTAATAATTAAAATTTGAATCAGTCACTTAATAAGAACGTGGTTCTTTACATTTAGAAATCATTTTGCCAGGATTCCAAGCTGACTGCAGTGGTTTTTTGTAATAAAGGGTCCGCCATCTAACGTTTTTTTTTTCAACTAGTGCTTATTTCGTGAATGGTAACACTTAGCTGATGTCTGATTTGACAGATAATTAGTTTTATCCTTCCGCTGAACGAATATGGTTGTGTATACGCTTGAACAACGCTGGGAAATATTGCGACATTACTTTGAAAATCATGGTATTGTTGCAGAATGTGTGCGAAAATTGCGTACGGATTTTGGAAGAAGAGAAGCACCGTCAGCTCTGTATGTTCGTTATCTTGTGAAAGAAACTGGCATCCTCATCGATAAACCAAAGCGTGAAAAGCCAAAAACAGTGCGTACACCCGAGAATATTGCTGCTGTGGCAGAAAGTGTGCGTGAAGCACCATCAACATCAATTCACCGTCGTTCTCAACAATTGAACATTTCGCAGACATCATTGAGACGAATTTTCCATAAAGGCCTTGGTATCGTGTATTATTAACCGGAAGGATTGTACTTTCAAATAAAAAAAGAAATTTGAGAAAATATTCAGTAGTTTTTTTTTATAGCATTTTCAAAAAAAAAAGTTATTTGGCGGACCCTTTAGATGCATTCCCCATTTTCTAGTGGCCTTCGAGATTTATTGTAATATTGTTGCGAGTTGCGACTGAACTTGTCTTTTATGTTTGATTATATTGTGCAATATTAACTTATTTCGGTTTAAGGTTATCTTGTGTTTTTTTTTTAATTCGAAAAGATCAACCTAAACTTTAAACCACGGCAAATGGACCAATTCATGAAGCAGCATTGGCTGTTTTCTATTCGAATTTTTGTGATGAATTTCACAATTCTAAACTAAATAGCTATATTGTATATATCTTGATTAATATTTAGCCAGAATATATTTTGTTTGGCTAAATTTCTGCAGCGTTCTACTCCCATGTGACCTTCGTGAAGAAGCAATAGTATGCGTTGGGATCCCTGTCGGGTTGGTTACCCACCAGGCGCGTCCCCGGGTGGGGGATAGGGGGACCTCGGTACGATACGTTCGTGATCCGAGGTTTTAGAGTCATAGCGGCGTTTTATACACCGTCAAAGCTCTATCGCGAACCAAACCAAAAAAACAAGTATGCAGGAACAACTTAATGACTTAAATACTCCAGGTGGTACTCGCATGGGCGAAAATCCACCCGTGGTCTTTTCGACCACGGTCGGGGCACGGATCCCCCCGCCTGTACAGGCGTTGACCTTCGAGTTGCGAAAAGGTTTGCTTCCGAAGATTCCTGCAGCTCTATCTCTGACACGTTCGGTAGACTGGGCTGGAAACATGAAGAAAGTGGCGGAGAGGTTCAACCTGATACGCTTAATCTTCAGACCAATAGACAGACAGCCGATAGGTGTGATGCTGCCGACGAGGCCTGCGAAACCGAACAGGTGAAACGGGCCACAGAGGCGGCGTCCACTGGTCAGCGTCCATCTAAGAGCCAGCGAAAGAGGAAAAGGAGAAAGGCGGCTATCGTGCGGCGCGAAGAAACTGCACCGCCAGTTGAAGGCGCAAGCGCTGAGAACTGCCCTTCCCCGGCGGCGACGGCAAAGAGATGCAGGTCGGCAGAGGTTACCCCAACCGAAACCAGCCAGCTGACTGAAACCAACGCTGCCTCCTCTTCCAATGGCTCGAACAGGAAAAAACCGAGGAAGAAGGCCTCAAGCACTCCTGTCAGTGGAACTGCGCGCGCACCTTCTGCGTGCCCTTCCACTAGAACACTTCCAGCTGATGGAGGTCCCCGCGCCCAAAACCTGAGTGAAACAGTTGCTGCAAGCAGAAATGCTCGCGACGGCAGTAGGCAGAAATTGGCTGTCGCGGGAACATCTGTCAGCAAGAAAAAGACGATTGTATTTACTCAGATCAATCTTCAACATTCCAAGGCTGCTACTGCTATCATCAGCAAGAAGCTTTCCGTGTTGAACACAAAAGCCCACATAACATCCATACAGGAGCCATGGGTGTGGAAAAATAGCATCTGTGGCCTTGGAGGTGTCCGTGGCACCACGATACTCTGTGACGAGCGGTCCGAGAGACCAAGGGCTTGTCTTGCTGTGTCGAACCTTCTCTCAGTGACTAAGCTTGGACAATTTTGTGAATTTTAGATTTGGTTGCTGCAGCCATTAGCTACGAAACGAATATAGATTGGACGACCTTCGTCGTGGCGTCAGCTTATTTCCCCTATGATTCAGTAGTGCCTCCACCACCAAGGGCAATTGCTGAACTCATAGACTATTGCGACACCAGGAAGATGGGCCTAGTTATATGCTGCGATGCCAACGCTCAAAACACTGTTTGGGGCAGTAGCAAATGCAACATGCGAGGAAACCATCTCCTATATTTCATTCTATTATCTGATCTTACTATCAACAATGTTGGCTCGCAACCAACTTTTGTGACGTCAAGAAGACAGGAGGTGATCGACCTGACTTTATCAAATAGATACTTTAAGGCGATTACCAACTGGAGGGTCTCTTCGGAGGCATCCCTCTCAGATCATAGATATATCGAATTCCAAATCGAATGCGAAGCCATAACTTTGCAGGAGAGGAGGTATCCAAGAAAAACCAACTGGATACGCCAACCAAACTCAGGACGAGACAAAAGGTAGAGGATGCTGTTCAAAACCTGAATAGTGCCATTACTAGCTGTTTCGAACTGACGTGTCCAGTAAGTAAACCCCCTGGCAGAACGCCGGTTCCCTGGTGGAGCTCGGAACTGCAAAGAATTCGTAGAGAAGCTAGAAAGCTTCTAAATAGGTCACTCAAGACTGATTTAGAGACAGACTGGAATCTCTACCGATCGAAGCAGAAGGAATATAAAAGGCTAATTCGGGTATCGAAAAGTGCTTCTTATAGGAATTTCTGCGAAAAGATTGAAACATTGGGTGAAACTAGTAGGTTGGTTGAAGTTCTGAAAAAGGGCAAACCAGCCAAACTGGACTCACTTAGAAAACTTGATGGCACGTTCACTGAGACGAAAGCGGAAACTCTTAGTTATCTGCTGGAGTCTCACTTTCCGGGTAACCAGATTACAATTGGTTCACAACCAGCCCCGATTACCGAGACTATCAGTGAGCCAAGACAAACAACTCGGCGTAGCTGGTATATTGTGAAGGCCGTGGTGACGGACGAGGCCATTAAATACGCCTTTGCGTCTTTTGACGGCTTCAAGTCGCCTGGTACGGACGGAATATACCCAGCCATGCTGCAACATTGTACAAACCAGTTGCTACCGACTATGAAGAAAATCTTCACCGCTGTCCTAGCAATGGCATACATTCCAACACCCTGGCGTACAGTTAGAGTGGCATTTATACCAAAAATTGGCAGAAGTGACTACTCGCTCGCCAAGAGCTTCAGACCAATCAGTCTGACTTCCTTCTTGCTGAAAAGCTTGGAAAGGCTGGTCGAGCTTCACGTGCGCAAAGGTGCTTTGCGATTGCACCCACTATCTCCGATGCAACATGCCTATCAACGCGGAAAATCCTGCGAGACTGCGCTCCAAAATCTAGTTGGTAGAATTGAAGGCGCGCTTGACAGAAAAGAATACGCGATGGGCATTTTCATCGATATTGAGGGTGCTTTTGACAATGCGACTTTTGATAACATGTGCAGCTCCGCCAGACAACACGGAGTAGACGAACCATTGGTGTTGCGGATTAAAGCAATGCTAATGAATAAAACGTTGGTTGCGGATGCGGACTGTGGCCGCTATGTTATGGCGGGGGTAAACAGAGGCTGCCCGCAAGGCGGCGTCCTGTCTCCACTGCTGTGGTGTATGCTGGTCGACTCTCTGTTGAACGCACTCAACAGTTCTAATATTTACGCTCAGGCGTACGCGGATGATGTTGCCGTGCTTTCTGTTGGATCATGCCTAGCGACTGTATGCGCCAAGGCGCAGGCGGCCCTTGACGTGATCGACGAATGGTGCACTAGGAATGGGCTCTCGGTCAATCCTCTTAAAACTGAGGTTGTTCTCTTTACGAGAAGGAGGAAGCTGGTCGGGTTGACTCAGCCAGTGCTAAGAGGCGTCACAATCCAACTCTCCAATGAAGCAAAGTATCTGGGAGTCATCCTGGATAGCAAACTTCTTTGGTCCAAACATGTTGAGCTGAAGGCTGCCAAGGCGCTGTCTGTTTTCTGGCAGTGCAAAGGCATTTCCGGCAAGACATGGGGCTTATCACCGAAAAGAGTCCTATGGATTTATACGGCCATGATAAGACCATTTATAGCATACGCATCGGTTGTTTGGTGGAATAAGATTTCACGTAAATACGTCACTGCTGCTTTTGCCAAACTCCAAAGGCAGGTATGTCTCGGCTACACGGGGGCCTTCCCCAGCACGCCTGGCTCCGGCCTAGATGCACTATTGAACCTTCCGCCCCTTGATGTTTACATCATGGGATGTACAATCAAGGCTATCTCACGTCTTACAAGAGGTGGCTTTTGGTATAACTCGCACTGGAGTTTTTGATGAACTTGCGCAACGGTTGTCCTTCGACTCCTGTCTTATGGATATGCCGTCTGATGCGATGACACCGGAACTTCGGCAAATACGAGGTCGACTTTCCTTGCGTCCAGGACTGGCTCTGGCCGGACTCTGAACCTGGAAGGGAATGCAGTCGAATCTTTACGGATGGCTCCAAAACCGGTCAAGGCTCTGGTGCTGGTGTCTTCGTGGAGAGCGATAACGTTAGACTTTTCTTTCCGTTAGGCAAATATGCGTCAGTCTTTTAAACAGAGACTTATGCTATCCTAATGGCCATGGACTATGTTACGAGGAACAGGTGGAGGGGGCGAAGTATCTGCGTCTGTAGCGACAGTCAGGCTGCGCTGAAGGCCTTGCTCAACCCCTTAACCACCTCCAAAATAGTCCGTGAATGCAAGATCTCTCTGAATTCGGTCGGAAGGCTGAATTCACTTAAACTTGTCTGGGTCCCGGGTCATAACGGGATCACGGGAAATGAGATCTCCGATGAACTTGCTAGACAAGGCTCAGAGAGGGACTTCTCAGGATCTAAACCAGCGATCTCTCTGCCTGAGTCCTCGGTCAGGGCTTCCATTGACGGTTGGGTTTCCTATGAACACAATCGCCTTTGGCATGACTCTCCAGGGTGCAGACAGACTAAGCAAATGCTGCCCGACGTCTGTGGGAAATCCGCGGCATTCTTGTTGTCTCTCAATAGAAAAGACTGCAGACAGACTACTGGCGTTCTTACGGGACACTACGCTTTTGCCAAACACCTTAAGGTGCTAGGCCTAAGCGACACCACCAACTGCGAAGCCTGTGGAGAAAGCGACGACACTGCGGAACATTTCCACTGTGATTGTCCTGCTTTTGCTCGTATCAGGTGGCAGGTTTTTGGTGCGGATATGGTGAGTGCTGTAAACCTAAGCTCCTTATCAATGAAGCGCCTTCTGTAAAATGTGGTGTGTCTGCCTGGTAGTACAATGGACCAGTATTGAGTCTGAGTGCTCCAGTGCAGAAAGTTTCACACACCCCGACAAAAACAAAAAAAAATGCGTTGGGATAATAAGGCGATACGATTTAAATACGAGTAATAACCCATCCATAACCTGAATGTCATGCCTTATATTAATGTATACCTGGCCATCCCTTTCGGCAATACCTATTCAATAATTAGATTCAAAGTCTTATCTTAAGGTTAATTTCCATATCAAAATCAGTCAAAATATTTTCAATTAGCGGAGCCCTCGACAACGTATCAACAAAAGTTTCATTAAGGACTTGACAACTTCTATTTTTAAATAAAATGCAAACTACTTGAGATACCTCAAAAAAATGTATTGGCTTAAATTACTATAAACATTTGAATTCGACTTCGTTTATATGTCAACTACGGGAACGTATACGTTGAACCCAATTTTCGATGACTCGGCCGCACATTCTCGTTCAATATTGGCACTGAGCTCCTCTAACGTTGCCGGCTTGTTGGTATAATATGATAATTTTCATCGACCAAAAAAAAAACGACCCAATGACGCCACCGGCATGAAAACCGCACCAAACAGTGACTTTATGCGGATGAAGTGCTGTTTCATGAAGCACATGAGGGTGCCCACCTGTCCAGTAACGCATATTTTGCTAATTGACGAAGCTGTTTAACCAAAATTGCGCTTCATCGCTGAAGATGATTTTGCGATGAAATTCTTCATTTTCTTCCATCATGTCCAGAGCCCAATTCGAGAACGTCGCTTCATATGATCAATTGGCTTTAGTTCTTGAGTTAGCTTGATCTTGTAAGGGTGTTAGCCAAGATCCTTACGCAAAATTCGCCTGGTCTGGCTGGTTTGCGACGAACGCCTCTACGGCAACAATTTTCTCCACACTTAGGCAAAACGTAGTCTCACTAGTACGGCAACATCAAGCAGCGAATGACTCAAATTTTTTCACTAGACTATGAATTGCTTGTCTGCTGGGACGAGAATTACGGCCGAAAATCGGTTTAAGGATGCGTTCACATTGAAAGTTTATAGTTGTTGTCAACTAGCTGATGAAAGACCCTTTATATTACAGCCAAATAATAATGTTGGAGACGCAACATGAATCCTTGCAGTCTGGAGTCTGGTCGGTATATTATGCAAAGATGGACTAAATAACGGAATCGCGGCTTACGATCTGTTTCCACTGTTTATGTCGGCCATTAACATATTGGTGAAACCTAATACAGCCAAAAAGGATGGCAAATAATTCCTTCTTGATTTGGCCATAATTTTGTTTACTGGTTGTCATGGTTGCTGAGGCATATACAATTGACGAAAACCCATAAGATATTACAGCTACCATTGCATTTTCAGAAGCGTCAACTGATAACATCCCTGGTTTGGCCGGATCATAATATGTCAACATTGGCGCTTTGGAAATCGCCGACTTTATATTTCGTCGCCTGAGAATTGTTTTGTTCCATACGCCACTTTTGTCGTTTTTGAGTTAGGAACGGATTCTATGGTAATTTTGTATGCTCTTTTTAAATCTGTGATTCCATTTGCTATTGGTCTTTCCAATCCCGAGATATCCAACATCGACTTTGTCCCATATCCACCAAAATCAACAGTTTAACAGTAGAATTGTTTTGTGCCATAAACCATTTTTTGGCGTTTGGGACAAATTTTTCATATAATTTATCGCAATTTTTTTGTGAGAATTGTTTTGTTCCACGTGCGTGCACTCGTGTTAAAGAAAAGCTATGAATGTGGGACACTGATCGCAAACAAAATTTTAGTATTTTTGTTTGTTATACCTCCATTACAGTTGTGTAGATAATATTGGATATTATGAAGATATGAATTCGGTGCGGTCATGAATAGTGCTGCCAACGCAAAACCTAGTTGCAGACGTACGAGCAGTCAATCATTGAATACATATGGTTTCAATAGATGTGTGTAATGAACCTTAGCTGCACGGATAAGTACAGACAAAATCAGAAAAGTACAAGATTTGGTGTTCCATGAGTAAAAATCTTGCCGCAAAGTGTTCTACATTCGTGTTCTACATTTGTGTTCCATGAAGCTGTGCAGATCAGTTTAGCACATGATTTTCTGTACCTAGTTTAGAGATAGGGCAAGTGAGTAAAATGTATCAAATTTATTTGTTTGGCATAAGATATCGTATTTATTAGTTTAATGTTACAAATATTCGCATATATGCAACAAAAAATCGAAAGAATAACATGAAACGAGTTCAAATTGTGATCAAATCGACATCAGGCCAAACATTGACGGTACAATGCTCACTCAAAACCCGAAATTCACTAGAAAACAAAGAGGATTATCTATTTGAAATTTCGCAGCTTAGAGAAGAACATTATGACTCGAAGCTGTACTTTTCTGATCTGATTTGATCTGACATTTTTCACTCACTGGTTTAATGCTAAACACTTTGAATAATTTTCTTATTGTACCCTATTTTAAGGGTATATTAATTTCGACGCATAGTTTGTAACATACCCTAATATTGCCCGTAGTCCCCTAAAAGTTACTATATTTATGATCAGCATCGATAATTATGTCGATCTAGCTATGTCCGTTCGTCCGTCCGTCCGTCCTTCCGTCTGTCGGAAAAAATTAGGCCTTTAAACTGAACCTAGAGAGCTGAAATTTTAACCAGATACTCTCTAGGGTCCCGAAATAAGCAAGTTTAAGAATTTTTGAAACAAACAACAACAAACTCAAAAAACAAATTTATCGAAAAAATCGAATTTTGAGCTAGAAAGCTGACATTTTTTATATATGATCTATGAATCATAAAACTGACCGCGAGATAAAATTTTTAAAATCCGCCTACTGACATACCCACAATTAAATAAAACAATTTTATTGAAAAACCAAAGTTTGAGCTAGGGAGCGTTTTTTTTACAAAAGCTTCGTTTTTTTCGATAAAATCCTTTAAATGTTATATAACAAAATATGTAGAGCGTTCTTAACAATTCAACCATACTTAGACATTTGTCACGCCCACTTATGAGGGATAGGAAAATGAATAGAGTATCCAACAGTTCGCCCAAGCAGACTGTAGCCCGTCCCTATGTTTTTATTGTATTTTTTGAATAAAAACTTTGTTAACAAAAAAGATGAAATCGATTTTATTTATTTCTTGCCTTTCAGATATTTTGGATGAGAATTGCTTTGTGCCATATCCATTTTTTTTTGTTCCACGTGTATGAAAAAAAAATCAGTTTCAAAATGTAGGAGGTGGGAGACAAGTCAAAAAAGGAAACTTTTACGTTAATTAACGTGGCTTGTTAACGGTTTGGCAAAACACTTTGGAAATTGGTAGGTGAACTCTTTATAAGATTAACTTCAAATTAAAAAAATAAAAATGAAATCGTATCACACAGTTTCGGAATATCAAGTAGGGCGAACCTTTAAATGCGTTTTCTCGAAAAATTGCCAATGGCATATGGAAAAAAACAATTCTCAGGCGACGATTTGTTAACTCTTCTACATGCTTTGATGTCCAGTGCCACCCTATATGTTTTCACAGAAGTCGTCGCAAACTAGACTAGGAACCTTGAACCATTATCGAGTCTGAGTGCTCTAGGATTTGAATTTCTTTTTTCTTAAATAAAAACAAAAATAACTGCTGTGCCTGTAATACTGCGTGTTCAATAAAATACGTTCGAAATACAATACAGCTTGCATCGTCTTCCCGAACATTGACGAGTTTATCCGAGCCAACTAATACGTATTAAATATAATAAATTTATAAAAAAGAGCTATTACCTACTTTCGTTACGCTTGTATGTCGACTGTCGAGTAGAGTCAGACTTTGCTAGGTTTAAGCGGAAGATTCTCAGCTGCCAATGAAAACAAGCAGTTCCCTAATGCCCAACAGATTTTTAGAAATTTTTTTATTATTAAGATTTGTCTGACATTAAAAAACAAGAAGATGTTAAATAGGTAGCAACTCAGTTTTTGATAAAAAATAAAAAAAATGGCAAAATAAAATACCTACATATATTTGAAATCAGGAGGACATGAAACGTGTTCGTTTTAGTCGATACTTTCTTACGATCGCAAAGTCACCAAAATCCTATCATTAATGGCCAGAATGAAAAGAATTTGACATAAGTGACTTTTTTGAGGAACTCCAGACCGTATGAGTATGAGCGAACCTCCAAATTTTACTTGATGAACCTTTGATCTTAGGTATGAATCAACCCATTTTATGAAACCTGGTGGGAAATCATAAGCTCTGAGCTTAAATTGGATTATTTCATGAGACAGCTGTTCGATATCCTTAGAGAAGTCTGTGTACCTATATGCAATCCATTTCGAACTTATTCTCAAAGAATGCAAGAAACTTAACACATTAGTGCCAGAGGACCTGTTTCTTACAATTCCATGATGTTCATTAATCATTACATATTATGTTGCGACAGAGAAATATTAACTCCTGACAGAAAATTTGCCCGACATTTTTTTATAAAGGGCTATAATTAGTGATTTCACGACGTTTGCCGTGTAATAAAAGCACTTTTCAATAGATTAGGAAATTTACAATTATAGTCCGTCTAATATAAAGCCATACAAAGCTCCATAAGGAAACCAGTTTATTTTTACATCTCCTGGTATCGGACGGACTATACTAATGGACAATTCAAACAGATACTCAAGATATCGAGCAATTGCATGGCTACACTTATAGCCCCTAAAAGTAACTATATCCGTGATCAGCATCGATAGTATAGTCGATCTAGGCATGCCCGTCCGTCCGTTTAAAAAAATTCAATTCAATTTATTTATTTGGCAAGGTGCAAAGAAGAACAAAGGTCTTTTATAGTACATGAAAGCTCAAAACAAAATGTTGTAGCACGTTAATTGTATTTATAAAGAAAGGAGCACAATTAAAACATTAAGTGAAATTAAATTTAAAGGGATTTAATCTAAAACTAGATTAAATTTTAAGATGTGCGTATGCTAATACACAGGAAATGAAGCCAAGATGGAAAAGTTGGAAAAGCTACAATGAAAGATGAAATAGCAAGAGCGAAGAATAGATTACAATGATGAAAAATGCGCAAATAGTGCACTTTTAAATTGATTAGCTCCTATTACTTGTTTAATGGTGGTAGGCAGTGAATTCCAAAGTCTGGTAACATGAACAAGAAAGAGGCGAGACGAGTTCAAATATTTTGAGGAGGGCGTGATAAAATTGAAAGTTCTCGGCGACAGAACAAATTTTAATTGTTCAAATAAACATGGTGGTGATTGTGTATGTATTAATTTATGTATAAACACACAGCATCTAATCTCCCAAAAATTAAGAAATGAACACCCAAGGACATGCTTATGGTAATGAGATATATGGTCACATCTTCTTACTCGAAAAGCATTTCGAGCCATATAGTTGAAAGCGACAAGTAATTTTTGCTGGGAGAGGGAATCTAATTTACAATAGATAACTATAGCATAGGCAAAGATCGGCAAAAGAAGGCAGTTTATCATCCTCGGTTTGGTGTTAGCAGGTGTAAAACTAGAGAGCAGCCAGAGCTTTCGCAATCCTGAATAAATACGGGCTATAATGTAGTGTACATGATCCGAGGCGGAAAGCGACCGATTTATTTTATATCCTAGTCTTACCACATTGCCAGGAAATGTAAGCCTCGTGAAATTGAGAAAAATAGGCGGCAGCTCTTCAGTGTTATAAAGTATCTTTGAAATCAAAATAAGCTGACTCTTTTTTGGATTTAAACTCAGACCATTATCTAGAGAACATTTTGCAATAAAAGACAAGTCTGAATTAAACCTAGCCACAAAATCTTCAACCAGCCCGGGTGGTCGAGCCAGGTAGATCTGCGCGTCATCGACATACAGATGTACAGATGTATTTCGACACACTTGTAGTAAATCGTTAATATAAAGACAGAACAGGATTGGGCCAAGAACTAAACCCTGGGGAACTCCAGAAAGTATATTTTTTGGTTAAGATTAGCAATAACCCGTTGAACACGATTAGTAACATAATTTTTAACCAAACACACTGAGGAATCACTCAAACCAAAGTAAAGTTTTAATTTTTTGCAAAGAAGCTCATGACTGACCATGTCGAAAGCCTTCCAGTAAGCACAGCAGTGAAATATATTCCTTGTCATATTGGATTCTAATATCATCAAGCACTTTGATCATAGCTGTAGAACAGCTATGGCCAGGTCGGAAACCTGATTGCACTGACGATAATAAATTAAACCGATTGAGATGGTTGGAAATCTGTTTCGCAAGAATCTTTTCAAAATTTTAGAAAGACACATGGTAAGATACTTATTGGACGAAAATCAGTGACTAATTGGGCGTTATTATTTTTGGGCACTGGGATGACTTTTGTTTTTTTCCATCCATCCGGAAAAGTTGAAGAGGTAATGCAAAAATTAAACACATGTGTTAATGAGCTTATTAAATGGGGAAGTATTATTTTTACAAAACGTAAATCTATTCCGTCCTCACCAATTACGTTAGATTTCAGTGCATGAATCTTTTCATTAGATTTTCAGGCGAAAACGAAGAGTTACAACTATGTTGGGGGAAAAAGCATCACTTAACTCATCTGCATCTGTGATTTTAGTACTGACTTTTTTCTATCCCAATAGAACGCAAATTTGCCCAAAATTTCTTTGAGTTGGTCAAGGCTTAGCTTGAAGAGAAAGTATCTTTCTTTTGCTCTCCTGGTGGCAAAAGAAGAGTAATTCCTTGCTCTGCAAAAAAACCTCCCAATTGTTACTTTTTAAATTTAGCATAAAGTTTTAACGAGTTTTTATAGCATTATGTACCTCAGTCGTAAATCATGCACATTTACTATTGAGCACTGTAACAGTCTTAATAGGTACATTTAAATTAAAAAGACCGTTGATGAGGGTCTGAATGCTTTCTACTTTTACATTAACATCCGATAAAGAGTAGCAGGAATGCCATGGAAGAAGGCTCGCTTGATGGTGAAGGTTATCATGGTTAATTGAAGCAAAATCACAAAATTGAAAGGAGTTCTGTAGGGGATTGGATGAGATGTCAATGTCATATGTACATTACAAGAGATCATGGTCTGATACTCCTTCGCGAAAGTTGGTCTTGCAGTAGCACGTTCATCTTGTCTGCGACAACCAGCAAGTCAAGAAGACTTGGGGGGGTTTCATGACCTAAGCGAGTCGCAAGTGAATTGATAACCACAAGGCCACACGAAGCAATAGCATCAAGGAGTTGACGAGATCTACTATCATTTTTTAACAAATTGTAGAGAATAATGAGTCAAAAGAGCAATTTCGGTTGGGGAAAAATAAGGCCCTTAAACTGGAGCTAGAAAGCTGAAATTTTAGTCATATACTCTCTAGGAGCGCGAAATAATGAAGTTTAAGAATTTTAAAAATCCGCCAAGTGACACGCCCACAATATCGAAACAATCGAGTTTTGAGCTAGAGAGCTGAAATTTTCAATATACATAATTATCTTTAGGCACCCAAAATACTCGGGAATACAAATTTCACGTCAGAGAATGCTTAATGAATAGCTTGCCTCTGCACCCATGTCAATATGCTTACCAAAAGGGCAAATCCACGGAATGCGCTCTACTAAAACTTACAACAGAGATCAAAAACCCTTACTCGTGCAAGGAGATCGCAGCCTTTTTGGATATATATGGTACTTTTGACAACACTGGATATGAGTCTGTATCAAATCCTTTGCACGAAAGAAAAATAGACAAAATCACTATAAAATGGATCAAAGCGATGCTTGATAGTCGTATAATAACTGCTCTGTCAGGAATGACCTCAGTGACCTGCTCAACAAAATAAATAATTTAGGCTACACTACAATTGGGTACGCCGAAGACATAGTCACCATTGTTAGGGGCAAAGACTAAAATGAATTCACTTTACAAATGCAGAAACCTTTTAAGACAGCTATAGACTGGTGCATGAGGGAAATTCTTTCCATAAATCCCAGTAAGGCCATATATCTTCCGTTTACCAAAAGAAAAGATTTATACCTAGGTCCAATCTCAATAAACGACAAGGTTATATAGTACTCCGAAGAAGTCACGTATCTTGGAGTAATCCAAGATAAAAGACTAAACTGGAACTCTCATATTAACAGCTGCCATGGAGGCAATAACAGGATCAACCCCTCTCCATATACACATTCAGAAACTGGCGATCCACAGTGCAACAAGTTTAATACAGTTAAAAGAGGTAAGGCTTAACGACCACCCGGATCTGATGACCCTACTCTATGAACTCGCGGAACTTGATATGAACTGCGCGGTCACAGACCGCCTTCACAAAACACTATGTGAGAGCATGGGTTGGTAATAACCCACCAAACAGCTATGGCGGCATAAAGCGGCAGACATTCATATATTCACGGATAGTCAAGCAGCTATAAATGCTCATAAGTCGCATACCATTCAATCCAAATCAGTTATGCGCTGTTTTAAGACTCTTCAAACACTCGGTTTAAGGAAAAAGACCAAAGTGTACTGGATTCTGGGCTACCAGGGTTTTGTAGGTAATGAAAAAGTCGGCGAACTGGCAAGAAAAGGCTCAAAAAATCCTTTCAAAGATCCTGAACCCTTATGCTGCACTCCTAGATCCGCAGTAATCACAGTTATAAACTGCTGGGAACATACGAAATGTACCACCTATTAAGAGAACATCAAAGGACTGAAACAGGCCAAAGGAGCCATCCGGCCGTTCAATTGTAATGCCAACAATTATCTTAATTTCAGTCGGCATGATATCAAAAACCTAGTAGGTTTCTTTACGGTTCACCATGGGCTACGATACCACCTAAAATAAATAAAAAAATAAATATTAGACATTAACGGCACATACAGGGCCTAAAACCTAGCTTTTTTGTGCGAAGTGGAAGGGACCTACAATTTTGAGCCGAATCAGAAAGGTGAGAAGCTTCTCATGACAATTGATACTCTTGGATGTTTGTCAGGCGTTCGCAAGAGGTGGGGCAGTGGAAAAAACTCTTGGTCCCCGCCTCCCTGACCACTGCAGCGTGTTCCAGGAAACTCCTCGTAGTCCGTGACTGCCGATCATTTCTCGTGGATGATTCACAACATTCACCTATGCTGGGTGCCAGGACATGCAGATATTCCAGGGAATTGTAGTGCGGATGAACTCGCCATAAAAGGAACCATACTGCCCATTCTACCTGATAAAGGTCCCTTAGGCATCCCAATTGCTACATGCAAACTTATGTTTATGAGGGAGGCCATTGAGAGAACTAACCTTAGGTGGACAAGTGGCAACACTTGTCTAGCGACAAAACAGATTTGGCCAAAGCTGGATCTAAAACGCTATAAGTGTTTGATATCTCTGAACAGACTGCACATTGGTGCTAATATTGGTATAATAACCGGAAACTGTTTCATAGGCAAGCATGCAATAAGGCTTGGCGTCTATACAAATGACTTCTGCAGAAGCTGCATGGACGAGGAGGAGGAGGAGAAAACTATTCTCCACCTTCTCAAAGACAAAAACTCCATTTAGGATCTTTCTTTTACAATGATCTCAACGATCTCATAAACATCGATATCAAAAGTCTGTCAAGCTTCATAAAAAGCTCCAAGTGGTTCAACGAGTAGGAAGAAGATAGATCCGTGTGGTATCACAATCACAATGGAACTTTTTATTGGTCTAAGTGTGTCGGGCTCTGCCGACTGCCACTATAACCTTACCTAACCTGCCGGCGGGTATTGAACTGGGGACCTTTCGATTAGTAGTCCGACACGATAACCAATGATCCACTGCGCCTGACAACCACCACCTAAACAAAATGAAAATAAGTGATGTGATAAATTGCATTTGGAATTACTACTCCTCATTTGCCGTTCCAATTCGTTCAACGAGCAGGTCAGAAAATCTTCCTAAATTTGTAAAGTAGCTTAATTATTTTGGGTCTAAGTGTGGTGTTTCTTTGCTACCGCCACTTCTTCCTAACATAACCTACCTATGACTCGCAATAATTTCTTTGTAAACAGTTTTTTTTTAATCTGATTATGGTATAACCTAACCATCACTTCCAAAAGTATACATATTATGTACTAACAAATTTCTTAAATAAGAAAAGTCAAAGGAAACTGCATTCAAAAACGCGCATCAAATATTACTTACAACCCCCTTCATCCGGGCATTCGGAGGGAAAGCATTGTCCCAGGAAGACTGCATTTGAGTGGAATTTTTAATAAGGCTGCAGCTACAAAACTGCCATGTGATCGAACACATTACTCAATTCCCAGTGAATTTATTAGTATTAACATGATTGTTGGCACTTGCGTATAGGAATGCATAGGAAAATTGTATACCTCGATGAAAATAACAAGTAGTGCTCCTGGGTGGCTTTCAAACAGAATAGGACAGGACATTGATTTAATGGCCTGCCTTACTCGTGGCATTTTGTTATGCATTTGAATGCATTATATGTGTTATGATAACAAACTCCTGCATACCAACATATATTGGTGAAAATGTTGAAATGTGAACAATAGCTATCATGAAGGTGAACGAAACTTAATTGAGAGTATAGGCTCAACTATTTGATTAAAAACTAAAACAGAAAAACAAAACAAATGTGACATAAACATTCTGTGATACAAATCTAAGATGCCCACAAGCCATAATGCTAGATCAACATTAATATAAAGAACCAAACAAAAAAAAAGAATTGCTACATATGTATGTATGTACATGTTTTTGTCAAAACGTACACACCGATTACTATTGTCATGTCTTACTTCCCCTTGGCATCGCTGCGGCACATCTGTATAATCCGCAGCCGCACAGTGTCTCATCCCGCACCAAATCCGCGACAGCAAATGTTTATGAGCCGAAAACCATCGCACGGTAACCGCACAACTCCACTTCATATTCGGTGCACGTAAAGAATTTATTTTAAAATTACTACTCCGCAGCGTATTCAAATAAAGGCAAAAGCAAAAAATAAAAATAAGAAAACGAAAAACAAAAGCAAAGAGAATTAAACATAAAACACGAGAAGAAGAAAAGCTCTCAGATGTAGAACACACATTTCTGGCAAAAAGCGAACAGAACAAGTAATTAAAATTTAATGCCGGTCCTTGAGTCATCTGCCCGTTGAGCCATGTCCAAAATGAGGTAAAGTCATAAATTTGCGGCACTTTTGAGGGTTTTGAATTTAAAGAGCTCGCGCGCGCGCACGCGCATTCTCTTGGACCAGAACGTGTTTGACCCGAGAACAGCTTATAAACAATAAAAAAGAAAAATCCACTAATTTCTTGGCATGTGCGATATGACTCTATATTTGTCATTGAAATAGTCTTTGTGTTTAAAAGCTGCTAAATTACCTACAATAACATTGAAACAGGAAATAATAGGACAGATATATATGTAGCTGGCCCAAGTTGTGCTATCTTGTCTGAGGTCGTCTTGTCAGTTCTTGCCTCGTCTACTGATTTTGTACGGTGCGGGGACGAAAATTTGCACAAGATTTATAAAATTCTGGGAAAAGACTCAATTTGTCGAAAAATTTGAAACTGTTGAAATTCATTACAAAAATGGTGAAAAATTCGGTGAAACAGTTTAAAAAACTAAATTATTGATCGACGAGAAAAACCTGGTCCAGAAATTGTTTTAAATTGGTTTTCCCTTCCACTTTAACAATATTTTTTACTACGGTTTAAGTTAAATTAAATCATTATATCCAAGTTGCTCCTTACTATCGGTGTTGTTGAAAAATATGACTATGCACCTCCCTGGAATGACATTTGACCGGTGACGTGAAAAAAAGCCCAAGGAAATAAATAATAATTCCCCTATTCTGTGAAACGAGGTGGACAGCGAAAATTAAAGAATATTCGAGTGTTTAGGGAAAATATTTTTATTGTGATGGAACTTGGAAGCAATGCAAAAACTAATGGAAGATGGAAATCGAATCACTAAACAGAAACAGACTGCCCTACATTTATTATTAGTCTCGTTCAAATTCGACTTTTCTAGTCGGTTTGTTTATAATGGCTGAATACTCATCCATGCTTGATGCAGTTGCCGATGTTTTGCAAGGAATCGACCAAGGTAAGTAGGTAAGTAGGTAAATGGATGCCCTTGTGACGGATGTCACGGCTCAGTTAGACCATCAATTTTGGTTCATTGTGTCCATTGTTGGGATTTTTTCCAAAATTTTAAAGCCTGCAAAGAAACAAAAAAAGATACCGCAGTTTAACAGCTCAGTGATCCGCTGTATTAGAACCGCCCGGATCTATATCAAAATTTCGGGAGTTTCCCCAGCTCTATATCGGTCAGATCCTCAGCTCCGCAAGGCAATAGCTGAAAAAAATATTGAATCTGTTAGTTCTAAGGGCAGGACATTTGCATAGTAAGTGACGAATAGATTCTATCTCTTCAACGTCCCTACAGCTCCTGCAGTAATCGTTGTGTATTATGACCAGCTACACCGCGTGTAAGCCCACTGGACAGTGTCCTCTGAAGGCCCCCCGTCAGAGAGAGTATGTCTTTGCGGTTTAGCCCTATCAGGACCTTATATTTCCTTTTGTTGATCGCTGGCCCAAGCTCCCTCGAATGTCTACATGTTTCGAGGTTGGTCCAACGTAGGTTTGTTTTACTCATGGAACAAATTATTTAAAAAACAGAAATAGACGGGGCGCCGACAGCGATAGCCATAGCTTCAACACGCTATAGGGAACAATGGAAATGTTTAAGTGAATTCGGTTTTCTAATGAGCTGTCCAGGAATTGCTAAGAAATAAACCAACCGATGAAATTTACCCTCTTCTTCTCCCGAAGATTACTTCCGAAAATCTTTTTACATTTCGTAAATGGATTATCTGGTAAAGCCACTTGAAGAGCGATTTTCGGAAGAAAATATGCCTGCACGTGCACATTCCTTATTCCAATTTTCTCACAAAATTTATGCTGTCATGACCTAACTTAACATTATTTTCTCATTCTTTTGATACATTTTGCATGAAACTACGATAGTGCAGCTTGTGTGGACACACGGTTACCACTGCAAACAATTTTAATTCGGAACATCTACTTCGCGACACAGTATCGATAATTTTTTAAATATACACATATATATATGCACCAGTTATGAGTGGCGCAGTAAACGGAGTACAAGCCCATATCAGGTCTCATTTTCCTCTTGCAATCTACGCTCATTGTGCCGCGCATAGCTTCAGTTTGGTCATCAATGCCGCTTGCGGAGTATCGGGTATAAAAAAGGCGTTAGGAACTATCGGAGCAATCGAAGCCTTTTTCCACTGGCTGAAGAGACAAAGCATTTTAAAGAAAGACATTTTGAAAATGCCGAAAAAGAGTGACCGGAGAAAAGAAAAATTGAATTCTTTCGCTGTTACAAGATGGGCTCAGTCTCATAAAGCAGTTTCAACTTACCACGAACTTCAACCGGCCGTTATAGAAGCTTTGGAAGAAATAAAAAAGTGGAAAGATCGAGAGACTTTGCAAATGGCTTCTCAGATTTTGACCGCGATTTTGACAATCGAATTTCAAATCTCCTGTCATATAATGGAATCGATCAATTTTATCGTCTTGCCTCTGAGTCGGGAATTTCAGACGAAAACTCAAGATCTAGGAGAAGCCACAAAGTTAGCTGATGATGCTACGAATGATATCAAGGAAAAGCGGGAAATCGTTGATTCAAATTGTCGTATCATTTACGATAATGTTGATGAAATCTGTTCCGAATACGAAATTAATATGAAATTGCCTCGTCGTTGCAGTCAACAGAAAAACCGTTGCAACGTTGAAACACAAAATGTCGAAGATTATTACAGAATTGCCTTCTACATTCCATTCCTTGATACTTACATTTTTCATCTCCAAAGTCGGTTCGAAAAACACAAATCGATCTTCCACAGTTTCGGACAACTATTTCCTTCCAAGCAGGAATTTGATGAGGAAAAATGCGCAGATCTTTACAAGTTTTATGACGAAATATTGGACTGTTCAGAAAGGAATTTCATCTCAGAGATCAGAATGTAGAGGCAACGGATCTCCAATCAAGATATTGAAAATGCGCTCGATGCACTATCAGTGAGTAATTTCAGATCGGAATTTTATAACCCATCGAATACTTAACTTTCAATGGTTACGTTATTTTTTAGGTTATCAATGAAAAATGTTTCAAAAACGTGAACACGATCTTACGAGTGTTGGCAGTGTTACCCGTAACAATTTTAAAAACGATTGAGATTTTCTAGATTTCGCACTATTGCTAATATGTTGTAGTAACATGCATTGAATAATAATATTATGAATGACAAAATACGGACCCGGTGACCCCCCGTGGATCCGCCACTGCAATAAACAATCAATATTAGGAGAAGAATCTATTGATTTTATTTAGGTTTTGCGTACTCTCATTTATTATTATTTGTAATGTTAATAGCAGACCCGCTTAAAAATGCTTGCATATGTTCTTTATGAAGCCTTTTCATCCTTTAACTCTTAATTTTTTTTATTGATTGTTCATATCACGCTCGGAAGTTGATCGTGTGGACCTCCTGTGTTACACTCACCCCACTAGTTTGTTGATACATTTTCGACTATGTTAAATAAGACTTTTAAAAATTGTTTTTTAAATAATTTTGGGGAAAGCCAATTCAAAGGTATTATAAAGGGTTTTTCAATAAGAGCGCTACAAAAGTGTTTTTTAAATAAAACAAAAACGGTTTTGGATATCAATGAAATTCTTTATTTCTGTGAAAGTACGTTCGATACCATTATGTATGGAACTCGATTTCTTTTGCATGGCCACCACGGGCACGCTTGCAGAAGTCCAGACGCTGAACCCAATTTTCGACGGTTTTCAAGCATAAATCGACCCATACTGCTGCAATTTCACGTTCGATATTCGTACGAACTTCATCAATCGTCGCTGGCTTGTTGGCATAGACCATAGACTTGACGTAGCCCCACAGGAAATAGTCTAACGGCGTCAAATCGCACGACCGAGGCAGCCAAGCGACTGGACCATTTCCTGAGATAACACGGTTTCCAAACTTGGTTTCCAATAAATTGATTGTGGCATTCGCTGTGTGGCTTGGGGCCACAACGACGTCACAGAGATGCCCAACGCTTGAGAACGACGTTTGAAACACTTTTGGGCTTTCTTCAACTGAAGCCTCAGCGGCAGCAATATTCTCGACACTACGGGCACGTCTTTGTCTCACTGGCACGGGAACATTTTGTACTGTGCTTGTGGATTCAAATTTTTCCACTAGACGCTCAATTGCTGATCTGCTAGGACGATTTTGACGACCATAAATTGGACGTAGCGCTCTTAACGTTGAGGCCACTGACTCCGAATATCGGTAGTAAATTTTAATAATTTTGACTCGTTGTTGGCTCGTATATCTTTCCATCATGAAATGGCAAACCTTACTGAAGAGAAATGTCAAAAGAGCGGCAAGAAATTCGGCATCGTTTTGCTATCCCTGTCGCTCTACTTTTGTAGCGTCCCTGTTGAAAAACCCTTTATTTATAAATAATTGTAAATAATCATCTTCATTCATCATTATTGTCAAATAAAAATAAACTGAACACGCTCGCAAAGTCACACTTACTATACAAAAAAAGAAATAAATTTGAATAAGAAAATCATCAATTATTTTTTTTAAAAAAAAAAGGAAATTAATTTTGCATCTGCTCCGACCTGGAAAAAATCCCCCTATGGGGACAAGTTAGTGATGCTGAGAGCCAAAATCATGAACGTCGCGCGAAAGCAACTGAAAATATAGCTTCTTAGCTCGAAATGTGTCCGAAAACCAAGTTCTGCCGGTTCCAGGGCGTTCTCAAGAACTGAGCATATCACATAGAAAGCTTCAGGGATTTTTTTTTACAGAGATGTGTAATGCGTCGAACCGGGGAACCCCACAAGCGAACAGTAGGAATGTCATGAAGTGGGGTGGTTACGATCGCTTTAATGTTTGTCATAACCTTGAACGTAGGAAAAGGAGAACATCGTCAAAGCCACTATAAAAATATTTGGAGCTAAGTGACTTCCTTGAGTAACTCCGGAGCAAGCTTGATTATCCATTTTTACACCATTTAATGAAATATCATTCCTTAACATTTCGGAAGACAATTGTCCAAGCGATATTAGCGAACGAGATCGTAATCATCTTGCTTCTCATAACTGCATCCCCATTGTGTCGTCTATTGTTCATTTTACATAAATTTTAAAGAACTTTTAATTATCTCTCAGAATTTTTCAAATAGTTTGTTGAAATAGAATATAAACATTGTCATAAATGAAATTTCTGCAAAAATGTAGTTTATTTTTGTGCTTGGTGCTGGTGGTTTTCTTAAGAATTTGCAAAATGTAAGTTATTTATCTATGTAAGGAAACAGTTATAGTGCATGAACTAGTTTAAAAAGTAAAGAGCGATTTCAATCATTGTGTGTTTATTGTATATAAGAATAGAAAGAAATACATAAGAATATATCTAATATATAAAAATCCAGTGTCACAGTTTTAGTGTTTATACTCCTCCGAAACGGCTTGACCGATTTTGATGAAATTTTATATGTATATTCCGTAGGTATGAGAATAGGTTCATAACTAATTTTTATACCACTAAGTGATAATGGTGGTCTACCAAAAAGTTTGTATGGGGAAATGCACTTTGGGGAAGAAAAAACTGGGTAGAAATCGAGTAGTGACACTTCAAATACAAAAAAAAAATATTTAAAATTTTAAAAGCAATCGTTGTTGTCAATTATTTTAATTATTTGCCAAGCAAATTGTTGTTGTTATTTGAATTTTTTTTTTTAAATATACCTACTAAGTTTGTTTTTGTTTATTATGTTACACAAAGTAACTTTTTGAAACGGAGTCGATACTTTGATTTGTTGGATGGTGTTTGAATCCTTCATTTTTGTTTGTCAAGCATTTTTAGGATCCTTGCATTAGTACCTATGTGTGAGTAAGTTGAAATGCAGGGGTGATTGAGATGACGTGGACAATGATGACAGGCAACAGCAGTTGTTGAGCGTTTTCAGTTTTCATGCGCATAACTCGAGACAGAATGGTTAGTTTTTAACGATTTTGAGCTTGACGGTTTCGTTTGGGCCCTATGAAGGACGAATGCTACTTTTTATCTCGAAAACAAAACTTTGACAGGATGAAATAGGGTTTGTCGGAACTTCGGGAAAGAATATCGCAAGAACAACGTGCAGTCGTCTGAACTGGAGACCGAGATAGACAACAACATAATCGTCATCAGCATAGCGTTCAAATAAATGAAAACCAACGAAGAAGAAGAAACGTCGTAAATGTAGAATTGCGGCGAGTAGCATTCCAATACCAATGCACGGTTGAATACAAACTCCTGTAGGGCAACATGCGAGACGTTTCAGTGCACCAACAATCGATGAAGTTGTCATTGTAATGGTTGAAGAAAATTTGAAGGCAGGAGATATAGTTTTACATCGCCAAAATGATCAGTTGCAGCGTGTGTATGAAACACACAAAATATCGTGTTCACTAATGGGAGCTAATATTATAAAATTCGAGATAAGGTAGGTGACCCAAATAAGGCCCATTATTAAAATATTGTTTTTCCTTAATACTCGTAGCTTGAACATCTTACGGAATATTTTTGTGAACTAAATAGAATATAAACATTAGTTAAATTATGTGTCCAAAAACAGAAAATTTAGTTTTAGGAATCGAAAAGAAATTATATTTTTCGAGCATTTTGAAAAACCTTATATTGGGCCTTGTTGGGAACACCGGTTCCTAATAAGGCCCATATATTTTTCTTTGAAACTACTCCGGATTTCTGGCTAAAGTAAAATCAGTTTTAAGTAAATACTAAGAAAAAGGCGCAATGTGTAGTAAAAATAATTTTTTTCAATTATTTATTCAGAAAAAAAAACAAAAAAAAAACAGCCTTCTAGGCTAAAAAAATCTTAAAATAAATAAATTATTTAAATGAAAAAAAAACAGCCTTCTTGACTAAAAAACTTTCTTCTTTTGTACAAATCTTCCTCTTATTCATGGGTCAACGTTGCTGAACGGCCTATTTTCTTCTTAGATGAACCACTTCTGATATGGTTCCGCAAGGTTCTTCTGGGAATGTTATATCGTCTTGAAGCTTCATGTTGAGAAAGGAAACTTCGTGCAATAGATTTCAAGGCCTTTCCCATATTAACTTCAGTTCAATTTGCAATTTTTTTTGTCACATAACTTGGGTTTTGATATTTTGCTTGAAACCAAACAAAAATTGATATGACATTTTTTATATACTTAATAAGGCCCACTCGATTTTTTGGTGGGCCTTGTTAAGAACATGAAAGACTTTTGTTTATAAAATTATAAATTGTAAATAATTTGCCGAAAAAGTTAAAATTTATTGAACCGGTTTTTTATAAAACGATACTTGCGCCTCACTCCACAAACTTGTTTCGACTGCCAGATTCAACAGGAATGCATTAACAGACTCTTTTTTTGTTGTCTGAGTTGAAACAGAACAGGATTACGAAAACATAGAACAAAAAGTCCCGTTACTTGTTGTTTGTGTGTTTTTGCGCGCACTGGGCCTTGTTAGGGACCCGGCTTTATTTGGTTCACCTACCTTACATATATATAATTAAGTTGCATTCTTATAGGTGGCGCTATATTCCCAGTTTTGTATATGTTGGTCGATTTCGTTGTTGACATTAAATTAGAATTGCTGCATTTTGTTAAACCGTGCGCATAACAAATTGATTGAAAGAAAATAAAAATCGAAGTTTCTTTCTTTTGTGTTGTTGTTCGATTCAAAAAAGTCAGGTGACATAGGCGCCTGCCAGGCAACTAGCACCTACCCCTAGCGGAGCAACGAAGTAGCGTAATCGGGCTAAGCAAAGCGCAGAAAAATGTGCAGTCCCTTTAACCACGGAACCGATTGAGCTCAAATCAGGCAAGCTTTGGTATTGACTTGAATATGTTTCTGTGAAGTTTGGTCAAAATCGGTCCACTAAGTTTGACTTGCAATTTTGTTTCTCATCGAAAGAAGACAAGTATTTCTTTTTGTTAGGCGCAGAGAACACCGAGTATTTAGACTCTTGAGCACGGGCAACGCCGGGCGGGTACAGCTAGTATATATATATAATAAGAAATAGAAAGGACACTTTTTTCCACAAATTTGTGACGCTGTAACCTGCGCCTTTCAAATAAAATGATTAATAAATTGTATGGATGGACATCCCGATCTGGCTAAAGAATACAAGCCAATCAATTTTCATTAGAAAGACCATTTAAATTAAATGTGGGCCAATTTGGCAAATTTGAACGTCCACGTGTGGCGGACGGGCTAAGAGAAAGGTAATTCACTCAATTTATATATACGTGCGAATACTGTACGCCAAAAGGTTCTACTCAAACACTTGAGTCCTCGAGCAGTACAAGGCAGATATTACCCCGATCCACGAGATTCGATGGATAGGAAAAGAAAAAATTGCGACATTTATTACAGCTGCCATAAACGATTGCACATGTTAGGCTGCGGATTTGTCGTGGGAAATCAGCTTAGGACACAAGTAATAGGCTTCAAGCCGATAAGTGATCCTGCTAAACGTGCACACAGGGGCAAAACGTCGACTCTGACCATTTCCTTGTTGATGCTTAATTTAGAGCTCGACTGTCCAAAGAGAAGAAGCTGCTAGCTACCCAAAAGGAGAAATTCGAAGTGAGACGCCTTTGCACACCTGGAGTAGTCAGAGTCTACAAAAAGCGGATGAGCGAGAGATTCTCCTCTGATCATGCACCGCTAACAATATGTATAACCGATATCGTGACATCATCAAGGAGGTAGCCGAGACCACCGTAGGTTACCATCCACCCTAGAGAAAACGCAAGTGAAATGATGATGAATGCGCTAATCGGAAGAAGGTGACAAAAATGCACATTTAAGAACGCTGCAGCACAAAACAAGAGCAGCGAGGGAAGAATATCGAGTCAAGAGAAGGGAAGAGAAAAAGATCCTGCGTAGAAAGAAGAGGGCGTACTATGTCTCCTAGCTCAAGCAAATCGAACAGTCTCGCGATCGAAACAACATCCGGAGATTTTACAAAAAAAGCGGAGCAACTGGCTGCTGGCTTTAAGACCGGACGGCAGGCTCTTCAAAACAGCGGCGGAAACCTAGTCACCGAATGGCAGGGAATAGTAGATGTGTTTAAGCAGTATTTCCATCAGCTGCTAAATGGGCATCATGTAGAGAGACTGATAGGGCAAGTAGAGAACCCACGTTCTGTCAATGAAGAACAGATTTCAACACCCAGTATAGAGGAGGCTAGCTATAAGAATGCTAAAGAACAATAAGGCCACCGGCTCTGATGGTTTACCAGCGGAGCTATTCAAATACGGAGGTCATGTTTTGATAGGGCGCATGGACCAAATCATCAACCAAGTATGGGTGGAAAAAGCATGCCAAATGACTAGGCTATTAGCTCCATATGCCCCATTTTCAAAAAAAGTGACCTTATGTCTTGCAAGAACTATCGAGGTATATCCCTCCTAAAATGTCGCACATAAGAACCTATTCAACGTATTGCGTGAAAGTCTGAAGCCGTTCTGCAATACACTAATCGGCATATACCGGTCAATAGACCAAATCTTCAGACTAAGGCAAATCCTGGAAAAAACCAATGATTTTGAAGTCGAGACCCACCGCACCTTTTCATCGACTTTAAAGCCGCATATGTAATCATTCATTCATCGATGGCCGAATTCGGGATCTCAGTAAAACTGATCCAGTTGTGTCGCGTGACTTGAAATACGTGGTGTAATGTGCAGTTTGGAAGCAGCTCTTCCGAATTATTCTAAACTTGTACCGGATTTCGGTAAGGAAGGCACTATCTTCAATAGATCCGTCCAGCTACTGGGGTGATGATATTGACACCATCGGTAATTCCTAGCGTGCCGTGTTAGAGGCTTTCACAGCGATTGAAGAGCAGCCGAAATTATTTGGTCTTGAAGTAAATGAGGATAAGACCAAGTACATCCTATCAACAAACAAAAAAACATCTGTCCACCGCCTAGGACAAAACGTCACTGTTGATAGCAATAATTTCGAGGTATTTAAGGATTTCATCTATACCTAGGAGTAAACATCAACTCCACGATTGACACCTTAATGGAGATCCTGCGGAACAAATAGGTTCCAAACTCCTCACTCGAAGGACAAAATGCATGCTCCATCGAACCTTAGTTCTACCAGCCCTTCTTTATGGCGCCGAGTGCTGGACGATAAGAAGTAGAAAAGGGGAGCTAATATTGGGTTTTTTTTGAAAAAAGAATACTTCGTTGGATATTGGGTACTGTGTGCGAGGAAGGCAATTGGAGGAGATATTACAACCGCGAACTCTATGACCTCTACCAAGATGTGGATGAAGTCGAAAAAGCTAAATCACGTCGACTTCATTGGCTCGGCCACATTGAGCGAATGGAAAATAATGCTCCAGCCAAGAGGATCTTCGACTCCCAGCCCCCTGGTTCGAGGAGGTCAGAAAAACCGAACGTCCATTTGGAAGACCAAGCCATCGTGGATGCCAGAGCGCTTGGTCTGGTAAATTGGAAGCAGCTTGCCCGGGATCGCAGAGGATGGAAGGCTGTAGTGTCCCAGGCAGAGACTCTTCACGGTTCAGGAGCCCGGAGGAAAAAAAGAAACTTTACAATTGTCTGAAGAAGTAAGCCTTTGTGAAGCTAGTATGGGCTGTTCAAACCAGAATACTGGTAGTAACTTATTAATTCTATATTAATTGTTCATTAGTTATTATAGCCATGTATTCGATACAAAAAAAGACCAGTAGCAAACTAGGAACACTCCAAGAATGCTAATGATATAAAATCAAATGAAAACAAAATGGAAAACCAACCTGTAGAAATGTTTCTCGTAAAACTGAATAAAAAAGGAAAACCTAGTCGAAACCCAAAATCTCAGAGCACCCACGACATTAGTTACTTAGATGTGCAGTAAAACACAAAATCAAAACCTCAAAATTTATTCCATTTCCCGATACTTTTACACACTTGGCCCAAAGGTTGCATACGAATTACACGATCCGTGGACTCATAACTCAAGTAGTCAGTAACATGTGGCTACATACATATTAATATTCTAGAATGAGGATGTGCTGCTTAATTAAGAAGCCATAAGCAGGACGTAAATCACCATTTAATAAATACTTTGAAATTCATGTAGTGTGAACAGCTTATTGCCGCGACGAATTTTCAATTTACTTAAATTGGATTGGATTGTGGTGAACGCATGCGTTTGTTGGAAATGGTCATCAATGCGGTAGGTAGAGGTTTAACAACCGCATTATCAATCTGATGGCTAGAAGATGGTATCGTTAAGTTGTCGCCCAACCGGCGCGAATGCATTCGAAAATGTCATTTTACAAATATTCCACCAATAAATAAAAGGAGCTTATTTATTGAAGATGGCTGTTGCAGTTCTGTGTATTGTTAAAAGACATAATGTGAAACTATAGCTTAAATAAATATTACTCCTAATATAGACATTAATTACTTCACTGGGAGAGCTTGCAAATTCGAATATTCACACGTATAGGTGATCTTAATGTTAGTAAGGAAGACAGGGTGGAAAGATGCAGTAGGTGAGTCAGTGGCATGAATCTGTTAAGTACGTAAGTTGTATACAATTTTGCACTGACCTTATGTAAGTAATATGATTTTGGATCGTAGCCGGTTTCCCACCACTGCACCACTGCATACTCAAGGGTAGTTTCTGTTTGCGAGTCTGATCGTCTGATGCACAAATTACCTATACCTATGAGATAGTCAGCTTTCACTTAGCCGTCCCCTAATACCCGCAAATGGGCGGTGCGCAATCTTCCATATCGGTTGAGTAAACTGATGTTTATTTGTAAAAGTCCAGTCCAGAGATGGTTTAAATGCCTTTTTTTTGGAAACAAAGAATGCATTTTGTACATCTGTTATGATATCAAACGTATATGATTGTGTATACATGTATAGTTCACTACAATCTCATTTAGTTTATGTTATGCTTAATACATCAGTCATGGAATAAAGACCTAAATAAAATAAAGCCATGCATTAATATTACATGGTGTCAGATATGTGTTTGAAAATTTTTAATAGAGTGACTTAAAAAATAGAGATTTAAAATTAATAAGGAGACCAAAGCAAGTGCTCCAAATGAACAAATAAGTTCAGAATCGCTTAAGAGCCAGGGATATTCGTCATCTATACCACCACTGAATGTGAAATAAAATTTGGCGACGGTATGGAAAATCTGGTATAACCAGTTTATCATCTTTATTCGAGGGTCTTATTTGGAGTCGGAAAATTATTCTCGCAAAGTAGCCGTTCTGCCTGACTGTTTGGATGTGTTTGATTCATTTAATGTCAATTTAGACACGATTAAATATGCAGACTTGGTCGAAATGTTCAAATTACATTTTCGCCAAAGGCTAATATCGCAATGGAAATTTTTCACGCGATATCAGAAATCGAATGAGTCGATTGAGGTTTATGTAACTGCTTTGAAAAATCTCAGCCTATCATGCGAATTTGGTTCCTTACGACAAGAATTGGTTCGTGAGATAAATTTTGCAACATCTGCTATGGATTCTGGTACTTACTTGATGTAGATTACTCTGAAATCCTGCTTTAACTCTGAAATTAAATTTGCTCATATCTTCAGAACAAACCCCAAGCTGATCCAGACTCACTGCGCAGCGGAATATAGCTACCTGTGGTGACTGTTTCAGTACAAAACCTCTCATGCTTCCTAATCCACGGAAAGGTGAGTGCTTTGAGGTGACTTCTTCAGTCGAACCCCAAAGAGTACCCTCTATTATCTTTCAGGTAATACCGAGTCGGGTGACTGGTTCTGTTGAACTCTGAAAACGTTATTTGAATCCATGGAGAGGATGTCGGGATGGGATGGCTGCACAGTCGAATTTTGGTTCATGAGGATAGCTTGTGGAGACTGCAAATAGTATTCTATGAAAAATTGCGTTCTTTATATTGCTTATTTCAAAGCATTCTACGGGCTGTCATTTTTATGAAGGGCTATACTCGTACACTGCGACATTTTCACAAGTAAAATAAAAAGCTATAAAATGAGCACCGTACATTTTATGGTGGTCTTTATTTTGTTATTTCTATGAAAACTGACAGATGGTATGAAATATTGCTCGTGGAGAAGCAATATTAAGCAAACAATTCAGTGTACTTAACTTACAAGAGTGTAACCCAAAACATAAACATTATGACGTACTTTTTGATTTCTAACCCTTTGTTTGTTTGAACTTTAGTGAATGAACTTTCTGCGAGCATTCCTGCTGGTAAGCTTATGAATCAGCCTGGAAACGAGTATAGGGTGTCAATCAGGTTAACGAGTTGATCATGTAGGACAGCCATAATCGTAGGTTGTTGTCGATCGCATGTTCGAAAATACTAGTTTTAATCTCCGATGAGAAATGCAATTGAAAGTACTGATTTTATTGTGTTTTCGCTAACTCTCCTTCATTATTTTTATTTATATTATTACAAGCAGACCGCCTGACAAAAATTCGTGCATATTTTCTATTTTAAACCTATTCGTCCATTTACTCCTATTTTTTTTTATTGATATAACACTCAAAGCACGATGGGAAGTTGATGGTGTAAACCTCCGGGTCGCACTTAGCCCACTCAAGTTTTTTTTCCTGAAATATAGGGTTTTCCAATTGGATATGCTCTTTCATTCTAATAAAGAAGTTTTCTGACGACGTTTTAGCTCTACCCGTGTTTTACTATGACTTATGTTCTGTTTGGATCTGCCGACGACAATAAAACAATATCGACACAACTGAATTTCCAATTTTCAATCTAGCCCGGAGTTACCATGCCATCAAAAATTTCTATAAAATTTAAATTTTACGCTTTCGGCCTTGTTTGACCAGATGCAGTACATGGATTGAATTTGACTGCCAAACCCCTTTTTTAGTTATTTAATAATGGTAGTCTTAAGGAGCAATGAAAAAAAGTGCGGTATGCTTATTTCATGGAACAAACATAGCTAAAGGCTACAGTCCGCTTGGGCGAATTGTTGGATAGCCTATTCCTATTCCTACCCCTCATTAAGTGGACGTCACAAAAATCTAAGTATGGGAGAATTGTTTATAAGGATCTACATATTTTGTTAAGCAACACTGAAAGGGTCTTATTGAAAAAACACCCCTTAGAAGTGGGCATGGTAGAAAACTTTATATAAAGGAATTGTTCAAAATGGCTTCAACTAAATACTTTGCGAATGATTTCTTCAATTAAACGGTTGAGAAGTGGGTGTGTCAGTGGGCGAATTTTAAAAATATTTGCAAATTTCAGCTTCCTAGCTCAAATATTGATTTTTCGAAAAAAAACTCTTTTTTAACAACGTGCCCCATTCCATCACATAGCTGTCCCATTCCTCGTGAAGCAGAAAGAATGGGACAGAGTTAGGTAGTTTCATACAGTTAATCATAACCCGTATTCTGGTAAACGGTTGCTGAATTTTGTTTTCTTAATAACAAGCCACCATGTTATTAAGAAAACAAAATTCAGCAACCGTTTACCAGAATACGGGTTATGATTAACTGTATGAAACTACCTAACTCTGTCCCATTCTTTCTGCTTCACGAGGAATGGGACAGCTATGTGATGGAATGGGGCACGTTGTTCTACAACAAAAAATGACAGAACAAAATTAAATGTTCCTTCAGTTTAATAAACAAAACACCAATAATTGAGTTTTGGGCGGGCTACAGTCCGCTTAGGCAAACTGTTGGATACCCTATTCTTATTCCTATCCATCAAAAGTGTTCGTGACAAAAGTCTAAGTATGGTTGAATTGTTAAGAACGCTCTACATATCTTGTTATATAACATTTAAAGGATTTTATCAAAAAAAAAAAACGAAGCTATTGTAAAAAAAACGCTCCCTACCTCAAACTTTGGTTTTTCAATAAAATTATTTTATTTAATTGTGGGCGTGTCAGTAAGCGGATTTAAAAAAAATTAACACATGAGCATAAAGGGCCCCTAGAGAGTATATACATATTAAAAATTTCAGCTCCCTAGCTCAAACTTTGGATTTAAAAAAAAAAATTAAATTGTATAGGCGTGTCAGTAAGCGAATTTTGAAAATGTTAACACATGAGCATAAAGGACCCCCTAGAGAGCATATATTATAAATTTCAACTCCCTAGCTCAAACTTTGGATTTTCAAATAAGTTTTTTTTTTTAAATTGTGGGCGGATTTTGAAATTTTTTACACATGAGCATAAAGGGCCCCCTAGAGAGTATAAGTCATGACAGCTGGTCACACTAGTGCTAAGCTTTCTATTTTATAAATATGTACATAGTTAATTCACCTGACGCCCTGAAGCACATATTATGTTATAAGCTGTAAATTCAATAAGAGAGAGAGAGCACTCTTAATATCTATTATTAAGAAACTGTTATTATCAGCAATTTCTGTTAATCTTGGTTTTCTTTAACCAGTCTTTGTGTACAAGCTGACCACTGCAAACGCTCGAGTTCTCATAGGTGTAGTTTTATTTGGCGCCCAACTTTTGAGACCGCATTGATAGGTGTTTAAAAATAATTTAATTCCAATTGTCGGTCCATCATATCGAAACCCATTGAGCCGGAGCATAATTTTTTTTTCAATATTTAGAATTTGCCATGTGAATAGCTTCGAATAAAAATTATTATTGAATGTGAACCAAAACACAGTGAAAGAATAACAGATAAATAAGTTGTTCAGGAGGAAAGATCACAATGATATTCCTTGTGTTCGAATCTCCCAGACAGCAGACAACAGACAGACAGTACTGACTGCTGGAATAAGTCCAGAAAGTGTCGCTTCAAACGACGATTTTTTCGTGGTCGAGGACCCACGGGAGAAAGTGGATTTGCTGGGCGCTTGTTTCGAGGCCGTGTATACGGTGAGCAATCCTGTTCGCCGTAACCACGACATTGAGAATAGGGCTCTGGTGAACCACTTCGATCTGCGCACCGAACTTGAGAATTGGCGATCTGAGAATAACGGATTCACCGTGTTCACTGATGAAAACCATGCTAATGCAGTTGTCGCCAATGGCCGAGATGCATCGCACTTGTTCGTGTCGAAGGATGATCTTCTGTGCATCTTCGGGTCACTAAAGAATAAAAAGTCGGCGGGGATGGATGGTGTCCCAAACGTCGTATTGAGACACCTGCCTTTGGAGGCTGTAGATATTTTCACCACGCTGTTTAACAATGCGCTGAATAATGCACATTATCCGGCGCATTGGAAGGTAGCTGTGGTACACCCTATCCCGAAAAAAGGTAAAGATAGGACGAACCCAGCCAATCTCCGGTCAATTAGCTTGCTTCCGAATATTGGCAAGGTCTTTGAAAAGGTTGTCAATAGAGCTCTGTTAAAGTGGGTCGAGGACAATAACATAATTCCGGACAACCAGTTTGGTTTCAGGGCGAGGCATGACACTATTCATGCCGCGTCGAAACTGGTTTCCGACATTCAGTGGAATAAATGCAAGAGCCAATGCACGGGTGCTTGTCTGGTTGATTTTGAGAAGGCTTTCGACACCGTATGGTTAGAGGGACTTTTCTACAAGTTGACCAGGCGGGGGATGCACAAACCTTTGCTATATGTAATTTATAATATGCTTATGGGAAAGAAGTTCGTTGTCAAATGTGGCAACGTGACTTCGAGCAGAGTCTTTGAAATTAAAAACGGTTTACAGCAGGGGGCGGTCAATTCTCCGATCCTGTTTAACATTTACACGAGTGATCTGGTGGGTTCACTCAGACATGCTATAGCGTATGCCGACGATTTGGTGGCATACAGATCAGGTCCTAAAATCGAGGTCATTAATATCCTTTTGCAGCGTGACTTCGATCAAATTAAGCGATATTGCGACGACTGGAAGTTGAAAATCAACTTTCAGAAGACGGAAACAATCTTGTTCAGAACTCCATTGGCTGGGGCCTCTAGGGATACCAGAAAAAACTGGAAAAAATTGGCCATTATTGGACAAAATGGGCAGCCATTGGCGGTGAGAAGCGCAGTTAGATATCTAGGTATCTGGCTTGACCAGTATCTATATTTCGATAGACATATAGTTGCTTGTCTTGCTGGGGCCAAGAAGGCTTATGCTCTGATAAGGAGACTGTTTCATAGCAGTCAACTTGACTCCAGAGTGAAGGTCATTTGCTACGTGGCCCTTATAAGGCCGATCATCGCTTATGGTTGTCCATTATGGTTTAATATAGCGCCTAGCTATATGGAAAAGATTCGGGTTTTGGAGAGACAATGTCTAAGGACCTGTCTCCGGTTGTTCCGAACGCCTGAATCCAACTATATAAAATACTATCCCAACAAGGTCCTATACGATGGGGCTCAGTTGAATAGGATTGACAATTTCCTCATTAAGGTGACTCGAAGGCACGTTGCAAGGGCGATGGCCAGCGACAATTGTCTGATTTTTGGGGCTTACTACCCCAATGAAATGTACATTGAGAGTACACTCCGGTCTGGCTTTATCCCGCCAGAGGCATTTATCCATATTGATGCAAAAGGGCTGGTACAGACGAGGGATGGTATCCCGGTATTATACCACCGCTACCGCAGTGCGAGAGATAAGCGGCTCATCCGCGGCGAGGACGTCGCCAATGCTCATGAGGTCCTCCGTTTTAGTACCGCAATAGCGGAGAGGGATAAATTCGATACAGAAAAGCAATTTGCCGAATTTTGGTGGCTTTTTGAGGGGGGAGGGGTCAACATGCCCTCCCAAGACGGTGCGTTACTCTAGGTAACATCCTCTTAGTTTGTAAGATAGATTAAGTTAGCTAGGGCGTTTCTGGGAGGGGCCGGGCTCGCCAACTTGTGGTGGTGCTTCCGGGAGGTGATTGATTCTGTAAGGCATCAGTCAGCTCACGGCGGCGCGTGTGCACGTTGACGACTGCCAGGCGCTCGGAAAGCAATTGGGAATTTGACCACTTGTTTCGTAATGCAACGAGTGCTCAGAATCCTAATTATAGTTAGAATATGTTAAGTAGTTTAAGTAAGTAGAGTAGGTAGTTTGTAATTTGTTTTTTTATATAAAAATATAAAATTTGATAAAGATGCCGAGTTTTCTTAAAAATTTTCTCGATGAAAACATAATATGTAAGATTAGTTCGTAAAATAGTTTTTAGGCCGAAAGGCAATAATTATAAGATAGAGTTAAGTTTAGGGCGTCCGCATAAGGATCAATAATCTAGAATAAGTATCCTGTTAATGTTAAGTTAGATTTACTCATTTTTGTCTAGTATATAAGTTGATATAAGCTAATAATTAATAAAAATGAATTTAAAAAAAAAAAAAAAAAACAGTGAAAGAATATTTAACAAAAGCGTTGAAATAAAATAGAAATACAGAAGTGCTGAAAGAATAAATTGTTAAAATATTAAATATTAAAAAAATTCCTTTGAATTGAACATTAAGAGAGCAAAAGTGAAAGACATTAAAATTTCTAAATTAATAAACAGTTAATAAGATAAGAATTCAAAAGAAGCTACCGTAAGGAGATATCAGCAAGAACTTGGAGGAAACACCGTAAGAAGAATATAAGTAAAAAGAATCAGCATATTACATAATAAACTACGTAGATATATTGAACTAGTAAATATCTAAAATTAAGAAATTAAGCAATTGTATTTATATTTAAGAATTTATTTTTATAACGGATTAGAATTTTGGTTTATTATTTCGTTTCCATTCATCCCTTTTCTTTCTCTTTTCTTTCACTGAATTTAAATTTATTTTGCCATCTTTAGTTTTTTTGTTGTTTTTAAATACCTAGGATTACCCTTATTATTTCAAAATGAATAATGAGCAAATAAGTGCAGTCATAACCGCCGCTGTTCAAGCTGCGATCGAACAAACAAAGCAAACTTTTAGCAACACAATTGGTGAACTGACGACAAGACTCAAGCAACTAGAAAAGCCTAATAATGTTGAGACTTATCAACCGGTGGTTATTGAGGCAGGAAAAACTTGTGACGAGTCGTTAGATCTGGTAAAATCTTTACTAGAATTCTGTGGTGAGCAAGTGAGTTATGTTTCTTGGCGTCAAGCTGCTTTTGCTGCATATAAATTATTTCAAGGATATGACCTTATCCGAAATAGCAAGATGCATTAAACTGGAAAAGAACATAGGTCCTATTCCTGAGCTCCTTTTACTTGCCACAGTCAAGTACAATATGACGATTCACTCAGTTACTAATAGCCAACCGATTGATGTTATCCACTCAATTCCAACCATTTTGAAAGAGGAAATAAGGGGAAGAATTTCTGAAACCCAAAGACGAGACCTTGCCTACCATAATAAAAAAAGACTAACTTTGACATATGGACCTGGTGAGGACGTGTTTGTTAAAACAAATAAACGCATCGGAAACAAATTTCGAAAACTGTTCAAAAAGATTTGGGAACAAAGGTTTTAATTGACGGGAAAGAGGTTCACAAAGAAAATTTGAGGTAGCTTTTTGACTTTAATACTGGTTAACCAAAGGTGTTGCTCAAAGTTACAACCTCAATGAATATATTGGCGCTATTTGTTCTTATTCAAAACCTTAATTTTTATCGAAACCAATGTAAATTTATTTATTCAAAAAAGTATTTCGAAATAAAATCAATTTAAAATTCATTTAGTTTCGTTGTGTATAAAAATACCTCTGTAAATTTGGGCTGGATGTAAAAGAAACCATAATTTTATTTAGTATAGCTATTAACTTGTATGCTATAAGTTCCTATTTCTATTAATTATTATTTTTTTTTCTCTCACACATTTTTGTTTTTGTTTAAATAATTTAACACTGAATTTAAAAACTAATACTTCAAAATGTAACTATCAACATTGGAAATGATCGAAGCTATATTTCATGTGGTGAACGTAAGTAAGAACGGACGTGTTTTAAAAGAGCTCTTGAAATTTGGAATTTAAATTTGTTTTAATAAGTGTAAATTATATTAAAGTGAATAAAACACCTCAAATAAGAGATAGGACTCTAAAATGAGTGTGATACGTTGTGGAAAATGTGACAAGTCACTTCGAAATGAAAAATCGATCGTGTGTAAAGGAATGTGTGGATGTTCTTTCGATTATAAGTGCGCTGGTCAAATTAGTGATTATGACGTCGATCTTGTAAATAGAAATCCGCTGTTTATGTTTATGTGCGAAAAGTGTAGAAAGTTCACTGAGTTAATGTCGACTAATATTGCTGATATTGTAAAAGCAGTA
This sequence comes from Portevinia maculata, assembly GCA_949715645.1. Lineage (NCBI taxonomy): Eukaryota > Metazoa > Arthropoda > Insecta > Diptera > Syrphidae > Portevinia > Portevinia maculata. The sequence goes on along the minus strand of OX454525.1, from coordinate 253,347,241 downwards.
AATAAAAATCATGAAGTTATAGAAACACAAAATAAAAATATAGAATCACAAAACACAACAAAGTTGATAAATTAAGTGAAGACAAATCACAGATCATCACTGAAATAAAGAAAACAAAAGGAAAGAAGAAAAAAACGTATGCGGAAATAACAACTCAAGATTTACCACTAATTATTAAACCTAAACAGTCACAAGAAAACAGAACAACAAAAGAGGACATAAAAAAAATATAGACCCTTCTTCCCTTTCTATTAAAGTAAAAAATCTCTATAATCGGCAAAATGGAGCAATAGCAATTAGCTGTGAAGATAGTGCATCAAGAAATACGGTAGAAAGAGAAGTGAAAGAAAAGCTTGGAGAAAAATATGAAGTTACGGTACCAAAGACAAAAAACCCGAGTATAATAGTAACCAACATCTTAGATGAGTGGGACAGAGATAACTTTACAGAGGCAATAAAAAAACAAAATAACATAGAACGGTCAAATGCTGGAAATTCGACAGGATGCCCAAAAAAAGTAATCAAAAAAATGAATTTTTTAAAGCAATTATTGAAGTGGATATATCAATTTTTAAAAAAAAATATGGAGACTGGCAGAATTAACGTAGGATGGAATAGATATCTAGTGTACGAACATATATCGGTGAAGAAGTGCTACAATTGCTGGGGTTTTAATCATAACGCTAATAAGTGTAACATTAAAATTGTATGTGCAAAATGTACAGAAAATCACGATACTAGGAACTGTAATAGCTCAACTTTAAAGTGTAATAACTGTGTAAAAGCTAATACAAATTTATTCTTACAACTAAACACGGACCATGATTGTAGAGATAGAACATGTGAGGTTTTTTTTTAAATAAAATTAAGACTGAAAGAAACAAAGTATTCTAGCAACAAAAGTCTATACAGTGCGTTTATTTAAATATACAGAGTCTTGTTAGTAATTTAGCGGAATTGGAAGATCTGGTGAAAAACAATAAGTTCGATTTTATAATGTGTTCAGAGACACATGTTATGGAGAACATCGAGGACAACGAAATAGATATAGACTTTTATAAAATAACTAGATGTGATAGTATATCGAGGCATACTGGTGGAGTTGTTATATATGCGAAGAGTGATTGGACTACTTATCCGTTAATAAAATATAATATTGATAAAGATATTTGGTGGTTAGCTGCAAAGAATAGGTTAAATTGTCGTGTTGTTACTATTGTTGTGGTCTATAAATCCCTAAGTGCATCTAATAGGTTATTCTGTGATAAATTTCGTGAATGGGTGGAAGAATTGGATGTCGACATCCATAATTTGATATTAGTGGGCGACTTTAATATAGACTGGTTAAAAAATGACATTTATAAACAAGAAATACAACAAGTGTTTGTGAATAATAATTGTAGACAAATATTAACACAACCTACCAGAATAACTAGTGTCTCATCTACATTGATAGACTATATTGTAACGAACAATTTAAGCATTAAAGCGGAAACTTGCAATGATATGAATATTTCTGATCACGAAACAATTGTTGTAAATTTAAATATGAATAAAAATGTTCTTAAAACGAAAAAAAGGTAACTTTGTTAAGATATCAAAAGGAATCATTTATAAGATTATTGGCCCTAACTGAAATAAACTGTGATATTAATATAACCAATGCCGATAGAATGGCTAGTGTGTTTAAAAATAAACTGTTAAAAGTGGTAAATAAGTTCGTGAAAGAAAAAGTTGTAATAGATAGGGATATTAAGTGGTTTAATAACAGTCTAAAAGCAATGAAAAATGAAAAAATACTGTCATATAACAGAGCCAAATTGACTAATAGTGAAATTGACTGGACGATTTTTAAATCCATTAGAAATAAATAAAAGCAACATATTGTATTGTATTGTATTGTATGTGCAGTGGGGTCATCAGTAGATGACAAGCACTTAGACCTATTGGTCCATTGTACTTCAGCATAGCTGCCCGCTCGCTGGCTATTGGCGATTAGTTAGATTCAGTGAGGGAGAACCTGCCAGTAGCCTTGGCAAAGCGAAGAATATTTGCAAGTTCAATTTCCCCCATCTCATCTTCGTTAATGAATTGTTTGCCTATAGTGGTGAGCCTGGTTCTGGCGAAAGCCGGACATTCACAGATGAAGTGAGATGCCGTTTCATCCGCCTCCATGCAGCACTCACATAGGCCCGAGCTCCTAATGTGAATGGTTTTGAGGTGCTCGTTAAGAGGACTGAAACCGGTGTAGAGACCAATCAAGGATCTCAAGTCTTTCCTGTTTAGTCCAAGCAAAAACTTAGCTCTGCTGATTTTTGGACCGTCCACTAGCTTCTTCGAATACCTGCATGAGACCAGGTCATACCAGTATTCGGAATGTTGTTGCCGTAGAGCCGAATCCATTTCACGTTTGTGGACGGATGAGCAGCATCCTATGGATGGTTGTGGGCCAATGAAGGCTGTTGAAGAGCCCTTCCTGGCCAGAGCATCCGCTCTTTCATTACCCTCGATACCTGTGTGCCCAGGAACCCAGGCAAGTGATACCGAGTTACATCTTCCCAGACGGTTAAGCCTAACCATGGCTTCCTCAACTATTTTTGAGTTGAGAGAGCCAGCCGAACAGGCTTTGATAGCGGCTTGGCTATCTGAGCAGATGTATAAGGTTTTACCCTTAATCATTCTCCTTAACAGGATATTGGCGGCAGTGGCAATCGCAAAGATTTCTGCCTGAAAAACAGTTGTTTGTCTACCCAAGGCTGCAGATAGATTTATCCGACAGTCTCTAGAGTAGACCCCGGCTCCGGAGATACCGTCAATAAGTGAGCCATCAGTATAGACGATGACATCACCCGGCCTAAAGCCATTCCACCCCTCACTGTTCCATTCCTGCCGTTCAGGAAGGATGACCTGAAAACGGCGCTCAAAGACTTGCTTCATGCACACAGTGTCAAGTGCTCCTCCCCGATGGCCAGGTAGGCTGTCATAGAGAGCTCTGTACCTAGCACCTCTGGCCCCATCGCCGAGATTGACCTGCCGTCCAAGTACTACACACATGCGGTGTAGTGATTTTCTGGCCTCACTTTCAGCAAGGAACTGCAAGGGAGGTAAACAGAGCAACACTTCCATAACAGCAGTGGGAGCTCCTCTCATCGCACCTGTAATGCATAAGCACGCAAGGTGCTGTAGCTTCGACAGTTGACGTTTGAGGATGTGAGCTCTAGCCCACAAGCAACAGATTAGTAAAACAAGAAGTGAATATATTACACGAAAAATAAATAGTACTGTTGAAAATGTATGTGGAAAATTATTAAATTGCTTGTTTTGAATGAGAAAAAAGAATCAATTGTAAACATTTGTTTTGATAATGTTATTTATAATGACAACAAGTTATTATCAGAAAAGTTTAACAATTATTTTGCAGACAGTGTTGAATGTATAAATAGTACAATTCCGCTTGTCCCCTTCTGTAACCGAATTGTACGTAACGAACATGTGTTTAATTTCAATGAAATTGAGTTAAGCGATATCAGAAGTACCCTACATAAAATTTAAAAGAAGTCGGATTTCAATTACTTAAGTCCACAAATTCTCCTTGACTCCTTCACTATTATTGGCCCCACACTTAAAGAAATAATTAACTGTTCTTTTAGACAAAGTATATTTCCTTATAAGTGGAAGGTATCTCAAATAACACCTGTGCAAAAAGTGAAAAATTCTATCAAATGTGAAGAAATTTGGGAAAAAATCGTTCATGAACAGATAGAATCGTTTTTAAATCAACATTCGCTAATTATTGTAAATCAATCGGGTTTTAGAAAGAATCATTCGTGTGAGAGTGCTCTTTCCATGGTTATTACGACATGGAAACAACAAATTTATAATAAAAATAGTGTAATCTGTGTGTTTTTGGACTTAAAAAGGGCATTCGAAACCGTAGATAGAAGCATTTTGTTACAAAAACTGGAACAATATGGTGTGCGTAATAAGGAATTGAAATGGTTTTATTCTTATCTAAGTGGCAGGCCCCAACAAAAAAAAGTAAATAATGTGACGTCAAACGCTTTAGCTGTAAATATTGGTGTTCCCCAAGGATCAGTGTTAGGAACATTATTGTTTAATATTTATGTAAATGATATGGTCGATGTTCTAAAGTATAGTGAGTTAGTGTTGTTTGCAGATGACGCTCTTTTGTTTATTACGTGTACAAACTTAAATGAAGGTCTTTCGAAAATACAGGATGATCTGGGCTTCTTAAATAAGTGGCTTCAGGCAAATAAACTTAAATTAAATGCAGCAAAAACCAAGACTATGATAATTAATTGCCCTAATAACAGTGCCAATAACTTAAACATAGGTGGTGAAGTATTAGAAACTGTAAACAAAATAAAGTATCTGGGCGTGATATTAGACACTGGATTAAAATTTGAGGAGCATATAGTGTATGTGTCTAATAAAATAGCAAAAATAATTGGTTCTCTAAAAAGAATACGGAAAAACATATCAACAACTTGTGCAATAAATATTTATAATGTCATCACTTCGAATATTGTTCTACAATCCTTTTTCAAGGAAATCGAAATATGTTGAACAGGCTACAGCTCTTACAAAATAAGGCTATGCATGCAATATTAAAGTGCAATATTTACACCCCGCTCGATGTCATGTTGAGTGTATTAATGTGGTTAAATGTTAAACAACGATTATGTATGCATGTCTTAATTTTCGTCTTCAAAATCAAAAACAATAGTTCGCCTTCGTATTTGTCCAAATATATCAATTATGTGGATGATGTCCAACCATATAGACTAAGAAATGCAAACGACCTAAGACTTCCTAACTACCAACAGAGGGCTCATCAAAATCAACTGATATACAAAGGATTCAAACTCTTCAACAATATGCATGTGGCCATCAAAAATGAAACAAATTTATATGCGTTTAAAAGATCTGTAATTGGTTTTGTAAAAAATTGTTGTTAATTTATTGACTTTGTCCTGTAATGGTAATTCGATACAATGTCTTTAATAATCTCATTTTTAATATAAAAAACACGAAAAAAATAGAGCTTGTAAGATAAATACCTAATATAGTTGTAAATAGTAATTATATGCTAAATAAAGTTATACAATACAATACAATACAATAAATAACCATGCTTAACTATTACTTTATGACATTCTCAAAAAACTACTTTCTTATTTAATTTATTTACTCCTAATTTATTTGTTATCAATGATAATCAGTTAACACGATCCGATATGCTCCGTCCTCACCTGATCCAGCATGAACGAACATGTTCCCAGATGAGTCAGCATATTTCCCGTCACACGAATACTCGCGCCGGATACCTGATGCCTGCCGGATGCACGCGCAATGCACTAGACGCTGACGTTGCAGGAATGCCTGGGAACCAGACTTTCGTGGAGATTAGATTTTAAGTATCTTTGAATTTGTAAAGCATTCTAATTTTGGTGCTCGTGGTGTACGGTCAATAAATAGTTTTATAACGTGGTGAAGTAGTTGTTTCATTCCAAAAGAAATATCCGTGGTGTACGACTTGTCGTACGGATATTAAATTTTTTTGATAAAAGGACCTAGAAGATCCTTAACTGGCGCCCGAGCAGTGTAAAACCCGAACAAAGTAAATTACTTAAAAACAAAAGTGAAAGGATAAAAAAATAAAAGAAAACCCCAAAATGAATGTTTTAAAACACGGGCACCCCCAAAAATAGTGAAATAAAATATAAAAAAAAGAGGAAAAAAACTCAAAGTGAATGTGCTAAGACACAGGTCCCATGAACCAAGTGATATAAAATAAAGGACAAACGAAAGGCGTTAAAGGCAAATACCTAAAAGGACATTCAGAGGACAACGGAAAATCAACCAAATCAACGAACAAGAATGAGTGCTATGCTTTTTGGATTGTAGTAAGAAATATATATGTATCTAATGAGGAATTATTACAATTTGTATCTGCAAGAATAACTTGTGTATTAAATTCAAAAATTTTATTCTAAAATTTTATATTTTAAATATTAACCATTAGTCTAAGAACTACATGATTGAATAAATAATTTAAAAGAACAAGTGCTCAGGACAAAATTAGCTAAAAACATATGTCTAGGGCCTGACTCTTACGAACAAAGGGGCCGGTTCACAAGAAATAAGTTAAACCTTATTATCCGTAGTGAAGATCCTCGTACCTTAGTAGATCGCTGCAGATATTATCAATTGCATTAACGTCCAAAACGGATGCATGCGAGCCTTCCAAACCGAAGTGACTACCCCGAAATTTTAAAGAAGAGCGCTTAGCGGGCATCTAGGGAAATTAAAAAGAAAAAAAACGAATCCCGAGCACACAAGAAGTAAAACCTTCTAATAAATTAACAACAGTTAATATAAAAAAGTATACAAATTTAAAGAGTATACACGAAAAGAGAAAAAATAAGTGAAAGATCTGTATTGGCATCCACCTCTGTCGCTGGACGCTATATCGAATTTAAAGAATTCTTTTTAAATAATAATTGATCCACAGCACCCTCTATTAAGATGGGCGAACTCCGAAATTCAGTAACGCAACTCACGGGTGCAGTTAATACAGTCATTGAACAACTTAGGGGATTGGAGAGCCGAATGGGTAGGATGGAGCAATCCACTCCACAGGAGGCAATCCAATCAGTTAATAATCGGCTAGGAGCCATAGCAAATCGCATCTTAGTTTTAGAACAATCTACCTTAGGTGGTCCGAATGAACAGGAGGAACAGGTAGAGCAATTGCGCGGACTGACCTGTGAACAAGACCTGAAGGATATCTCCAAACTTCCTGACTCCGTTAAGGAACTTCAGACCTTCGATGGGGATCCAATACATTATGTCTCCTGGGTCCATAGTATCGAGACGGTGCTGAAGGACTATGAAATAGTTCGCAGTAAGCCCATTTACAGGGCAATACTGCAGCATATCCGTCAGAAGGTTAGGGGCAAGGCAGATTCTGCCCTCGTCTCTTATAATATGTTTGACAATGATTGGTTCGAGATGAAGAAGATTCTCTCACTTCATTATGCTGATAAGAGGGCTATCAGGACACTCGAACATCAATTAAACCAGCTAACTCAAGGTAATTCAAAGGTTGATGATTTTTACGCAACCGTAAACCATCAATTCTCTCTGATCATTAGCAAGATCAGGGCCGAAGTTTACTCCACTGAGACGATGAATGCCTTGGTTGAAACGTATCGAAATCGCGCATTAGACGTGTTCGTGTGAGGGCTTAGTGGGGACCTTGCAAGACTTTTAATTATTCAAAAGCCAAAAACCTTGCCTGAAGCATATTCAGCTTGCCTGGAAATGCAAAACCTAAATTTCCGGAACAACTCGGTGCATGTAAAGGCACCGAATACAATAACCTCTCCCGTAAACCACAATTTCAGGGAAATCGCAGGACCCTCATGAAGCACTGGTAGGCCATTCGTTTCAAGAAATAACCTTGCCCAAAGGCCATACCCGCACTGGAACTCTGGTTTTCAGCAGCAGTCTCCGCCACAAAGGCCATGGGCCCCAAAACCCCCAATTAAAATGGAGGTGGACTCAGTCCAAACCATAAAAGTTGATTATATGAATCGACCTAATCCGTTTAAACGAGAACCAGGATCGGACAATCATAACCCTCGGAAGCAGCAGCGCTTGAACCACGTAACAACCGCAGAAACTGAGACACCAGTCGAGGCTGAAGCCGCTGATCTTTCCAATGAGGATTCAACACCGGAAAATTTTATGATAGGGGCCTCGTTTTCAGCGTACCATATATAGAGTATGTTACGCGGGACGGGGACATCCTGAAATTCTTAATGGACACCGGTGCCAATAAAAACTTTATTGGACCCAATCTAGTTCCTCATCCTGACCCCGTCCAAAAACCATTTTATGTGAATAGTCCCGCTGGGAAGATTCGCATTACCAACAAAATTTGTGGGAAGTTCTTTCACTATCTAGGCTGCAATTTAAATATAACGTTTTTCGTTCTCCCGAGCCTTACATCATTTGATGGTATAATTGGCGATGACACGCTTAAGCAGCTAAGGGCAGTCATCGATAGGGATAAAAATAAGCTTACCATCGAATCAAATATAATCATAGCTCTAAAAAATCGCCCTTCAAATGCGGTCAATCAGATGCTTACCTTAAATGAAGATATTTCAATATCTGTGAGACCTAGATTGGAAGCTATATGTGGCAGGTTCAATAATCTGTTTGGTCCAGTAGGGAATGAACGAATAAAAACTAATGTTAGGGCAGGAATCCGCACAACCACAGATGAACCAATATACGCTAAAAGCTATCCTTACCCGGCTTGTATGAGGGTTGAAGTCGAGCGACAGATTAAGGAACTCCTATCGGAAAATATCATCCGTCCCTCGAAAAGTCCATATAATTCTCCCATATGGGTTGTCCCAAAAAAACCGAAGCCTAACGGTGAAAAGCAGTATAGGATGGTGATCGATTATAAGCGTCTAAACGCTGTAACGATTCCGGATACGTATCCCATTCCGGATATCAACAGTACGCTGGCTAGTCTGGGAGAAGCGAAACTATTCACAACGTTCGACCTGACTTCAGGATTCCATCAGATCATGATGAACGAGAGCGATATTCCGAAAACAGCCTTCTCAACAATGAATGGGAAGTATGAATATTTGAGACTTCCCTTCGGCCTCAAGAATGCTCCTGCTATCTTCCAGCGGATGATAGATGATGTGCTCAAGGAGATAATCGGCAAGATCTGCTATGTATATATCGATGACATAATCGTTTTTAGCAAATCAGAAGAGGATCACTTGAGAGACATCGAGACCGTTTTCTCCAAACTCAATGAGGCAGGACTAAAGGTAAACCTGGAGAAAACCAACTTTATGGCCACTAGCGTCGAATTCCTCGGGTATTTGGTTACCCCGGAAGGTATTCTCCCAGACCAAAAAAAGGTTAAAGCTATTGAGAACATTCTTCCTCCAAGAAACCTGAAGGAACTAAAAATCTTCCTCGGATTAACTTCCTACTACCGGAAGTTCATTCGGGACTATCCCAAAATAGCAAAGCCTCTTACTAACATTACGCGTGGTGACTTTTCAATGTGAAAGCCAACCAATCGAAAAACGTTCTTATATCCCTTGACGAAGAGGCATTGAACTCCTTCGAAAACTTGAAGGAACTTCTTACTTCCGCTGATGTTTTAGCATTCCCTGACTTCGAGAAAGGCTTCAATCTGACGACTGATGCTTCTGATTATGCCATCCTATCTCAAGGGGAGAATGGCAAGGAAAAACCTATCGCATACATCTCTCGCTCCCTCAACCGAACAGAGGAGAACTACGCCACCAACGAGAAAGAGATGCTTGCCATAGTGTGGGCTCTCGATAATTTGAGAAATTATCTGTATGGAGCCAAGAAAATAAAAATTTTCACCGACCACCAGCCTCTAACATTTGCGCTGAGCAATAGAAATCATAACGCAAAGCTCAAGCGCTGGAAGGCATGGATTGAGGAGTATAACTACGAGTTGATTTACACTCCTGGTAAATCAAACTTTGTGGCCGACGCTCTCTCAAGGCTTAAAACAGAAGTTAATCACATGTCAGATACTAGCACCGAAACTGCTAGCGAAACTCAGACAAATCCACTTCCAGATGAAGCCACGGACACTGCTAGTGAAGGCCGAGTCCCAAGGGCAGATCGCTCACGAACTGATACAGCTGAGGAGGGACTTTGTGAGCTCTCTACTGATACTGATTCCTGTACTGCACACAGTGCCGATCAGGATAACTCGGACCTAATACCGCATGTAGATTGTAGAAGCGCCAATCAATGTTTTCAGGAATCAACTGATCTTTAAGATTGGCAGTGAATTACGCTGTCATGAGGAGCCATATCCTGGCTACCATCGCCATTATATCTCCGCTAGAACAATTAATCAAGACCATCTTGTTGAAGCGCTAAGGGAAAATCTTAACCCGAATGTGATAAATGGAATAAAAATCCCGGAGAACTATCTCGGAATACTCCAAAGAGTTTATCTGGACAATTTTGAGAACTACAAGCTGCGGGTGACACAAAGAGTCGTTGAGGATGTCGCAAATAATGAGCGCGAGCTTCTAATAATAGAAAGAGAACACAAAAGAGCTCATCGCGCTCCTAGGGAAAACAAGGAGCAAATCCTAGGGAAATTCTATTTTCCCCATATGATGTAAATAAATGATGAAATAAAGAAATTTTGCGCAGTATGCGAAATCTGCAACGCGAATAAGTATGAGAGGCACCCGATAATTCCCGAATTGCAAATGACACCATTCCCCAAGTATCCCTGTGAGATTCTACACATGGATATTATGGAAGTCCAGAATGAAAAATTCCTAACTGTGGTCGACAAGTTTTCTAAATTTTCTAAATTCTTTCATATTAAGGAGAAATCCGCCATTTATATAAGGTCAAGATTAGTTAAGATCTAACATTATTTTACGGTTCCACAAATTCTAGTGACAGACAACGAGAGAGGTTTCCTTAGCCCAATCGTTTTGAATTTTATAAAAAGTTTAGGCATTAAACTATATTTAACCCCATCCTACAAAAGCGAAGTAAATGGGCAAATAGAAAGGGTCCACTCCACTGTATTGGAGATTTACCGGTGTCTCAAGGTTAAAAACCCAGACCTTAAGGTCAAAGAACTCGTCCACATAGCAGTAGATCGCTATAACAACACCATACATTCGGTTATCAAACGAAAACCCACTGATGTATTCTTCAACAGGTCTCAGAGGGTGAATTATCAGAATCTCCTAAATATTCGGTCAAAGGTCAATAAGGACCTAAGGGGGGTTATTAAACGAAACATGGATGCGCGAAATGCGAGGCTTAACTTAAAAAGAACTGTGCCCAAGAAGTACTGCGAGGGTGATGTGGTATATGCCGCAGTTAAATGCATAAAAGTTAAAAACAAGCCTTTATACAAAAAAGAAATTGTCGCAAAGGACAATCGCGTCACAATAACGACAGCAAGTGGTAAAAAAATACATAAAAGCCACTTAAAAAACAGAAAAACTCAATAAAAAAAAAAAAAAAAAAAAAAAAAAAAAAAAAAAAAAAGGGGGGGGGGGGGGATGATTCCCTAGCTTACCTTTAATAAAATTATATTTTCGAACCTACTTTACTAAAAATTATACTGTTAACCTAATCTTAATTCTAAGTAATGTTGAAAACATAGTCAAATAAGCATTTGTATACTCTAAATTAATTAATAAAGGAAAATTGTATTGCAGTCTAGCTTTCTTAGTTTCCGTGCATACCCTGCACATTTTGGCATATAAGGCACCTGTCGTGACCGTTAGGGAAGGAAACGCCTGGGTGACGAACGGTTACTTTAGATTAATCCACGTAATAGACTTGACAAAATATGACACTCTCATACAGAACACCGAACAATCAATAGCGAAATACATCAACGACAATGAGATGCACCTTGTTCTAAGTTATCACTTGAACCAGATTAAGAATCGTATGGCCGAATTGAGAGACGCAAGAATGAGAAGGCCTAGGTCAATCAATTGGATAGGAAGCGCCTGGAAATGGTTGGCTGGCTCCCCTGATGCAACTGTCTGGGACAACCTTTTAGACAAACAATCAGACATTGAACATAACAATAATCGCCAATATGCAATTAACGAAAAATTGTTGGAAGCTTAACAAAATAATTGAGCGCTATAACAATGCCGTACAGAAAGAGGGAACAGACGACCTTATACACGACTTACTGAACAAGATACTTATCCTTAAGGAAGGGGTGAACGAAATAGTAAGGGCATGTCAAGGGCATGCTAAGAACGGAATAGTCACCAGTAACCTTTTGGATTCCGAGGAAATCAATACTATCGTAAATGAACTTGAAACATTGCCGTATCAAAATGCCATCGAGGCTGTTGAATACAGTCGGCCTTCAGTTTACAGCAATGGAACCTTAATGCTATATGTTCTATCAATTCCTAAAATCGAACCGAAGGTTTATCATAAGGTTATTGCCCGCGCAGCAATTAGAAACGGTAGACAGATTGACTTACATCACACTCAACTCCTTATTAGACATGACGAGACGTACGGACTACAGGGGCAATGTCTTAGCATAAGTAACACATCCGTGTGCGAAGACAGCGTTCTAAAAAGACTACCAGAAGATTCTTGCCTACCCAGGGTCATCAAAGGAGGTAACGCACATTGCGACTATAGAACAACAAACGAAGAAATCGTCGAATGGATTGGGTAAAATACGACTTTCCTTACAAACTTTAATGGAACACTCCTAAATAAAAATTATTCTATTCCTTTAGAAGGTACCTACCTCATCCAGTTGGAGAATGATACGGTTCAAATTAAGGACAAAATCTACTACGGTAAAGCCACTACCAGTCCACAAGCACTTCCTCCTGTCCTAGCCAACGTAATAAGCAACAGGATCAAACCTCACCTGGACTACGTGCATGACCTGAGCACGAAAAATATCGAGCACATAAACATTTTAAAAAAGAATCTTAGCTCTTCTATTCTTACAGAAATCTTTATCATCATAACAGTAATAGCCGCAATTTCCCTGTTGTGGAAGAAGATTTATGGTAAAGTTAGCATCCCGGAGCTCCGCCTATCCTTTCGCCGAGGATAAACTCCACGTCCTAGGCCACGCACATCACAAGAGGCCAACGACCCCAGCCGTGACCTCAATAACCCCAGATGTTCAACAGGTGATCTGCGGGACGCAGATATTTAAAGGGGCGGCAGTTAACACTATCCGATATGCTCCGTCCTCACCTGATCCAGCATGAACGAACATGTTCCCAGATGAGTCAGCATATTTCCCGTCACACGAATACTAGCGCCGGATACCTGATGCCTGCCGGATGCACGCGCAATGCACTAGACGCTGACGTTGCAGGAATGCCTGGGAACCAGGCTTTCGTGGAGATTAGATTTTAAGTATCTTTGAATTTGTAAAGCATTCTAATTTTGGTGCTCGTGGTGTACGGTCAATAAATAGTTTTATAACGTGGTGAAGTATGTAGTTGATTCATTCCAAAAGAAATATCCGTGGTGTACGACTTGTGGTACAGATATTAAATTTTTTTGATAAAAGGACCTAGAAGTCCTTAACTTTATCATTTGATATTTTGTAAATCATTTATTTTGTTTTCAATGTAAAATTTATAAGTATTTCGAAATGAAGACGAGGACGTCTTCGCTTAAGAAGGAGAGAAGTTATGACAGCTGGTCACACTAGTGCTAAGCTTTCTATTATATAAATATGTACATAGTTAATTCACAACCTGAAGCACATATTATGTTATAGGCTGTAAATTCAATGAGAGAGAGAGAGAGAGAGAGAGAGAGAGAGAGAGAGAGAGAGAGAGAGAGAGAGAGAGAGCACTCTTAATATCTATTATTAAGAAACTGTTATTATCAGCAATTTCTGTTAATCTTGGTTTTCTTTAACCAGTCTTTGTGTGCAAGCTGACCACTGCAAACGCTCGAGTTCTCATAGGAGAAATAAAAAATAAAGATAATTAAACGTGTAGTTTTTTTTTATATATTATAAATTTCAACTTCCTAGCTCAAACTTTCGATTTTCAAAAAGTTTTTTTTTGTGGGCGTGTCAGTAGGCGGATTTTGAAATTTTTTACACATAAGCATAAAGGGCCCCCTAGAGAGTACATATATATTATAAATTTCAGCTCCCTAGCTCAAATTTTGGTTTTTCAATAAAATGTTTTTATTTAATTATGGGCGTGTCAGTGGGCGGATTTTAAAAATGTTAACTCCCGAGCAGTTTTAGGAGTCATAGATCATATATAAAAAATTTCAGCTTTCTAGCTCAAAATTCGATTTTTTCGAAAAATTTGTTTTTTTGAGTTTGTGGGCGTGTCTGTGGGCGGATTTCAAAAATTCTTAAACTTGATTATTTCTGGCCCCAGAGAGTATATGGTTAAAATTTCAGCTCTCTAGGCCCAGTTTAAAGGCCTATTTTTTGCCGACAGACGGACGGACGGAAGGACGGACATGGCTATATCGACATTACTATCGATGCTGATCATAAATATAGTAACTTTTAGGGGTCAATTTTAAGGTATGTTCCAAACTATGCGTCAAAATTAATATACCCTTAGAATAGGGTATAAACAATATGACATGCATTTAACCTAATTTTATGATCCCTTTGCATGTTGACATTATGACATTAGAACGTCAAAAAAAGATTAAATGATAAACCTTTATTTCGCAGTGTTAGTTTGCGATCCCTCCTGCGTGGTAGTGTCCCAATCATCCTGTAATTAATTTCAAAAAGTTTATAAAAAATATCCCCTGAACAATTGCAGACACTTAACAAATCGGGCTTTATTCGCTTTATAATAAGTCTACACACACAGCAATTAAATTCATTTATTTTACATTCACTCATTGTTTTTTTTTAACTCAAAGTTGACCTATGGATTATACTTTTTTTTGCACAAAATCACTTTTTTTACACTCGTCTGTCGAACTTCCACTGCACACACGAACTACCTTGTTTCCGATTGATTCAGCCTTACTGATTATTTGGTGATCAACAGAAACAAAATAAACCAGATGGTGTTGAAGAACAAGCTAATGTCAATTTCTCCCCTACTATACATTTCAGGTTCCTAGCTTAAAGTTTGACATTTCGATACATTTTTTTTTATTGTGAGTGTGTCACTGAGCTGATTTTAAAAAAGTTAACTCCCAAGCATTTTGGGCCCCTAAAGACCATATATTTCAAATTTCAGCTTTCTGACTCAAAATTCAATTTTTTCGATAAGTTTGTTTTTTTTTTTAGATTGATACGCCCAAGTGGACGGCTTTTAAAAAAATCTTAAACTTGATTATTTCGGGTCCCTAGAGAGTACATGAGGACAAGACCAAATACATGCTATCAACAAACAAACAAACATCTGTCCACCGCCTACGACAAAACGTCACTATTGATAGCAACAATTTCGAGGTAGTTAAGGAGTTCAGCTACCTCGGAGTTGACATGAACTCCACGAATGACACCTTAGTGGAGATCCGGCAAAGAATTACCCTAGGAAACCGCTGATACTTATCGGTTCGGCAAAACAACTGGGTTCAAAACTCCTAACTCGGAGGACGAAATGTATGCTTTACAAAACCCTTATACTGCCAGTTCTGCTTTATGGCGCCGAGTGCTGGACGATAAGTAGGAAAAGGGAGAGCTGATACTGGGCTCCTTCGAAAGAAAAATTCTTCGGCGGATTTTTGGTCCTGTGTACGAGCAGGGCGAATGGAGGAGAAGATACAACGCGAACTCTATGAGCTGTACCAAGATGTAGATGTAGTCCAAAAAGCCAAAATACGTCGACTACATTGACTCGGCCACATCGAGCAAATGGACAATAATGCTTAAGCTAAGAGGATCTTTGAATCCCAGGTTCGAGAAAACAAGGAGGACCGAACCTCCGTTTCAAAGACCAAGCCATCGCGGATGCCAGAGCGCTTGGTCTGCACAACTGGAAGCAGTGTGCCCGGGATCATAGAGGATGGAAGGCTGCAGTGTGTCAGGCAGAGATTCTTCACGAGTCGGGAAGTAGTAGAGAATACACTACGTTCCACGAGTTTACGTAAAGGTAGTTTCTTGATTTAATTTTACGTTTTTTTTTTAAATCCTTCGATAATATGGAGAAAACCAAAGGCAATATGAAAGAAGGCTATATTATTTTGATGTTGTAGAACAAAAATTGGGACTAGGTGGATAAATTCAATTTTTATGATGCTTTTCCCAATAAGGTCATAAAATTAGTAAGTTTTTCGTTCCATCTGTTTACGAACAGTAAAAAAATCTACCTGATAGATGCGTAAAAGGTAATAAAACATTACTTTTTTTTGGAACAAATTAATTTGGGTTTTATTTAGATTATAACAATATTTTTTAATAATGTGCGATTCCTCCCGATCGCTGCAACACTTCAGAAGCCTGCTCTGAAAAGAATTACTCGTATACAGTTCTTCTAAGTAATTTAATGGAATTTCGGACCAGGCTTGTTTTATGGCTTCAATTATTTCTCCCGAGTTGGAGTATTGCTTTCCTCCTTCGTAGACTTTTTTTGAAATCCCCACACGTTTTGCATGATGTTCAGGTCCGGTGAATATGGCGGCCATATCAGTAGGTCTACATTTTGACTCTGAACCCAAGTTTTGGCTATTCTTGCGTTATGCATTGTCCTGTTGGAAAATCCATCATTGTCCAATAAAACAATTCCGAAAATGAGTGAAAGCTATTTCCAGTATAGATTTTTACGTGATTGCGGTCATTGTTGAGCTTTGAAAATCAAGGTTTGCAAATTAATTTTTTCCTATCTGAAAAGACAACGCTATGCCACTCTCGACTCCACCTGATGTGACATATTAAAATCAAGTGGCTGACTTTTGCGTGCTGCGCTCAATGGTGGTTTGTTTTCAATTCTTGTGTCTAATGTGGTTGAACTGCTGTATCCCGCGATAAACAGTTGATCTACTAGCTTCAACTCCAGTTTCTGCCTTGATTTTACCTAGGGAAAGTCTTGAATTTGAAGCTCTCAGTATAGTTGTTGTTTTTTGAAATTAGGTTTTGAAGTAAGGTCCCTGGTACTCTTAATGCGTTTATATTTGATTTAAAATATGATATCAGGTGGATTTAGTTACTGTTCGTAAAACGGTGGAACAAAAAAGGACTAATTGGATGACCTTATTGGGAAAAGCATTATAAAGATCAAACTTAGGCTTCCTTCATGTTGCACTTGGGTTTTTTCCATATTATTACAGGATTTATTTTTTTTTTGTAAAATTAAATCAAGAAACTACCTGCTTGTAAACACATGGCACGGAGTTTATATGGTTAAAATTTCAAATTTCTAGCTTCAGTTTAAAGGCATAATTTTTGCCAACGGACGTCGACGGGCAATGTATGCTACAAGCAATAAGTCAAAATAAATATTCCTTTAGAATAGGGTATACAGGAAACACATTCAGTTCTTTGAATTCAAAAGTATCTATAACAATATGTTTATTGATACTGCACTGTTTATGTTATTATTTACTTGTACACGGAATTTGAAGTGCTTATTGGAACAGACGCTGTCCGAATTGCCTTCTCAGAACACAGTTATTGTATTTGTAACAAGTCTTTGATAATTTCAATTTATTTTGGGCTTATTTGTGGCAGTTGTTATTAAACGTGAAGGTGGATGCTGTTCAAAATGATGGAAAATGGAGCCTTGATATAGCTCTATGACATTCACAATTGTAACATCCTTCTCTTTGCGGACCATAGCCAGCTTCCTTAAAATTGTCACCAACGCGAGATTGAATAGTTGATCTTGCTATGTTGTAAAGATTTGAAATTTGTTCGCCTTTTATTAACGATAGAGCTTTTTGAAGCGAGTTTTATTTTCTACCCTTTAAGCATTTTCAAAAATATGAAATATATAACCGTCAGACACTAAGGTTTCGTATTCTTTAAGGTGTCGAAAGCTTTTTTAAAGTCAATGAAAACAACGAGATTAGATTAGATACGATATGAATATTGTATAGCAACCTGTCAATGTTCAAAGTTGTTGAAAGTATGATGTGATTTTACGGTACATCCGAGCTATGCCCACTTTATTTTTGTTTGGATAAATGTCATTCACCTGAGGCATAGCGTTAAGAAAAATTCTCTGATAAACTATGTTCAGTACCTACTAGAAAATATCGAAATAAGCTAACCACTTATCGTAGATATGTAAGCAAATATTCGTTTACCATGGATTCTTCGTTGACATTCATACAACTTCTTGAACAAATATATCCGGAAAATAAATATTCCAACTAACGACTCAATACTACCTACTCGTAAACGTACCTACCACATGCGACCGCTCGATAATCATAATTTGTTTGTTACACTTGTTAAAAATAATAAATGCGAATACAAATCAAAATAAGCGATCGAGGAATATGGCACGGTGTGGATATCAGCACATCGTATTGGAAGCACAATTACGGCCAAACGCAGAGCTGTCTAATTTGTTGTCTTAAATAAGTTTAACAGCGATGCAACATAAGCCCAAACACGATAGCCTGCCTACCTACTGAACGACACGATTGCAGTGGTGATGGCGATGATGTAGTCGCGCTCTTCTTCTGACATCGCCACATCGCCATCGTCGACTAAGGCAACGATGATGATGACGATGAAAATGGGAATGAGGATGACGATGATGTTCTCTACTGTTCCCCGATCTGGATCTGAATCTCGAACGTTGCGTGTGCACTTGGTGCAACCGTTTATATAAAATGAATTCAAAAATCATAAATTAACCCTTCTCCGTTGTAGTTTTATCTGTTCAGTATCTCCAGGTGAGATCTTTTCCCGTGCTGTATCACCACCACCTCGTTCAGGAACTAACAACAACAAAAACAACGGCCGAAACAAAACGAATGACGACTCTTCTTAAGGAGAAAAACATTTGATCCAACTGCTGTCATCACTTCTGTTGGTCAATGTTGAACAAGGTTTTGAACAGAAGATTTTCTGTGGAAAATCGTTCTGCGATGCTGCTATACCATCAGCTCGCACACATACCTTCCCATTCAGGGAACTGTGTATCCGCTGGATGATATAGGTTATGAAGATTTTTACGTGCACGGGTAATAGGTGGCAGGCAGGTGGGGAGCCTGTCCCTGCTCCGTTCACTGGGTATTTAAGAGGAACTTGATTACAAATATATGTACCTACGCTGATGCCGATGCCAGTCCCGCTCTGCAATATAGCAACTAAGTTGAGTGTATGTACAATGGCTACTTAAAAATAAATAACTAAATGCAATCGCAGGAATTGGTGGTGTAGTGTTTCTTCCGATTTCATTGCAAATCAAATAAGGTACTGGGTGCTCCAGCTCCTACTACTGCTCCTACTGCTGGTACTGGTCATCGTGTCCCATGGTAAATCGTGATTCCCCAGTTTCGACATCCTACCCAGAATGGACTTCTGTTGCGGCAAACAAGTGGGTACCCTCACATTTGTAAGTCGACATTCACATAATTCAAATGGCGAGGGCGCATACAAATTAGTCGTATGCAAAAATATTTTATTATTTGTTCCGCAGGTTAAGTTTAGGTTTTATGCCTTTGCGGCTACGTGTGCAATACGTTCGGCTGTGTAACTTGAGACCCAAGCTCTTTCTTGACGATGTTTCTGTTTTTGGTTTTTATTAATTCCGCCCTTTTTCATCGTCCCAAACATATATAAAAAGTCACATTGTCGGCGTTTTGTCTGTTTAAGGCTTCAAACGAGTACACCGCAAAATCCACAGCTGAATACAAAGGCCAATGAAATTTCTGTGAATTTTTGTGTTTCATTTTTTTTGAGTAGTTTTTTGGCAAAAGTGCAAATTGTTTCTTGTGATTCACTTTGGCTTGTGAATTGATAATTAGGTGGTCAGTTGATGGGCAATCGGTGTTAGTTTTATTTTGTATTTGTACCTACCTGTTGGCGGGCGATGAAAGTGAATTTAACTGCCAACTAGAAAGGATATATCCTATTCAAAGAATGATTTATTCAAATGAGAATTATTGTGTTAACTTTTTTCAAAACATTTTATACAGTCCCATATGGATGACCAATAGGTTTTGAGTCTGCCTTGTTCAAGGTAATGCAAAGGATAAAATACAGCGTATTATGCGCATTCCCCAAGCCGACCACAACAATCCAACTATAAATGTCCGGTCTACATACTCGACATGACTGGTCACGAAAGTTTGACTTTCGATTTCAACTAAATGTCGAAATTATCTGTGTAAAAATTACACTTAAGAACAATAATTTATATGTTGTTAATGCGTGCATTCCATCGTCTCGTCTATGTTTTTTGTATTCGGAACTTTCTATGGCACTAGACCATATTTTTGACATATCTTGTTGTGACAGCACTGTCTTACTTTAAGGCGACTTCAATCTGTCACATATTGGATGGGTACTTTCTGAGGATGATTCTCATTTCATTCCATCCTTTGACTCTGCCCAACAAGAGCTCGCTTTACTAGACAACATTTTGTCTTTTGACTTACAGCAAACAAGCTGTATAAAAAATTTCAGAAATCGAACTCTCGATCTTGTTTTCTCTTCTGACTCTGTTAGTACTGTGGTTCTGGAATCCCACTTCAGTATAACTAACATAGATAACAATCATCCACCCTTGGATGTATTTATTGAACTAGGCGCACATTTGTACGAAAATAATAATTTGTATGACCGTTCGCAATCTTTTGACTTTCGGAAAGCAAATTTTCAAAGGCTTTCTGATGAATTTAATACGAGTAGCCTTAATTTTAATCTTACTGCGTTATCTAATATTGAAGATGCAGTCGGTGCTTTTTATTCTTTGATGGATAACTGCATGAAAAAAGTGATTCCTGTCAAATCCTCTAGGAATATGAAAACGTCCCATCCCTGGTACACTAAAGAGCTCAAATCGATACCAAACAGACGTAATAGGGCTTGGAAGAACTATTTAAAAAGTCTCTGCCATTCAGACCTTGAACTCTATTTCACTTTGTTCAATGAAATCAAATCTTTATCCTGTAACTTATATATTGACTATATAAGTAAAATGGAATGCTCTTTAAAATTGAACCCCAAACTTTTCTGGGGTTTTGCCAATTCTAAGAAAAAAACCGATGGTTATCCATCGAAGCTTACTTACAATAGTTCTTCAACTGCTGATTCGCTAGACGCAAGCAATATGTTTGCAGATCATTTCAGTAAGTCATTTAGGGAGACCCCTCTTCACATTCATGATCAATATTTTAGTTATCTAACTAGCTGTTCCCAAATAAGTTTTAGTAGTGTCTCATTCGATTTGGAAACAATTTTAAAATGTATTTCTTGTCTGAAGAATGACTATTCATCAGGCCCTGATGGCATTGCACCGATTGTTCTTAAAAAATGCAGTCATGCAATTGCTCCATATCTTAAGTATCTGTTTGAATTGTCCATTAGTACTGGTAAATTCCCTAATCTATGGAAAAGTGTTTTTATCACACCTGTATTTAAAAAGGCGAACGTGGTGATATCACTAATTATAGGCCCATTTCAAAGCTTTCGTGTATCCCTAAGCTTTTTGAACAAATTGTTTGTGAAAAGTTAATATTTCTTTGTCGCAAAATAATTTGTAATGTACAGCATGGATTTGTAAGAAACAGATCCACTGTCACTAATCTATTAAGTTTCTTGCATGATTGTTCTAAAGCCTTAGAGAATAAGGACGAAATGGATTGCATATGCACTGACTTCTCTAAGGCTTTCGACCAGCTGTCCCATGAAATAATCGAATTTCAGCTCAGGGCTTTTGGTTTCCCACCATGTTTCATAAAATGGGTTAATTCATAGCTTAGATCAAGGGTTTATCAAGTGAAATTTAGAGGATCGCTATCTGTATCTTTCACAGCTCAGTCTGGAGTTCCCCAAGGAAGTCACCTCGGACCAATTTTATTTATACTTGCCATTAATGATGTTAAGGCATGTATAAATCACAGTAATATCCTGATCTACGCTGATGATATGAAAATATATAAATCTATCACTAGTCAGCAGGACAGAATTTTTCTTCAATCTGACATTAATAGCTTTACCAATTGGTGTGATAAAAACGGTTTATCCCTGAACCCAACTAAATATCAACATATGACATTCTCTAGAAAAAATATCCCTTCCACCTTTCAATATTCTCTGTCTCAACATATTCTTTCTAATGTTGATAATTTTAAGGATCTTGGGGTTTATTTCGACCCTAAACTGGTTTTTGTTAAGCATATTAATTCTATTATTAATAAATCTAATTCTATGCTGGGCTTCGTAAAAAGGTGGGCCAAAGAATTTAATGACCCTTACGTTTCTATGTTATTGTACAATTCTTTTGTCCGTCCGATTCTAGAGTATGCCTCTCAAGTTTGGACACCGTTCTACAACATTTATTCAAATCGAATAGAGGCGATTCAACGTAAATTTATTCGATTTGCACTTAGAGGACTTCCATGGGATGATCCATTTAACCTTCTTCCCTACAGTCAACGTATCAAGCTTCTTCAAAATTTACCCCTTTCTCAACGAAGGCTTAATAGCGATATCATTTTTTACAGCAGCTAATGTCCGGTCAAATAGATGCACCTGACTTGCTGTCGTCTATTGGCTTTAATTTGTGGTGGTGGTGCCCATAATTTACGCAGTGTTGAATTATTGTTTAGCCCCCATCATAGAACGAATTATGGGAGGCATGAGCCTATTAGTCGCATGAGTAGAATCTATAATCTAAATGATCATGTGATTGACTTGCATGTTAGTAAAATTAAGCTAACAAATATTTTGCGCAATAATGCTTTAATGTCTAAAATTGTTTGCATTATTTTGTGTCTGTGTTAGTATTTTCTAGGTACATAATTATTGTATTTTTAATTGTTTTGTCCTTACTAACACCTGCACTAAATGATGAGCCTGTGAGAGCACTTTTAGTGCCGGCAATTTCTGCTCATGATAGTTGCTCGCCTTAAGCACTCCACGACACAGAGGTGATAGTGTATTTAAATTCGCCAGGCACGGTCATTAAAGGCATTTCCATCCTTAGCAGCAGGAGTCTTCTCAGCGACAATAAGTATCCACCAGTCCTACCGACTGACGCACTACTGCAGTGTTTTTCAAGCAGCGCAGGTTGTCCTAACGATGAAACTTCCAGCAATGGAATTAACCATCTGTAGGACAGTAAAGCTATCGACTCCAACCTCATAAATGTGAAATGCCCAAAAGAGTGCCTCCTGGCACCAGAGCAATTACATATCATTCGGTACTACTCTGCTGGGTTCCTGTGTACGTTGGTGTGACAGGGTACGAAATAGCAACTATGCTGGCCATATGCGACTCGAATATGAATAGGTACTATCTGCCTTAGCCACAGCTGAGAGCTTCATTGACGCTAACACAGCAAGACTAGCTACGGAAATTTAAGTAAAGTTTTAAACAGTGTATACAAAAATATGGATTCAATTACTGTGGCGGTTCTTTAGGAAATGTATGAATTTCTTTTGTTTACATATCTTTTTAAAAGTGATCATGATCGAATTCTGAAGAAGTGTCGCAAATCTCTACAAAATGATAATGCCTGGATTACTACGAACCAATGCATCACCTTTCAGAGAATGGAACCAGCTGGCCTTATCCCACGACCTCTCACTGTCGTTAACAGAAAGCAATGTTAATGAGTGGCCTGATATATTTGCGACAATTGTCTCGAAAATAGATGACCAGATCTTGAACGAACACTTAACCAGCGCATCATCGTCAACTTCCAGAACTATGTACCGAAATCTTAATCATCGAATACCTTCTGAAGACAGCTACCTTAATGTAAAAAATTCATCGTATAAAATAAGCATGTTATTCAAAGCGAGAATCGAAATTTTTAAACTAAATTTCATCCCTCATAGAGTCGATCTTCAGCAAATATGTTATCTGTGCAACAGAAGAGAGTTAGACGATATTTATTTATCATTTTATTGCAGTTTGCCAGATTTTACAAGAGATTCGACGACTGTATTTCCAAGAAAGGTTTTTGTCCGTTAATAGTCTTTGTGAAATATTAAATGGTGCTCGAGGTTGGACTATCCTGTATAGTTACTGCAAACATGCTTCAACATATAACCGTAATAGCTTTTTAAAAACCACGTGTATGCCTATATTAATCGGAGCTTTTGCCTGCAAATGTTATCCAAGTCTGACTTCTAAAAATAAAATTAAAATTTCGAAACGTTATATCGCCGGATATGAAGTGTAGAATAATGAAAAAATCGAGTGCACCCACAAAGGACTCTAGTACGAATTACTGTTTTATACGGTATGAGCGAAATGGATGCAAATTTACTTAAAACTGAACTCATAAGAATTGGTCTCAAGTGTATTACAATTAAAATACACCGACACATTTTGTTTGGTTTCCCTTGAGAATGGCTCAATCAAATTTAGATTTGAAGAAAAAAAACTATTGTTCCATTTTTCACACAGAAATAAATTCTAGCTATCAAAGAAAGCTAAAGGTAAGGTTCGGTCATGGTGAAAAAAATTGCCATATTAAAACATACTGTGCAAACTGTGCGGGTCCACATAGATTGCGAAAACGTTTTTTTTTCAAAAGGAAATCCAAATCCCAGCGCACTCAGACTCGGTAATGATCCATTGTACTACCAGGCAGAAAGAGTATTTGTTTTGGCGAAGAGATTGGAGAAAACAAGGCACGGGTCACAAGCCAACACACCTTTCGTAACTTTTATTCTCATTTTTTATTGGTTTTTAAATGCCAACTTACACACTAGCCAAAAATGATTAAATCTACTTTAAATTAACAGGATACTTATTCTAGATTATTGTTCCTTATGCGGACGCCCTAAATTTAACAACATCTTACAAGTATTGCCTTTCGGCCTAAAAACTATTTTACAAACTTATCTCACATATTATGTTTTCATCGGGAAAATTGTTAACTAAACTCGGCATCTTTATCAAAATTTATATTATTATATAAAAACAAACTATACAAGCTACCTACTCTACTAACTTAAACTACTTAACGTATTCTAACTATAATAAGGATTCTGAGCACGCGTTTCCTTACGCCACAAGTGGTCAAAATCCCAATCGCATCCCGAGCGCCTGGCAGTCGTCAACGTGCACACGCGCCGCCGTGAGACGACTGAAGCCTTACGTGTCACCTCCCGGAAGCCCCACCACAAGTTGGCGAGCCCGGCCTCTCCCAGAAACGCTCTAACCAACTTAGTCTAACTTATAGACTAAGAGGATGTTACCTAGAGTAACGCACTGTCTTGGGAGGGCATATTGACCCCTCCCCCTCAACAAACCACCAATATTCGGCGAATGGCTTTTTCGTATCGAAATTTATCCCTCACCATTTTTGCGGTACGAGGAGCTCATGAGCATTGCCGACGTCCCCGCCGTCGATGAGCAGCTTATCTCTGCCGCTGTGGTAGCGGTGGTATAATACCGGGATACCATCCCTCGTCTGGACCAGCCCTTTAGCATCAATATGGATAAATGCCTCCGGGCGAATAAAGCCAGACCGGAGCGTACTCTCTATATATATTTCATTGGGGTAGTAAGCCAAAAAGATCAGGCTATTGTCGCTGGCCATCGCCCTTGTAACATGCCTTCGAGTCACCTTAATGAGGAAATTGTTAATCCAAATCAACTGAGCCCCATCATATATGTAGGACCTTGTTGGAATACTATTTTACGTAGTTGGATTCAGGCGTTCCGAACAACCTCAGACATGCCCTAAGACATTGTCTCTCCAAAACCCGAATCTTTTCCATATAACTAGGCACTATATGAAACCAAAATGTACAACCATAAGCGATGATCGGCCTTATAAGAGCCACGTAGCATAAGACCTTTACTCTGGAATCAAGTTGACCGCTATGAAACAGTCTCCTTGTCAGAACATAAGCCGTCTTGGCCACAGCAAGATAAGCAACTATATGTGTATCGAAATACAGATACTACTGAAGCCAGATACCCAGATATCTATCTACGCTTCTCACCGCCAATGGCTGCCCATTTTGTCTAGTAATGGTCAATTTCTTCAAGTTTTGGCTGGTATCACTAGAGGCCGCAGCCAATGTTGTTCTGAACAAGATTGTTTCCGTCTTCTGAAAGTTGATTTTCAACTTTCCGTCGTCGCAATATCCCTTAATTTGATCGAAGTCACGCTGTAAAAGAATTTTAATGACCTCAATTTTAGGACCTGATCTGTATGCTATAGCATGTCTGAGTGAACCCACCAGATCACTCCTGTAAATGTTAAACAGGATCTTGGAAATCACTGCTGTAAACCGTTTTTCAAAGACTCTGCTCTAACTAACGTTGCCACAATTGACAACGAACGTCTTTCCCATAAGCATATTATAAATTAGATATAGCAAAGATTTGTGCATCCACCACCTGGTCAACTTGTAGAAAAGGCTCTATAACCATACGGTGCCGAAAGCCTTCTCAAAATCAACCAGACAAGTACCAGATTCGACTGGTAGCGTACCCCATCTTGCCCCCAATAAAAATAATTTTGTTCTTGTTTGTAATAAAAGATCAAAGAAGAATAGCCGATCAGCGAAAACAGCAAAACGACGAAGAGTCTCATCATCTGGAGATGAAAGTGAAGAAAAGCAGGACACACCATCTATGTATTGTGAGGAGGTATATTCCGTTTCCATTGAAGGGTGGATATCATGATCATTATGTAGAAGATGGGCTCATAATAGCTGCGCAGGAATAGATGATGATGATGACGAAGCCACAAAAGTCTGCGAGTTCTGCCAGCTCAAATAATCATCTTTCTCTGTGATCATTCTCATCAGCCCATCTTACTTCAGGGGGTACCCCATCTTACCAGCACTATGGGGCAACACGGGGCAAAACACCTATTTTTATTTTAATTTTTTTCTTAAATGTGTTACCAAAAGTTCCTAATGACACCAAATATTAAAATAATAATAATTAGTTGTTAATTAAAAAATAAATATGATTGTTTCACTATGTATTTTTTATATATTTGACCTTGAAAGTTAAGGTACCCCATCTTGCCACCCTATCCCCTATTTAGCGCATTGTTAAACAGCGTGGTAAAAATATCTACAGCCTCCAGAGGTCGCAGGTGTCTCAATACGACGTTTGTTTGTTATCACACATTAGCCACTAAGTTTTTGTATCATTATGTTAAATAATATGATATTAAATAGACACTGACAGAACTAATGCAGTTTTTGAATACAAGAAGCGTTGATATTGCTTTAATAACAGAAATATGACTAAAGCTAGATATAATTTTATCCGATGCTTCAGAGAAAGCAAACGAATATACCAAATCTTCACACTAAGGAAAATCCTGGAAAAGGCCAATGAATTTCAAGTCGAGACCCACCACTTTTTCATTGACTTTAAAGCCGCATATGATAGCATTTATCGTCAGGAGCTCTACGTGGCGATGGCCGAATTCGGGATCCCGGCAAAACTAATTCAGTTGTGAAGCGTGACACTTGAAAACACGTGGTGTAATGTGCGGTTTGGAAGCAGCTCTTTCGAATTATTCGGCAAGGAAATGCGCTATCATGTGACTTCTTCAATTTTGTTCTGGAGAAAATAGTGCGAAGGGCAGGTGTTAACAAAGAATGCCCTATCTCTAATAGATCCGTCCAGCTACTGCGGTATGCGGAGGACGATATCGATATCATCGCCCGTTCCCAGCGTGCCGTGTTAAAGGCTTTTACGGCGATTGAAGAACAGGAAATTGGTTGGTCTTGAAGTAAATGAGGACAAGACCAAGTACATGCTATAAACAAACAAACAAACATCTGTCCCCGGCTAGGACAAAAAGTCACTGTCGATAGCAATAACTTCGAGGTAGTTAAGGAGTTCATTTGCCTAGGAGTAAACATCAACTCCACGAATGACACCTAAGTGGAGATCCGGCGGAGAATTACCTTGGGAAACGGCTGCTACTTCGGTTTAGCGAAACAAATGGGTTCAAAACTCCTCACTCGAAGGACAAAATGCATTCTATATCGAACCTTAATTCTACCAGTCCTGCTTTATGGCGCCAACTATAAGTAGATTGTAAATATTGGGTTCTTTTGAAAGAAAATTACTCCGTCGGATATTTGACCCTGTGTACGAGTACGGCGAATTGAGGAGAAGATACAACAACGAACTCTATCAGCTGTACCAAGATGTGGATGTAGTCCAAAAAGCTAAATCACGTCGACTACATTGGCTCGGCCACAATGAGCGAATGGAAAATAATGCTCGAGCCAAGAGGATCTTCGACCAGCCCCCTGGTTCGAGAAGGCAAGGAAGACCGAACCTCTGTTTCAAAGACCAAGCCATCGCGGATGCCAGAGCGCTTGGTCTGGAGAACTAGAAGCAGCGTGTAAGGCTGAAAATACACCGGATAAAGCAAAACTTTTTTGATTCGATAGTTATTTCAACACACACCAAGCGAAACAGAATGTAACAAAACAAAACGTTTTGTTTTCTTGCTTCATTTGGTGTGCGTTGAAATAAAACAAAATTGAATTCGTGACTTGCTGAGTATACAAGAAAGAGTATACTTGAAACAAGAGTATACAATTATCGTTTATCCAGAGCTCGAACAGTGGTTGAATGCGCATTTGGTATGATTACCAAAAGATTTCGTATATTTGATACTGTCATATTACTGCCTCCCAATAAAGTGCAAATTATTTCATTAGCCGCCTGCGAGTTGCATAATATGATTACGGAACGCGAAGGCTAGCTTCAGGAAATATATGTTGAGCGTGAAGCTATGGAATAGGTACCTCAAGGAGGAGCACATGATGAAAATATTGGAAGAGCAATACCATCAAATGCTGCACGTAACATACGCAATCAGTATGTTCAATACTTTAACTCCTCTACTGGAGCAGTTCCTTGGCAATACAAATATGCCATCTAATTTTGGTTACATGATTTTTAAAGACAGTGTGTCAAGTATTTAAAGTAATACTGTAATAAATATTCATAAACATTATGTACATTAATAAACATGAATAAAATTAAAATTCAATGAAACTTACCTTGGCAATTCATTTCAGTTGCTATTTCTATCCACAGCTTATCAATAGTAACTTTATTAGCATATTCCTTATCTTTATAATTATAGATAGGGCTTCTTGCCTCAATTAAAAAAATCTATTTTTCTCCATCTAAGTCCATATTTGTTAAAATTTGCGCACAGAGTAAACCAGAGTATATACATATAATGAGTAGGGACACTCTCATATTTTTGACTGAAGGGTTATTGTAGAGGTTCATAATTAGGTGTAATCATTAACAAATAAATAATCCGAAAAACAGCCATAAACTATTTTAAAAATAAATCAGGTATCACTGCACGTAGTGAAAAGGATCAAGTCATGCGTCTTTAAAAAAGTATTAAAAAAAACCCCACAATGTTTTGCAGAAAACAACAGGTCAGCTATCGGGAACGAAGCACGTTTTCTTGTTTTGCTTTTGTTGTTATGTTTCGTTTCATTTGGTGTGTATTGCCCCATAAGAAAGTAGACAATTATCGTCAACGACGCTGGGTCGAAACAGTTTTGTTGCATTCGGTGTGTATTGCTCGTATACAATGGCATGTATTTTCGACAACCACCACCGAAACACATCGAAACAAAAACCTGTTTTTTGTTTCGTTTTTTTTGGTGTGTGCGCTCTCATAAGAAACAATGTTCTCTTGTTTCACGAAACAAAAAAAAACGTTTTGCTTTATCCGGTGTGTTTTCAGCCTAAGGGATAACAGAGGATGGAAGGCTGCAGTGTCTCAGTCAGAGATTCTTTGCGGGTCGGGAGAACGTTAATTTAATTTTTTTATACCAATCAACCATCTTAAAGTGACTATATTAAGGTAGAAGATATCGAATTATTAATTAACGACTTACGAATACATAAGGCTGGAGGCTTTGACTCAATTAAAAATATCTACATTAAACAAATGCCCATAGCTGAATCAATTTAGCCGTAAACCTTTTCACAGCACGTCTCATCAACTCCTAGGATTTGCAGCCATATCAAAAGTCATCGTTCAGTAGGCAAATCCCTTGGAATGATACATCCAGTAGTATCATTCCATTGGATTGATCAAAAAAACCTTTTGATACCGTTTGGCATGACGGACTTATATCCAAAATGTAAATCTTAAGTTTCCCGCTTATATCTAGTTGTTTTAAAGTCAATAGTGGTGTCTTCAAATAAGTGTACTTTTATTCAAGCGTTCCCCAAGGCTCAGTTCTTTGGCCTATACTATATAACCTGTATACATCGGCCTTTCAGCGTCTTCCACATTGTCAGCAGCTATATTCGCTGATGATACTGCAATATTCCTTTCTCATGAATTCGCTATATTGAATAAGTAAATAAATAAATAAATAAATAAAAATACTACAAGGATATTTTAATAAATGGAAAGAAAATTAAATGAGGAAAAAGTAAAAGCTATCCTTTTCACTAGAAAGAGAAACACTTGCTTTCTTACCAGGTAAATGGGAAAGACATTAGTTGGGAGCCTTCTGTAAAATATTTGGGAGTACCTGCATATATTCAGATACCAAGTTGACATTTAGTACTCATATTACAAATACCCTCAAAAAATTGCAATTGGGATTAAAATGTTGTACCTCCTTATCAATAGAAAGTCACTGCTCTCAAGTGGAAATAAAATAATTATAAGGTATTTTTTCAGGAAATTCTGTTATATGGATGCCAAGCATTGGGAAATTATGCAATGTGCCATATTAAAATACTATAGACATCTCAAAATAAATTGTTGAAAATGATGCTGAATTTACCTAGGTATCAACGTTGGACATTCAACGACATAAAACGAATGTTGAAATGATCTTCGATAGAATCCAAAGACTTAACTTACGTTTCCTAGACTGCTGTGAATAAATAATTTAAATACCTAAAAGTGGTGATGTACGTTTTTATTTCTTCCTTTTTGCGTTTTTTCGTTGCTTGTAAAACTATATTTACTTTATTTGTATATTTAATCATTATATACTTGACTTGATTACGAAAGACAGAATAGAATGTGGTTACATTCCCACAAATCCCACATATTGAACTGTAAATCCACTGAAGACAAAGTCTTCATAAACATTGTATTATATAAAATCACTGAAGACAAAGTCTTCATAAACAAAACTATAAAATGTAATCTGATACAAGACATAAATAATGGCAGTGCCAACTTCATTTGTTGACACAAGTGTACATCTTCAATGTATCATAAGAGCAAGATCTTTCTTGCATAAGCTAATTAAACACTATGTCTTGAATCAGAAGTAATAAAGATAAAATAACGATCTTCAATCGAACTGCCGACCTAAGCAGATAAATCACTATATAAAGGGTTTCTTTCTCATGTTAGATTTAGTTCTTGTCCATAGTTGTAGTACTACGTTCAGCTGAAGATTTCCTCCCACCAAGGGTAAGGGATCGGAAGCTTATTTCATTCAAAATAAAACTTTATTAAAAATTGAATAAGTGATCTTTTATTTTCTTTGGTTGCGTTCTCTAATGAGAACATGAAAATATTTTTTTTAATATAAACGAATCTAAAAACAAAATTGGCGCAGTCGGTAGGATCTCGAAAGATCAATTGTCTATAAGATACGTTAATCTTACTTTTTTAAAAGTTTTATTCGGGATTCAATAGTCCTTTAAGCTAACTAAAATAGTTTGCCGGTAAATTAAAATTACAAACGGTATAGGACAAATAAAAATATACTTCAGTGAAAAACATAGTGAATCAGGATCCATAAAAGGACAATTTCACAAAATCTCGTAGAGAGAATGTTAAACTGGAAAAAGTATAATAGTAAATATTAAAAAAAAATAAATCCTAGTGAAAAACATAGTGAACCAGGATCCATAGAGGACAATTTCACAAAATCTCATAGAGGGAATGTTGGACTAAGAGGAAAAAAAATATAAATGAAATTTTTTTTCCAAATGCTACCAGAGGAAATTAAAACTCAAGAGGGAGTAGAAGCACCACAAGAAGAAAATTCAACTAGAACACAAGATAACTCACAGAGCTGGATAGACGACGAGGCTACAGTTGATTTTCAAGACCATTTTAAAGCACTACAGCAAAAACTGAGACGACAACTATTGAGGCAACCATCCATCAACAGCCCAAGGAGCAACAAATTCATCAACAGCCCAAGGAACAACAGATCCATCAACAGCTCAAAAGGAAACAACAACAGAAGAAGACATAATTAAAGAAAAACAGGTAAAAATGGCAACCATAAATATTGACCCCCTTAAACTATTAAAAACTTTGCCAAATTTTAATGGTAGATCATGTAGCTTAATCATTTTTATAAAAAAAGCTGAGTTCATAATAAATGCAACAAGCACATATAATGAGGGTTCTAAGGATTTTATAATGAACGAAATCAAATCTAGAATAATAGAGTCTGCCTTAGATGTAGTTTTACGGGGTGGCGACCCAAACAATTGGAACGAAGTAAAAACAATTTTAGTTAATAATTTCGGTGAAAGGGAAACCTTTTTAAAATTAAAAGAACAAGCAGACAAGATATTCTGCAAGAATATTTCCAAACTTTACCACTCGTTCTCAGACATACTTTGCAGATTAAATAATAAATATTATTTAACTGAAATAAAAGTAGAGGAATACAATCCAAGCAATAATGAATCGTCATTATTAGCAAAGTTTTGTGAAAAAATTCCACCAAATGCTAGTTCGATTATAATTAATCACAATATTAAAACTCTTAGCGAAGCATATTATAAATTAGAATCTTGTCACTGGACAACAGAAGGTAACAATAATAGAAATAACAGGAATAATTATAGAAGTGAAAATTACAATAATAATTTTAAAAACAATAATGGGAATTTAAATAAAAATAGTCAAAACATTTACAGAAATAATAATTATAATCAGAGAAACTATAATGAACAATATAATAGGCAACAAAACAAAAACGGCAATAATTATAATCAAAGAAACTATAATGAACAATATAATAGGCAACAAAACAAAAACGGCAATAACTATAATCAGAGAAACTATAATGAACAATATAATAGGCAACAAAATAGAAGTGGCAATTTTTCTAACCAATATCAGAATCCATTTGCTGCGCAAAATAGAAGAAATGGTCCAGAACCAATGGAAGTAGACCACCTTACTCGAGACACTTCAAATTTTCGAATACATGCCTCAACAGACCACTACCCTGCATAGATATACACATCCTTAATAAAAAACTTAGATTTTTAATAGACACAGGAGCAGCTACCTCCATTTTAAAAGAAAATATATTTCCTAGACATTTTGAAAGTAAACTAGACAAACAAGTTACCCTTAAAACATTGTACAAAGAAAATTTAATAGAAAATAAAATAATTTTACCATTACCAATCGAATTCAATAAAAATGAATCAACCATGGAATTTTTAATTACTCCAATTATGAATAGTACATTCGACGGCATTTTAGGAAACAATATCCTTATATCATTACAAGCAGAATTTTCATATTATACTCACACTGTGAAAATTAATAATATAGAAATACCATTGCTCCCAAGACCCAAAGATTATCCTTTAGATACGAGTAGTTACGTCCAAGAATTATCAGACACACAAATAAACTTATGTAGGATTGATGAAATTTCAGAGAATCTAATTAATAGATTAATTGAACCTTATATGAACGCGGAAGAGGAAAAAGCTTTAATTCAAATACTCAGGTATAATAAGAAATTATTTTATAAAGAAGGAGATATGTTAACTAAACTGTAAAAGAAGTTACACATAGAATCGAAACAAAGGATAATAAACCAATTTATTCACGCTTATACAGATATCCAGAAATACACAAAGATGAAGTAGAAGAACAAGTAATAGAAATGTTAAGTCAAGGTATAATAAGAGAAAGTAGTAGCCCATATATGCACCCAAAAAGATGGATAGTTCAGGAATCAAGAAATGGCGTATTGTCATAGATTATAGAAAACTTAACGAAATAACCGTGGAAGACAAGTTTACTATTCCAAATATTGACGATATATTTGGTAAATTGGAGAGAGCTCAATATTTTACTACTCTTGACTTGGCGAAAGGCTTTCATCAGATATTGGTGAACCTTAAAGACAGGCATAAAACTGCTTTTTCAACAACTAATGGTCATTACGAGTTTAATCGGATGCCATTCGGATTAAAAAATTCCCCAGCAACTTTTCAACGAATGATAAATCACGTCTTAGAAGGACTTATAGGAAAAATATGTGTTGTCTATTTAGACGACATCCTAATTTTTAGTACATCACTGGAGGAACATATTTGTTCAATAAATAAAGTATTCGAGAAACTTAAATAACATAACTTAAAGATAGAAGTAGATAAGTGCAAATTTTTTAGCAAAAATACAGAATATTTAGGTCATATTATTACAATAAATGGAATAAAACCAAACCCAGAAAAAGTAAAAGCCATTGACAAAATACCAATCCCGTGTACAACGAAACAAATAAAATCTTTTCTAGGCTTAACAGGTTACTACAGAAAATTTATCCAAGATTATTCAAAAGTAGCGACACCTATGACCAAATATCTTAAAAAAGGAGTAAAGATAAACATTAAAAACCCAGAATACATTACGGCATTTGAGGAGCTTAAATTACTCATATCCAGTGCCCCTGTTTTAAAATATCCTGACTATACAAAAGAATTTGTGTTAACAACTGATGCATCAAATTATGCAATCGGTTCTGTTCTTTCACAATCAAATCACCCTTTGTGTTATGCATCTCGTACCCTCAATGAACATGAGCGCAGATATAGCACTATCGAAAAGGAATTATTAAATATAGTATGGTCAACCAAATATTTTAGACCTTGTCTCTACGGTCGTAAATTCAAGATACGGACCGATCACAGACCTTTAATATGGCTAAGTAACCTTAAGGAACCAAACTCGAAACTCCAAAGATGGAAGATCAGTTTAAATGAATACGACTTCGATATCGAATATTTAAAGGGAAAAGAAATCATGTAGCAGACTATCTTAGTAGAATAGAAGTAAATGCAATTAATAGAAAGGATGACTTATCATCAGCCACAAATCATAGTGGAACGGAAGAAAGAAATGATCATATAGGAATTTCAGAATTACCTACAAATATGTTGAAGCATCAAATAGAAGTTATAGAATCGGAAGATGAAGATAAAAATATTAAATTTATATACCAAGGTGTAAGAAGATTAACTATTAAATCAAAAGATGTGGGCAATCATTTTACTGAAGCATTAAGGGAATTTTTACCCGATCACGGAAAAGTGGCAGTATATTTTCCAAGTGATAATTTATTTTGCAAAATTCAGGAAAAATATGTCGAGCTCTACAGCAATCAAAGTAAGCTAAAATTACTAAGATGTATTACTCTTTTAAAAGATTTAAGTAGTATAAACGATGCATTGAATCTCATCCAGAAGATTCATGAACAATTTAATCATAGAGGAATACAAGAAACATATTTTGAAATTAAAAATGAATACTATTTTCCAAAATTAAGGGAATTAATAAGAAGATATATTAACAATTGTACCGTATGTCAGGAAGCAAAACATGATAGAAGCCCAGAGAAAATAAAATTTGAAATAAGTAAAACTGCACTTAAGCCAAATGAGCTTATACACATGGATATATATATTCCAAGTAAATATATTTACTTTTTGACAATTATTGACAAATTTACTAAACATTTGACAGCTTTTCCCATAGCTAGTAGAAACACTCATAAAATAATTGAGCAACTTAAAATAAGAAACTCAATATTGGGCAAACCCGAAGAAATAGTATGCGATAATGAATTTAATAGTTTAGCATTCAAAGAATATTGCAACGAAGAGGGAATTAAAATAAAACTGACAACCCCAAATCATAAGACAGGTAATGCGGATGTAGAAAGAGTGCACGGTACACTCAACGAACATATAAGAATATACTATGCGCGAGAAAATAAAAAGAACATATTAAACTTAAAAGAAAAAGTAATAAAAGTAGTTAGTATATATAACTGTACAATCCATTCAGCAATATTAAGAAAACCTATGGATTTTATTCAAAATAAAATAAAGGTAGAAGCTGTGATGTACAGGTAGGTTACTGGAAGGGAGGTGGTGGTTGACCTAGGTCCCATGGCAGCAATAGGCACGCTTGCGGATGCGCGGCGTTAGCTCGACGGTGGGGTGGGAACTTGCTGCCTTCCTATACATACATAATTTATCGTGCCTGATAGAGTTAATAAAGGTTAACAGATAGTAGAAGCGAGAAGAAAGTGATTTAAGAAAGAATCAAAGTAAAACAAGTGAAATAAAAAGAGTGATGAAAATCGAAAGTACATAGCTGACGCTGTTCCTGGTGTTGAGGAACATGTTGGACTTGCCCTGCCCCTATGCATCTGGTGAGAGACGAGATGCACCATGACTATCCTGTGTCCATATCTCTTTAGGATAGTCCCATTAGATACCCACACACGTATCTACACAATCACAACCCTAATTGCGGATAATTTTAAACACGAACCGGAATCATTTTAATATTTTACACAAATGCATGTAAGTATGTAGGTTTATTCATGAAGAAAAAAATTGTCTTATCAACAAGAAACATGTTTACGAGTGTTATGCATACTTAAATTGATATTTTGATCTAGCAATAATGCACTGGATATAGTAATTAGTCTAAGGTTTTTTTTTATTAGGGTAGGTATTTAATTTAATGCGAGCAGATATTTTAAGTATGTAGTGGTATGTATGTGTGTATTTTAGGTAATTTACTTCTTTAAGAACAAATATTATATGTTTAAAAATTGTAAAAGTATAGAAAAAAGTTTTAGGATTTTGCCTCAGAAATCTATGATCATATAGTTAGAAATTAAGTACTCACGGTTGTCCAGACGATGAGAAGGATGTGGCCACATGTTTCTGTCGTTGGTATAAGATGGGTTTGATGTTTTACTAGTTGTGCTATTTATATGGTAAATTAATTACCCAACACTTCTTAGACAAATACCTAGCTCACTTTAACAAATTTGGTAATACCGACTTGGTTTTAATAACTTTTACTTTACGTTAGGGCAAATTTTGTTTTATTTTTGGTTATAAAAAAAAAGAGAGTTGATTCGACACTTCATACAAACTTTTGTGCATGCACATGTATTTCATGACAAGCACTAATTAAGATGATTATTTTATGACACTTTTCTTTTCATTTCTTTTAAATTATGCGGTTGTTGGGATGTGATTGAAATCACGTGTCTGCTGGTGGAGATTTGTGAGACTTTGATGACTGCTACACCACGTGCGTATGTTCCTTGCGTTAGTTAGAAACTAAGCCAAGCACGATGCGCTGAGGCGGTCTCATTCAGGATTTTTGTTGATCTTTCTGATCGCGTAGCACAAACTCGATGATAGAGTAAAAAACAATTGCGGACGCTTCAGTTCGGTCTTTCTATTTATGTACCTTAGTACGAATGTGGGTAACGCGGCACTCCCGAACTCTATTGATGAGCGTCCGCAATTTTCTGTGGGAAATAATTGGATTATTATTTGCACTACACGCCGCTTAGACAAACAATAACCTACCTTGTTTTTTTGGTGAATTCTTTTGCTCGGATAAATGCTTTGCATACACGAGATCTAGGAACCATTTAACTGAATGGCAAGAATGTCAGGCGGCGGCGACAAATTAGGCCCAAATAATATTGACTCCTAAAGCCGCAACATTGAAATGGTCTTTTAAAATCAAAATAAATTGAAAAGAAAACTAGATTCCAATCTTACCTGTGGATTCTTATGTTCTATATGTGTAAGAACTTTGTACTATTTTTCCACTGTATGATGGATCGAATAAAAGGCTTCAAAGAACTTGTCGCGCGCACTGACTGGATTGAAATAAAATGAGTCGAGCAAACGTGTGGCTTGGGTGGTTAAAATGGATGCTTTCCGTGGGGGAGTGCAACAGTTCAGTGTACATTTCAGCCGATTGGTGGAGACTGTTGGGGTATGTTAAAGTGAACGTCCGGTTTAAGTTCATGACTTAGGGAGCAGCAGTTAAATTCAAAACCTAACGAAATTAAAATCTGTTTTTGTGTTTGAGGTGTGTGTCACAAAGCATTAGAGGAAATAGGAAAAAGAATACAAAAAGTTAAGGAAGATAATATTAATAAAAGAAATCAAAATAAAATAGACTTTATTGAACCCAATTTAAATACAGATTTATACGTAAGAGCAGATGTAGTTAGAACAGCGAAAAAGATAGCTGCGAAATATAAGAAAACAAAGGTAGAAAAAATTAATAATAAATATTATGCGAATAATAAAAAATTACATAAGACCCATTTCAAAAGAAAATATAAATATCAAAATAGTGCTAACAATTTAATCTCTTTACAGACAACATGAAAACTATAATTGCATATTTATTTTTCATTATAACCATGGTGAAATCAGAGTTCTTATTACAAGAAATTCACAACCAAGCAGGGTATATTATAATCAAACAGGAGCCCTTTGAATTAATTGAAAAATATGATAAAATACTTCATATAATCAATCTAGAAACCTATAATGAAATTATTAAACAAATTGAATTTTCTATTGACACAGGATATAACAATTTTCAAGACTTAAGATTAAAGAGACTTATGACAGAAGCATTAGCAGATTCAAAATCAAAATTATACAGTATACTTCCTTATTCTAGACAGAGAAGAAGATTAATAAACATAGGAGGTAGTGCACTCCATTTTCTTTTTGGAGTCATGGATAATGATGAAAGATTAGAGATCGAGAATCATTTAAAAATAATAGAGGAAAATAACAAGATTGCTATAACAGAGTTAAATAAACAAATAGGTATTAATACACAGTTCCAAACAAAATTAGAAACAATGGCAGATAGAATAAACAAACACCAATATGTGTTAAGAAATTTTATTAATTCAACAGAGGCAAAACAGGAGAATTTAGCTAAAAGCATACTTTCATTACAAATCAATACCGATATAATGCTGTTAAACAATGAGATAGAAAAATTACAGGACAACGTAGTATTTTCAAGATTAGGAATCCTAGGGAGAAATATCTTAACCAGAGAAGAAAATGAAAGATTTAATATAACCATTGATAAATTAGAATATATTGAGAGTAACTTATTAACTAGATACAACCAATTAGTTTTCGTTTTAAAAATACCAGCATTTACATATAAATGTGAAAGCTTAATGATTCTACCAATACCAAACGATCATGGACTCGAAGTTGAAGTATCCAAATATAATTATATCATTTGTAACGGGACATTATATGAAAAAAATGAAATAAAATATGTAAAGCATTTAAAGGAAAGTCCAATATGTATCCAAAACCTATTTAAGACAAAATATGAAAATTGTAGAATAAGATCAAATGAAGATCAAGAATTAATAGAATTAGAAGATGGACTTATTTTAACGAAAAACTTATTAGAATCAAGTTTAAAAGAATATTGTAATAATATTGAATATAAAATGGATAAAAATAAACTTATACTTTTTAAAGATTGTAACATTAAAATTAATACAACTTTGTACTCAAATCGAAAAGAAATTTTTAAGCAAAATATTGTAATTCCATTATATAACACATTAAACTTTACAAAAATAAATATAACTTTAGAAGATATACATGTAAATCAAATTGAAAACCTAAAAGAATTGCAAGTAATAAAATATCAAAATAATATAAAGCATGTCATACCATATACATGTATTGTAATCATAATTATTGTAATTGTAATTCTTATACTATATTGTAAGGGAAAGAAAACCCATAAAATTAAAATTGAAAATAAATGTAACGATATACTCAGGAGAGCATCGAGGGAGGGGTTACATTCCCACAAATCCCACATATTGAACTGTAAATCCACTGAAGACAAAGTCTTCATAAACAAAACTATAAAATGTAATCTGATACAAGACATAAATAATGGCAGTGCCAACTTCATTTGTTGACACAAGTGTACATCTTCAATGTATCATAAGAGCAAGATCTTTCTTGCATAGAAAACTAAGCATCTACAATGTATTATAATAGCAAGATCTTTCTTGCATAAGCTAATTAAACACTATATCTTGAATCAGAAGTAATAAAGATAAAATAACGATCTTCAATCGAACTGCCGACCTAAGCAGATAAATCACTATATAAAGGCTCTTTCTCATGTTAGATTTAGTTCTTGTCCATAGTTGTAGTACTACGTTCAGCTGAAGATTTCCCCCACCAAGGGTAAGGGATCGGAAGATTATTTCATTCAAAATAAAACTTTATTAAAAATTGAATAAGTGATCTTTTATTTTCTTTGGTTGCGTTCTCTAACGAGAACATGAAAATATTTTTTTTAATATAAACGAATCTAAAAACAAAATTATGGGCCATCCAATCCTTCTCTCCCTATAAGTTTCCAGGGCTCGATGGTGTCATCCACATGATGTAGCAAAAGACTGTCAAAACCATTATTCCGGCATTAAAGGAACTTTATATTGGTAGTCTCACACAGGGGTAAATACCAAGAACATGGAAAGAAGTGAAGGTTATTTTCATATGCGCTACACTGTGTTGTCGGCACAATCGAGAAAACACTATAGGACAAAGAGTACACCTTAGCGGCCTTCTTAGACATTGAAGGAGCGTTCAACAATGTCAATATTGGCGCCGTACGCTTATGATTGATAATTCTTTTATCAACTGGATTATCAGCATACTCGAAGAAAGGCACATTATAGCGGAATTTGGGAGCTCTAGGCTAGAAGCTTACGCCTCTAGAGGGACTCCTCAGGGAGGGGTTATTTCCCCGCTGCTATGGGTCATTGTTTAAAAGTTTAAACTAGTAGAATTTCCACTTTCCGTGTAAAGCGGACAATTTTACCAGGAGAAGAATTCTTTATGCCCTCGGGGCTCATTTGCTCCCTGAAAAAGATCTTCTTTCTAAATCCATTAAGGGCTGGACATTCACATAAAATGTGTTCAGCTGACTCGTCCTCTTCAAGACAGAGTCGGCACTCAGGAGAGTCTGATATTCTCATTTTGTGTAGATGATATCTTAAACCATGGTGACCAGTATGGTAACCTACAAGGTTTTTGATATCGTGCCTGCTTAGGTTTAGACATTTGCTGGAATTTTTATTGAAGGGCCGAATGGCTCGTTTGGCCTGTCTTAGACCTGGGATGCTTTCCCAAAGATAGATACATTTTCTATGTTCCCAGCTTTTAATTGCTGCCGTTGCTGCTGATCTAGGAGTGCAGCAGAAAGGTTCGGGACCTATGAAAGGTGTTTCTGAACCTTTTCTGGCCAGTTCGTCGGCCTTTTCGTTAACTTCTACCCCGACATGACCCGGAACCCACCATAATTTGGTCTTGTTTCTTATTCCGAGTGTTTGTAGGGTATTGAAGCAGTACATGACTGATTTGGAGTCAATGGTATACGAGCTAAGGGCGTTTATAGCTGCTTGACTATCCGTGAAAATATGGATGGTTGCACATTTTATGCCAGATAAAATAATATGGCTGGCGCATTCTTGAATGGCGTGGAGCTCTGCTTGAAATACGCTGGGACTTTTTCCCATCGGTATCGTAAAGCGTTTGTGTGGTCCGTATATTCCCGCTCCTACCCCCGTTTCCATTTTAGAACCATCCGTATACCACTTTATGCCGTTGTGGCTGTTTGTTGGGTCATTACTAACCCATGCTTCTCTCTTGGGGATCTCCGTGGATAACCGTTTGTTGAAGCATAGTGTTTTTTGAATGCGGTCTGTGACCGCGCAGTTCATGTTAAGTTCTGGCAGTTCATCGAGAAGGGTCTTTAGATCCGGGTGATCATTAAGAC
Organism: Portevinia maculata; assembly: GCA_949715645.1. Taxonomy (NCBI): domain Eukaryota; kingdom Metazoa; phylum Arthropoda; class Insecta; order Diptera; family Syrphidae; genus Portevinia; species Portevinia maculata. The sequence continues at coordinate 253,305,617 of OX454525.1, read as the reverse complement.
TTATCTCGTTTAACTGTATTAAACTTATTGCACTGCGGATCGCCACTTTTTGAATGTATATGTGGAGAGGTGTGATTCCTGTTATTGCCTCTATGGCAGCTGTTGGACAGGTTCGTATGGCTCCGGAGATACCAAGGCACGCAAGCCGTTGTACCTTTTTGAGCTTCTCTATTGTGACCTTTTGTGTGGATTTTGTCCACCATACTATGGAGGCGTATGTTATAATGGGTCTTATCATCACTGTGTAAGATCCAGTGGACGATCTTTGGAGATATTCCCCAGGTTCTACCATATGTGCGACGACAGGCCCATAAAGCTCTATTAGCTTTAGTGATTTTGTTATTTATGTGAGAGTTCCAGTTAAGTCTCTTGTCTAGGATTACTCTAAGATACTTGACTTCGTCGGAGTACTCTACGACCGTGTCGTTTATTGTGATTAGGCCTAGGTCTAATTTCCTCCTTTTAGTGAAAGGAACGATGACGGCTTTACTGGGATTTATGGAGAGATTTTCCTTGATGCACCAGTCTATGGCTGTCTTTAGAGCATTTTTCATTTTTGATGTGACTCCAATTGAGTCTTTGCCCCTGACTATGATGACAACATCATCGGCGTACCCAATTGTAGTGTAGCCCAAATTGCCCATCTTGTGTAGCAGGTCATCGATGACTAATGACCACAAAAGGGGTGAAAGTACTCCCCCTTGTGGGCAGCCCCTTACGGCTGTTACTGATACTGAGGTCGTTCCTGACGAAGCAGTTATTTTACGACTTTCCAGCATCGCTCTGATACATTTAATAGTTGGTTTGTCTATGTTTCTATGGTACAAAGCATTTGATATGGATTCATATCCAGTGTTGTCAAAAGCACCCTCTATGTCCAGAAAGGCACAAAGTGCAATCTCTTTGCAACGGTAGGCGTTTTTTATCTCTGTAGTTAGTCTTAACAGAGCGCCTTCCGTGGATTTACCCAATTGGTACGCATATTGGTGAGGGTGCAGAGGCATGCTTTTTGATATGCATTCTCTAATGTGGACGTCAATAATCCTTTCCATTGTTTTCAGGAAAAACAATAGCCCTTTACTCTTGCAGCAAAATCTTTGGGAAAACCTGGGGACCATCTCCCAAAATTAAACCGTGGATGTACACGGCAATAGTAAGACCCATACTGATATATGGCAGTCTTGTATGGTGGCCGGCAACCAATAAAGCCACCTACCTAAAGGCTCTTACAAAAGTTTAGAGACTAGCGTGCATCGGTACAACCAGTGCGATGAGGACAACTCCAACTGCGGGACTGGAGGCTATCCTCAACCTGCCTCCGCTAGACATATTTGTTCAGTCAACAGTTGCGATTAGTGCCATGAGAATTTGACAAAGAGCGAAGTGGAATCCAATTGCAATGGGTCATTCGATGATCCTACAGAAATACTTTGGCCATGTACCAACAACGGACTACATCACGCCATACATAGACTTCACAAGACCTTTCTCGAGTGCCTATCCCAGCAGGGAAGAATGGAGAAGCGGACTCCTCCCCGATACACAAGCCATAGCCGTATTTACGGACGGCTCGAAAATGGCAACGGGGGTGGGGTCAGACGTCTTTTCCGCACCACTGGGTATATCAAAATCGGTACGCCTACCCGACCACAGCAGCGTCTTCCAAGCAGAGGTCCTGGTAGTGACAACAGCAGCCCGTGAGTCTGCGTTAAGGGCAATACCACCCGATGGTATTACCTTCTGTATCGACAGCCAGGCAGCAATAAAAGCCTTAACTGTAGCAGAAATAAAATCTAAGCTTGTGAAATCCTGTCGCGAAAAACTTAAGGTTCTTGGTACCAAGCATAAGGTATCGCTCTGCTGATTCGCGGGGCATGAAGGCATTCCGGGCAACGAGAAAGCGGATGAATTAGCAAGAGAAAGTTCGGAAGCTGTGTCAGAACAAGCTGATCCCTCTGTACTCATCCCGCCTTGCTCACTCAGGCTTGAAGCAGGAAAAAGGCAATAAGAGAGGTGAACCTTAGATGGTCGGAACTAGATACTTGCCACACCACTAGAACGCTATGGCCAACCTACAACGAAGCCAGAACCGACACTCTAATGAAAAACGATAGAACATCACTATCCACCCTCTTAGGTATTTAACGGGGCACAACACTCTGCGGTATATGAAGAAATTACGCTTGACGGAGGAAGAACTCTGTAGAAGCTATGGCGATGAGGAAGCTCTGGAGAACACTAACCACTTCCTGTGTCACTGCCCGGGTCTCCAACACATCAAATACACGATTCCTGGGGAGACACTTCTTCCACGACCTAGACGAGCTCTCCAGCACACCGATAGACAAAATAATGAAGTTCATCAAATCTACAGGATGGTTTGTATCGAACAGCACAGCGAGTAATTAATCTCAGCTGTTTATAGACAGGGTTAAAAATGAGTAAGGGACTACCCTCCTCCCCCGATGGGCATCACAATGGGTCAGCATTGACCTGAGTGTGGCACTATGCCAGCCCACCTACCTAACTTAACCTAATCATTATATATAGCTTATTTATTTGTTTAACTATTTATTTTTTTATTTATTTGTTTACTAAATTATTTAATTATTAAAATATTACCCGATGACCCCCCCCCCCCGTCGATCCGCCACTGTATCTATCTATCTAACCTGAAAAAGTATGTTGAAGAAAAAAAAACAATACAAAAACAGTGAACATGTTGTGAATTGCTGCGTCAAGAGCTAAGCAATTTACAGGCATTTCCACTCTTGTTTTTGTTTAGTTTTTATTTTAATTTTTTTTTCATTTGTATTTAGTACTATCCAATCTATATATAGAAAATTGTTCAACTTAATTTGTTTGCCACATGAACGCGATTCTGAAGGTTTCACTTTCATTTTTTGTGCAAAAACATATTATATTTTTAATTTTTTAATATTCAAAAATAGTGTTTGGATACTCCTTGTTGATACAGGATTTTTTTTTGTTACATCTCGCTTTATTATAAACTTTTAACGAAATATTCGCGCAAAACTCGTCTTTCGCCATACACATTCACCGAGTATCACACACTTAATTAAGCCGATGTTTTTCTTTCTTTTCATTTGACATTGTCGAAATGGCTACTCTAGGAGTATTTGACTCCTTTGCTGAGTGGCTCCCCATAAATCGAATTGCCTCGCCAAATTTTAAAGTTTAATTGCAAGAAACAAAAATATTAAGTTTCATTTTAATGCCTTTGCTGAGTTGCATTCTATTACAACTTCATAGCGAATATTTGCTGCATAGCTACATAATTTGCAGATATCTTATATTTATCGTCAAACACTGTTTATGACGTTAGATTTCCAATGCGCAGACCTATTGCAGTTTTCCTTGGAACAATTTGTTTGGCTTCGACGAAATTTTTTTTTAAATACGGATAAGTAAGAACGTAAATACCTATTTCACAATTTTAAATATATACATATTTCAAATACATATAAATTATTTTATTTATACAAATAATTTTGTCTGGCTAAATTTGCAAAGCCGCACACTGTTAGCCTCGGTAAAGAAATGTATATAACGAATTCAAAAACTACCCAACTCCTTAATCCCAAATTTAACAATTTAAAAATTATAGTTTTTAACGAGACGAGTATTGGAAAATTTAAAAAGTATCGGAATCACCAATACCCATATAAAATAACATTTGCTGCAGGAAAATAAATGAAGAGGATTTGCAATTCCTCGGACAGGATGTTTAAATGGTGTTCAGTTAATTGGCTGTAAAAGGCGTTGGAATTAAAATTTAAACCGACCAAGAAGCAAAATCCAAGACACGAAACTAAGGCTGAGTGGATAGAGAAACCATCGTTTGCCTAAAGTCTTTCACGAAGCGATTGCGAAGGATTAACAAAGTAAGAATTCTGAAGTCCACACCGTTTTGTCGCCAAATGCAAATGAATGCGCTTAAAGCGTATATTGAACATGTATACCAAACATCGATATGCTGGTCGGATTGGATTGGAGCATCACCGTAACCGAATTTCCTCGCAAATGGGCAAATAGCACGTTCGTTGATCGCACATCGACTGCTGGAGCACGTGATTTATCGGAATCGAAACTTAGAGAGATGCTATACTCGTCGAGAGATCTTAAATTATCTGTCGATCGCAGCTCAGGAGGACTCGATGAGGAGGATTCCGTTGAATTGCATGCTAACGAAATACATATGTGGCCACATAATGCCCAGGAAGAGATTTTCGTCTTTTGCGCGATTGAATCAACGCTTTCTAGACTATGAGCTAACTGCAAGGCAACACCAGCAACAGGTATCGAACAGAGTTTCTCTGCTTCATTTGCGCGTGCGCGCAAAACTAAATGGTGTCGAGGAGTCTGCTTGTGTGCAAGTTACACAGATGATGTTTTTGACCTGATCTTGTTGCCTTATTTTGTTTTATTGGTTTGGTTTGCTATTGATTTCTTGCACTTCGTTCACATGCCCGTTTTGCTGTCTCCCATCACATACAAAACTCAATCTCGTTGCGTTGCGTACCTCCTCAATTCATGGATTCCACTGGACGGGGCATAGATTGCACATGATCGGGGGCTGGCCGCCCGGCATGAGTGTTACAATCGACTGCTCTGTCTGTTGCCACTAATAAAGATCTCAGGTGTGAACATTTTATTTCCCATTTAATTGATGACATTGCTGAGGAATTTTTGGTGGTATTTTCGTTTTCAGTTAACAACGGTGTGGTTTTCTTGCGTTTTTTTGCTGGTATGTTTGTTTGCATCTTGTCATTTCGTCCTGCATTACGAGTATTTCAAGTCGTACGATCCAAATCGCTTAATTTTCTGCCTCGCAATATTCCATACATACTTGTTTCTTTGTTTTTAAGCCATCTGGCGAACGAAGTGTACGGTGAATATCGGTTGCAGTATATATTTTGTATAACAAAACGATCACACCAGGCTGTGGTGTCTTGAAAACGAAGATTTATGGAATAGGGTGTGGATGGGAACTAAGAATTCTAAGAGGATACTTGCTCGTCGACGATCCCAGAATATTTTAAATATTTAGCGAACTTGGATTTATTTTAATTGTGATGTATATGAACCATTTTCGAACAATGTTAGTATACAATCGTTCTGAAATATTGGTGAAGAACAGTCTTTTAAATAACAATAGATTTGTTTAAGTTTGGCCGCACTATTAACAAATCTCCGACTTTCGATATTAAGAGGTATTGCCCCCCAAGTCTGATCTACGATTTACTGCATTGAATTAATAGTCTGTTACATAGCAATTGGTGCAAAAGTTCATTTTAGCAAAAAAATAAATAAATATATATATTAAAAATACTGAAACAAAACAATCACCCTTTTGCCAATTTTGCTTTATAAGTCGAAATTAAAGGGTTTGAGGATAATTAGGTTGAGCAATGAATTTTTGGAAATTTTATCATTTGTATATAATGAACATATTCTAGTATACCTTTTTCTCCAAGAGAGTGCATAATAGCATTCTGTGGGTCAACAGTTTGCTGTATAAATAACCTACAACTAATTAAAAAAAAAAACTACTTCTAGGTTTGGATGGGGAATAAGAGAAGAAGGCCAGATAACATGTGGGGCCCTATGTAGGGGCGGGATCAAAATACATGCTTATCCGTGGGTTGACACTACAGGAAATCACCAGTATCGTAAAAGGAAGGTCAAATAACAAATAATAAGAGTCTCAAAGGGTTCAAAGAAATGTTGCCCCAAGAAGCTTTAATTGCGGCAATCAGCTCTTGATTATCTTGATACCGCTTGCCTCCTTTATAGATTTCAGGCACTAGCCATCCCCAAACATTCTTAACCCTAGAAAGATAAACTGCGCCTCGGAGGCGCCCGAGTTATGTTAGAGATAACAACTAACAGCCAACACACATGTCAACCAGATGGCGACGAAATACCCTCACTATCAACAGACCGAACAAACATCCCAAGCATCTTTCTGAAACAACAAGGAATGACCCAAACAACAAGATAACACTCGTTATCTATTTTTAGGTATCATAAAGCAGTATCGATACCTCATATCGACGAAGCATATATATAGGAAAATTTTTGTTCCTTAAGTTAGTTATAATTGTATCGTAGACAAATACCACATGTTAGCTCCTAAGGTACTTTAATAAATAAAAGTATATTGTTTATCTAATAAAAAGGCCCTTAGTAATTTATTTGGCGCAGTCGGTAGGATATTTCTCAGATCTATACCCGCATATTATAGTGAGAGAAAATATGCAGTGATAAAGTTAAAATTTGAAAATTAACTTACAACCTACGAAGTAAAATCAGTGAATGTGTTAAAGTGTTCAGGAGCAAATTATAATAGCCCAATACACGAAATCCGCAGAGGAAATTGATACAGAGAATCGCAACTGTTTGAAGAAATATTCAAACAATTCGATATATCAATTCACCAACTTTACTCGTTCTCCAGAAAGCCAACGAAAATGGCTCAACCAGCAGGAGTAATAGCAGACCAGAAAGTGACTCTAGAAAGACTAGAGAAAGTCCCTATATACTCAGGAAAACCCGAGGAAGATGTCATCGCGTTCATAGAGTACATTGATTATGTGTACTCTCACATTACGGATCCAAACAAAGCAATAGCTACGCTCATCATTAAAAATCGAATACAAGGAAACGCAATAAACACACTGCGAAGGATATTGCAGCCCACATGGCCATTAATTAAAGCAGCCCTCTTCCAGGATTATGGTGTACATGAGACTTACGAAGAGATCCTGCAAGATTTGCATGCCATCCAAAGCAGAGACGTCCACAGACAGACTGAAGACATCTTCCTTAAACTTAACAAAAAGAGTACATTAGACGTAAGTCCTATATATAACCCTACCACTAATGAAAATTTAGTTATGAACAAATTTATAAATAATTTAAACGCTAATCAAGCATCTATTATTATTGCTCAAAGAATTAAAAATATAAGGGAAGCTTATGAATTATTAATTAGGTATAAAAACCGTAGTGGAAAATCAAACCCTAACCCCAAACCAAATAATTCAAATCAACCCCAGAGGCAATATCAAAATAATAATTATAATCAAAGACCTCAGTTTATACAGAACAATCAACAATTTCATCAAGGAAGGAATATAGAAATGAATAGTAATCAGATTAGGGCAAATAATAATAATATACTTAGAAATAATTACCAGTATAGGCCACCTTATAATCATCATAGGCAGAATAACTATAATAATCCTAGAACTAGTAATTCAAGGCAAGAGCCCATGGATGTTAATAATGTAGACGTAGAACATCATGTGGTAAATTTTACTCTGATAGGGAAACCAAAGCACTTCCCATAATAATTGCAACCATTAATAATAAAAAACTAAAAATTCTAATAGACACAGGTTCGACTACAAGTATACTGGATGAATCTGAACTATTAGAAATACTACGGAATCCTGTACAGATACCAACTCAAGTAAAAGTCGCCAACAATACAATTAGTACCATTAAAGAAGAAATCATAACTAAAGTGCCTGTTGAATTCAACGAACATGAAGCAACAATGGCATGGAAGTTGATGAAAATAAAAAATAAAAAATTCGATGGAATAATAGGTCAAAACCTGTCAAATCAAAGCAAATGTAGACCTAGGAGAAGGATTTGTAGAAATAAATAATAGAAAAACTTATTTCGAAAACTATACGAATAAAAACAAATGTCCGTATGAATTCGAAGAAATCCATACACTTAACTATTGTAACTCAACTGAAATGAGTCAATTAATTAGTGAAGATTTGAATTTAGAAGAGAAAAACATTTTAAATAAATTTATTGAAAAAAATAAACACGTATTTTTTAAAGAAGGAGATAAATTAACATCTACCACTCAAACCACGCACAATATTAGGACCGAACATGATAGTCCAATATTTAGCAAAATCTATCGTTATCCTAAAATACACGAACAAGAGATCGAAAAACAAGTTAAGGATTTATTAGCTCAGGGAATTATTAAGAAAAGTACCTGACCCTATAATGCACCTATTTGGGTAGTCCCAAAGAAAGAAGACAACTCTGGAAAACAGAAGTGGCGTATGGTGATCGACAATCGCAAATTGAACGAGAAAACAATCGAGTTCAAACACCCTATACCTAATATCGACGAGATATTGGACAAACTTGGAAGAGCCCAATATTTTTCGACGTTAGATCTTGCGAAAGGATTCCATCAGATTAAAATGGATCCGTCAAATATTGAGAAAACTGCTTTCTCAACTCCACATGGACATTACGAATGGTTACGTATGCCAGTTGGATTAAAAAACGCCCCAGCCACCTTCCAAAGAATGATGAACGAAGTCTTAGACGAACTGATTAATAAAATCTGTGTAGTTTATTTAGACGATATTCTAATCTTCAGTACTTCTCTCGAAGAACACATGATTAATTTGAATTTGGTATTCCAGAGACTAAAGAAATATAACCTAAAAATTCAAATCGATAAATGCAATTTTCTTAAAAGAGAAACCAAATTTTTAGGTCATATTATTACTGACAAGGGTATTAAACCTAATTTTGACAAAACTACAGTTATAGAAAGAATACCACTGCCTACTACACAAAAAGATATTAAATCTTTTCTGGGTATAACAGGGTATTACAGAAAATTTATAAAAGATTATGCAAAAATTGCCCAACCTATAACTAAATATCTTAAAAAAGATACGAAAATTGATAAATCTGATATAAGCTATGTAAAAGCACATCAGGAGCTCAAAAATGCACTCCAAACAGAACCTGTACTTGCATATCCCGATTTTAATTAAATATTCGTATTAACGACAGATGCATCCAACTATGCAATTGGTGCAGTATTATCTCAAAAAGGTCACCCAATAACGTACATTAGTAGAACACTCAATGAACATGAGAGAAACTACAGTACGACCGAGAAAGAATTACTTGCAATTGTTTGGTCAGTAAGACATCTGCGACCTTACTTATATGGTAGACGTTTCGAGCTAAAAACGGATCAGCAACCCTTAAAATGGCTTCAAACCTAAAACCTCGGCAAAGATATTTCACCTCGACTTCAGAGATGGGTACTTCAACTAGGTGAATATGACATGCGAATCGAGTATCTCAAAGGAACAAGCAATACAGTTGCAGACTTTCTCAGTAGAGGAATCACGAATAACGAAGAAATAAACGCTTTAGACTCTGTAGAACCAACGATCCATTCTCAACACGAAGAAGCAAATGACCATTTTCCGATTAAAGATACTATCGTAAACATATATAGTCAGCAAATAATACTGACACTAGGTTATCAAACGAAAGTTAAAATATTAAATAAAAAACGAAGAATATTCTTAGGTATAGATTCTTTAAAACAAAAAGATATAGAAGGTAGGTTAATACCTCTGATAGAAAACAAAATAACGGAAATTTATGTAAGCCCTGTGGTAAATGAAAGTGATTTCAATTTACTACAACAACAATTAATTAGATTATACGGAAATAGGATAAAATTTATAAAATGCATGTCTTACGCAAAAGACATTAACTCAGAAGAAGAAGCTGTTCAACAGATTAAATTATACCACGAGAAAGAAACCGGACATTCTGGAATCGAAGAGAATTACCAAGGATTAAAAACAAAACTCTATTTCAAAAATCTGAGAGAACTAATTAACGACGTGATAAATTCATGCAATATTTGCAAACAAAGCAAATACGATAGGCACCCAATTAAAAAGAAATTCTGCTTATCAGACACACCAAAAGATATTAACGAAATAATTCATTTGGATATCTACTGTATAGCTAAGACAAAATATTTAACTAGCATAGATAAATTTTCTAAACTAACCACAACCACATATGTACCCAATGTTTCACGCGAAACTTTAGAGGAAACAATTTTACAATTAATAGCTTCGCATGGTAAGCCCAAACGATACGTTATGGATAATGAATTCAACTTCCCCAGAATAGCAAAAATATTAGAAGAGTTAGGTATTGAAATTCATTTTTCTAAGCCCAATAGCCATACAGGGAACTCTGATATAGAGGTATTTCATAGAACACTTGCTGAAAAAGTATGTAATATTTTAAAAGGAAAAACTACACCCAACATACACGAAATTCGCATGGCTGTACACAAAGCAACACTTTATTATAATAACTCGGTTCACTCAACAACAAAACATACCCCATATGAAATTCAGAAGGGTAATTTTTCTAAAGAAAAAATATACCAACACGTTCATACAAACAAACTAAAAATTATCAATAAAAGGAATGAGAAACGTGAAAATTACGAGGAACAGAGATGCCAAGGCTTTGTTAAAAAGTCTAGAACAGAACGACATAAAACTGAACCACGATATAAATTTAATAGATTAGATAAACAACACCACAACAACATACAGAAAGAAAGAAAATCAAAATTCAAAAATAACGACAATATAATCAAAGCAAACCCCAATAGCACATACACTCAAACTAGAAAACAAACCACTGACAATTGCCCTGCAACTTCGAAAATACGAGTATAAAAGATAAAAGAATTCATCAGTGGAATAGTGAACGCCAATCGAACAAGTCAGGAAATGAAGATCGTTATAATTTTAGTGATTACCTGTTTAGTACTCGTACATAGTAAAATTGAAGTTGAAGAGATTCATAATAGTGATGGCTACGCTATGATCAAATTAGGAAAAATACAAATAGTGAATAAATTTAACTCGATAATACATATCATAAATTTAACCGAAATAAACTCTATATGTAATACTCGTACACTAGCCGAGCAATGGACTTTGATAAAAAAATTAATAATACCATCTAGCTATAGTCAATCCAAATCGTTCACATTAATCGAAAAAGAATTGAATCTAGTTCGAAGTGAATTAAAAAGTATTAAAGGGTACAAGAATAAAAGGTCAAGAAGAGGACTATTAAACCTCGGCGGACGAGTTTTTAAATTTATGTTTGGAACTATGGACGATGAAGATCAAAAAGAAATAGAAGATCAGTTAGAAACAATTAACAACAATAATCATAACCTCATAACAAATAACAACAAACAGATAAAAATCAATAACCAGTTTCAAGAAGAGATAAATATTTTGAAACAAAGCTTAACAATGGACGGCAACATAGAGGTAGGACTTAAAGGAAAATTAAATTTTATCGAGCAAAGACTTAATATTCTAGAATATCAAAGAAGACTAGACTCATTAAAAGAACTTATTGAGAAAATCAAAAATATAGTACTAGCTAGTAGATTACAAATAATGGTAGAAAGTCTTCTAACACCTGAGGAAATTAATAAGTATGATGTTGATCTGTTTAAACTAAAACAAATTAAATTATCAGTTGGGGAATTTCACGAAAATGTATTAATATTTGTAATCCAAGTTCCTGATCAAATGTTAACGCTTGATAAATATTTCTTTACTTCAATACCTAATAAAGACAACGAAGAATTAGATATTGAAAGTGAATTTTTTATAAAAATTAATGGAAGTAATTACGTGTATAAAGAAAATAAAGAAATAAAACATCTAAAACCACTTATAAATTGTCTCAATAAAATAGGAAATTGTACTAAGAAAACAAATAATAATAAAAATGTAATCGTAGAATTAATGAAAGGAGCAGTACTTGCAATAAATAGCGATATTAAAATAAATAATAACTGCGACGAAAGAAAATTGATTATAATCAAAAGAAACGCTTCGATCACTTTTGAAAACTGTACAAATAATCAAACGTTTTCTAACAAATATGCAATTGTTAATCAACCCATCCCCATAGATATAGAACATCCATATGATATAACGAATGTAAAATTAAAAAATACTGATTTAAATATAAATAATATAAACGAAATAGAAGAAAAATTCCATTCACACAAAAACATAAACCTTAGTATGAATGGAATTACTTTAATTATAGTTGTAATAATTTCAATTTTTTTAATATACTTGTTTCGGGAGAAACAAAAGACAAAGGAGGGAGGAGTTATGTTAGAGATAACAACCAACAGCCAACACACATGTCAACCAGATGGCGACGAAATACCCTCACTATCAACAGACCGAACAAACATCCCAAGTATCTTTCTGAAACAACAAGGAATGACCCAAACAACAAGATAAAACTCGTTATCTATTTTTAGGTATCATAAAGCAGTATCGATACCTCATATCGACGAAGCATATATATAGGAACATTTTTGTTCCTTAAGTTAGTTATAATTGTATCGTAGACAAATACCACATGTTAGCTCCTAAGGTACTTTAATAAATAAAAGTATATTGTTTATCTAATAAAAAGGCCCTTAGTAATTTATTTCCCGCGAAATATATATATTGATTTCTTCTTTTAACCGACGCTCGAACAAACTTGGTTTTTTAAGCCAACTCAGTCGTCGACTTATACTTGCGATTGACGGTCGTTCCGCTTCGGTAAGTACCACCGTTTTTCAGTTATGGTAATGCAGTTATGGTAATGCGCTATTATCAGCATATGAAAATTAAATACCGAAGATCTCTAATTTTGTGTTCCTTTTTGTTATGGATTTATAAAATCCTACTTCTCTTTAAAAAACAGAAAAATTAATAATATATGTTATATCGGAACCCACTTGTGCGCATCTAGATTTCAAATTCAACAATTAAACATTTTGCCATAATTTTCAATGTATACAAAAAGATGCTATGAGAAAGAATTGTAACTCAGCACTTTTTGTCCTAATCGATGTTTACAAAATATCCATCGCTTCAATGTTTATAAAAGATGAGGAAATGTGACTCAGCACTTATGGCCTTCAGCAACTGGTGTGAGAATATCATCTTATGATCCGCAGTCAAAATGCTGCGTTAGCAATTAAGCAATATAAAAGGGGATCGATGTATCTCAAGTTTTTAAGTCTTAAGTCTATCATACCTACAGTCACTTCGTATAGCGGAAGATTTCCCCCCACCAAGGGTAAGGGATCTGAAGCTTCGACTTCAATAAAAAGTTACAAAAATTAAATAAAGTCTTTTATTTGATATATTTTTTATTCAACTTAAAACACTTAAACAAAATTGGCGCAGTCGGTAGGATTGCACAAATCGTGTAATTCTTGTAAAAATCTACCGTTCCGTTTAAATAGTGAAGTAAATTTCAAAAATAAGTTTTTTCTGCGAAAAAGAGTAAAACAAATCTTTGAGTCTACGACTAACACGGTGGCGTGAAAAAAAATAAATTAATACAAAATTGATTAAGATATTTTTAGAAAAGTTTTAAAAGTGAATAAACCGTACTAACATTGACGGGTAAAACATTTTTAAATAAATTCAGTGAAAAGATCGAAGATTCAACAAATCTATTCCGTGAAAAATAAAAATAAATTAATACAAAATTGATTAAGATATTTTTAGAAAAGTTTTAAAAGTGAATAAACCGTACTAACATTGACGGGTAAAACATTTTTAAATAAATTCAGTGGAAAGATCGTAGATCCAACAAATCTATTCAGTGAATAAAAACCGATTAATTAGTGGTTCACTCGAATGCACATGGAAATACCACAAAACTCATAGAGAGAAATTAATCAACCTCATAGACTAAGTGAAAGTAATAATATACAAAATTGATAAACCGTACTAACATTGACGGGAAGAAAAGGGCAGCTTTAGAGCCCCAACAAATAGCATAAAATAGATGTTCAAGAGATTGCAGAAGAAGAAGATAAGTAACTCAGAAAGCAGATACACTGACGAGGAATCTAGTTCAGCAGAAGAAGAAGACCTACATCTACTAGAAGTTCGAAACAGAAATATACCTGAATATTGTAAAAATAATTTTGAAAATAAAAACATTAAATTACTGGAAAATAAGATTGATAATAGAATTGGCAGTAACAACTTAAACCTTAGTTTGGGCAATAATATTTTATACACTAAAAGTGAAAATCCATATATTGACAACATTTTATTAACAAATTTTGAAAAAAATAAACATAAGTTTAATCAAAGTGAATTAAGTATAGAAAATTATCAGAAAACCAAAATGGCTACATCCCAAGTAAATAATACACCCAAAAAGAGCTTAACGCTTAATCCCCTAAAATATATTGAGAAACTCAATACGTTTGATGGTCGCACTGAAGATCTTTACACATTCCTCACAAATGTAGATGGAATAATACCAACTCTCGACGAGTATGATAATCAAAGCCAACTGATGCGTATAAATATTTTAAAATCCAAATTTATTGGAAAAGCAAAAAGATGCATTGAGATTCACTCCCACTTACAAAATTGGTTAGAAATCAGACAAATGCTAATTAATAATTTCGGAGGATTCAAGAACAGCCTACAGTTGTACGAAGATCTACGACAAATCAGTTTCAGAGGTAACGTTTTAAATTTCTATAACGACATACAAAAAACTTTGTGCGATTTGAACCAAAAATCGGTTCAAGAAAATAAAGTCCATGAAGAGAACAATAATAATCTTACAGCCTTACATATTTTTAAAGAGAAATTGCCGGTACACATGCGAACAATTCTTTTCGCCCTCAAACCAATGAGTTTGCAGGAAGCCCTACACGAGCTCACAGTAGCAGAATTTGTTGATTCAAACCCTTTTGAAGAAAGACAGCCAATGCAAAACTTCAGCAATAATGTTAAGAACGTTCAACCAAAAATGTTTGTGCCACAGAATCACCAAAATAATTTTAGAAGACAAAATTTCCAAGCATTTGGCCAAAATAGACACAACCCTAACAACAATTTTAGTCCAAATAATTTTCGACCACCATTCAATCATTTTCAAAACAGAGCCCCTTTCCAAAATAAGTACAACACAGATAGGAACTATAACCAAAACAACTCTAGACCACAGCCTATGGACATAGATCCAAGTAGTAGTCAATTGAGACGTAACCCAACACCGGTTAACAGACAAGTTAATTACAACAGAGGAAATTATTCTAACAATCGTGCGGGATACAATGAAAGTAATAGTAGTAATACTGAAAGGAATTTAGAAACAAATAACGAAACTCACGATAATCAAAATTTTCGGGCACAAGCCTCGGAAATAAATCCGGACTTCCCTATCTCAGAATAGAGAAAAACGGCAAAGTTATACGTACGCTCATAGATACTGGAGCAACAAATAGTATCATTAATAAAATAGACGTTCCACCCCAATACATACAAACTAGAAAGCAACCGTTACAAATTAACACAGTAGGAAACCCTGTCGTAGTGACAGATGAAGCATTATTTCCCAAAGAAAAATTCGCCTATAAAGTAAAAGAAAACTTTTTTTTCCATATATTGAATATTAGTCCAAATTACAATGGGATAATCGGTAATAATATTCTATTACCTAATAATAGTAAATTAGATTACGCAACTAAGACATTAACACTGAATGACATACAAATTCCAATATTTTTTGATTTAATTGACGAACAAGACTACATGATGGAAATTCATCACTTAAACGGCTTAACGCCGCATGACACTATCTTCGACGAGTTTGAACAAAAAAATACTGAACACATGAATATTGAAGAAAAAAGAATTCTCTCTAAAACCCTGAAAGAATTTCAAGATGTATTCTTTCATAAAGGTGACGACCTAACATTTACATCACACGTCAAATACAAACTTCCTGTCGCAGACAATTCCCCAATTTTCACTCGGATATATCGCTATCCCGAGGTACATAAAGATGAAGTCAACAATCAGATCCAAGATCTTCTGGATCAAGGAATAATCAAACACTCGAGTTCACCATATAATGCTCCGATATGGGTCGTACCTAGGGATGCCAGATCTGAAAAATTAGCTGGCGGGACATTTTTGCATTTGAAGTGAAAAAAACGTTTTTATTTTAGTTATCATTTTATTTGTTGTATTAAGTAATATTGGTTTAGGTAAGTCTTTTAAGTCATATTTAAACATTTTATGTAACTTCTTCAAAGCAAATATGTACTTTAAAAGTATTAAGTTTTCGGATTTTGCCGATGTACATGTTAAATGAGTAAAATTTAAGGAAGGAACGTAACTCAATATTAATAGATAATAATAAATATTTGAAATGAAGATTATATATTAATATAATGTTTTAACAGTCTTTGTATTGACTAAGGTATTTTTATACAAAAAAATAAACAAAAATTAATTATGCAAAAGGAGCAGCAGAAGCTAACGACTCATTTCACAAAACTAACAAGTTATTACTTCTTATTTCTATTAAAAGTCTTCGTTTTAATTGCAATTTATGGGTAAGTTAAGTTATACACATCAAAGTTTTTTATATTAAAAAAGATGCGATTCTACGAAAGCCAAACTCTAAATTTCAGTAGGTACTTATCGGATGAAGTTATTTTCGAAACTATTTCCTTTTTTCCAAACTCAGTTTCGCAAAAATCCTTGAATTCCCTGCAACTCATCGAAAAATGTTGCTTAACAAGAAGCTCTGCTTCCAATGCTTCCAAAGAAATCTAATTTCGCTCATTAATGATTTCAAATTAATAAAATATGTCGTTGTTAAGAACTAATTTATCTATAAAAATACCTTCCTGCTACGAAGAATCGCTCCGAAATCACCTTATTTTGAACTTTGTTCAGTTGAAATGAGCCGCTCATTTACAAACATTAAGTGAAATTTCAAACAGGCGGCTTGCGGCTAACTTTTTGACCACTGAACTATCATCATCAGATTAAGGCGCCTTCCACACTTTGTATGTTATGATTATAGCTAACTACTATAATTTCTATGTACAAGGTGGCGCAAAAATAACCTTCCGATGTTTTTTGGCCACCGACCGATTATTGCTCAAATAAATAGTCACCAATATTCCGCGTTCTGGAGCAGTGTAGCGTAACATTGTTTATTAACGTGTATTTCGCATGTGTTTACTACACAAATGTCAAAACAGAACTGACATTAGGGGCCAATCGCAAAATTTATAGCATTTTCTGATAGGAGGATTACTTTTGCGCCACCTTGTATTATTAATTGTAATTTATTTTATTTAATAATGAAGCAATAATAGGGCGACAAGTTGAAAGACGGGACATTTACGGGACAAATTGTCAGTGCGGGACAATTTGCGGGACAAATTTCATCGCGGGACACTTGCGGGACAAAAGCCCTTTAGCGGGACGGTCCCGCACTGAGCGGGACGTCTGGCATCCCTAGTCGTACCCAAGAAAACGGACAAGATGGGAAATAAAGAGTGGCGTATAGTTATTGACTATCGCAAATTGAACAAGGTTACCAAAGAGGATAAATTTCCAATTCCTCTAATTGAAGATATACTCGACAAGATGGGTCGAGCCAATTATTTTTCTACTTTGGATTTAACAAAAGGTTTTTACCAAATTGAAATAGATCCACAAGATCGTGAGAAGACCGCCTTCTCCACACTTTCAGGACATTATGAATGGATCAGAATGCCATTTGGTCTCAAGAATGCTCCTGCTACATTTCAACGCATGATGAACGAAGTTCTAAGTGACTACATTGGTAAAATATGCTATGTTTACCTTGACGATATCATCATCTTTTCTTCATCACTACAAGAACATATTCAGCATTTGAAACTAATCTTCGAGAGACTTCGACAAGTCAATCTTAAAGTTTCTTTGAATAAATGTGATTTTCTAAAGAAAGAATCCGAATTTCTCGGACATATAATTACACCAGAAGGTATCAAACCCAATCCGTCAAAAATTCAAACAATAAAAGATTTTCAAATTCCCACCTTCATAAAAGAAATACAATCCTTCCTAGGTTTAACTGGATATTATAGAAAATTCATCCAAGATTATGCTAAAATAATCAAACCTATTACGTTATACCTAAAAAAAGATTCAAAAATAGATATAAAGAACGAAAAATATGTTGACGCGTTCAACAAACTAAAAGTTGCAATGACAGATATGTTAATTAACAAACACCCAGACTTTAGTAAAGAATTTATATTAACAACCGATGCAAGCAATTTTGCAATAGGTGCAGTATTGTCCCAATCTCACGGACCACTTTCATTTGCATCCAGGACACTTAATAAACACGAGTGCAACTACAGCACTATAGAGAAAGAACTCCTAGCAATCGTTTGGGCAACCAAACAATTTCGTCATTACCTATATGGTAGACGTTTTAAAATTTTAACAGATCATAGGCCGCTAGTTTGGCTTCATAATCTAAAAGAGCCTAATTCTAAACTACAACGTTGGAAAATAAAGCTCGAAGAATATGATTTTGATATTGAGTACCTGCAAGGCAAAGAAAATAAAGTCGCCGATGCTCTATCAAGAATCAAGATTTCACCTGAAATTAACGCTTTAGAAGAAGACTTAAAGAGTCCACAACACAGTGTCCAATCAGATAGTACAGACTTAATCCCAATAACAGAAAAACCCCTTAACATGTTTAAACGTCAGATAATCATCAAAACAACTAATGAAGATTCCCAGGAAATATCCTTTCCGTATATAGGTAAAAGATTAATAACAATTACGAGAAAAAATTTTACGACCAAAGACTTTGATCTAATAATATCAGAATGTGATATAAATTGCACAAATGCAATATTCATAAATAACGACGATTTACCTTTGAACAAATACGCGAATGACGACGAATTATTTCTTAAATTTCAAAACTATTGGAAACAACACCATAATAAACAGAAATTATATAGAAGCATATCTAACCTAATAAATTTACATCCTCCAGAAACTGAGGAAACAATTAATAAAATCCATATAAAATTTAATCATATTGGTATTGAAAAAACATACCTTGAAGTCATTAGAAAATTGTACGCACCTAGTTTACGTGAAACTATTAATAAAGTATTGAACAATTGCGAAATGTGTAATTTCAAAATAGAAAGGAATCCGATAAAACTACCTTACAAAAATTACACAAGGACCAGTTTCGAAAGAAAAAGAAAAAATTTAAAAATGATGAAATTAAAATTGGCATCGATACTAGTTCTATGGCAGTTAACACTGGCCTATAGCCAAGAAATAGAAATAACTAATTACAACCACGGTAACGGTTTTACAATTATACAACTACAACAGATACAAATAATAGAAAACTATACTAAAATACTTCATATTATAAATTTAACAAAGTACGAAACAAATTTAGAAATACTAGAAGACCATATACAACTTTTACCTGAACCAAACATTGAAATTATTAATTTAATGAAACATACAAGAAAAGAATTTGAGACTACTCGTATAATACCACATAACAGACAGAAAAGAGGACTTATTAATATTTTAGGTACAGGAATGAAATTTTTATCCGGAACTATGGACGACGATACTTGACAAGAAATAGAAGAAAGGCTAAAATTAATAGAAACAAATACACATAATGTAATAGAAAACTCAAATTTACAAATACAGATCAACAATCATTTTAATGAACAAATTGCGTTAGTAACTAATATGTTTAATAACAAAACTAAGAAACTTACTGAACATATAGAAAAATCTATTCGCATTCAACACGATTTAGAAAGGGATCTTAACAAATTGAAATTAGAAATAGAAATTAAAGACAATATAAAATATTTGATAAATGACATCGACAAAATTAAAGACATAATTTTAACATCGGGACTAGGAATCCTAAGCAAAGACATATTTTCAGAAATAGAAATTGATAAAAATAATATTACAATTGAAAAACTTTCAGAAATCAAATTAGAACTTGCTTTATATAAAAACTCTATTATTTTTATAATTGAATTGCCAAACTATACAAACGAATTATACAAACAAATACATATTCAACCCATACCAAACTTAGAAGATAGTGAGCAATTAGAGATATCTAATAAAATATATTTAACTAAAGATCAAGCAATTTATAATAATACGAATATTAAAAAATATTTATTAAAAATAAATGATAACTGCTTACAGAATCTATTTAAAAAACAAATGAATTGTAAACTAATAAAAAATGTAAACCAAGAAATATTAGAAATACGAAATAATAATCTTGTGTTAATTAATGTAAAATTACAAGAAATAAATCAAAACTGTAATAATCAAAACATTACTGTTAAAGGTAACTACCTAATTAAGTTCGAAAATTGTAAAATTGAAATAAATAATAAAATGTACGAAAGACAAAATTATAAACACGAACCTTTAATACCAAATGTAATTGAGAATATTAATTATACCAAATCAAAAGATATAACTTTTCAAGAATTACATTACCAAAATATACAAAACTTAAAAGAAATTGAAGAACTAAAATACAAGCACAAACATACTAGTTTAACTATGTACATGATAATTTTAATCATTATACTTGTCATAATCCTTTATACCTATTTAAAATGCAAAAATAAGAAGATAATACACAATGTAAATCTTCCAAAGGTCACTTTCCGACCATTAGAAGACTCTAAGGGGGAGGTGTTATATCGTAACCCACTTGTGCGCATCTAGATTTCAAATTCAACAATTAAACATTTTGCCATAAGTTTCAATGTATACAAAAAGATGCTATGAGAAAGAATTGTAACTCAGCACTTTTTGTCCTAATCGATGTTTACAAAATATCCATCGCTTCAATGTTTATAAAAGATGAGGAAATGTGACTCAGCACTTTTTGCCTTCAGCAACTGGTGTGAGAATATCATCTTATGATCCGCAGTCAAAATGCTGCGTTAGCAATTAAGCAATATAAAAGGGGATCGATGTATCTCAAGTTTTTAAGTCTTAAGTCTACCATACCTACAGTCACTTCGTATAGCGGAGGATTTCCCCCCACCAAGGGTAAGGGATCTGAAGCTTCGACTTCAATAAAAAGTTACAAAAATTAAATAAAGTCTTTTATTTGATGTCGCTCTCTGACGAGAGCGCAAATATATTTTTTATTCAACTTAAAACACTTAAACAAAATTTATATGTTTATGTTTTACTTTATTGCTAATAATGTAACAATAAAATGAAACAATGAAAAAAAATATTTATTTAATTTTGTGAAAAAAAAGTTTTTTAATTGTGCGCCTCCCAGGCGCATGTTTATCTTTCAGTACTAAAAAATAAGATTATCTTTCTAGGGTTAAGAATATACGGCGGCCAGGGCCATATTTGAAAGTTTTCACTACTAATACATTCCTTAAACGCGTGAATAGTGTGTGGCGCATTATCTTTCTAGAATATCAATGGAATGGTTCAAAAAGCTCAGATCATAATCCGCTTTTTTTCAAATTCATTGGTCGGGCTTATAAAAAGTGTAATATTTTCAAGATTTGAAAAACGCAAATTGGATAAGTTTCCGGGTGGAAGTAAAAAGAAAGCGTCGAATCATCCCTACAAACCTTGGTTCTATTAACAGTAAACAGGTTGTTGACTCTATTGTTTCGCAATTTTCAGAACACATTCTTACCTCGGCTCATAACAATATTCCCAAAGCTGCCAAATAGCTCTACACCGTACAAATTCCGAATCAGATCTTGGAAGTTATAAGAATTAGGAACATTCACAGACGAAATTGGCAAAGATATCGCCAACCTGCCTCTCGAATTCAAGTGGCACAATTAAATAATATATACAGGCATTCAAACCCATCGAAATAAGGAATAGAATGATAAGCTAAGAACTCAACATAAAGCTTGCAAACCATTTTAAAACATAGTCAAAGTTGTTAAAAAAAAAAACAGAACAAAGCAATCACCTTGTCTTAAAAGTGGTTCCAATAGCTATTTTACTGATACAGACAAATATATACAGCCTTAGCTTCAAATTTTGCTCAAAATCACACTATATCATAGCATTTAGGAGACGAAAAATACAAACGATCTAGCAGACAATCTCCTACAAATCTTTAATGGAGATAGCTATGAAACTCCTCCAAATGAGTTTGTAAATGAAATAGATACAAAATACTACCTTAACAATTTGGTCCTTAAGAAAACAGGTGGACTTGATCAAATCAAAAATATATATCTTAAGCAATTACTGAAAGAAGGGGTAAAGTTCCTTAAGCTAAGTTCAGATAGCCAGAACTGACAATATTGTCAGATCTACCAATGGTCTGAATATGAGCTGTCAATAGCGAACTACCTAACAATGCTAAATTGTCAGTTCACACGGTTGTCAGATTTTGTTCCAAACTCAGACAATTTCATTGTCAATATTTTGTCTGGCAACGTTGTCAAGTTAAAAATTGTCAGTTTACACGGCTGTCACAGGTTTGTTTACAAATGAATTGGCAGATCCGTTGACAGGAATTATCAGACAAATTAAAAATTGTTTTTATTCTGCATCAGTGAAGTGAATTTGAGAAACGTTAAATAAGACAAAATAAATAAATTAAATTGGATCAAAAAGATGCACTTGCGATTGTTTTGGCCGCATACTTATTGAAAATTAGCGAGGGGGATGAATCGCCACAGAAACGTCTGCGGGTTTGGACGAAGGGTTGGGTGGCCCGCCATCAATAGGAGGACAAATTGAGAGCTGAAGAGCCAGAATTGTATCACAATTTTTTGCGTATGAATTCCAAACAATTCGATGATCAGCTAGTTTTGGTGACTCCATATATCCAAAAGCATAAAACGAATATGCGCGCGAGCATTTCAGCGGCTGAGCGGCTTGCCTTGACTTTACGATATCTAGCTAGGAAAACTTTTTTTGCTTCCGAAAACATCATTGGATTAACTTCGATATCATAGGGATTGTGTCGCTAGCACCTAGTTTTCTTTTACCATATTTATCAAGGTTGCTGTTGAATGTTATGCGGATATTCGACCATTTGCCCTTGCAGTCGATGAGGGTCACATGGAAGGCGTCCGCGACTTCCTGTCATAAGGCTTCTTTCGGCGGCTTATATTCTGAGCATCCAACATCCCACAAACTGGGTCGCGTCACGATTTCCTGAATTAAATTTAAAATTTGATCCCGGGACCACTCACTCTCAAATTTTTCGATATGATTTTTGATTTTTTTTTTACAGTTTTAGACTTTGTCGGTGACTGCAAAAGTTGTAGAAGTTTAACCGGCCGAAATGCTGGATCGTTTTCGACGTCGACGTATTCACTCATTTTCACAAAAAAAGAAAATAAAAAATTTAAAAAAGTAGCACCGTAACTTTGTTTTCCTCGTTCAAATGTGAGAAATTTTGTATTAACATTTTAAGAAAATAATAAAAAAAAAAAAAAAAAAAAAAAATAATTATCTGACAATAAAGAAATTGTCACATCTGGGAATAGCAAATGAGTCTGCAAACGTCCTTGACGCCTGACAATGGCCTACAATTGTGTGTTCAGGCGATTGCCAGCTACCTGACAGTTTCTGACAATATCTGACAATATGTTTTCAGCAAATAAAGGGTTTTTTAATAGGAGCGTTACAAAAGTTTTTTTTTTAAATAAAACAAAAACGGTTTTGGATATCAATGAAATTCTTTATTCCTGTGAAAGCACGTTCGATGCCATTATGTATGGAACTCGATTTCTTTTGCATGGCCTCCACGGGCACGCTTCCAGAAGTCCAGACGCTGAACCCAATTTTCGACGGTTTTCAACCATAAATCGGCCGATACTGCTCCAATTTCAAGTTCGATATTCGTACGAAGTTCATCAATCGTCGCTGGCTTGTTGGCATAGACCATAGACTTGACGTAGCCCCACAGGAAATAGTCTAACGGCGTCAAATCGCACGACCGAGGCGGCCAAGCGACTGGACCATTTCGTGAGATAACACGGTTTCCAAACTTGGTTTCCAATAAATTGATTGTGGCATTCGCTGTGTGGCTTGTGGCGCCGTCCTGTTGGAACCACATGTCCTCCAAGCCCATATCGGCTTCAGTTCTTGCGCCAATTTAATCTTGTAAGGATGTACGTGTGCTTGTGGATTCAAATTTTTCCACTAGACGCTCAATTGTTGATCTGCTAGGACGATTATGACGACCATAAATTGGACGTAGCGCTCTTAACGTTGAGGCCACTGACTCCGAATTTCGGTAGTAAATTTTAATAATTTTGACTCATTGTTGGCTCGTATATCTTTCCATCATGAAATGGCAAACCTTACTGAAGAGAAATATCAAAAGAGCGGCAAGAAATTCGGCGTCGTTTTGCTGTCCCTGTCGCTCTACTTTTGTAGCGTCCCTGTTGAAAAACCCTTTATTGTCAGACAAAATTGTAAGTTCACACGGTTGTAAGGCATTTATGACAATTTTTTCATGACAATATTGTCAGATCTGGCAATCGTATGAACATAGCTTTACTTTCATTATTAATGCATACCTTAAAACACAGAATTTTCCAGACACGTGGAAATTGGCAAAGGACATCCCTTAGACACAACAGAAAGCTACAGAGCAATAAGTGTACTTACTGCTGTAAGTAAAATTTATGAAAACATTTTGAAAGATTTTTTTTTTAAAACCATTGATAATCGAAAAATATACCCCGATGAACAGTTCGTAATCACGAAACTTCTCATCAAGTTTTAAGGATATGTAATATCATAAAAAAACGTAGGTACTCAACGTATAAAACGTACGTCAATAGGAATGATTCTACTAATGAAGCATTTGATTCTGTGTGGCATAAAGGGCTCATATATAAAATGATAAATTGAAGATGTCCTCCATTTCTTTGTAAAATCGTCCAAAGTTTCGTCTCAAAGACATGTGTTGAGGTGCATGTTAATAGTGGTGTGTCGGATCTAATTAATTTTTCAGCTGGTGTACCGCAAGTTCTTGTACCAGTGCTATACAACTTGTATACTTCGGATTTTTTGATTCTTCCAGAATGTAAAGCTGCTATATATGCCGATGATACAGCAATATTTTGCTCGCATGAGTTTGGTCTCTGCATTGAGACCAATTTAAAAAATTCGGTCAAAATATTGTAAGAATATTACATCAAGCTTATAATAAAGCTTAACGCCGAAAAGATCCAAGCAATCTTTTTTACTCAAAAAAAAAATCCTTGCCTTCTTCCGGCTAATCAGCTTATTATAAACGGGCACCATATAACGTGGGAGCCTTCTGCAAAATATCTGAGCATATATCTTGACAATAAATTGACTTTTAAGGAACACAATTCGCGAAAACTTAAAAAAATAAATATTACCATTAAAATGTTATATTCATTTATAAACAGAAAATCATTACTCTCTAATGAAATTAAAATAATAAAACACAAAACTATATCTCTTGTACGGGTGCCAGGTTCGGGGTAAATGTGTTAAATGCCATATTAAAAAACTGCAAATATCCCAAAAAAAAAAATATTGCAAAAAATGATGCGTAATCTGCCCTTGGATCATTCTACATCAGATCTTCATTTAAGGGCTGATGTTGCGTTGATTTACACTTTAATACTTAAATTCAACAAACCATTTAGAACCAGATGCGACATTCCTGAAAATCTTTTTATTAATCCGTTACTTATAGACCATCATACGTGATGTCCTTTTGCTTATTCAAACATACTACAAGCCACATACTTAAATTGTATTTAATAACTTGTTTTCTTTTTTTAAATCCGTATTTTGTTATTAAAATTATTGTCAATATAAATTCAATTTATTTACCTGTTAATACATGTTAATTCATTTATTTTTTTGTTATATGTTAATTTATTTATGGATCAAATTTTCTGTCAAAAACTATTTCTATGTTAATTTTTATTTTTGTTGTTTATATGAACTTATTTATTTCTTGGTTTAATATAATTTATTCATCTGTTTAATTATTTTTATTTCTTATTTTATCAATTTTCTAGTCATGTACCTAGTATTTATTTACATGTGTAGTTATTAATAAATTTTATTTATTTATTTACTTATTTTTTTAGAAACTAATTTCTTATATTCAAATATACATATATGTATATCTTCTTCTTTTTTTCCAATTTGAGGTTTTGTATTCGTTGTATCCTCAGTACTTTTTTTTTGTTTATTACTGCTTATATCTACAACTATTTAGTAGAAAGAAACACTCTTTTAAATCACATCTCTGTACCTGAACATTGTAAATTGTCATATAACACACTGCAATTTTTTAAACGAAATAAATATATGTATCTATCTATCTTGCGGGAATAGCTGCTTCCAGAAGAATTTTGTAGGAAACACCACCCATTTTGTTGGAAGCGATTTCTAATTCAAAAGCACCATAGTATGAAATCGCGTCCCATAACATGACTCCTCATTGTCTCCAGTGATGACGGTTCGAAAACATTTTTTCTTCCCGGCGATCATGAAACTAATAGTTGTAGCCATCAGGACCGTCAAAGACTTTTTTTTGTCTGATAAGACAACTTTGCTCCAATTTCTTGAGACCGCCTCAATGTCCACATCCCAAGTCATGTGATACCTTGCAAATTCAAGGCGCTGATGCTTGCGTGTACGATTAAGCGGTGTTTTTTTTGTAGTTTTGTAAGCTTTAAGCGACAGAAAGAAGATTTGCTACAAGAAATTTCAGCAAATTTCTTTATTTTTTTGTGGATTTAGCGGAATTAGAAGCTAGTCTTTGAATATTTCGCTTGTCTTGTGGCGTTAAAACTTTTGCGATCCTTCCTTTGTATTTTTTTTCCTAAGATGCACGACTTTTTGCAAAATTTCTTATTGGGTTTTCACTTCGACCAATTTTACGCGCTATTTTAAGATTTAAAAGCTCTCCGAAAGGTTACCTCCAACTTTGGCCCTTACTTCCCGATTCAACCCTTTTTTTCTGCCCGTTTTAATGAAATTAGTTAAAAAATACTTGTCACACTTCCAAATTAAATTTTCACTGACCTTTGTCCGAACACTAGTTGCTAACTTAACAATTTAACCGGTGCGACTATTCTAATGACACGAAAAAATGCATACATTTTTATATGGATAGGAAAAAGGGAGTAAAACTACCGTTATGTGCCTCTCATCAAATTAAAATGTTGCTTGATTTTTTCAGTATGTACCTGTCTGCTGAATGAATTTTCTTTTCCAATTGCTGCGAAAAATGTAACAAAAAATTAAGTTTTAAAACATAACTCAGGTGCTACTATCCAATTGAACCGCACCGTACTAACAAAGTCAGTGGGGAGCGGAGAGATAAAGATGCATTTTGGCTGAATTTTCACATCGTCATCAAGAACATCAACGAGATATTATAGGATACGGAAGCAGAAACTCACCGATCACCCGATGAAGATATCCTAAGCATGTGCAAGTCATACGATCCTATCGTCATAAGTTCCATGTTCGTCAAACGAAGCCTTCACCTGATCACCTGCAGTAGTGGCGAAATTGAAACGGCTGAGACCAAAAATAAATTAATAAATACTACAGCCAAACTACTACCACCTTTTGGATAGAGCCAAATCATTGCAAGGGTCTTCAAAAGGATATTAATAACATGCCAGAAAATCCTTCTGAAGAACAGGTGAAGCTAAAGCAGTAATAAGTGACAAGAAAATGACATTCAAAGCTTTATCAAAGTGCTACTCTAATGAATGGCCGTGAATTAGAACACATATAATGCAAGAGACTCGCGAAAAGAAAGTGCACCCAAATCCAGGCAAAGTGTTTGGAGTGTCTGTGTTGGGAGTAAGTAAATAATGTTTCTTCGGTTGCTGATTGCGACAAACCAGTTTGAACAGGAGTAAAACCTTCTTTGAAAAAGCTGCTCAGAGAAGGAAGAATGCTAATTAAAACCGTTCGCTAAAGTTCATTTGCCAACAGCTTCTTGTGAATGACGAAAAATTACTACACAGATGGCAATTGTGTAGTTAAGGACTTCTTAACGAACAGTTTCCTTGGATATACTTTCCGAGAGCCGTTCTTAACAATGAAAAAGTACCCCGCATTAGTGTCGAGGAAGTTGAAAAAAAAAACTAAAAAGTTTCATCGGGTGCAGTTGGCTCGTGATTCTCATCCACAAACTAATGGAAGGTGATCCAATGATCTATCAGGTGGCTTTAATTTCTGTTCGTAAACGTAAGTAGCACCTTAAATCATGCAATACAATACTACATTGCTAGATGCAGCTTACTGTTCAACAAAAAATGCATGCGCTGTGTTTAACACTATAAGGGTTCTGTACATAATACAGAAAAAACAAAGCCCCTTTAGCGTAAGCGAATTAGAAAAAAGGTAGAACGAAAAAAGGACTAATTTTATGACCTTATTGCGGAAAGCATCATAAGAATTGAATTTATCTACCTAATCCCAATTTTTTGCTACAACACCTATAGTCTTCTTTCATATTGCATTTGGATTTTTCAATACTATCGAAAGATTTAAAAAATTTCGTAAAATTAAATCAAGAAACTACCTGTTCGTAAAAACGTGGAACAGCGTGTATATCAAGGTTTCAAAGTTTCAAAGTCTCAAATCTTTATTTAATAGTCATACACAGTAAGATACAATATCTTATTTGGTAGTACATGCTTCAGCAAAGTGCTATATGTACTTAATTTTAAGTGTTACAAGACGAGTAGGTACTGTATAATTTACAAGATCAAATGCTAGTACACCAATATAAAAATAAAAATAAAAAAATAGTTAAATCCAAATTCAAATTAAATCAATTATTCAATTAATTACTTATTGCTAATAAATTAATTTACAGGGAGTAATAAGTAAAGAGAAGAAAAAGTAGAAAAGAAAAGTAGAAAAGAAAAGAAAAGAGAGGAGAAGAAGAAGAGAACTTAAATATTCAATCATCATCATCAAAGTGTTTCAAGGTATTGTTGCAGTTTTGCCTTGAACAGCGTTTTGCAATTTATCAATCTTAAGGGTCGGGGAAGGGAGTTCCATAGCCGAATCGCATAGACAAAAAATTGACGTTCAGAAATCAAGAAACGGGAACGAATTGGTATGAGATCAAAAGTTCTACTCGAACGCGTAGAACGGAATCTGTTATAAAGGTAAGGTCTAGAGTATATTGTGAGGCAATATCAACGTTCTGAGCTTGAAAATGTCTTCGAGAGAGATGCCATAAATCGATTTGGAATACGAGGAAATGTGGTCATATCTTTTTATTCCAAAAATATATCGCGCAATTCTGTTGTATGCCACATTTAGTTTCCGCCTGTGCTCATAATCACAATTGCTGAAAAGCTCACATCCATATAGCATAATAGGAATGAGCAGCGTTTTGGAAAGAATAGGGTTACTATCCAGATAAATATTTGGAAAGCAGGAGGTATCAATCGGCTTCCTAGAGATAACCAAACATTTAGATTTAGAAGGGTTCAGGTTAAAGCGATTAGTCTGAGACCAGCGTGAAATCATGTTCGTGTCTTCATTTATTTCACATGCAGCATTTTCCACAAGGTCCAAAGGAAAACTTCTCCGCACTTGCACATCATCTGAATATCATATCAACTAAGGAACTTAATAAGCACTCAGGAAGATCATTTACATACAATGAGAAAAGAAGTAGGCCCAGTATCGAACCTTGTGGAACACCTGAACTAAGTCGAAGGAAGTCTGACGAGGAGTTTTTAACTACAACTGCTTGAAATCTATGATTTAAATAAGAGGCTATCAAGTTTGTAGACGGAACTGAAAAATTAAATTGATTCCTAAGCTTACTACAGAGAATGTTGTGGTTAACCGCATCGAATGCTTTAGAGAAATCAAGTAGTATAAGGAAAGTTAGTTCATCATTATCTACCGCTTGTCTGATGCTTTCTGTTACATTTATTAAGGCAGTAGTACAACTATGTTTTGGGCGAAAACCAGACTGATTAGTGCATAGTATAGATTTTTATTTAAAAGAAATTTCCGTATTTGGGAATTCATTACCCTTTCAAGAACTTTGGAAAGAAACGATAATATCGCAATCGGTCTGAATTCGTTGTTGGTTTTCGGGACCGGAACTATTTTCACTCGTTTCGAAATATGAGGATAAACACCGGTCATAAATATGTTGTTAAATAGGTACGTTAAATATTTTAATATATGCGGAAGAATGATTTTAACAAAAACTGGACTTATCTCGTCGAACCCAACCGAGTTAGATTTTATAGATAAGACGCTTTCTAAAACATCAGCGTCATTGAGAGCTGTAAAATTAAAACTCAGTGAAGAAAGCGAATTAGCAAGACTGTTCTCGACAGGAAGGATGTTCGACGAATCGTCACTGTTTGGAAGGTTATGGTTGCTTGGGGTATAATCGACGTTAGGGGATGAAAGGGAAACGAAGCTCTTATTTAATTCATTACAATGAACATTATTGAAACAACGATTCATTTGTTTGCCCAC
This sequence comes from Portevinia maculata, assembly GCA_949715645.1. NCBI lineage: Eukaryota > Metazoa > Arthropoda > Insecta > Diptera > Syrphidae > Portevinia > Portevinia maculata. The sequence goes on along the minus strand of OX454525.1, from coordinate 253,275,312 downwards.
TCCTATTTCCCTAAGGTTTTTCCAAAGTTTTTGCTTGGCTTGATCGTCGTCTTTATTTTGACAAATCGATAAGGTTTGTTCAAAGGCTCTATCTTCAAGCTAGTGATGCTGCTTAGTGCATCGATGTGATGCATTTCACTTTCATTTCTATGTTCCAAAATATAATCATAGGCCTGTATCTCGAGAGCCGTTCTTGCGATTCTGAGATTTATTTCTTTTTAGTTCAACGTAAGCGTCAGAAAATTACAATCTGTGATAATTTTAAATATAAGACGGTTAGGTATACTCTGAATCATTTAAGTGCATTAAGCATCGATAGTAATGTCGATCTAGCCATGTCCGTCCGTCCATCGGCAAAAATTAGGCCCTAAAACTCGAGCTACAAAGCTGAAATTTGAATCATAAATTCTCTAGGATCCCGAAATAATCATGTGAAAGAATTTTTAAAATTCGCCCACTGACACGTCCACAATCTCAGAAAACAAATTAAAATGTTCCCACTGAACACGGCACAACTTCAAAAAAAAAACAGTTTTATCGAAAAGTCAGAGTTTGAGCTGGAAAGCTTAAATTCGGAATATAATACACCTATGGGTCCTTTATGCTCATGTTTGAATATTTTTAACATCCGCCCCCTGAAACGCTTACTATGTATTTAAAGAAACAGTTTTATTGAAGAAATCTATGTTTTTAACAATTCCCTATATAAAGTTTCAAAAATTTTGTTTTTTTTTTTCGATAAAATCCTTAAATTTTGCATAACAAAATATGTCGATCCTACTCAACGCCAATACTTAGATTTTTGCGAGGCCCACTTTATGAGGGATACGAATAGGTTTATGGTATCCAACAATTCGCAGAAGCGCACTGTAGCCTTTCACTATGATTTTCAATAGAATTACTTCCAAAATATTTGAACCAATCGGATATTAATAAAATAACAGAATTTGGAATGATTCCGCAGACGGGGATGATAAAAAAAGCAAGAGCACGACCGACGGTGTAAATTTGGAAAATGTCATTGAAGAAACCACAAGCTCAGTCGCTACTACGAGTACGTAGGACTATTTAGGGGCCTCAGGTTCAAATGACTCCTGGCCCAGTAACACCTAAGTTTTTTTTTCGCTACCCCACCTTTTTCGAAAGTCTGACAATCATCCAAGTGTATAAACGGACAGAAGCTTTCAAATTTGGCCTTCGAAGTCGGCGTTAACTTGTAGGTACCTTCCACTTCACACACGCAAATTGTGCGTAAAGTTTGTAAAAATTAATTGAAAAAGGCGAACAAAAAGTGATTCGAAACCAGGAAGCCTGCTAAGGTTTTTTGGGGTCGAAGACCCCAGGCGAACCAGTCGCGACGCCATAAAGTGCTAGGGCTGCGATCGCTGCAACGCCACAAGCTTCTTCATATCAAGCTCTATCATCACCAGATGTTTTAACAGCTCCATTATCACCAGCTTCATTCGAGTAAAAACGAGCCTAGTTTGTGGAACCTCCAAGATCCAAGAGCATTGACCTGCGCTTTTGGATTGGATGGGGAGAAGTTGGGTTATGCCACACCGGTTTTCAGCGAACAAAGTGCACTTAAGCATATTTATGTCCCAATCCGCAGAAAAATTGTTTCGTGACATAGCACATTGAATTGAAAATATATATCTATATAAATATTGGTTTTAAAATAAACCTCAAATGCCGAGGTTGGGAACATAGAACTTTGCCGAGGTTGGGGACATAGAATTTTGAATTTGGTGGTAGAGCCTATTTAAAGCCTAAACAACAACTTAATGTCCTCAAACAAATTTAGGCAAGGCCCAAGTAAATTCGGGTATGAAAGGGTTAACGAAACCCATAACGTTTCTCTCTAATTATATCATTTTATATACTCGTATATGTACTTCCTTCTTACTCGTATGCTAAGTATTACATTTGAATTTTATTTTTAATATGGCCCGCTATCATTAATACGAGTAGTTAAAATATGCAATCCTTCAGATTTTATAATTCTTCCGTCGAAAAGCCCGCACTTAGTGATCCTTATTGTATAATTCAATGGCATCAACAATAGGTCCATGGAAATTTGTTAATGGCATGTCGATGTAAACATACCTATTTGAATATGTATTAAAGTCTCACTCGACTACGAATGCGTCCCTAATTACGTCCAATATAATTGAATTACACGAAGCAATCGATTTTTTCAGTCTCCCCATTGCAATTAAATGAGAGAATAAATACATAGAAACAAAAAACAATTAAACTTACAATGTGCGGATCGAGTTATCCATAAGCGAAGTACTGCATGCACCTCGCGTATCTCCAGAATTATCACTTTCAACTGATTCCCCGACTGTCAAGATTACTTATCACTTTGATTGACGACTCACCACAACTGAAGTTCTGCTGCCAAAGCGAGGTAGTCATCAGGCAGCCACACAAAGTACGAATTCCTCGGCCCATTAATGGAAGACTACATTATGCTTCAACCCGCCGCCCTCGTCTTTCTTCATCATTCGCGTAAGCACTCAGCATATTGTACCAGTACGTATCCCAGTTTTGATTTATTCATAGAGCACGCACATACCCTCCACCAACAGGAGCCAATATAAGTAGGTGTTTGCGTTGGATTCCTTCAGCCGCATTGCGTGAGAACCGTGTGCGGATGGAAGGACACATATCCCCGAGCGCCCAGCGCCTATTTGCGCTCAGGTAGGTCGTCACTTGTGGGAAGGTAAAAGACGAAGGATCCCCGACAGTGAAGTAATAAAATGCAATTTCCTTCAAATTTATATAAATTGACAACAATGAATGGACGCGACGGACGACGACGCTTACCTACTGTTCCACAATTTAAATACAGAAAATTGGATAATTTCCCGTGACAATCAGAATTCTCGTTCCCTCGGATTGACTACGATTGATATATGTTTACGCGGGCTATGCTGGACTGCCGGCCGGCCACCGAGTTGCCGGTGAGTCCTGCTCTGATCATTTCGGGCGAAAATCGTGTGTAGTGCACTGTATCTGCAGCAGCTTACATTCATCGCGATACACTCCAACTCCACAGTGGATACAAATAGGGATACAAAAAACGGTTTCACTTCTGAGCTGTTGGCTCGACTGGTCCTCTGGCATGTTTTACATATGTCTGCACCTTTGGGCCAAGACGACAATAACTTAAATAATTCCAACAGCATATCTGCTTGTCTTCTGCGCTGCAGTCGTCTCCGTCGTGTAGAGCCTCAGAGGGCTGCTGCGGTGGTACCTCTGCTATGGCCAAAGATTCGATGATCGCCATGATCGCCGAAAACGTGATAGGACCACACTGGTTCAATTACGAAAACAAAAGAAGTGTCGCCCTGATCGCTGTCAGCTTTTGTCTTTTGTTCGCGATCGAAAAACTATTCGAGATTCGTATTATTATTTTCATTTGCATACTCTCAGCCTCGCTGTTCCAATACAGGGCTCCAGGGGTTTGCTTGCTTAACTGTTCCTTTGCTCGTTTTTTGGGGCACATTGCACAAAATTGGATCCTCGACAAGGATTTTCGCATTTTATACTGGACGTGGAATATTGGAGTGTTACGATCGATTGTAGTGAGTGAACATTTATAGAGCCTTCTGGTGATTGTGCCGCATACCTCGTAGAAGAACGCAAAAAAAAACAAAAAACAAAACCAACCACACTACCACGGAGGATCCGTTTAAATTTTGTGACCATTTCTGGGCGCCTACTCCGCAGCTTCTACTGCTGCGGAACAATCATTTCGGAAGTGCAGCTAACAAATGAGGCGAACGAAGGTTTCTTAGTTAGAGATTCGTGATTCCTGGTAATCGTATACCAAGGGAAAAAGTTTCCTTAATTGATTGCGATTGGGTCCGATTCCTTGAAGGCAATTTGAACGAACATTGGACTTTGATTTGCATAAATTTTGTTTTATTTAAATTTTAATTAGTTACAGTTTATTTTGTTGTTGGGTCGTTGCTGTTGTTGTTGTAATTGGTAGAAAAGAACAATGAACCGATTGTTTAAGTTAAATGTAATTGTAGGCTCGATAATTATAAACGCTGCCTTTAAGTTAGGTTAGGTTAAGGTGGCTGTTAGCTAATAGCCAACACACTTAGACCAATGAGGTCCGTTGTGATACCACGTGGATGGGGTATTTTGAACTCTGCTCGCTAAACCATTTGGAGCTTCTAATGAAGCGCGATAGACTTTCAACATCTGTGTTAGCTAAGTCAATGAGTTCATTAAGGAATAAATCTCCTAGATAGAGATTTCTTTTACGGGAGAGTGCAGGACATGTGCAGAGGAGATGAAGTGTGGTCCCCTCCTCTTCCTCGACCCTGCAGCTTCTACAGAAGTCATTTGAATAGACGCCAAGCTTTGATGCGTGCTTGCCAATTAGACAGTGTAATGTAATGATACCTATAGCAGAGCCAATGTGCAGTCGGTTAAGTGAGATCAAATCCAAAGAGCATCGCAGATCCAGCTTTGGCCATATGCTTGGTCGCTAGACACGTATTACTACCTGTCCACCTAAGGTTTGTACTCTCGACTGCGGATAGCTTTAACATAAGTTTACAAGTAGCGATACGCATACCTAGAAAACCTTTATCAGGTAGAAGAGGTAAAGCTGTACCATTTTTGGCAAGTTCATCTGCCCTAGAGTTCCCTGAGATGTCTGTATACCCTGGCACCCAATAGAGGTGAATATTGAACTGCTCTGCCATCTCCTCAAGCGATGAACGGCAGTCTATGGCTACGATGGAGTTTGAAGAGACTGATTCCAAGGACTTTAGCGCGGCTTGACTCTCCGAAAATATACGGATATCCTTAGCGGATATCACATTTCTCTTCAGTCACGACAAGACTTCCTTAATCGCCATGATTTCCGCCTGGAACACGCTACAATGATCAGGAAGACGGAAAGAGAGACTCATATTCAGTCTTTCTGAGAAAACACCCCCACCTACCCCATCACTAGTTTTTGATCCGTCGGTGTAGAAGTGGATCGATTTATGTTACGTGAATGCATCATCCTCCCAGAATGATCTGGTGGGGACAGTGATTTATTTGGAAATTCTTCTCGAACTGTAATTGGGGTATGGTATAGTCGATATTCCTTGGTAGAGACCCAAGTGAGTCCAGAATGATATAGTGGCCAATATTCGTATTGTTCCACTGTGAGATAGCTTTCAAGCGGACAGCGGAACAGGCAGCTATTTGCCTGCTAAAAATATCGAGGGGTGTCAGATGTTGGGAGTGCTCCGCTGTTGCACAGACACGCTATACGTTGAACCTTGCTCAGTTTATCATAGTTTACCGCTTTGTCTAGAGCAGTTCACCAGACAGCCCCGTATGTCAGAATCTGTCTCACTACCGATACGTATAGCCAGTGAGATATGCGGGGCTGTAGGCCCCACTTATTACTGTAGCTTTTTTGACTCTTTCTTGTAAATTGTGTTTCCAGCTTAACTTATCTATCGAAGATTAAATCCAATAATTTAGCTTCATCGGAAAAGGTTAAGCTTGTATCGTTAATAGAGGGAGGGTCAATATGAGGGATTTTGTATTTCCTGGAAAAGAGGACAAGTTCGGTTTTGTGAGGGTTAACCCCCAGCCCCCAGGTTCTTGCCAACTTGTCAGCTAGTTGAGAGCGTTTCCTTTTAAGTGTTGAGGTATTTCCCTGAAACGGCAATAGCAACGTCACCAAACAATCACCATGCAGCCCTCCTCTCCAGGCATATCAGTAGTTTATTCACCCCCAAGTTCCACAGAAGGGGGGAAATTACACCGCCTTGTGGCGAACCTTTACTGACAGACCTCCCAGCGGATCAATCGGCCTGTTGTGAGTTGACAGTCCTATTTGCGAGCGAAAGATTGATCAGTTCACCAAGCGAGCCATCCACATTCAGTTCTGTTAGTGCATTCTCGATTGCAGATGTGTTTACGTTGTTGAAAGCGCCTTCTATGTTTAGGAAAACAACCAAAGTGCACTCCTTGTGATGAAGGGAATTTCGATGGTGCGTACCAAGGAGTGAAGGGCGGTTTTCACCGATTTGCCCTTGCTGTACGCATGTTGGGCCGCAGACAGGAGTTGCGGGTTTATACTCATACGGGAATGGATATCAATCAGGCGCTCCAGCGTTTTGAGGAGGACTGACGGTAGACTAATGGGTCTGAGGTTTTTTGGACTAACATGGGAGTATTTGCCAGCTTTGGGTATGAAAACCACTTTTACTTCTCTCCAATGATTTAGCTTTACAGCTTTTCAGAATCATTTCCAGTGCTGGTAGGATGATATCCGAAGCCATCTGAAGTTCGGCAGGTATTATGCCGTCAGTCCTGGAGACTTGAAGGGCTTGAAGCTTTGTAGCGCCCAAAGCAGTTTGTCCCTAGTAATCAGACTTTGAGAATTAGTTACCTGTATAGGTGACCTGTTTACCTGAATAGTCTCATTTCATCACGTATCCACCAGCGTGACTTCGTTTTCCCTCTGGGTCGTATGAGCGGGCAGGAAAAATTGCATGGGGGACTTAAGAGTTCAGAGGTAACTAGTTTACGTATAGTATCACTGTATTTGGGCCAATCCGTTTTCCGAGGGTTGCGGAAAGTGGATTGGCAGGTGTTGTCAACGTTAAGGTTGAATTGAAGATGCCGGTGGGTAGAGAAAGAATGGTCAGCCGAATGGTCTCCAACTCGATATCATTTTGTGGATGGTATCGGAGACAAGAGTAATGTGTAAGACTTCTAGTTGGTTTCTGGTAATGAAGGTGGGTTCATGGAATACACTCCAATCCGGTTATATTATTGAGCGATGTAGAACGCTCTCACGCTAAAAAGTAAATAGATCGACAAAGTATGTAGCAGATTTTGCAAACTTTCTTTGAAGTCCTTACTAAAATTAATAAGATGCCATGACGTACGTATTTCTCTATAGGAAATACGTCTTCTTAACGAATGTAGTGCCGGACATTCACAGAGAATGTGTTCGGAGGATCGATCTTCCTCTTGACAGAAATTTCATTCTATCCCCGAAAACAAATTTAATTTGTCAAGCCGCAATGGAATGACAGAAAGCTCGCCAGCTTCGTTATTCTTGATTTATCTAACTCTATTAAAACAAGTTGAACGAAATCGAATAATCACGGCCTAACATAAAACTATTAGACCCAGAAACATGAAATTCAGCAGGGTGGGTCTCTTTCAGCCCAAGACGGGAGCAAAGACGGGACTTCAAAGATTCTTCCTTTAAGGGGTGGAAAGGAGGTGCACACTTTTTTGGATTCACTTTTTTGAACTTGTCATAACAAAACTTATTCAATAACTACCAAAAAGGTCAAAGTCCTTTTTAGGAAATACTCTTACGAGTATTATAATGTAACAATCAGCTTTCTCCTCGATCTAAAAGCTAGGCAACAACAAGTTAAGCTATCTTAAACAGATTTTATTGTATGAAATGCGAATATATTCAAAAACGATTTTTCCCGATCGTAGCTCTGCTTCAGGGTGGTGCTGGGCGCACATCGAAAAAACATCCATAATAATACTGTATGTACACTTTTATTTTATGAAGCGGAGCAGTTAAAAATATATGTTAAATATTCTAGTGTGCTCTCTACATATGACTGTACAACAAACAGTGTCTTTTGGAGTGAAAAAAATTCATATAAGAACATATATGTTATTTGTTCGCGCATGGAGTACACAAACCGTCACATTCTGCTTTGCAAAAAAAACATACGTTTTCGAATCTCGCAAAGTTAAAATAATGACGGAAGGTAAAGCATAATTTTTGTTCGGTCTAGCTAGCAGAGACGAGGTAAAAAATAATTTATTTAGCCACTTTGTTAGGCAAATTGGAAGGGGCCATTTGCAAGGGGCCATAGTGGCAGCAAGTTAATGTTTGGGGCTCATTTCATTTTGTACAAGTTTGGGCTATTTTTCATAATGAAGAACAGCCTCAAGTTTAAAAATGAAATAAGACCTCAATTCCTAAAAAAAAAGTTGTATTTAGCTGGGTTCTTGATGTCTGAAAGTGGCACATTTGGGTGTCGCACATGGTTGCTGTTTTTTCAGCGAACAATTGCAGTTGGCAATGGTGCGATGATAGTGTATTCACTAAGTGACTGGTAGGTCGTGCGTTCGAATCCCGACCAGGGCCATGATTTTTATAAATTGAATACACACAACAAAAACAGATCTCCCTAAAACAATTTAGGCGCCACCTGTGGAGAAAAAATCCCATCGCACCAAATTTCTTTCCTATCCTTCTATTCTTTCAGTAAGCAGCACCCAAAAACAGGCAATGAATCATTTGCTGGGAGCTACTTGCAGCAACAAACAAAATGCCTGCGCTGTGGTTTTACCATTATAAGGGTAGGTACTGTGTCACTACAGAACTAAGAAATCCCTTTAGCGCACGCAAATTATAAAAAAGGGCAATTTGCATAGAGAACGAATGTTAAGGAAGGTACGCGTTTAGTTCGGATGTCTTGTTTACGGGCATCGTAAGTGGACATCGTTGTCGGGCATCGGAATTACAATTAAGGGCTTATTTTTGTTAAGGATATAACGGCAACATATTTTGCTGTTGTAACATAATTTTTTTCCTACTTGAGATGTTATATGTTTATGCTTATAGTCTTAGCGTTGACTTCGTTTTCTAATACCCGAAGATTTGTTTTGGAAAGGCTTATCAGCTTGTTCAGACATTTGAACATCATCCAATTTGGAGGGCTAAAGGTTAATGTTAAATTGACGATTGAAATGGTATGCAAACATTGATGTGTTTTTATCACCGTTTGTTTTGTATTTAGGTATTTGTTAGGTGTTTGATTTAATTGAGCTTAGTAGGGTGTTTGATTTAATTTGCTGTGTTTGATTTTATTGAGCTTCGTGTGGCTGTTTGTAAATTTAACGTTACCGCCCTGTATTAAAAAAGTCTCTATTACACCGGTTTGTATATAACCTCTCTCTTTTAAACCGACCTGTATTGGACAGACCTGTTCTAAAACATCTACCTGCATTGAACCGAACTATACGTCGATTCTTAAAATATAACAGCTAGATACCATAAGACTGCAATGAAATTTTTCAAAAGAACAAGGGTCAGTATCTTACAAAATTCAAGATAAATTGCAGCAATATACAAAGAATGGACTCGTGCTTTTGAAATGAAAGAATGTTTGGATAATGCTGAAAGCCGCCAGGATTCAATTTGCTGAGATAAGTTATTTTGGGAAATGATAATGTGTGTGTATGTTTATCAGGAGAGCATTAAAAGAGAAATATTTAATTACTTCGTTTTCCAATGTTTGAAGATTTGTTGTCAAATGGCTTGTCAGCACATTCAGACGTTGGATGATGTGACATTTTGTTTGGAAGGCTATTGTTAATTGGGTTCAAGACTCATTATCTTCTTAGCAATAATAATTATGTATAAACATATATAATTGAATTGAATTATGCATGAAAGGCATTTGACTTTTTAGGTTTGAGCAAATAGCTTTGTCAAAAAGTCTCTCCAATGTCAAGAGCAGATCACAAAGGTGTGTTTTAAAAGTAATTGCTTTATCGAATAACCCGCAAACTTAGACATTTTCTCGGATGTTAATTATTCATCTACTACTACCTATTCTGTCGATTCTAATTAAATGTAGATAGAACGGTATCAGCAGTATTTGAAACATATACTTTCAACTGCTGATCGGAAAGTTTCTAAGCAAGACTATGAAGTATATCGGGGAAACAAAAAATTAACAGCGCGCTCATCACTTAATGAGCCACTGATTTGGATATGTTAATATTTCAGCTGTAACATAAATAAATAAATATTATATCTGCTTCACGCAGTCCTCTATGATTGAATTTATTTAATTGTGAAGATTATTGTTGCCTGCTGCTTGGGATGCAATTAAGAGTCTTCGTCTATTGACAAGCTCATTTGTATCATTCGAATGTACCTATATATATAGCCCACGGAATTAGTGGAGTATGACGTATTACATATGATTTACCAACTTTTCTGTCTTCTGTTCTTGGCGACGAGAATTTAATTAGAAGAGAGATTTTCAACTGCCTGCAGCTCTGTACTTGTACTGGGTGTTCATAATTTTTCATGTGGGCATTTATCTTTTTTAAGTATTTGTGCAAAGTGCTCCAAGTCATCACCAATATATTTAGATGGCTGTGGATTCCTTTGAAAAATCAATTTCTAGATACCAGTAGATCCCTGATAGATCTCATCAGCAATAATGAAATTTGTTATATTATCCACGTAGAATTTAGATTTGCATGGAAATAGGGTCCATATGTTTTGTGGTGATAAGAATAGGTAATTGAAAGTCGTGAACTTGTTGCTGTTATTAAAATGGAGCACTTGGCTGAGAGCCAAAGTATTTGCTTGTGGGTGTTGCAAATAATGTATCTTGTAAGGTTGATTACTCCGATGGGGAAAGATGAGGGGCTGTAAACATAACAGATGTTTTCATTTTACATTAGCATTGGTATCGTATTTTTTTTATACACTATTAGCTCTGTGTCGTGGAGTACTTAAAGCAAGCAACTATCACGAGCAGCAATTTGACGGCCTAAAAAATGTTCTCACAGGCTCACAGGCGAACTTGTGAAGCAGACTCTAGATTCGGGCGGATAAAACAATTGAACGACGAGATAGAAACGTAATGGTGATTAAATTCTCAGGACCACCATTTTGCGAAGCCCAGCATAGAATAAGATTTATTATCAATGAAATTGATGTGCTTTGTAAAATCCAGTTTGGGATCGAAATAAACGCCAAGCTCCTTAAGACTATCAACATGACGAAGAGAATGTTGAGACAATGTTTGGAATGATAAGGGTTTTAACAATTTCTTTCAAGGTTTCAAATATTGGCTTAAAGGTGCTATCAAGTTGGGTTTCTTTTAAAAACTGTTCGTGTCTTGAGAAATTTGTATTAAATTTGTAAACTTTTTTGTTATTTATTATGAGCTTCTTGGGCGAATTCTCGTCAAAAATCATGTCTAAGCAGCGTTATAAAGCAGATCGGTTCAATACAGGTCAGTTTTGATATGAGTTCGAGTTGATGTGATCATTTTGCATAGCTTAAGTTTGTGTTCATCTTGCTTAGACATAACTAAATTCTTGCCATTGTTTCGAATCAAATACTTTGGAAGGAATAAACATTAAAAAGTACGAATTAAAATTTATAGGATTGAGAGAGCTTTCTGACGCTTATCAATAAGCCCAAACACAAAGTTGATGATTTCGTACGCATCAGTAAACATATGTACCTACATATATTATTGAGAAAGTGTTTAAAAAACTGGAATTCACATCAAATGAAAACTCATGGGCTTTGCTATCTAAGCCCAATAAAAAAAATTAAACACAATTTTTATGTACCTAATGTTAAAAAAAAGTTTTTTTTATAAATTTTCTGTCATATAAATTGACAGGATTTTTACTTCTTTGCTATATTTATCCACATATTCACAATTGCAGATTATTTATGAGTTTTATAAGTCTTTCGAAATGTTCAGTCAATAAATAACCCTCATGCATCATGATAAATATAAAAGTTTCAAAATCCATCATAGTAAAGGGTCCTTGATTAGCGACTTGACAACTTCAAACTTTCAGTGTGAACGCACAGATTACCGAACTGTCAATATCAAAATACTCAGTATAATCAACAATTGTATCATAGTGAAGTTCACAAAGGAACAACGTTTACAAATAATTAAAATGAATTACCGGAATTCCGAGTCGGTGGTAGCAACTTAAAGAGCGTTAACGCCAATTTTTGGCCGTAATTCTCGTCCCAGTAGACAAGCAATTCATAGTCTAGTGAAACAATTTGAGTCAGAATATTCCCTGCTTGATGTTGCCGTGACAGTGAGACTACGTTTTGCCCGAGGTGTGGAGAATATTGCTGCCGTTGAGGCGTCAAGAATTGGGCCTCTCACAGACCACATTATGGCGAATTTTGAGTAAAGATCTTGGCCTATATTCTTACAAGATCAAGCACTCAAGGACTAAAGCCATTTGATCATATGAAGCGACATACGTTCTCGAATTGGGCTCTGGACATGAAGGAAGAAAATGAAGAATTTCATCGCAAAATCTTCTTTAGGGAAGAAGCGCATTTTTCGTTAAACGGCTTCGTCAATAAGGAAAATATGCGTTAATGGACAGGTGAGAACCCTCATGTGATTCATGAAACAGCACTCCATCCGCAAAAAGTCACTGTTTGGTGCGGTTTTCATGCCGGTTGCATCATTGGACCGATTTTTCCGTTGATACAAATGATGGTATTCGCTAAAGAGATATTTTGGAACGGTTTTTCCTTGATCAATTGCATAAATTGGACGTCAGTGATATGTGGTTCCAACAAGAGGGTGCCACAAGCCACAGAGCGGCTGTAACAATCGAGTTATTGATGTCTCAGTTCGTTGAGCGTGTTATCTCGAGAAACGGACCCGTCTTTTGGCCGCCGAGATCGTGTGATTTAACGCCTGCAGACTTTTTTTGGGGTTAGATGGAATCATTGGTCTATGGCAACAAGCGGGGGACGTTAGAGGAGCTCAATGCCAATATTGAACGAGAAATAGCCGCCGTATCGGTCGAAATGTGCGGCCAAGTCATCGAAAATTGGGTTCAACGTATCAACATTCGCGTGGTGGACATATGAACGAAGTCTTTCAAATAATGAAAGACCCTTTATAAGTCTACTTCCGCGTTTGTTTGAGGAGACTGCTTCGGCAACAAAAAACGATCCGTTTACAAGGACTCTTAAAAAATAATCAAAGTTAACATTGTTGGTAATATATGTTTGTCGTAGTCAAATCATATGTATAGGGATGTTGGCAGTGTTTTCTGATTTAAAATTGTTTTCTGTCACTGTTCTAAGCTGACAAGAATCGACGCTTATTCACGATTCAATTTAAATCTGCACGTCAAGTTAAACAGCACAAGGATAAAAGAAACATAAAGTAACACAAGCTATCAGAAGAAAGTAGAGCTAAATAGACACTTCTCAAGAATAGACAATTTTTAAAAGAATACCAACAGGATTACACAATTAAACCAACAGTTGAACCCTTGAAAGAAATTATTAAAACTCTTTGCACTGAAAACGGTGCCGTGAAATAAGGTCAAACGAAATAAGGCAATATTTGATAAAATTGGCCTTGTTTCACTTTGCAGAGTTGCAATATAGCCATATTTCAACATATGGACAATTTGGCACTACACTGACGCCCAGTATAACGAATGCTACTCGTAATATAACGAACCACCATTTGAAGTCCATTGATATCTCTAAATAACGAATAATGAAAAAATGTACTACTCTGTTTAACGAATGGTTTTCGATTTCAATGAAAAGAAACAAAACAAAACAAAATAATCGTTTTTTTTTTCTTACAGGTCTCTATAGTTTTTTTCCTGCATTTGACGTTGTCTGCACCACAAAACGGCATATGAAATTCGTTGGTGGTTTTTTAGCTTACATGTCTTTGGAATTTTATCGCAGTTGTTGTTTCTCTATTGCGTAGATGCACCTCGAATTTGTTTTTCTATATAAATTTTGTTAATTTTTTATTAGACAGTGAGTGTTTTGTTTAAAAGTCTCAATGCAAGAAAAAGTGGAACCTCTGAAAGGCGGTCACCAAGAAAAGGTGAGTATCGACGAATGGAAAAAACACTCTTCCAATAGTTTCTCCAGCAGCGCGAAAATCATGTTCCTATAAGTGGCTCTATACTTAAAGCTAATGCCCAAGACATAGCCAAGAAGTATTCGACTGAAAATTTCTTTGCAAGCGATGCATGTCTTACTAAATTTAAAAATTGATTTGTTTCTTGAATGCTGACGAAACAGCATTAAAGAACAGCTCTTAACTGGAAAATGCTTCCGGATTCCACCTACGTACACTCTGAACAAAATACAGCTCCAAGACGAAAAATTTCCAAGGAACGGATAAAGTTTTTAGCATTCTCATGCATCGGGATCCAAAAAAATTAAGCCATTGATCATTGGCAAATACGAGAACCCTAGTTCATTTAAAAACGAACAGTTGCCAGTCAATTATGGGCATCCTAAGTCTGTTTGGGTGACGGCCACCCTTTTTAAGTATAATTTTGTTTTAAGGATTTTGTTCCAGAGGTATTAACAAACCTCTGGAGACAATTCACCATTAAGATACATTTGCATTCTTTTATTATGTCGAGACATTTTTGGATTCGATGAAGTTACCTAGAAGAGCTCTTTTTTCCTTAATAATGCACCCCCCCCCCCCCCCCCATCCAACGCTTTATACTTTTTAACAGTGCGATGCGATACTTTCACACAGTGTAATTTCGTTAAAAAAAAATTTAAACCAGAGGCAACGGATCGCTCTCTATAAGAGGAATTATTCTTACAAGATACTTCATTTGCAACACCTACAAAATGTACTCAAATTTCATATCTTAATTATAAAAAAAAAAAAAAAAAAAAAACCTATTCTTATCACGCTAAAACATATGGGCCCTATTTCGATACAAGGTCAAATTCGACGAAATTACGTAAACCCAAATTCTAAATGGATAATCTGACAAATTTCGGTATTGGTGATGAGATCTTGAGCTGCAGATAGTTCTCGTCGCCAAGAACAGAATACAGAAAAGGTGGGAAACCATATGATAATTGTAATATGTTATACTAGACTAATGCCGTGGACTATATACATTGAAATGATACCAATGAACATGTCAATAGACTAAGACTCTTAATTGCATTCAAGCAGCAGGCAACAATAATCTTCACAATTAAATAAATTCAATCATAGAGGAACTGCGTGAAGCTGATATAATAGATATTTATTTGTGTATATTAACATATCCAAAATGAGTGGCCCATTAAGTGATGAGCGCGCTGTTAATTAATTTATTCCCCAGATACTTCATAGTCTTGCTAAGAGACTTTCCGATCAGCAGCTGAAAGTATATGTTTCAAATACTGCTGATACCCTTCCATCTCCATTTAATTAGAATCGATGAACTGGTAGTCGTAGATGAATAATTAACATGCAAGAAAATGTCTAAGTTTGCAAGTTATTCGATAAATCATTTCTTTTTAAAACAACCCGTTTTTGATCTGCCCTAGACATTGGAACTTCTTGACAAACATATTTGCTCAAACCTGAAAACCAACTGCCTTTCATTCATTTGTATCTGCTCAATAAAAAAAATATATATAGCGATTAGCAAAAGCACATGTGCCTTATTTATAAAACAAATATATATTTTTTAACAAATAAACATTGTTTAATTCAATTCAATTATATATGTTTAAAGGGATAATTGCTAAGAAGATAATTAGTCTTGAACACAATTATTAACAATAGCTTTTCAAAAAAATGTTACATCTACATACGTCTGAATGTTCTGACAAGCAATTTCACAACAAATCTTCAAATATTAGAAGACGAAGTATGCAAGCCTGCTAAGCAAACATACACATAACGTATCAGCTTTCTATTCTTCTACGTATCAGCTTTCGATGTCTGGCTCACCAAAATAACTTATCTAAGGAAATTGAATCCTGGCTTTCGGCATTATCCAAAAAGCTTTGAATTTCAAAAGCACAAGTCCAGTCTTCGTATAAATATAAATAAATATTTGGCTTTTTTTTATGATTTGGCAGGTTACTATTTAGATTCATTCAAATGAATGCTTGGGATACCGAAAAGAGGATTTGGATAGTGCAGCGGTATCATGCTTTGCAGCCTTTCATTCCGTCCAACATTGGACCATTATGAGGCTGGTAAATACAGTAGTGGAAATTCGATTATGAACATTAACAAAAAATTTGTTTTCTAAGAAATTAAAAATATTTATTGAAAATTTTAAATGTACATAAAAGCGTTATAATAAATGATAAATAACAAATTGTTACATAAAATTTGACTTCCAAAATAAAGGTATAAGAAAACAGGAGCAAGCAATGAAAACTATAGGAAATTCGATTATGAACACATGAACGGCATGGCTTACCGAGTGGGGCCTCCTCTATTTTGGAGAACATCTGAAAGTCGATTTGACATAGACATTGTAAGGCTTTTAAGCACATCAGGGATGATTGACGACCAAGCCTCGCGGATAGCTTCTTTAAGCTGATTGACGTGGTGGAACTGTCTGCCATGTGAGTAAACGTTACGTCCAAGAATCCCCCACAAATTTTCGATTGGGTTAAGGTCTGGACTTCGAGCCGGCCACTTCATTACCTCGATATTGTTTTGTGAAAACCATTCATTAACGGACCTTACGTTGTGAACGGGCGCGTTATCCTGTTGGAAAATTTAATTTTCAAAAAGAAATTCTTCGGACATGCTCACTACATTGAGATCTATCACATCGATGTACAAAGAAGCGTTAAAATTTCTTGGTAACCACGCGATTTGTGATGTTCCCGCAGAGTAAAATGCCGCCCAAATCATAACCGGACCTCCTCCGCTATGTCTGCTTATTTTGACCTGCTGAAATGTTCGCAGGTCATGCCAATAATTTGAAAAACCATCGGGGCCGTCGAGATTAAATTTTTTTTCGTCACTGAATATAACATTGTTCCATTCTTCTATCCAGGTTATGTGAGTTCTCGCAAACTCCAGCCTCGCATCTTTATGAGCTTGAGTAAGCGGAATTTGTTTGACGCGTTTACGGTACTTTAGGTTTCTGTCTACATATAAAATTTGCCGCACCCTCCTCGCTGTGATAGGATGAAAAAACATCCAAAACTTTTGGACCAGTTTCCCCGCAGTAGCAAAAATAACGCAACTTGCACCAGAAATGCACCATTTTCTATCATCTTCTCAATAAATTCCAGTGAGCTCACTAACGAAGAATGATAAAGCTCTTGTAAGGTAACGGTTTATTGTATGGAATGTCGACAGATGCTTTGAACGTGCTTTGGAGTAAGATATGCACTTCCTGGTCTTTTAAATGGAATTTCGGCTTTTCGGTGTGAACTGTCCATAATCGAACTTCCACTACTGTATGTTTGTGGAATCTAGAAGCATCGCACGAAGACCGTACCATCGAGATCCCTATGTTCGGGTTCAATCGCGGCTGTAGCATCGTCAATACAGCAAATCCTAGCGTTTCGACTCGAAACTTATCGTCGGAAATTGGAGTTAGCAGACCGCCATTACAACGGATAATTTATGATGACTTAACTTGTTTCCGTAGAAAGTCCGAATTGAAAGCAAGTTAAACCCTCTGGATTTGCCTATTCGCCTGGAATTTTTCCAAAAAATTATTCAAATGACCGAAGAAGACAACAGCTTGATAAATTGCATGTTTATTACAGATGAGGCTCATTGTGATTTAAGCGACAATGTAAATAAGCAAAATTGCTGTATATGGAGTTAATCAAATCCAGAAATACCCCATGAGATAGTACTGCACCTAAAACGAGTCGGTGTGTGGTGTGCAGTTTCATCAAGGTGCATTGTGGGGCCAGACTTCTTTGAAAAAATGTTGTAACAGTAACTGGAAATGGGGAACGTTATTTTAAGATTTCGAAGGAGATCCGTTCAACAGCATTTGGTTCCAGCAAGATGGAGCAACTGTACACATAGCCATACCGGTTCTGGCGCAGCTCCAACGAAAATTAAAAAACAAATTAATTTCCAGAAACTCCACTTTTTATGGGGTTATGTCAAGCAAGAGGTGTACAAAATGAAACGAAATAATTTGACTGAATTGAAGCAGTCCATTAAAACAATAATTGAGGCAATCCCGATTTCAACCCTTCAGGCCGCAATGAATAATTTTCTGATCAGGTGTATATGCGTGGATGAGCATTGAGGTCATTTACGGTCTATCATCTTTAAAAACAATTAGTTATATAAAATTGAATTTTCTATACAATAAAAATAAATAAATGAAATGCATAGATTAAACAAAAGTTATTTGGATTTCTTATTGCAGTACAATTGGTGCGCCACCCTGTAGTTACGTGTTAAAACTGATATAAAAAAAGTAAATAAGAAAAACAAAGATAGCTATAAAAAACTTTTTTTAATACAAATTTATGTTATTCAATAGAAAAAAACGTCTTTAAGAAATTGTTCTTAAAATTATATATTTTCTGTAACTTGATAATTTATTTTTTTCTGTTATTAAAGTGCAATCTCTTAACTTAAGATGTTATGTATTTATACCAATAAACATTAAATTTTTTTTTTTTAAAAGGAAAATCCAAATCCCAGAGCACTCAGACTCGGTAACGGTCAATTGTGCTACCGGGCAGAAATCCTCTTTTTGGTGTAGAGGTTGGATAAAACAAGGTGTCTTTCGTTTCTCTCCATAAATGGGTGGCGTATGTTTTTGTTCCCCATGGGGATTGAATCTGCACCGCACGGGTCAGAAGCCCAACACACTTACTTCTACACCATCGCTACCCAATAAACATTACATACAAATGTAGCGGCCATCCTAATGACATAAATATTCGTAAAGACTATTATATACAAAATGTATTAAATTCCTTTTGAAAAACACCTATGTTATTTCACCTGCTTAAAAATTATCAAAGCACACATTTTTATTTCATCTTTGTAAAATTAGTATAAAAGGCAGTGAAAAATCAAGTCAAGTTGTCAGTCGTTCACTACTCAGCAGACGAATAGAACAAGCAATTGGTCATTCAGCACTTACTCTTGAATAAATTTGATAATAAAACGGAAATTTACTTAAAATAAAGTTTTGTTCAATTTCACTGTTTTCTTTTTATTTAAATCGACGGCAAGGTCCCAAAAGGGTTTTGTCCATCGCTTCACAAATAATTTGTCTATCAATATTTTAAATACTTTTTCGATTTTTGACAAAAAAATTCTTTCTTACAAGCGTGCTACTATTTTACTGATATAAGAACATTTCTTTATAATTTATTGACTTTTTTATATTCGTCGTTTAGTCCTTAGATTATGATTACTATCTTGAGAACAATGTTCTCGAAAAGTTTCAGGAAAAAAGGATCTTGGAGTTCGTTTTGATTCCCAACTTAACTTTGAGCACATTGAGTTTATTGTGAACAAAGCCTACTGCATGTTCGGATTTATTTACCACAACTCTTATGGTTTAAGAGATTTTTATTCGCTAAAATCCCTTTGCATTGATTATGCTAGGTCCATATTGGAATATTGTTGCGAAGTATGGAACCCTATCTATAACATTCATTCAATTAGAATTGAAAATATTCAAAAGAAATTTACAAGATTTGTAATAAATAAACTAAGGCGAAACATTGAAATGCCTTCTTATAGGACAAGACATCAACTTATTGGCATTCACACAATCACACCGCCCGCCGTAAGATGTTTTCTGTAGTTTTTTAAAGATAGCTTATCATATCATAATGGTTGTTCTTGTCTTCTTTCTTCAATCGATTGTTGTGCTCCGTCTAGAAGGCTAAGAATTCGAACTATGTTTAAAGAAAACAAATTATAGAGTAAATTGCGGCTTCAATGAACCGATGACTCGCTGTGTCAGAGAAATTAATTTGGTTTCGAATAATATTGATTTTAATTTTCACTTGAGTTGAGATTCATTTAAAAATATAATAAGTCTATACTTTTTAACTAACTAAAACATTCAAGATCTATTACTTTATTATTTATATCATTCATATATATGGCATAAATCTATTTCGGGTAATATTGTTAGATAAAAAAATAAATGAGTAAATGAATATATGGAATTTAATGTTAAATATGAAATTCGCTTACCGTGAACCACGTCTTCTTATCGTAGCTTTTGTCTGTTTTATTTGAGAACATATCACTTACGACTTTCTTACTCGGGATCCCGACCCGTGAAGAGTCTCTGTCTGAAACACTGCAGCCTTCCATCCTCTGCGATCCCGAGCACACTGCTTCCAGTTCACCAAACCAAGCGCTCTGGCATCCACGATGGCTTGGTCTTTAAAACGGAGGTTCGGTCTTCCATACCTTCTCGAACGGGGCTGGGAGTCGAAGATCCTCTTGACTGGAGCATTATTTTGTATTCGCTCAATGTGGACGAGCCAATGCAGTCGACGTGATTTAGCTTTTTGGACTATATTCACATATTGGTTCACCTCATAGAGTTCGCGGTTGTATCTTCTGCTCCATTCGCCCTCCTCGCACACAGAACCAAATATCCGATGGAGTATTTTTCTTTCAAAAGAACCCAATATTAGCTCCCCCTTATATCTTTATTCTTGCCGAAATCCGGCACAAGTTTGGAATAATTCGGAAGAGCTGCTTTCAAACTGCACATTACACCGCATGGTCTCAAGTGTCACGCGAAACAACTGGATCAGTTTTGTCGGGATCTCGAATTCGGCCATCACCACGTAGAGCTCCTGACGATGAATGCTATCATAGGCTTTAAAGTCGATGAAAAGGTGTTGGGTCTCAACTTGAAATTCATTGGTCTTTTCCAGTATTTTTGTTAGTGTGAAGATTTGGTCTATTGTCGATATGAAGCGCCGGAAGTCACACTGGTACCTGCCGATTAGTATGTTGCAGAACGGCTTCAACGGAAAACAACACATTTTTTTTTGAAATAAATTTATTTGGGTTTTATTAAGATTATAACAATAGTATTATAATTTGTTCTACCTATCGTTCGCTGCATCGGTTCAAGAAGCTAGAAGAAGTTATTTCGGTCATTGTTGAGCTTTGAAAATCAAGATTTGCATTTTCGTAAATTCTTAGTGCTCCCCAAACCAATACACCACCTCCCTTGCTGTGTCTTCTATCCAAGGTTATTTTATCCGTCCTTTTATCACGGAAATAATAATTATATCCAGGTCCATCCAAATTACACTTTTTTTTCATCTGAAAAGGCAACTGTATTAACCCCTCGACTCCACCTGATGTGACGTATTGCAAAATCAAGTCGCTGACATGTGCGTGCTGCGTTCAATGGTGGTTTCTTTTCAATTTTTGTGTCTAATATGGTTGAACTACTACTAGCTTCAACTCCAATGATCCTGACTTGTTATTGCTCTGATTATTCCTATTTTCCGGTTTTTTTCTATAGTCCACAGGGTCCTTAAGATAGCTCTGAATAACTGTTGATCCTCTTTAAATCTTACCGGCTATAAAGCGGATGGATTTACCTTCCTCCTTGTATGCTCGAATTGAAAATTGGTTAATGAATTTCTATTATCCATAATTGTTGTTTCTATGAAATGATTTGAACTAAGGTCCGTGGTACTCTTCATGCCTTCATATTTGATTTAAAATATGATAGGAGGTAGATTTATTTACTGTTCGTAAACAGGTGAAACGAAAAAAGACTAATTTTATGACCTAATTGAGCATTATAAAAATTGAATTTGTCTAGCTAATCCCAATTTTTACAACATCAACATATAATAGCCTTCTTTATACCCTATTCTAAGGGTATATTAATTTTGACGCATAGTTTGTAACATACCTTAATATTGCCCGTAGACCCCCAAAAGTTAACATATTTATGATCAGCATCGATAGTAATGTTGATCTAGCCATGTCCGTCCGTCCGTCTGTCGGCAAAAATTAGGCCTTTAAACTGGACCTAGAGAGCTGGAATTTTAACCATATACTCTCTAGGGTCCCGAAATAATCAAGTTTACGAATTTTTGAAATCCGCCCACAGACACGCCCACAAACTCAAAAAAACAAAATTTTGGAAAAAATCGAATTTTGAGGTAGAAAGCTTATTTATGATCTATAACTCCTAAAACTGCTCCTGATAAAAAATTTTCAAAATCCGCCCACTGACACGCCCACAAATAAATAAAACAATTTTTTTGAAAATCCAAAGTTTGAGCTATTGAGCTGAAATTTATAATATATACTCTCTATGGGCCCTTTATGCTCATGTGTAAATATTTTCAAAATCCGCCCACTGACACGCCCACAATTTTTTTTTTTTTTTTTTTTAAATTCAAAGTTTGAGCTAGGAAGCTGAAATTTATAATATATATTCTCTAGGGGCCCTTTGTTCTCATGTGTTCATTTTTTTTAAATCCGCCTACTGACACGCCCACAATTAAATAAAACAATTTTATTGAAATACCCAAATTTGTGCTAGGGAGAAAAAATTTATATAACAAAATATGTAGAGCGTTCTTAACAATTCAACCATACTTAGACTTTTGTCACGCCCACTTATGAGGGATAGGAATAAGAATAGGGTATCCAACAGTTCGCCGAAGCGGACTGTAGCCCGTCCCTATGTTTTATATTGCATTTGGTTTTTCCCATATTATCGAAGGATTTCTAAATGTGTAGGTATAAATTGAATAAAAACATTAAAACATTGAACTACAGGGGCCTGTAGCACAATACAAAAACTTAATAAACAAGTGGAATTCAATTCAATTCAATATGGAATTATGTCATATGCCCAGGAATCTCCTTCTATCGGTTTGACCATCTTAAACATGGATAAACAGGACATATAGTTTCTGAATACGCTTAACGGCTTTCGATATGGTTATGGCCGATATTCGTGACCTGCCTAAGGGATTTTTTGTAAACATATATCATGAACTTGACTTACCCATATTTTCTGAAGTCTCTTTTTCAGTCTTCAGTTAAACTAAGGCTTTGTAGGCAGCTACTTCCACCATTTAAATCGGGCTTAAACTATAACATACAACAGTTTACAATAATTGTAATCGAGAGTTGAATTACTATGATCAGTGAAATAATTTAGCATGAAATTCCAATTGCTCACCTCGTGAAAACTGCCCACCATTAAGTTAATTATTGCCCTTACCATTCATTACCGAAGCGAAACCACATGAATTTGGAGCAGTGTTCCCTGAGGTCAGACTGGTTAAATTTTTGGGCGATCAGCCGTTAAGTTCGGTTAATTTTTGTCTTGTGAATTGCAGGCAATTGGTAGCTTATTATCGACGGCTATTGAATGCCACGAACATGAAGAGAAGTATCATGACGATCAGTGTTTTTTTATGAACGTTTACCTAAAGGCAATTAAAACGGGGAACAAAATCGAACGGAAAACTGTGATCTCCGGAAGCGGTTTTCAGTGCGTACGGTTGAGTATGGGAGGCGCTGCACCACATCGTTTTTAGGATACTCTCCGCTAATTTCTTAGCGTATATCTGATTAAATCTGAATTCTGATAAAGGGCTGTTTGAGCAGGAATCTTGCTAATGTGCGAGCGAATTTACTTAAAGGCAAATATCAGAGCAACAATGGACATTGGTTATGGGATGGTTCGTTCCATTACGAGGAGTTTATGCATTTTAAAAAGGAATTGCAGAAGGTAGGATCGTTGAAGTCGGAGCTTTATCTTTTTATTTAATGGTATCGAGATCAGTAAGAGTATTTTTTTTTTATTTAAAAGAGTTTACGTAAATTTGTTTAAAAACTGAACCAGAATAAGGTATTTTTTTTTTAATCATTGTATAATGCAAAAATCACACTGGCTCAGATTAAAATGTAATATGTAGCAAGTTTATATACCGTGTCGGTTAAAATTTATTCAATCTAATTTTTATCTGGTAGCAATCCCTACCTCGAAATATCAAATATTTCATTGAGTTTGAGTAAAAAAATAAATAAATAAATTTCGCTTCCTCTCTTTTATTTTTTGTTATCCATATTATTATCATATTTCTACTGATGACCCCACTGCACATACAATACAAATTATTATCAGACCCGCTGAAATAAATGCATGCATATTTTCCATTTCAAACCTATTCATCCATTTACTCCTAATTGTTGTTATGGATAACATATTCATATCACGCTGGGAAGTTAATCGTGTGGACCTCTTGGATCGCACTTACCGCATTTGCATTAAACATCTATAAATATGGATTGTTTTCTATAGCACGATGGACCTTTTTTCCAATTGAGGTTTTACCCACAGATTGTATAGGATCATCAGTGGATTCCCACACACGTCCAATTCATACGCAATTGTTCCTATGTAACAACATATGGGGCCAAAGGCCTAGCTTCTCCAACCATTTGCTGAAGTGGAAGTAATCTACAACTTAAAGCCGAAACCGAACGGCAAATTTGAGAATCTTCTCATGTCAATTAATACTCTTGGATGTTTGTGAGAAGTTCGCAAGAGGTGGGGCAGTGGAAATTAGATGTTGCTTGGCCCCGGCGGTATTGAAACCTGAGACCTTAAGATTAGTAGTCCGACAAACTAACCTCTGCGCCAGTGCGCCCACAACTCTTCATCTTCAGTTAGTATAATATACAATTTTTTTTAGCCGGGGTCTAGCTTAGATTGAAATAAAGACAAAATCCTATTCGGATTAGATGTTGTATGACTACTTAATGTCCGTGGCAGATGACCAACAAATTGAACTTAAATCACTGACCACGAAAGTATGACACTACGACAGTAGATGTACATTTAAAAAGTTGTATAACTTATGTCAGTGACACGCATGAAATCATGTACATGAAAAACAATAAAGGAAAGTTTTTAAATGTGATCAGAAATAGTGAAAAAGTGAACCTGTAGAGGATTGTGTAGACATGTGCATAGTCGGTTAGGTTTTTTTAAAAGAATATTTTTAATTCGCACACAAAAGTAATTAATAAACCGATCCAACAAATGGTCAACGCAAAGACACAAGATAAAATTAATATTTAAAGAGATTTTTGATTTTTGAATAGTGACGAAAGTTGGGCAAGGTACTGTTATGTCAGAAACCGGTATAAAGCTGCGACATGTAGAGCATAGAACTAGAAGGGGCTAATGATCCCTTTGGTCCAGATTATAACCTTGTCGTTTAAAAAAATGGAATTATAATTTAGTAAATTGAATTTAATAAATAGCAAAAGAACTGCTAAAATAATAAATGAAACTAAATAATTGACTATTAATTTGACAAGGAGTATCGCTGAATAACTTACTTAAGAGCTGGGCCATCAGGTATGACTCTATCGAAAAGTGCCATGGATATGACAAATGGCGCCGAATGTCACCTCGGTTTGACGTTTGTAAATCAAACGGAATTATAATTTCTTTGAATAAGCTGTTTAAGAAATGCGATACTCTTGCAAAAGAAAAGTTAGATATTAACGGCACATACAGGGGCTAAAACCTAACTTCTCCAACCATTTGCTTGTGTGAAGTGGAAGGGACCAACAATTTTTAAGTCAAATCCGAACTGCAAATTTGAGAAGCTTCTCTTGACAATTGATACTCTTGTTTTCTATTAGGTTTTCGCTAGAGGTGCGGCAATGGAACACACTTTTTAGATGTTCCTTGGCCTCGGCGGGGTTGGAACCTGAGACCTTAAGTTTAGTAGTCCAACACACTAAGTTTTAAATTATTTTTTTTATTGATTATTAAATATCAACTTAAATACTAGACAAAAAAATCAATTGTCCTTATGCGGACGCTCCAAACTTAACTATAACCTTACAATTATTGCCTTTTGGCCTAAAAATTATTTTACGAAATAATCTTAGAAAGTTAAAAGAAACTCGGTATCATTGTTTATATTCTATATTTTATATAAAAAAAATTACAAACTACCTATTCTACTTACTTAAACTACTTAACATATTCTAACTATTATTGGGATTCTGAGCACTCGTGGCCTTACGCAACAAGTGGTCAAAACCCCAATTGCTTTCCGAGCGCTTGTAAGTCGTCAACATGCATCCGCTCGGCCGTGAGCCGACTGAAGCCTTACGGTATTAATCACCTCCCGAAAGCACCACCAAAAGTTGGCGAGCGCGGCCTTTCTTAAATATACCTTGGCTAACTTAATCATACTTATAAACTAAGAGGATGTTACCTACCGTCCCGGGGAGGGCATGTTGACCCCTCCCCCCCTCAACTAGCTCTCAAAATTCGGTGCATTGCTTTTCCTATCGAATCTATCCCTCTCCGCTGTTGCGGTACTAAAACGGAGGAGCTAATGAGCATTGGCGACGTCCCGACCGTAAATGAGCCGCTTATCTCTTGCGCTGCGGTAGCGGTGTATAGTACCGGGATACCATCCCTCGTCTGTACCCAGCCCTTTTGAATCAATATGGATAAATGCCTCCAGCGGGATAAAGCCAGACCAGAGCGTACTCTCTATATACATTTAATTGGGGTAATAAGCTCCAAAGATAAGACTACTGTCGCTGGAGATCGCCCTTGCAACGTGCCTTCGAGTCACCTTAATGAGGAATTTGTCAATCGTATTCAACTGATCTCCATCTTATGGGCCTTGTTGCAATAACCGGAGACATGCCATACGACATTGTCTCTCCATAACCAGAATCTTTTCCATATAACCAGGCGCATACGGTGTGAAAATCCTTCCAGAATCAATCAGACAAGCACCCGTACATTGGTTCTTGCATTTGTTCCACTGAACGTCGGACACCAATTTCGACGCGGCATGAATAGTGTTATGCCCCGCACTGAAACCAAACTTGTTATCCGGAATTACGTAATTGACCTCGACCCACTTCAACATGGCTCTATTGACAATCTTTTCAAAGACCTTGCTAATATTCGGAAGCAAACTAAACGACCGGATATTGGCAGGGTTCGTCCTATCTTATCCCTTTATCGGGATAGGGTGTATCACAGCTACATTCCAATGCGCCGGATGAAGTGCATTATACAGCGCATTGTTAAACAGCGTGGTAAAAATATCTACAGCCTCCAGAGGCGGGTGTCTCAGTACAACTTTTGGGATACCATCCACCACCGCCGACTTGGTATTCTTCAATGACTCGATGATGCACAGAAGATCATTCTTCGACACGAGCAAGTGCGATGCATCTCGGTCATTGGCGACAGCTGCATAAGAATGGTTTTCATCATTGAATACGATGAATCGGTTATTCTCAGATCGCCAATCCTCAAGTTCGGTGCGCAGATAGAAGTGACTCGCCAGAGCCATATTTTCAATTTCGTGGTTACGACGAATAGGATTGTTCACCGTACATACGGCCTCAAACAAAAGCGCCTAGCAGATCCACTTTCTCCTGAGGGTCCTCTACCACGAAAAAACCGTCGTTTGAAGCGACACTTTCCGGAGTTATTCCAGCAGTAAGTACTGTCTGTCTGTTCTCTGTTGCCTGTGAGATTCGGACAGAAGGAATACCATTGTGATCCTGCCTCCTGAACAACTTATTTAGTCCAACATACTTACCACTGCGCCTCTGCTCACACTCCTGAAAAATGCAAAAAGAGCTCAAATTTTCAATTCAATTATATGCTGATAATGTTCAAATTTATTTGTCCCGCCCTATTGGATTACTAGAGGACCTTATTTATAGAATAAATGAGGACCTACTTGCAATTTTTAAATGGTCCCTTAACAATGGCCTAAACCTCAACCCTGCTAAGTCCCAACTAATCACGATCTCAAAGAAGCAGATTAATACCTTGCTGTTTCCTCCGGTTTATCTATCCCGAGTGAAGATTAGTTTTGTGAACACTGTGACCAGTCTTGGTTTTAGGGTCAACACTACACTTTCGGCTGAAAGTCAAGTAAATTATACCATCGGCAGAATCTACGGTGGTTTGCGTAAGCTAAGGCTATTCTATGATATAACTCCCACTAATACAAAATTGAGGCTTGTTAAAACACTACTAGTTCCTTTTATTGAGTACGGGAATATTGTTTATTGTAAGCCCGATTCTCATTCACAACATAAGCTTCTTGTATCATTTAATGACATGATAAGATACATTTATGGACTTTGAAGACATGAATATGCATTTACGAAATACTTCAATTTACTCAATCAATGAGGACTCTTAACATAGTAACATCCTCGTCCAACTACTTGAATTCTTCACGACTCTTTATTCTTAATGCAACCAAGTTATGGAACTCTCCGCCATTAACAATCAAAAAATTATTAGAATTAGAATCTCTAAACAAGCAAATTGTAATTTAAAAAAAAAGGAATAATTAATGTATATGTGGTGCCACACCACATATATGCAAAAATAAAAATAGCTGTCACAGAGATCGTATGACCGCACTAACAAATAAATAACTGTCGAAGTTGTTTTAGAAAAACACGTCGCGTGAGCGTCATCCAGTTAGTTATCGGTCGGCAGTCATCATCATCAGTCATCAGTCATCAGCCATCAGCATCGCCGTGTGCTACCTCTGTAGCTGTAATTTCATTCGCTTTTAAATAATAAAATGTATACATAATATCAAAAGTTGGTGTCGTCTTTATTTTCCAACCGACGC
This sequence comes from Portevinia maculata, assembly GCA_949715645.1. Classification (NCBI taxonomy): domain Eukaryota; kingdom Metazoa; phylum Arthropoda; class Insecta; order Diptera; family Syrphidae; genus Portevinia; species Portevinia maculata. The sequence continues at coordinate 253,247,072 of OX454525.1, read as the reverse complement.
ACACCACATATACTTGAAACACAAAAAATAACACGAAATAATAACAGGCTTCTTTTATCTTCTTCAACATCCTATCCTCTCTTTATCTTTAAGATATTATTAGGTAATTATAAAGAATTATATCGTACTATGTATAGCCAAATTTAACCGTATTTTAAGGTACTATAAAAGACTAAGTCTTACTTGTACACCGAATTTTAAATAAAATTGAATTGAATTGAATTGTAATCAACAATGGTGCCGACCACTTAAAACATATCATTTACCCACCCGTTACATCCAACCGGAGTAAGTTAAGTATTCAACTTTGAGTCACGAAAGATTGACCTTAAATTTCAACTAATTGTCGAAATTATCTGTGTAAAAATTACACTTAAGAACAAACATTTATATATTGTTAATGCGTAAATTCCATCGTCTCGTCTATGTTCATTGTATTCGGAACTTTCTATGGCACTAGACCATATTTTTGACATATCTTGTTGTGACTGCACTGTCTTACTTTAAGGCGACTTCAATCTGCCATATATTGGATGGGTACCTTCTGAGGATGATTCTCATTTCATTCCATCCTTTGACTCTACCCAACAAGAGCTCGCTTTACTAGACAACATTTTGTCTTTTGACTTACAGCAAACAAGCTGTATAAAAAATTTCAGAAATCGAACTCTCGATCTTGTTTTCTCTTCTGACTCTGTTAGTACTGTGGTTCTGGAATCCCACTTCAGTATAACTAACATAGATAACAATCATCCACCCTTGGATGTATTTATTGAACTAGGCGCACATTTGTACGAAAATAGTAATTCGTAAGACCGTTCGCAATCTTTTGACTTTCGGAAAGCAAATTTTCGAAGGCTTTCTGATGAAATTAACAGCTTTAATTCTAATCTTACTGCGTTATTGAAGATGCAGTTGGTTCTTTTTATTCTTTGATGGATAACTGCATGAAAAGAGTGATTCCTGTGAAATCCTCTAGAAATATGAAAACGTCCCATCCCTGGTACACTAAAGAGCTCAAATCGATATGAAACAGACGTAATAGGAAGAACTATTTAAAAAGTCTCTGCCATTCAGACCTTGAACTCTATTTCACTTTGTTCAATGAATTCAAATCTTTATCCTGTAACTTATATATTGACTATATAAGTAAAATGGAATGCTCTTTAAAATTGAACCCCAAACTTTTCTGGGGTTTTGTCAATTCTGAGAAAAAAACCGATGGTTATCCATCGAAGCTTACTTACAATAGTTCTATGTATAACTACTGATTCGCTAGACGCAAGCAATATGTTTGCAGATCATTTCAGTAAGTCATTTAGGGAGACCACTCTTCACATTGGTGATCAATATTTTATGTATCTAACTAGCTGTTCCCAAATAAGTTTTAGTAGTATCTCATTCGATTTGGAAACAATTTTAAAATGTATTTCTTCTCTGAAGAATGACTATTCATCAGGTCCTGATGGCATTGCACCGATTGTTCTTAAAAAATGCAGTCATGCAATTGCTCCATATCTTAACTATCTGTTTGAATTGTCCATTGGTACTGGTAAATTCCCTAATCTATGGAAAAGTGATTTTATCACACCTGTATTTAAAAAGGCGAACGTGGTGATATCACTAATTACAGGCCCATTTCAAAACTTTCGTGTATCCCTAAGCTTTTTGAACAAATTGTTTGTGAAAAGTTAATATTTCTTTGTCGCAATATAATTTGTAATGTACAGCATGGATTTGTAATCTATTAAGTTTCTTGCATGATTGTTCTAAAGCCTTAGAGAATAAGGACGAAATGGATTGCATATGCACTGACTTCTCTAAGTCAGCTGTCCCATGAAATAATCGAATTTCAGCTCAAGGCTTTTGGTTTCCCACCATGTTTCATAAAATGGGTTAATTCATACCTTAGATCAAGGGTTTATCAAGTGAAATTTAGAGGATCGCTATCTGTATCTTTCACAGCTCAGTCTGGAGTTCCCCAAGGAAGTCATCTCGGACCAATTTTATTTATACTTGCCATTAATGATGTTAAGGCATGTATAAATCACAGTAATATCCTGATCTACGCTGATGATATGAAAATATATAAATCTATCACTAGTCAGCAGGACAGAATTTTTCTTCAATCTGACATTAATAGCTTTGCCAATTGGTGTGATAAAAACGGTTTATCCCTGAACCCAACTAAATGTCAACATATGACATTCTCTAGAAAAAATATCCCTTCCACCTTTCAATATTCTCTGTGTCAACATATTCTTTGCAATGTTGATAATTGCAAGGATCTTGGGGTTTATTTCGACCCCAAACTGGTTTTTGCTAAGCATATTAATTCAATTATTAATAAATCTAATTCTATGCTGGGCTTCGTAAAAAGGTGGGCCAAAGAATTTAATGACCCTTACGTTTCTATGTCATTGTACAATTCTTTTGTCCGTCCGATTCTAGAGTATGCCTCTCAAGTTTGGACACCGTTCTACAACATTTATTCAAATCGAATAGAGGCGATTCAACGTAAATTTATTCGATTTGCACTTAGAGGACTTCCATGGGATGATCCATTTAACCTTCCTCCCTACAGTCAACGTATCAAGCTTCTTCAAATGTTACCCCTTTCTCAACGAAGGCTTAATAGCGATATCATTTTCTTACAGCAGCTTACATCCGGTCAAATAGATGCACCTGACTTGCTGCCGTCTATTGACTTTAATTTTCGTGGTGGTGCCCATAATTTACGCAGTGCTGAATTATTGTTTAGCCCCCATCATAGAACGAATTATGGGAGGCCTGAGCCTAGTCGCATGAGTAGAATCTATAATCTAAATGATCATGTGATTGACTTGCATGTTAGTAAAATTAAGCTAACAAATATTTTGCGTAACAATGCTTTAATGTCTTAAATTGTTTGCATTATTTTGTGTCTGTGTTAGTATTTTATAGGTTCATAATTATTGTATTTTTAATTGTTTTGTCCTTACTAACAACAAAAAAAATCCTCGTCAACGAATGAAAAGAGCTAGCTAACTGCATCCTCAATGTTAACTTACCTGACATAGAGAATTCGGTTGGCTCTTTTAAATAAATTTTAATTAATTTCTGCAGAAGAGCTAAGCAAATGTGCTTTTCGAAAGTTAAGTAAATACGAACTGTCACAAGAATCACTATTGTCTTATAAATGTCCGCATAAATCAATAAATAAGTCCAATGGTGAATGATTTTTATCTATGTTAGAAATTCAGTAGTGGGATTCTAGAACAAGAGAGTCAGAAAAAAAGAAAAAATCGAGAACTTATTTTTAAAGGAGCAATTACAAAAACCAAAAGAGGGCTGGGGCCTGTAACACAAAGTTACAAGTGTACAAGTCTACGGTAACTTGTAGGATTAAATTAGTCTGACAATTGTAGACTATTTCTGTTAAACAGAAAAAATCTTTATACTTGTAAGAAATACAAATTTTCCTCAACTGAGTTACAGAAAGAGGATAATAACACAATTTCCGACTTGTAGCATTGGCCTTTTACACTTGTAGAGTTGTCAGTCGACTTGTAGTTTCGTGTTGCAGAAATGAGATACAATTGCATGCATTAACTTGTATTACAAGTACTTGTAGCATTGTGATTAATAACCCGTGATCTGTTTTGATTTCAGAATCGGTATGGCAACATTTTCATTTATATTTTTATGACAAAATATAAGTTTAATGCATTAATTTATTATTACATGGCTAATATGCCCTCCTTTTCAATAATCAAAATAATTAAAGTTACAATACCTACTTGTTCAATATAAAAAAAAAAACAATGAACCAAATAGAGTTTGTTAATAAAACCACACAGCACTATATATAAATACCACCATCATCGATTCTTCGCCTCGAATTTCGCACAGGGCTCATGAGCCGACTCAGGCCCTACGCGTGATATTATCTTTTCGAAAAACTCACTCGTAAGCCTGAGCAGTAATGGAAATGCCAAATGGCTGACGCTCGCCCTCATGAGCTTTTGAAAAACGCGCTAAAAATGAGCAGTTGGCCGTTTATAAGCGCTGATGACTAATAATTTCCGAACCCTAACGAACAGCCTATGGTACGAGTACTATCGAGGAACAATCTGTTGCTGCTTCATGCAGAAAATTTGCCTTAACCGAGTGCGATTTTTGCTCCGTTAAAAAAATATATGTTAAAATTAAAGTCTCTGTAGAAAGTAAATGAGTAATTTTTGTTAAAAACCACAGTGTTAAAAAGGTTAAATACATACTGTTACAAAAACCACACTAAAATGTTGGTTAAGAAAATCAAACAAAATTTGGGGTTTTAACATACTGATTGGCTTTTAATGACCGTTCTACTCATGCAAATTTAACCAAACGAATGTTTGTTACAATTTAACAAGCTCTTTGTTAAAAAAATCAAATTTGTGTTGCCATACTACAGGGTGGGTCAAAAGTGACTTCCTAATTTAAAGTGATTATAATTTTTATAGATTTAATTTTTTATTTATATATTATTTTAGAATCACAAAGAATGATTTATTGAGATTTTTTGTGCTAAGTATGGAATATAATGTCCCTCAAATAAGCACCAGCTCCATGCTCACAGAGGCGGGCTCTTTTGGCGTTTTCCATAACACTTCGTAGGACATCTGGGCTCAACGCCTGTATTTCAGCATGAATGTTCTCCTTCAGCTGCGGGATAGTGGTGCGTTTATTAACGTACACTTTACCCATCAAATAACCCTACAGAAAAAAGTCTGGTGCAGTCAAATCCGGAGAACGTGGAGGCCAATTAAATCCTGAATTTTTGGAAATTATTCCGAATTGCGTAAACAACACGTTTTTGAGAGTCTCCTGGCTTTAATTCTTGCCTAAATTAAATTTTGTGTGAAAGAGCTGCAATCCGGTTCTTAGAACTCTTCGCAATGAACTGTGGGAGCGGGACACACCGAATTGACCAGAGCGCCTTCGTGTCGATGTTTCTGGACTCTTCACAACACTTACAAGAATGCGTTCCACACTGCCTTCGATTGGGGCACTGAGAGGTCTTCCAGCTCGAGGAAAATCAGCTAAAGTTCTTTGTTGACGAAATCGTGCCACCAGTGCCGTAATCATGTGCACAGAGAGTGGATTTCGCACATTAAAATGACGCAGATAAGCTCCTTGGGTTAAAATAATCATGTGTTTATTTTCAAAATAAAATTCAATTACTTTGGTCCTATATAAAGCGCTATAGTTAATTTTAGTAAATCTCCCAATTTTGTTTTATAAGTACTTTAGAAAGGAAAAAAAAAAAAATAAAAACAAAAGAGCTATGATTTTTTTCAAATTAGGAAGTCACTTTTGACCCACCCTGTATAAACAATAACTGGGTTGTTTTCAACCGTTTTGCTCTGTCCAAAAATAGAAAATTCGCATTGTTCTCTAGTTTTACATTGAAAATCAATCTTTCCATGCCAAATTTCTAAAAACCATTTTCATCGAAATATGAATCGGTTATTTTGTATACGGAAACTGTTGAGGTCAGCCGAGTTTACTGTTAAAATGTCAACTCGGCTGATTTCTACAAACACATACTGTTGTTTCTTATCGAGCTACACATTCTATCACGAATTACGAAGCTGCTTTTTCAAAAATCATAATATAATAACGGTTTGTATTGTGCCTGTTGATTTCAACACTGAACTCGGTTAATTTCTACAATTACAGACTGGGTTTTTTTTATTGAGTTATACATATACAATTACAAATTACGATAATTCTTATAGAAACTTTTATTGAAGAAAAGAATCAAAATGAATTTCTAAAATATTTCAAAGACTTTAAAGTAATGTTTACACCCGCGATAAGATCTAATTTGCATGGAAGAGCCAGTGGGGGTATTCTATATGGGATTAAAAAATCTTTATGGGGTAATCTTATTAATTTTAAAATTATTGAATCTAAAATTATTTTTCATATGGTTAGCAACAACCTAAACTATTATATTATTCCTATTTATTTAAATTGCAATCATTGGCTTAGCGACTTCGATGAACTAGTGGAATTTATGAATAACACTTCTCTTGACCATGTGTTAATCGTCGGTGATTTAAATGCTAGGATTGGTGAACATCAAAATTCTTCCGCCAATATTTTACGAGCACGAGTTGCACTGGCCGAGAGTAGATGTTCTAAGGATAAAATTTATAACCGCAACGGGGGGAGTTTAACAGAATTTTTTGAAGTTTTCGGTCTATTTGTTTTGAATGGGTCTTCTATTAGTGATGCATGTGGCGAATTCACTTTTGTTAGCGGGCAGGGACAATCCGTGATTGACTTTGCTGCGATTTCAGGGGACTGGCTGAACATTATCGATGACTTTGAAGTTGCACTAGTCAACTACTCGGCTCATTTTCCAATTGTAATTAAAATTCAGCTAAAGGAGTTAAACCAGCAAGCTACACCTTCTAGTTTTAATAAGCTGAAGTGGTCGGGGAAGAAGAATAGAAGCCTCCTTTCTCGGCACTTACTATCTCTGCCCGAACAATCCGCAGTCTCGTCTGAAGTGGTATGTGAAAGTATAGAACGGGTTATAAAGACCGCAGCCCCTTTTGCGTTGAAGAGTATACACACTTTTGTAGCTAAAAATGTATGGTTTGATAAGGATTGCAGAAATCTCCGTAAACTTTCGTTCGTTTACTTAAAACTATTTAGAACGACCAATTCTCAATTTTTCAAAAACATCTATCTTCGCGTTAATAATGATTTTAAAAAAATGTGCTCAGTTAAGAAAATCACCTATTTAAAAAACGTGGCTAAGAAATTGGAAAACTGCACAAACTCAAAGATATTTTGGGAGACAGTGCGCAATCTTGGTGGGCGCAATCAGGGTATGAAGTTCTCTTTAGAAGCTGAGACGTTAGCAGCTCATTTTAAAACTCTACTCTCAGCTGATGAAGACCTTCATACCTTTGATTACGCGCTACCTGATACTAGAGTCAACGAGCTGGATTTAGAATTCTCATTGCCCGAATTGGAAGTAACGCTCCAAAGATTGAAAAACAGCAAGGCTCCTGGCCTAGACGGCATACCAGTCGAGTTTTATAAAAACAGCACTATTGATTTTAAAAACTACCTCGTGTCTTTCTATAACAAAGTGTACAATGAGGGATGTGTCCCTAACAGTTTCAACGAATCTGTAATTTTTGCCATTTTTAAAAAAGGTGATGCTAACGCTGCGGAAAATTATAGAGGTATTTCAATTTTAAATTCAATAAGAAAAACTTTCACTGCAATCCTATATGAAAGGCTCTCAAAATGGATTGAGGATAACAGTCTTTTGAGCATCTTTCAAGCCGGTTTCCGCCCAGGTTTTTCAACCATGGATCATATCTTGGCCATTTCAAGCATTGCTCAACAATTTATAGATAGAAAAAAGAAACTATACACTTGCTTTGTTGATTTTAAAGCTGCATTCGATAAAGTCAATAGACAAGCTTTAATATACAAACTTTCTTGCATTGGTTTGTCAAGAAAGTTTCTCGAAGTGTATGCAAGTCTTATTTCGTCAACAAATGCAATGGTATGGGACGGTTTCACATTTTCAAATCGATTTGATACAATTACAGGTGTTCCTCAGGGTTGTATCCTCAGCCCATTATTATTTGCCCTGTTCATAGATGATGTCTGCGAGCTTCTTCCGGGTGGAGTTAATTTTGCTAACATTATAATCAAAGTCCTGTTGTACGCGGACGATCTAGTTATGCTTGCTGATAATCCTTTCACGCTTCAATTGCAAATAAACCATCTAAGTTCATTTTGCGAGTCTTGGGGTTTGCAAATTAATACCCAAAAAACTAAGATTGTTATATTTGAAAAGAGACAATCAAGAAGGCGAGCGGAAGAAAAATGGTCTCTAAAACAATAAACACATTGAGGTTTTACAAGAGTTTAAATATTTGGGTGTCCTCTTGACCTACAATTTAAGCTATCTAAAGCACTCCAAAGAAAAAAGAAACGAAGCTAAATTGGCTCTTAATATAATGTGGCCAAAGTTTTTTTCGAACCAAAATGTTGATTTAACGTCCAAGTACAAAGTTTTCAACGCGACAGTAAATGCATGCATGGCATATGGCGTCCAACCCGTCGGATACACACACTTCGAAGCTTTTGAAACTGTACAAAGGAACTTTTTTAAGAGGATATTTCGTTTGCCTAACTCAACACCCAACTACGCCATATATGTAGAGTCAGGAATAGTCCCTATATATATACAAAATTTGAAGGCAAATGCGAACTTCATTACTAGAGTGATGAAAAGAAGTGAAACTTGTCTTCACAAAATCATCTTAAGAAAATTACTTCGAGTGAATGCTTCCCCGTTTAAAAACTGGAACGAACTAGCTTTATCTTACGAAACAAGTTTAAACTTAACAGAAACTAATGTGACCGATTGGCAGGCTCAGTTTTCTGATGTGATTGCTAAGGTGGATCACAAAATGTTTCTGGATAACCTTTCCAGAGCATTTTCATCTACTTCAAGAGCTATTTATAGTCATTTAAACCATGAACTGCCCTCGGAAGTCTCTTACTTTAGTAATGAATTTTCAGCCTCGGTTATAAGTATTATTTTTAGAGCAAGAGTTGAAATTTTAAATTTGAACTTTATACCTCATCGATCAGACTTGCCCCAGCTATGTGATCTATGTAACGGAAGAGTGAATGAAGATATATACCATTTCGTTGCTGCTTGTCCTATTCTACAAGAAATTCGCCGGTTGCATTTTCGGGAAAGTTTTATATCTTTGGACAAACTTTTTGAAATTTTAAATGGAGCAATGGGCTGGCTCAGCCTCTTTAAATATTGCCAACATGCTCTTTCTTACCGTAACAGTTTCACATATTAAACTTAGTCGATTACCCACTTATTGCAGTTTTGACCAAATTTTATACCTAACTATTTATTGTTTTGTTGCTGATCATACTAAATTTGATAATATCTCTTTTGTGTTTCAAATCACGTTAAAATTGATAATATTGTATAAACAGCTATTTCTAACCAAATTGTGTATTATTTTGGGTTTCAAATCATGTTAAAATTGATAAAATTTTGTATAAACAGCTAATCAAATTAACCAAATTGTATAATATTTTGTGTTTCAAATCACGTTAAAATTGATAGCATTGTTTTATATAATAATATTTCTTCATATCTTTTGTTAAACATTTTTTTTCTTTTTTTTTTTTCCTTTTCTTTATATTTTAAAATTTTTGCTTTTTATTATTTCTTTTATTTTTAAATCATATTATGAAATGTCATCTCAGGCAGACGGCAGTATTGCCATGTCCTTATTCTTAAGTATACCAATTTGTAAACTTTATGATGAAAAAATAAAGAATCTATCTATCTATCTATCTATCTACAAATTACGAACGATAATGCTTGCTGTATAATAGTTATTGAATAGTAGTTGATTCACTCAGTGGTGAATTGTTGTGCAAAGCTGTTGTAGCAGATCAATTACTCTATTGTTTTAAATTCAAGTGGCAAATTACATCCAAGTGTCATAATTAATTAAAGTGGCTAAATAAAAATGAACTAATAAATAAATTTAACATTAATTATAAACCGGTGAGTATTTTTTTATAATAATTAATAGATAATTTTCAGATACATAGGTGTGAGACACCTTCAACCAAGAATGTTGGGTATAATTTAATTAACTATGTGGGCTATTTCAACCAGAAAATTGGTAAATTGATACCAAATAGGCTGGCTAATAATAAGAAAGTGTTTTGGTTAAATTCAACCAAGTAGGGCTGCTGATTCCAACCAAGTGAGTAAGCTTAAATCAGTGGTGGCGATGGTGTAGAGGTAAGTGTGTTGGCTTTTACCCCGTGCGGTGCAGCTACAACCACCATGGGGAACAACAACATACGCCACCCATTAAATAAAAGAAACGAAACGAACCGTGTTTAACCAACCTCTGCACCAAAAAAGAGGATTTGTGCTTGGTAGTACAATGGACCGTTACCGAGTCTGAATGCTCTGGGATTTGGATTTCCTTTTGTGAAAAAAAAAACAAAAAAGGTTTAATTCAACCCTTTAAGTTGATTAAATTCAACAAAGAAGGTTGGCTAGGTTCCGCCAATTCAAATTGTTAAAGTCAACTAAGTATGTTGGTTAATTTCAAGACTTTTAGTATTTTAATTTCAACCAAGAAGGTTGCCGAATAACAACAGAGTAAGTAGGTTAAATACAATCAAGAAGGTTTGCTAATTTCAAAGTAAATTGGTTAAATTTTACCAAGTAAGTCGACTAATAACAACAGATAAAGTTGGTTTAATTTAACAAAGATGGTTTGCCTTTAACAACAGAACAACTTGATTAAATGCAACCGTGTAGGTTGGCTAATTTTTAATCAAGTGAGTTGGCTAATAACAACGGAGTAACTTGGTTGAATCCTACCTAGTAGGTTCGCTAATAACGACCAAGTAAGTTGGTTAAATTCTACACAGTAAGTCTGCTATTTACAACCGAGCAAATTTCGAAGAGAAAATTCATAATTCGGTAATTTTAGAACCGATTTTGCTTCAACAACTTGAATCACTTATTTTAAATCCACTAACTCTATAGGAGCTTTATTAACATTATTAGTATTACTTAGTTGTTACTAACCGTACCTTGACACACTGGCGACATGGCTCGACCAAGCTCGTCAAAAGTTGGGGTGGTTCTTTACCATTTAAACCAAAGACAACAACTGAAGACAACCTACTTCATGACAAGTATCATATAAACAAATTGGTAGTCCTTAATCTGCAAACTGCCGATCAATACTGCGCTTATGAGTTGGCTATGGACATTAGCAGCTAAACTGCCAACACATTTAGCCCCATTCTACCAAACCCAACTCGGTTTGGCAAAGCCCCAGTCCATTCATGATCTGGTGGTATTGGGAAGGAGACTGGAGATGGTCCGGGCGAATGTTGAGACATTCGCGCCACCTCCTACATCTCGATCGCGAAATTTGCTGGAACCCGACTTAGCTTATATAGCGGCCGAGGAACCAGCAATTGCCGTTGTCAGTCGGAGCCCTCAACCAACTCGTCGGTTGAGGTGTTTCAACTGCAACCAAGAGGGTCATCTTTCGAATACTTGTTCCGCTCCTAGGCGTTGTGTAGGTTGTGGCAGGGCAGGGGTGATGCGTAGGGATTGTAGGACCTGTTCGGGAAATGGGCAACGGAGTCCTGGGCCAGCAGGAAGGGAGCGCCGTTAAATCTGGATAGGTTGCCTGCTGGCAACCAGGTGGCTGGACGACAAGAGGAGGTCATTCACGTAGGTTTCACACTCGAGGCACAAACAAATGATACGCGCCCATATTTGAGGGTTAGCGTTTACGGGTTAGATTTAATCGGTCTTTTGGATTCCGGGGCGTCGCGAACGATCGTCGGTAGGGACGGATGGGACATTTTAAAAGATTTAGGATTAGTTTTAGGGAAAGGCAAAGTTAGGAAGGTAGCTTTAGCAGATGGGGCGGGGGTAGAAGTAGCTGGTAGTGTTTTATTGCCTTTCATAGTTCAGGGTAAAACAGAGTTGATCGATTGTTTGGTCATCCCAACTCTCCCACATGTACTGATCCTGGGTGCCGACTTTTGGACCCGAGCGGGAATCGTCCCGGATTTGAGATCAGGCGAGTGGAGTTTTTCGAATCAAGCCGCCGTGGCTACGATTTCCACGATCATGGAACGATCGGAGTTGGAGGAAACCCAAAATACGCAACTCGAAACACTGATAGGGCAAGTTTTTGAATCCATGCCCGAAGGCATTGGATGTACCCATCTTGTAGAGCATAAGATTAGGACGACGTCTGAACCAATTAAGCAGCGGTACTATCCAGTCTCGCCTGCGGTTCAACGTCACATAGATAAGGAGTTAGGAGAAATGTTGAGGGAAGATATAATCCAAAAATCGACTAGTCCATGGGCTTCGCCCATCGTAATGATTAAAAAGAAAGATGGGTCATTTAGATTCTGCGTAGACTACAGGAAGTTGAATAAAGTTTCGGAACGGGATGCGTATCCCCTTCCTTATATCTCTGCTACGCTAGACAAACTCCGGGATGCCAAGTATCTTTCGTCGCTGGACATCAAGTCGGCGTATTGGCAGATTACCGTTGAGGAAGCTTCGCGGCAGTATACCGCATTTACCGTACCCAATCGTGGGCTCTTCCAATTCAAGAGAATGCCATTCGGGCTGCACAATGCACCGGCAACTTGGCAACGATTCATCGATACTGTGCTTGGGGTCTATCTGGAACCGCACGTATTCGTGTACCTTGATGACATTGTCATCGTTACAAATTCATTTCAACAACATCTAGAAATTTTGGAAGAAGTCTTTAAGCGATTGTGTGCGGCTGGTCTCAAGGTTAGCAGGGAGAAGTGTAACTTCTGTAGGCCCTCGCTGAAATTTTTAGGATACGTGGTGGATCGCAATGGTTTGCATGTCGACCCAGAGAAGGTCGAAAGTATGCTCCAGATCCCCGCACTCAAAAACGTAAAGGAAGTGAGAAGTTTTTTCGGAACGGTATCCTGGTACAGGAGATTTATACCGAACTTTGCAGTTCTGGTCAAGCCGTTAACCGACTTATTGAAGAAGAAGAGTAGGTTCGTCTGGTCTGAAGAGTGCGAGGGGAGTTTCCGGAAAGCTAAGGAATGCTTGATAACGGCCCCGATTCTGACCTGTCCGGATTTTGAGCGTCCCTTTGTAGTACAAACAGACGCATCGGACTATGGGGTTGGAGCAGTGCTTAGTCAGACTTTTGATGACGGAGAAAAGGTGATTTGCTATTTGAGTAGGTCGTTGAATAGGAACGAGAAGAACTATTCAACCACGGAGAAGGAGTGCTTGGCCGTACTATGGGCAGTAGAGAAGTTGCGGCCATACATCGAAGGCGTTCGGTTTACGGTCGTGACGGATCACTATTCCCTTGTGTGGTTGAGTAATCTCAAAGATCCGTGTGGTAGATTAGCGCGCTGGGCGGTTCGGCTTCAGCAATTTGATTTTACTATCGTGCATCGGAAAGGAAAAGACCATGTGGTTCCGGATATGCTCTCGAGGAATGTCGCTTTCGCGGCAGGAATCGACGAGATAAGTTCGGATCCTTGGATCGCCAAGATGATCACGGAAGTGGAATCCAATCCTCTAGCTTACCCCGCCTGGAGGGTCGATAGAGGGGTTTTATTTAAATTCGTTAAAGCAAATCACATCGTAGTTCACGAAAATGGTCAGGAATGTAAGGAAGTAGTTCCGAAAGTAGATAGACTTAGGATTTTAAACCAATGTCACGACCATCCATTGGCCGGACATATGGGGGTTAGGAAAACGTTCGCGAAGGTGGTCTCGAGATATTATTGGCCGAAATTAAGGTCAGACGTAACGAAATACGTCCGTAATTGTAAAATATGCCAAAGTGTGAAACCTGTGAATGATAAGCCAGCTGGTTTAATGGTCGAAAGGATAGGGACTGCGAACCCGTGGGAGATGATTTGTGTGGACTTGGTAGGCCCTCTTCCCAAATCGAGTAGGGGTTTTATTTACATCTTAACTGTGGTCGACTATTTTACGAAATTCCCCCTTTTATTTCCCCTGAGATCCGCAACCGCGAAGTCGGTGTGTAAGGATCTTGAAGACAACGTCTTCACGCTGTTCGGCGTACCAAAGTGGATCGTCTGTGACAATGGTCCCCAATTCCGAAGCAAGGAATTGAAAGCGCTATGCGAAGCGTACGGGTCACAACTAAAATTTACTGCGCATTACTATCCGCAGGCTAATCCTGCTGAAAGGATTAACCAAATTATAAAAACGACATTACGTGCCTATGTGTCGGAGAATCATAGGACATGGGATACGCACCTATCAAAGGTGGCGTGCTGTATAAGGACATCGCAACATGAGGTCTTGGGAGTGTCACCGTACTACGCAAATTTCGGGAGGGATATGGTCACATGTGGTCGTGACTGTCCCTTCGAGAGGATATCGTCAGAGAGAAGGGGCGATAGGCCCAATACCGGAATAGATTCCGGCGGTAGGGAAACAGCGTTAGCAGATGGGAGTATGAGAGTAGAACAAGAGGAAGTAGGGATGTCGGAGCTAGGTAGGCGTTTTAAGGAGCTAAGAAAGGATATAGGTAGAAAAATAGCGGAGGCGACCAAGAAGTCCGCGAAAACATACAACCTCCGTCGACGGGATGTTCAATACCTGCCGAATGAGGTTGTATGGAGAAGGAATTTCATCCTATCCGATGCCGCGAATTACTACGCCGCCAAATTAGCTCCAAAGTACGTTGGACCATTTCGGATCCGGAAGCGCCTCTCGCCATGGACCTATTTACTTGTTGATGAAGACGGGAAAGAACGCGGATCCTGGCACGTGAAGGATCTCAAGCCTTATCACGACGCCAGCGACGATTAGTCTAGCTTTTGCTTTGAAGGCCCAACCATATACTTCTAACATGAAGAGTAAAGTAATTCCGCTTAATTTTGATGTGCTAGACGGGCAAAATGGCCATTGATGGACATGTGTTTCCCCTGTTGTGGCGTTACCCTTAGTCTGGGAAAATGGTTTGGGTTCCTTCGGAAACCAAGACCATTTCCTCGGAGGTGAGGGTGGGGTTTGTTGCGGAATATTTTCACGCAATAAGTTTGACCTTCTGTCCTTCACTTCCCTCCCCGTACCCTTCTTCTATTGGGTGGCATCTGCGAGGTCATAGGAAAGTGGAGGGCAACCAAGGTCCCATCAGCCTTTGGGCCACCTTCCCCGAACCTCGAAGGTACCACCCCCCACAGGTACCCAACCCCGATGTACGAATCTGAGAAACCACAGTTGAGAGAGAAGAGGCCTGAAGATCAAGCAGAAATGGGTAAAGAAGGACGAAAACCCCAACGATACGGCACAATATCAGCCGTTAAAAAGGGCCCACGCAATAGTAACGCACCAGTCATGCGAAATGGGCCCAACGTTATTGTCTGCACACTAGCAACCGTGCGAGACAAAGGGCAATGCGGCAAAATACACGGCCGTATCCTGAGTGCCCCCCAACAATACGGAGAGGCAGCAGATAAGTGTGGGTGGACTGCCTACACATTTACATCTGCGCAAGAACCGCCACTGACACGGGGGGGGGGGGGGGGGTGTTAGGTTCGATGAGGGGGAAGAAGACGCTCTTCCTTTCTACTCCGTCGTAGGAGCACCGAAGGAGCAGCAGAGGAGTGTAGGCGGACGGCCAAGACAAAAGACACTCCCGCAGAAGACGTGACAACACTAGCAAACACTGAAGAGGAACGCGAGACACACAGAAGATTGGTCAACACAACACAACACAACTGAAACAACGTACAACATAAACAAAAGGAGAATTCCTGTATAACTAAACAGAATGTAAGGAATGACCCGCTATTGGCAAGACCCTTATATCCTATCTGAACAGGATTCCACCAGACAAGAGTAAAATTCGCGGCTTTCTAATATTTATGATAACTCACTTTGCTTTGTTTTGGGTCCTATGGGGATTTTTGCACTACTCCACGCGCTGGGAGGGTTTAATTACACCGTCGTCCTGAAATTTCTTCTCCTCCTGATAGGGGTCATCGTTTTAGAGATCCAAGTACTCCTTTTCCACCAATTTAAGGGTAATTTTAATAAATTTGACTGCATATTGGTTTGTTTACTTTTACTTTGGCAAAACCTCGACGAGAAATGTCAAACGTAGATTAGCTTTTGATTTGATGAAAAGATTGTTCCAGGTCGGTCAAGCAGCCCAATAACCCGACTTTCCAGTGGTGGATCGTGGGTATAAGAGTGAATGGATTGAGTGGATGGAATAATAGCGAGGGGGTAACGTTCAGACTCACGCACACCATTGCGAACACGCTCCGGTGCCGCTGAATGTGGTCTGCCGTTGGCTCGCTGGAACGAATGAAGGTAATGGGATATGGCGGACAACCACCAACACATAGGCGGACGTCCATTGCACGCCATGAGTGGGATTCCACTACCAATGCGAGTGCGAGTGTGTGAAAGATGAGAGTTGGCCGAACTGGAACAATGAAAGTTCTGGAAGATCACTTCTTGGTCGACCGGCTAATGAGATAGTTCGTTTTTTTGGTTGCGACAGGAGTTTTGTCGAAGTACAAAGAAAAAAAAATAGCGAAAGAAGAAATTAAAGCGAAGTTGTTTTTTTTTGAAGAAAAGTGAAAGAAAAAGATTAAAGTAGAGACTTGACAATTAAAGTGGAAGAGGAAGTTACAGCAGAAGGAGGAAAAATAGCAGGACAGAATTACAGAAGACAGGATTAAGGAGTGGGATCCCAACACAAAGTTAAGTAGAGTGTATTTGTCAGTGCATACCTTTTTTTGGTGATTCGGTTGTGTTAGGTGCATTATAGTTTAATAGTCTGGTAGGGATCTGCCGCGAATTTATCCCGCGAAACGATCGGGACACGCGACCCATTAATCCATTTTGGTATTCCGGGCGACGCCATAGCGGGTCACGCCGGTCACCTCTATTTGCCCTTCAGGCCATAATAACTTTAACCTTGTTGCCATCGGATTTTCCGCTACCTTTAATTTTTTTTTGACTTCCAGTAATAAAGTGACCACGCTCCAACGGAGCTTTATAACGTTGTTTAAGACCTTTGTGTCTTCCTTTTTTTGGAAATTACCTTTTTATTTCAGTGGTTCTGTACCAAGGTTTCACAATTTTCCACAAAATTGTGTGGCGCCCATTTTTTTTCGCTCTGCGAAAAGTGTTCAACAGCGTAAGCTAACCTTCCAGGTTTTTTTGATTTCGTTCTAAACGAACCCACCCCAGGCTGAGTTACCGGGAAATTGCATTCTAGGCGATTCTTGTTGCACTTCTTGGTATACGACGATCCGTGGTTTTGACGTTTATTTTCGGTTTTGGAAGTTCGGTATTTTATCTCGGCGGTAGCGACCGCAATTAATTCAGTTAATTTAGGTAATAAAAGTTATTGCGGTAAATTCCTACTATCGGGAAAAAGTGCAACAACATTGGACCTGTTTCTTACCTCCCACCCCGATAAATACGCTTTGAACGTTTTATCGCCCCTAGGTTCTTCAGACCATTGTATCATATCAGCAAATTTCTCGTACTCCACCCACATAGTTAAAGAACAAACTCCTAAAAGAACCGTATGGCAATACGAGAAAGCCAATTGGGAAAAACTAAACGATTTTTTTAAGAGTTTTAACTGGGCGCTGTGCTTCCTCGACAGCGACGTGGATGCTGCTGCTGATATGGTCAGAAACATAATTCACATGGGCATGAAGTGTCTTATCCCTAATAGGATTAAAAGTATCAAACCCAAGGTTAACGCGTGGTATGACTGGAGCTGCAAAGAGGCTATTAGGTTAAAAGAGGTAAGCTTTCGGCTATTCAAAGCCAAACCATCTGAGGAAAGGCGTAAAAAGTTTAAACGAGCCAGAAATGACTGCAATGCCCACATTAATCGTGTCAAATTCGGGAGTCGGACAGAATCCCGAAAAACGTAATCCCGAAAGCCCAAAATCCCGAAAATCCAAAATCCCGAAAAGCCACAATCCCGAAAAACTAAAATCCTGAAAACCCACAATCCAGAAAAGCTACAATCCCGATAATCCAAAATTCCGAAAGACCAAAATCCCGAAAATGAAACTAAAAATTTTATTGTAGCAACAAAAAAATTTAGCAAATTTATTTAACAAAATAAAAAACTTCAAATAAATAAAACATAACAAAAACAGTTCAAGTCTTACAAAAACATATCAAAAACAATCCATGACAAAACAATATTTAATACAAGTTCATATTGTATACAATTAATCTGAGATAACTTATTTCAGAATGTTTTCGCTGCTCACACTCCGAGTAAAATGTATCCTTGTATTTTTTGTAGCAGTCAATAAGCAGTTTCTCACGCTGTTTGTTGGTTTTCACGATGGACACGTTCATTTCTACTTAAGACTTCAAACACAAAATGTCACTGATAATAAAAAGTTTTTAATTATAAAGGCATGCACGATACTCACTTTGTATTACGATGTTCACTGTCTAACAAAAATCTAGGCGGTCAGCTATCAAACTATTTGAGATCAGCTCAACTGAATGCACATTGCGAATTGTGGTAATGTTTAACAATTCGCAATGTGCATTCAGTTGCAAAACATTATTACGGTAAATGGAATGGACAAACACTTGTCTATTTTATATTCAAAATTAAATAAAGAATCCCGAAAACGAAATCCCGAAAAATAATATATAAAATGAAAAATTCGGGATTCTTTTTTCGGGATTTTGGCTTATCGGGATTTTGGATGTTCTGGATTTTGGGTTTTTGGGATTTTGGATTTTCGGGATTTTGGATTTTCGGGATTTTGGTTTTCGGGATTGTGTCCCCAACCCGTCAAATTCTCCTATGACCAAAAGTTGAGGCAAAAAATACTACAAAGTCCCACTGGTAGTAAAAACTTTTGGTCATTTGTAAAAAAACATCAAGATCATCATCTATCCCGACACTCATTTACAATGACATTCCAGCTGTCAGCTCAATAGATAAGGCCAATCTGCTTGCTGCTCACTTTGCAGTCAGCTCAACGCTCCCAGATTGTGCTTTGTCTCCCCTGTACTCGAGCGCGTAGAATACTCCATGGGGCCAATCCACTTCCGCACTCGTACAGTGGCTAGAGTACTTCAAGATCTTGACATTCACAAATCCGCTGGTCCAGATGGTATTTCCCCTATCGTTCTGAAGTGGCGTTCTTCCTAGCTGGCAAAACCATTGCGTAAGATTTTCCATCTGTCCTATTCTTCAGGACTCTTCCCGGGAAGATGGAAAACAGTATTTGTCCAGCCTGTACCAAAAAAGGCGAATCTTCGAAAATGCTTGCATTTTAATCGATGATACTCTTCTTCAATGAATTAGAAATTACCTTTCGGACCGTTCAATTCAAGTTGTTTTGGACGGTTTCAAGTCTGCAACTCACCAAATAAATACTGGAGTTCCCCGAGGCTGTGTTCTGTCCCCGACTCTCTTTCTCATTTTTATAAATGATCTCCTGTCTGTTACTTCTAATCCAATCCATTCCTTTGCTGATGACAGTACCCTCAGCTTCTCATATTCGTTTCTTGGGTCACGCCCCTCATCTTCGGGTGTGGAACTGAAAAGGCAATGTATGTATGTTAAGCTCATTAAATTCCGATCTTAACAGCATAACTCAGTGGGGTAAAACCAATAGAGTGGAATTTAATGCTTCCTAAACACAATACTGTCTCCTGTCATTAAAGCAAAACCCACAGACACTGCCATTATCTATGAATGGCACTTGCATCGCTGAAACCGAAAGACTTTCCATTCTCGGTATGTGTGTTAATGACAACGTTCGTTGGAATGACCACATATTCGATGTCGCCAAGAACGCCGCGAAATGTCTAGTATTCCTTAAGCGTTGTAAGAAATATTTCACCCCTTCTGATCTGGCTACAATTTATAAGGCGTTTATTCGCCCGAAACTCGAGTACAACGGTCATATCTGGTCCGGTGCACCAATAACTTATTTGGAGCTACTTGACAGGATCCAAAAACGCGCGATAAAACACATTGGCGACCGAGACATCGCGAGATCGATTGACTCTCTTAGTCATCGTCGTAATGTCTCCTGCCTTTCGTTATTTTATCGTTATTTCCACCATAAGTGCTCAAACGAAATAGCCAGTTGTATTCCTCCCATTGAACATTTCAACCGCAATACCCGCCATGCAAGGAATGCTCATCAGTTCACTCTCAAGCCTGTGTTCGGACGTACAGTGAAGTTCAAAGAATATTTCTTCAGCCGTGGAACACTCTTCCACGCATTGTTTTTCCTTCACATTATAACCTACAAACATTCAAAACCAACGTGCATCGGCATCTCTCCTTTTCTGCTCACACTAATTTCCTTAACGCCCGGGCTGTGTAGCTAATACATTATAATGGTCCCAACCCCTTTAGTGCGTGTTTAGTATAAAAAAAACATAGGGACGGGCTACAGTCCGCTTGGGCGAACTGTTGGATACCCTATTCTTATTCCTATCCCTCATAAGTGGGCGTGACAAAAGTCTAAGTATGGTTGAATTGTTAAGAACGCTCTACATATTTTGTTATATAACATTTAAAGGATTTTATCAAAAAAAAACGCTCCCTAGCTCAAACTTAGGTGTTTCAATAAAATTGTTTTATTTAATTGTGGGCGTGTCAGTAGGCGGATTTTAAAAAAAAACACATGAGAATAAAGGGCCCCTAGAGAGTATATATTATAAATTTCAGCTCCCTAGCTCAAACTTTGGATTTTCAAAAATTAATATACCCTTAGAATAGGTTATAAAAAAATTGTTTTATTTATTTGTGGGCGTGTCAGTGGGCGGATTTTGAAAATTTTTTATCCTGATCAGTTTTAGGAGTCATAGATCATATATACAAAATTTCAGCTTTTTAGCTCAAAATTCGATTTTTTCCAAAATTTAGTTTTTTTGAGTTTGTGGGCGTGTCTGTGGGCGGATTTCAAAAATTCGTAAACTTGATTATTTCGGGACCCTAGAAAGTATATGGTTAAAATTTCAGCTCTCTAGGTCCAGTTTAAAGGCCTAATTTTTGGCTACAGACGGACGGACGGACGGACGGACGGACATGGTTAGATCGACATTACTATCGATGCTGATCATAAATATAGTGACTTTTAGGGGTCTACGGGCAATATTAAGGTATGTTACAAACTATGCGTCAAAATTAATATACCCTTAGAAGGGTATAAAAAAAAGGGGTTAGCAACTCGGTGGTATGTTGGTGCATTTGTTCCCTCCCTTTACGTCAATCTGCAGTGACACGCCATGGCACAACTCGCACCTGTAATTTAGAATGATGTATTGATGAACTACTTTTTTTTTTTTTTTTTTTAAATTCTGGCTCGCCAAGGCGATTTATAAAAGGGGGGGTACTTCGACCTAAAAGATCTTTTGTACCGTATGGGCCAGAAAAATTTTAAACTAGTAAAATTTCCACTTTCCGTGTAAAGCGGACAATTTTACCAGTAGAAGAATTCTTTATGTCCTCGGGGCTCAATTGTTCCCTGAGAAAGATCTTCTTTCTAATTCCATTAAGGGCTGGGCATTCACATAAAATGTGTTCAGCTGACTCGTCCTCTTCAAGACAGAGTCGGCACTCAGGAGAATCTGCTATTCTCATTTTGTGTAGATGATATCTTAAACCGTGGTGACCAGTAAGGTAACCTACTAGGTTTTTGATATCATGCCTGCTTAGGTTTAGACAGTTGCTGGCATTATGATTGAAGGGCCGAATGACTCGTTTGGCCTGTCTTAGACCTGGGATGTTATCCCAAAGATAGGTACATTTTCTATGTTCCCAGCTTTTAATTGCTGCCGTTGCTGCTGATCTAGGAGTGCAGCAGAAAGGTTCGGGACCTATGAAAGGTGTTTCTGAACCTTTTCTGGCCAGTTCGTCGGCCTTTTCGTTACCTTCTACCCCGACATGACCCGGAACCCACCATAATTTGGTCTTGTTTCTTATTTCGAGTGTTTGTAGGGTATTGAAGCAGTACATGACTGATTTGGAGTCATTGGTATACGAGCTAAGGGCGTTTATAGCTCCTTGACTGTCCGTGAAAATATGAATGGTTGCACCTTTTATGCCAGATAAGATAATGTGGCTGGCGCATTCTTGAATGGCGTGGAGCTCCGCTTGAAATACGCTGGGACTTTTTCCCATGGGTATCGTAAAGCGTTTGTGTGGTCCGTATATTCCCGCTCCTACCCCCGTTTCCATTTTAGAACCATCCGTATACCACTTTATGCCGTTATGGCTGTTTGGTGGGTTATTGCTAACCCATGCTTCTCTTTTGGGTACCTCCGTGGAGAACCGTTTGTTGAAGTATAGTGTTTTTTGAATGCGGTATGTGACCGCGCAGTTCATGTTAAGTTCTGGCAGTTCATCGAGAAGGGTCTTAAGTTCCGGATGATCATTAAGACTTATCTCGTTTAGCTGTATTAGACTTATTGCACTGCGGATCGCCACTTTTTGGACGTATATGTGGAGGGGTATAATTCCTGTTATTGCCTCTATGGCAGCTGTTGGACAGGTACGCATGGCTCCGGAGATACCAAGGCACGCAAGCCGTTGTACCTTTTTGAGCTTCCCTATTGCGACCTTTTGTGTGGATTTTTTCCACCATACTATGGAGGCGTATGTTATGATGGGTCTTATCATCACTGTGTAGATCCAGTGGACGATCTTTGGAGAGATTCCCCAGGTTCTACCATATGTGCGACGACAGGCCCATAAAGCTCTATTAGCTTTACTGATTTTGTTGTTTTTGGAGAGTTCCAGTTAAATCTCTTGTCCAGGATTACTCCAAGATACTTGACTTCGTCGGAATACTCTACGACCGTGTCGTTTATTGCGATTAGGCCTAGGTCTAATTTCCTCCTTTTAGTGAAAGGAACGATGACGGCTTTACTGGGATTTATGGAAAGATTTTCCTTAATGTACCAGTCTATGGCTGTCTTTAGAGCATTTTTCATTTTTGTTGTGACTCCTATTGAGTCTTTGCCCCTAACTATGATGACAATATCATCGGCGTACCCAATTGTGGTGTAGCCCAAACTGCTCATCTTGTGTAGCAGGTCATCGATGACCAATGACCACAGAAGGGGTGAGAGTACTCCCCCTTGTGGGCATGAACTACTTAAGACATCCTGAAAGAAAACGTCCGACCATAAGCAACCCCACAAAAGTTAACTCAATTCACTTGCATTACGTCATTAATTCATTTATTTACACTACACTTATGATCTTTAATAGGAAATATTATTAGCCAACTAACTTCTGTAGTTCATTTACTATATTTACTCTTAATATGTTCTAGCGATAAATTATTTATTCGTACAAAGGCAAACTTTACACTCACCGCTTATCAAATTGACTGCATACTAGATTTAAGATTTATTTATATGTACAGGTGGCGCAAAAGTAATCCTCCTATCAGAAAATGCTATAAATTTTGCGATTGGCCCCTAATGTCAGTTCTGTTTTGACATTTGTGTAGTAAACACATGCGAAATACACGTTAATAAACAATGTTACGCTACACTGCTCCAGAACGCGGAATATTGGTGACTATTTATTTGAGCAACAATCGGTCGGTGACTTTGGCACAACGTGAATTTCGTCGCAGATTTCCTACCCGTCCAACGCCTACTGGTGAAACACTGCGACGTTTAGCCGCTCGCCTCGAAGAGACTGGCACAACACGAGATGCTGCCAGGCGTGGCAGACCCCGGAGTAGCCGTTCTGCAGAGAATATTGCTGCTGTAGCCGAAGATGTCATGGAAGCGCCGTCGACATCGACCAGACGACGCGCCACGCGAATGGGTATCAGTCAACGGTCTTTACAGCGAATTTTGGTACAAGATTTGAAGATGTTTCCGTACAAAGTCCAGACGGTGCATCAGTTGTTAACTGCTGACCGCCAATCGCGCCTAACATACGCTCAAGCCATCCTTAATCACCACCAAGAGGAAGATGATTTTTCATCAAAAATAATCATGAGTGATGAGGCCCATTTCCATCTTAGCGGGTACGTAAATAAGCAAAATTTACGCTTCTGGGGCACTGATAATCCGCGTGTAACCCACGAAGATCCATTACACCCGCTCAAAGTCACTGTATGCTGTGCTGTTTTCGCTGGAGGAGTCATCGGACCTTTTTTCTTCGAAGACGTCGCGGGCCAAACGGTTACTGTGAATGGTGAGCGCTACAGAGCAATGATCAACGAGTTCTTTTTGCCGCAACTTGATGAATTGGGATTGGAAAACATGTGGTTCCAACAGGACGGTGCAACGGCACACACTGCACGTGCCACAACCGATATGCTGAAGGATGCATTTCCCGGGCGCCTAATCTCCCGTTTTGGCGATTTGCACTGGCAAGCAAGATCGCCTGATTTGACCGCTCCAGACTTCTTTTTGTGGGGCTTTTTGAAGTCGCGGGTTTATGTCAACAAGCCTCAGACTCTTGCAGCTCTTAAAGACAATATCCGTCAACAATGTGAGGACCTATCGCCGGAAGTTTTGGCCAAAGTGATGGAAAATGCCATAAAAAGGACTCAAATGACAATCAACTGTGGCGGCGGCCATTTACATGACAACATATTCTCGACTTGATGTAAAAAAAATTAAAAGACCAAATAAAATTAATCCACAAGAAGAATCAAAGTTTTTCATTTTTTTTTTTAAATTACAGCCAAAAAACATCGGAAGGTTATTTTTGCGCCACCTTATATATGATCCCTACAATAATAAGAACAAATTACACTTTCTTCTTAAAACGTTTATTGGAGTCAAGGCTGTAGCATACGCAGACGACTTATCCCTACTAGAGACGGGGAAATTCCCATTCACTCTAAGCGAACAAATACAGAACGCCTTATCTATGGTTGATACCTGGACCTGAAACTGCGGACTTGCGGTTAACCCACAGAAGACAGAACTCATCCTCTTTAACAACAAAAGGATTATACCGCATTTTAGTCGACCAACAATTGATGGAACTCCACTAAAAACATCGGAATTCACGAAGTATCTTGGCGTGATTCTAGATAGGAGATTAAACTGGAGCTTCAATATAAAAGAAAGAGAGATGATTTGGGATAAAACATTGGTGGCAGCTAACGAAAGATAGAGTGCCCTTGACTCCTGTGTTATAACCAGGAAAATGTGAAAATTATACAACAAATAACAGACCGAGAGAATCCTTCAAATGAACAAAAACTTGTCCTGATTGGGCTACCATATGCAAGGGAATTGAGGCTCAACACAGATGACCTCTGCAGAGGAGGCGAGGAAGTGAACGAGGATATCCCTCATTTCCTTTGTCACTGCCCTGCACTCTGCCGTATTAGAAATAACGCGTCCTCCGAAGACATTTCTTCCAGGAGTTAGCAGAACTCTCACAAGGTCATAAATTCATCGGGATGGATTGTAAGCCCGCTAGGTTTTGCATAGGTTGTTCATTGGTACCCCCAGGGTATCACAAAGGGTCTATATTGACCTAAGTGGGTCGTCAACCTGGTTACCTAACCTAACCTACTTCTTAAAGCAGCCCTTGCCATTTGTTGGTCGATTAAACGTAGTTCGTCGATGTTGTGATCACAAGCCCCTTACATGGTCCGATCGCAATACATGTTTTGTTTAGTAAAAATACCTTATTATATGTTAGTTCTTAAAATGAGAAATAATAAGCAATACTCCCCACACTTCGAGCAAAACGTAGTCTCACTGGCACGGCAACATCAAGTAGCGAATATTCTGACTCAAATTCTTTAACTAGACTATGAATTGCTTATCTACTGGGACGAGAGTTACGGCCGAAAATTGGCTCTTAAAGTTGCGACCACCGACTCGGAATTTCGGTATTAAATTTTAAGTCAATTTTGAGATATCTCAAGTAGTTTTATTTAATTTAAAAAAGAAATTGTCAAGTCCTTAATGAAATACCTTTTATGTAGACTCATAAACTCATGTATTTATTAACTCAGTGTTACCGGTTGCGCCCCCGAATTTGTAGGTCTTTGCTAAGGAAAAATTCGAGACCTTTTTCTTTTAAATAATTTATTAAGAAGGGAGGGAAAATGTTACATGTCTATCTCACCCCATGGATCGCTGAAGACTGTCCTTTTCCGATATCTCTACATTTATTCTTTCATATCATCCACACATTTTTTTTTCTTTACGCATTAAGTTATTTAACTTCTTTAAATAAGTTAGCTGCATAATCTTTACCCCAAGTCGATTTAGAATAACCTACTACCTTAGGTTATTAATCTTTCAAACAATTTATCATTATAAAAAAAAATTGATAAAATATTAGAAATCAAATAATACAAGAAACTAATCACACTTGAAAACCACGTGTGTTGACTACTGCACTTGCACTCGCTGGATCCTCCATGAGAATGAGTGCGGTAATTGTTGATCTTGGCAAATTTCCCGACGACCGCCTTGTGTGCTTCATTGGTAGGATATTGGTAATGGACTTAATCTTTTTTTGCCAATTTTGTTGCGTTTTGTGTGGGTTCTCTCTGGTCTATGATGGGATACCCACGCCCCCCCCCCCAAGACGCATTGCACTGTTCATGGGATTGTAATTGTAAGGTGTCAGGTTCAAATCCCACCTTAACATCCAATGGTTTTTTCTATTGCCCCAACTCTTGCTAACGTCTGAAAAATATCCAAGAGTATCAATCGTCATGAGAAGCTTCTCAAATTTGCCGCCTTAAAATTGCAGGTCCCTTGGACTTCGCACTAGCAAATGGATGGAGAAGCTAGTTTTTAATCGCTGTATGGGTCGTTAATGCCTAATATTTACTTATTTTTATTTGTTTTACGTCGCCATGAATTTCAGAAGTAGATCCCAGAAACAGTGTCATATGTGTCATATACTGTCCTGTTCAGTTCAGTGTGAAAACAGGGATAATTTGGCGATGTGCCTATAGCAGTTTGATGGGGCACATTCCGATTAATAAATACAGTAGTGACCGCTTAAACCGAACCCGGTTAAAGCGAATTTTCGGGTATAATGAACCATTTCACCCAGTCCCAATCAATGTCCCATATGGATTATAGATTCGCATATAGCGAACCCGCTTAAAGGGAACTTTCGCATATAACAAGCCCTTTTTGCGAGTTAAATGAAGCAAATGTCCGGTTATAATGAACCAATACTGTCTAACTTTCCATTGTCATTTAGATTTCCCCAATTTGTCGGGGCTTCCCCGAGAACTGTATAGCTATACTTATTTGCATACCAACATTCGCAGATAACAAAATGTTGTCCTTGAACATAATTTTTTCGGTACTTCCCCCAGTTACATTATGTAAAATGTTTCTCATTAAAAGACAAACACGATATAATAAAAACAAGGTGCAAGGCAAGCCGATAAATGCATGGAAATGGGACTAAATAAGTAGACAATTTGGAAGAAAAGGGAGTAGATCCTGGACCACTTCAACCAAACAAATTCGAAGGTAAAAAAGTAAAAAAAAAACTACAAACGAAAGAGTGGATAGTGGAGTGTTAAAGCGATTTTGCAAAGGGCTAATAATGTTACTGTGAGTAGTGCTAAGAGCTTGATCGTTTTTTATGAATCAGGGATGCAATCGTATCAAAAGTTGGTTGAATAGATTTAAAAAACGACATGATATTAGCACCGGAAAAATTGTTGGGGAAGCGGCAGCAGTTGACATGGGTATTTTTGATGATTGGTTGCAAAACAAATGGCCAAGTATTAAGGGAAACTTTAAGGATGAGGACATATTCAACGGCGCAGAGACTGGCTTATTTTTTAAACAGATACCTAATGGAACGTTGCATTTCAACAGAGAGACGTGCGTTGGTGGGAAACTATCGAAAGACCGTATAACCGTGTTGGTGGTGGCAAATTTTTTGGGGACAGCAAAAAGATGACTGCTGGCCATAGGAAAACTAGAAAAGCCCATGTGCTTCAAAAACGTTGAACAATTGCCGGTGAACTACAAATCTAATCGGAGGGCTTGGATGACTTCCGAATTTTTTTTTAAATGAGTTAAGAGAGTGGGACAATGAATCACTTCGTAAAAATAGAAAAATTATATTACTGGTGGATAACTGTCCGGCTCATCCGGACGTTAAGGATTTGGAGTTAATTAAGTTAGTGTTTATGCCTCCTCACACAAGCTCAAGACTTCAACCTAGGGACCAAGGTGTCTTTTTTTTTAATACACTATCAGCTCTGTGTCGTGGAGCGCTTAAAGCAAGCAACTATTAGGAGCAGAAATTTGCCGGCACTAAAAGTGCTCTCACATGCTCATCATTTAGTGCAGGTGTTAGTAAGGACAAAACAATTTAAAAATACAATAATTATGTACCTATAAAATACTAACACAGACACAAATCATGCAAATAATTTAAGACATTAAAGCATTATTACGCAAAATATTTTTCAGCTTAATTTTAATAACTTGAAAGTCAATCACATGATCATTTATATTTTAGATTCTACTCATGCGACTAATAGGCTCATGCGATGCCTCCCATAATTCGTTCTATGATGGGGGCTAAACAATAATTCAACACTGCGTAAATTATGGGCACCACCACGAAAATTAGACGACAGCAAGTCAGCTGCGTCATTCATAGTTTAAAGAGCAATTATCGGCATTTGCTTCTCATGAATATGATAAATTCAATTGATAAGAATGAAGAAAACTTTACAGATAATCTATTGGATGCTATAAATTTAGTTCATATGGCTTGGCAAAAAGTTATACAAAAAAATATTTTAAATTGTTTTCGACATGGCGGATTCATCAGAAGTGTAGACAATTTCGATTTGGAGGACAATATACCCTTAGTTGACTGGCTCAGATTAAATCACGATGAAGACATAGGATCTCAAAATGCCTTAACAACTGCTATCGATAGCGACGCTTTTAAGGAATATGTGCACTTTGATGACAACCTTATAACTGTAGAACTTCTGGATGATGATGCAATTGTGGCTTCTGTAAGTGATAAGAGAGTGAGAATGTGGAATTTGTAGCAGCTCCAGTATCCACATCGGACGCGTTATGCTATGCTGGGGGCCTTCGTGCTTAACTGAAATACTGTTTTCGATATTTTTTTTTAATAGATTTCCAATTTTTCTGCTTTTTTGGTTTTCTAAACAAAATTTTATGTTTTTTAGCATATCATATGAACTTCGGTTATACCGAACTAATTTGGTCGGTCCCTTCGAGTTCGTTATAAGCGGACACTACTGTACTTTTTTTATATTTTTCTAAAGAAAATTATATTGTAACTGAATTGTTTATTTCAGAAACAACATAAGTCAGATTTTTTTAATTTTCTTTTTTTTTGAAAATTTCTCAATTTCATATAGTTATTCATCTTTTCGAGAAAAACTGCATATGTCAGACCCCTCAAAGTACGAAAACTTAGAGTACTATTTCAGTGTTTTGAAGAGAAACAACATTAGTCATTGAATTATGCTGTTTCTGCACAAATTTTTTTTTACTTTGTACACATAACGTACTACATGCAAAATCTTCAAATCGCATGTATACCTGTACAGGAAACGTTCTACTTAAGACAACTTACTGTAAGCGTATTCTGTATACAAGATCTTCAGGACAACACCGCAACTTTTATTGTTTACCATGAAGGGATCGCTGGAAAGGGTCCAAATTAAGTCTGCTCTTATTTAAATCAATTTTTTGAAAGTAAAATGAAGGACGTCCAGGAGATGCATATTTTTTCCGGTGGTCAAAATAAAAATCACACAATGATAAGGTTTTTTGTCATATTTAGTATCCTTAAAAAAGTTCAAGAAAATCGAACAGTATTTTCCTATACGAGGACATTCTTTTTTACCATATGATAGAGACTTCGCAGTCTTAAAACATTAAATTTTGCGTTACGTAGAGTTTACACTGTTCAAGAATATGCCGGTTTGATACTATCTTCTTCAGTATCAAAAAAAAATCACGGTCATTTTACCAAAAAACGATAGACATTTGTATCGAACCGATGCAATATAGGTGCATATGTATAAGAATGTATAAGTATCAAATATGTAAGAGACAAAGATCTCACTCTCTGTGAGAGTGAGTCAGTATAATATAGGATCGCTATCGGTACAGACGTAGTACAGAACAAATAGCACGGTTCGAGTTTATTGTAAAATAAAGATTAATTGTCGGGTTTTTATTACTTTTTTTCCAGACTCTAAACAATATGGTGCGTTTTATTTCTCCTATCATAAATTACAGTCCGCTTCTATACAACATTATCGACTACAAAAGCTGGTGGCCACGCTTATATAAAAGAAATATGCTTTCAATGGAGTTTATTGGAAGGCAGGTGGCCAAAGAAAATAAGTACATGTACGTTTAGTATAAGTAAATTTTCTCATTTTCCCACTAGGATTGCTCTGATAGAACTGTTGTTGCGAGAGATTTTATTAATGGTTTTACAAGAAGTCATACATTTAACCTGGGAAACCTCCAAAGAGATGAACTGGAAGCTCTGCCGCAAACCCTTGCTTATCCCTCTGGAAAGGTGGCAATCAATAGCAGATGAATGACATAAAAAAACTAAAATGGTATCTACCAGGACATTAACATTCAAGAACATTATTATGAAATCTTTGCTTGGTCAATTTGTGAAAAAGATTCTATTCCAATTGATACAGATCAATAGTATTTCTTTATATTTTCTTTTTAAATGTTTTCTTACTTAATGCTTATAATAAATAATAACAAAAATAGAAACAAAAGTTTCTAAAGTTTCAAAAGTTTCTAATCCAATCCAGATCAATACTATTTTCTCTATATTTTTGTAAACCTTTTTTTCCTGTTTAAAGCTTATAATAAATAATAAAATAAATAAAAACTAAAGTTTCAATAGATTCTTATCCAATAGATACAAATCAATATTATTTTCTTATATTTGTAAACATTTTTTCTTGCTTAAAGCTTATAATAAATAATAAAAACAAATAAAAACAAAAGCTTTTATCGAAAAAAAGTTCGTTTATTTCAGAAACGACATAAGTCAAGTGACTTTAAAGGCTTAAAAACCTGTTAAGAGTTTAAAAAAGCTAAACATTTTTGCGGTTTTTAAGTGTATCTTAAGCCAAGTTATAAACTGGCATACTCACAACTTGTAGTGTTGTGGTTTTTTTCGCATAAAACAGTTTTTTGTTGCTCCTGAAAAGTTAATGCTCATTGACTTATGTATGTTGTTTCTGAAATAAACGATTCAACTGTAGATAAGCGCATATATAGGAAAGTTCGCATATAGAGGGCTGCATGAATGCATTCATTCATTCTCTCTAAATGTGTACAGTACTTCAGTGTACACTATTCATTACAATAATTCAAACAAGTGTACAGCAAAAAAAGTGTACCACACCACAAGAGACAGTTACTGTACAATACTCGGTCAGCTGAGAGCAAAATGAGAACACTGTTTTTTTCCCTCATACGCTTGGGTGCTTGTATTGCCATGATGCGAGCGAAACGTGTACAATGTTAACTGTTCAAAATACACTGAATACACTGAGTGCAGTAAATATAACGATTACAAATTCTAGTTGGTAAATCATTCATTTTGATCAGAGTTGCACAAAAGTTAGTTTAACTAATAACTAAAAAGATACAACTAAATTAGCTGTAGGTTCTTTGAACGTACATAACTAAACCATAATTGTAGTTGTAGTTGCCATAAATTTTGGAACTATATTAGTTATTAGTTGCGAA
This sequence comes from Portevinia maculata, assembly GCA_949715645.1. Taxonomy (NCBI): domain Eukaryota; kingdom Metazoa; phylum Arthropoda; class Insecta; order Diptera; family Syrphidae; genus Portevinia; species Portevinia maculata. The sequence goes on along the minus strand of OX454525.1, from coordinate 253,215,691 downwards.
GTGCAACTAATCGTGCTTAGTTGTGAAAAATTAGTCGCCAGAGTGTAACTGACAATAAATAGCTAAAACTCTATCGAATAAACACAACTAATAATTTTTTTCCAACAATTTAATCCGAAAAGGCTTACAGGAGCAATTGTTTTATTTCGTTATACATTTTCCAGTTTTAAATATGTTCAATTTAAGAGATTATTATGTCCTTACGAAACACGGGAAAATTGTGTGGAAGTAGATTCGATTTGAATAATTGAGGTTTGTTGTACATCAGTTGAAGGTAAGAGGGAAAATATCGATTTGTACTTCGGTAACCGATGGCCGATTTAAGAATGTCACTTTTAGGTGTCATAAGGTTATTTACCAAGAGGTCCTTGGAGCACCAAATAAGGTCCTTAAACCCGGAAAAAAAAACATTTTTTTCAAAAACTCCTAGAAAACCGTGCAGTACATCTGTGTACAATTGTTTGACTAAGAGATCCTTGGAACAACAAAGAAAATCCTTAAAAGTCGAAAAAGGATATTTTTCCATAATGCCGTTAGAATACACACGGGATATCTGTGTTCAATGTTATTTGACTAAGATGTCTTTGGAACAACAAAAAAGGTAGGTACTTAAAAGTCGAAAAACGATATTTTCCCAAAATGTTTGTTGTTCCTAGGATCTCTTATTCAAATAACATTGAACTCAGATATACCGTGCTGTTTCTAGGGACATTTTGGAAAAATATCCTTTTTCGTGTTTAAAGGACCTTTATTGTGGTTGCAAGGACATCTATGTAAAATAACCTGATGTAAAATAAAAGGGGCATTCAATCAATTTCATCTGGTTTCAAGACATTCATTGCAGACCTCTAGTTCGCAACATATCGTGCTCTTGTGACACAGAGTCATATATAAAATGAAATCAAAATTGTCCTCAGAAGTCCAAGGCACCCACCCAATGAGAACAACATAATAAGTCAAAGATATCGTCTAAGGCCATAGACAGTTCAGAATACAAGGAGCAAAGACGATACGATGGTGCCATTTGTACACCGACAAGTTCGATATTTAAAGTAAAGGCCAATTCAATCGCACTTGGTGTCCTGACTGAACAGCAATCAGGACACCCCCTCCGAGTGTTTTCAAGTCATTTTGATGAGGATTGTTTCCATATACTGAGATTAAAGAATTTCGTGACTAATATACCGCCAAGAAGAAGGTTAGGTGTGCAGTTCGCACACAGCACTAGGCCCCAGAAGGGCCCATCGCGATCCCTAGGGTACCGATTGAAACCAAAACTGCAAAAGGGGAAAAACCTAATCACTTTCCCTAACAAAACATCCAAATCTCCTGAAGAAGTGAAGAATTTTACCAGCTTCCTGTGGTCTGTTCCATTATCCCAGAAAGACATCATGTCAGATGTTCAAATAAAATTAGGGTATAAGTGCGAAGTCCCCTTACATTTGGTAGTAAAGGAACAGATTTCTGCGTTTTTTTAACTCGAATGAAGTTTCTAAACTGCGTTTATTAATAGAGCGGGGTGTAAATTTGTTTCCAAGAGTATTTTGGGATCAAATTTTTTTTATCGCACAGTAATTGAAAATAGAAAGATGGGTCAACCCATTCGAAATTTATTTGTTCAAAGCCAAATTGTTTTGTCTTGGGAATTATTTGCTTTTAAACGAGAAATAAAAATAGATTTAGCTCTTGGAACAGATTCAATACTTTTTACATTTACTGTGCTAGGGATAAGATCAGTACATACAGGTTTGACAGCAACATTAAGACCGCCGTTATGATTATAACGTTGACTCCTAACATTAAAACGTTTTACCCAAGGTTAAGTACCGAATATATGGGATATCACTTTTTTTTAACCAGAGACTGATGTAAATGAAGGAAATAGAGTCAGGTATTAGAGTTAAAGCAAGCTTATGTATAAACAGGAACTTAGTTTGATCAGGTATCAGCACTTCAAGGACAGCAGACTTCGAAGCACCAACCGTAAAATAAGGGTCAGAAAAAATGAATTCATTAGCGGCCGCACATTTGGAAAGGGACTATAAACCTCCCACTTTACTGTCAACCTACTGAATTGCCTGTGGGGTTCGCCCGTTGGACCCCAAAGGGTAAACATCGGCAGGCCTCTTGGTATCGGGTAATTTTTTGTCTAAAGCCAATCAATTGCTTGTGATATTGCATGCATGTGATCTAGGAGTTTTGAGATAGGCCTCTTTTTACGATTTCAAAACGTGCATGCTCCTGTCATTGATTATTTTTCAATCGTCCTTTTACGATCGCCAGTCGTGTCAACCCATTCATTATATTTATTATTGTATATTATTCTATGTCCGTGTATGCACAGAAAACTTATACCCTTACAAATCATCTTAACTAGAAAATGCTTCGATTAAAACTGAATTTCTGATTATGAAACACCACTTTGTATGGTATACATTTTTGTCGCATGACAGCAACTCTTTCTCTGTCAACTAAATAAATAAATAAACAATCTCACACTCCACCAGGCACATCCGCATCTCATCGATCTTCAAGGTGATAGTTAACCCAGCAGCGATTCGGATCCATAAAATAGTTAAAAATGGGAGTGAATCACGTAATACAATTAATACTCATAACTCGCATGCAACAAGATCCCACTTAGCCCAAACTGTGGAATGGCTTCACCACCAAACACCCATGTGTGGGTGTGCACCGGCTATCACATCGAAGTTTGCTAGCGCCCTGATTGGTCAAGGCGGAGCATCTCACTGTATTTCATCTCAGAAATAAATTATAATTTCTACCTGTCTGGTATTGGCTTGGCGTTGTTGGCGCGAACGCGAACACGAAGTGCAATGATATCGTGGTCGATGTTGATTTCTTCCATCCGCTCGCGCTGATGCTGATCCATGTTGAATCGAGAGTCGGCCAAAGATGCTGCGACTGCGAGCGCCTCTCTCAGTGGTTGAGTTAAGATAATGTTGCCATTGCCATAGTTACACACACCGCACAGCACACATTGATGATGGCCCTATACTATCGAGCTCACATACACATCACAATCAGAAACAAAATGAGGCATTTCTTCCGCCTATACCTACCAACCCAGCTGCTGCTCTTATCCGCAGTGCCATCCTGCTCTCCGCACCAGGAATCGAGATGTAAGGTTGTTCGATGATCCTAAAGCAGCACTGAAGATTCCAAAGTTCATGTCGCATGCATTGTAAAGTGATGGTTACAATTGGACCCCCTTTTCCTTTGGCATGGCAGTCGTAAGGAAGGCGTGTAAAGAAGTTGTGAGCCAAGTTGAATTCCTTCTTCGCTTTCGTCCTCCCCGCGGTCCTCAGCAGCTATCTACTGCTCGACTGAGGCAACACTTTCCTGCTCTGGAGTAAGATGTGGAAATTGGAATTATGTGATTTCGAGTCGCGATATGAGGAGGGTCTATATGCAGGATGGGGCAATAGTTATACTTGTTCACATGGCTGCTCGAGATATTATAATGTACTCGTAACTGTGTACCTAGTTGTATTTGACTGTGGAGGCCAGCGTCAGAGCTTTTCCACATCACAGATGCAATTGGCAACAACGTCCAGAAAAAAAGGCACAACAGCTGCGTCCAATATACAAAATTTGTATTACTGTTGGTGGTAGTGCTGCTGCTGTTGTAGTTGGCTGAATACTGCATGGTGTTGTTGGTGATGGCTATGACGAAGACAAAGATGACGATGATGAGGTTTTGTTGGGAAAACAAGGGGAACATCGCGTACAACCGACGACAACGACAACCGACCGCAATTTTACAAGTACAGTCCTTGTCAGGCATAGATGAAGCTCGAAAGATCACAATAATTTCTCTGGAAATCAAAGATCGTGCACAATTACCCCGTAGTCTTTGGGGACGTAATAAAATGCCATCATATAATGTGGAACTGCAAAGATGCTGGGGCATAGTGAAAAGGCGATTTTTTCGTCAGTTTGTCCAAGGGACATATTTATTGGTCGATCGGGAAATAAACACATCAGAAATTCAATTAAAATTGACAGTTGGTCAAGATTGATGGTTTTTCGCATTTGAATAAATTCGCGATGACATTTTTGCTAATGCAAATCGGTATTGGCTTTCGCATTTGACATTTGGCATATGTGCGCATTCATCTGTTATTTTCGATTTGCCTTCCATCAAAGTGCGTATGATACATCAAATGAAGCTTTTGTATTTGCAGACGTATTCCGTTACTGATGTCGGGCCTACTATTTGTAGGTAATAAATACTTGTCCTTGTCAAAGTTAGAGAAAATACACGGAAAAAAGGAAGATTTGTAGCTGATTTTGATCGTTTCTGAAGACAACTAGCAAAATGATATGTGGGAGATACATATGGGCATATTTTTACCGTCAAATTATCTTAAGAGTGGATTTCAAATATGAGAACATTTTTAGGCAATATTACCTCTTAAAAGTATTCACGTCTCCAATTGTATCAAGCTCCAGATCTGTGGACAATAACCGCAGCCTGGCCATAGATTCTCGGTAAAGTAATAGCTTCGACTTCGTTACTTTTGTTCACGAAGTTTATAATTTATCCACAGGAATGTTCGGGTTTACACAATAAACAAAAACATCCTTCATGTATCCAAAGCAGCCCTTCACTATTCTTATTACCCGCGTTTCTTTGAAAAAGTATCCACTATTGCCCATAAGAACAATTATAAGAATTATGGTCAGCAGCCATACATTTTTGTTCGCAACACAAATTATTGTATGCATTTGCAGCATGTAACCAAAGCAGCTCTGTAGTTGTTATCGACTGCTATCCCCCAGTATTGCTGGCGATACAATGTCGTTGTTGTTTAACGTGTAAATTCAAGCACTCCTGCGGATACTTTTCTTAAAGAAACGCACTTATTATAGTAGTAGTAGTAGTATTTATTTAGTAAAAAAGTTACTATTACAATAGTTCATATACTTATTAAAGTTACATATTTGCATTTTTTTGTTTACAAGACAAAGAAAAGTAAAAACGTATTCATATTAGGCTTCAAATTAAGAAACTGAATCTCTTATGTGTACTATCAATAAATTTTTAAATCTTACAAAAAGAGTTTCGTTTTTTATTTCAAGTGCCAATTCATTGAAAAGTTTTAATCCTTTATAAAAAACCATATTTTGAGTTCGAACATCTCTATACAGTTGTAAAGTCAGAATTAGATCTTAAACTATAGGGCTGTACATCTTGTGTATATATTAAATTTGATGACAAATATTTAGGAACCATGTTATGCTTCATTTTGAAAACAAACGTTAAAACATTAAAGATGATGCGCTGTTTAATATTTAACCACTGCAAACACAACAGCATCAATTCAATAGGTGTATATATACTGCATTTTAGGATGGTGCGCATTGCTTTATTTTGTAATATTTGAAGCTTATTAATACTTTCGTTATTTCCCATGAATAACACTGTAGCACAAAATTCAAAATGTGGTTTTATAATTGTGTTATGAATATTTACCGCGCACATTGTTGAGATGTTTTTTCTTATTCTTCTAAGAAAGGCTACTTTTTTGAGATTTTGTTGGTAATATATATCATATGGTTGTTAAATGTTAATTTATTGTCTAGAACTACACCAAGGTATTTTATTTCGTATAATTGTTCGATTGGTATTCCATTAATTCTCAAGTCCACAAAAGTATCATTATTTATTACCATGCATTTCGTTTTGCTTATATTACTTTTAAGTTTATTCATTTGAAGCCATTGAAACAGATTGTCGAGATCACACTGAATATCACGTTTTACAACATTTATGTCATTACCACTCACAAATAAAAGAGCATCGTCGGCGAACAAGGAGACTTTTATTTACAACACCACAAATATCGTGTATATACAGTAGGAACAGAAGGGGGCCGATGGTATTACCTTGGGGTACTCCAAACATTGTACATTTAACATCTGATATTGCACTATTTACATTAGGTCGTTGAGTTCGGTTATTTAAGTAGGATTTAAACCATTTAAGTTCCGTTCCCTTAACACCGTATTTGAACAATTTTTTTAATAATATACTTCTGTCTATAGTTTCAAAAGCTCTTTGGAAATCTAGAAAAACTGCTATTATTAAGCGACAGTTAAGCGACGTTTCACAGGAGTGATTATGATGGAAACCGGACTGATTTTCAATTAAAAGTTCATTGTCACACACGAATTTATAAAATTGTTCATACGCACATTTTTCGACTATTTTTTCTAAAATTGGCAACATATTAATTGGTCTAAATTTATCACAGATTTTAGTATTGCTTTCCTTTGGTATTGGTACTACAGTAGATTCCTTTAAATTATTTGGAAATTCACCCCGTTCAAACGATTTATTTATTATTTTTACAATAATTGGACCGACGATATCGAAACACTCAATAAATATATTTATATTTAGACGAAATGCACCTTTCTTATTCATCTTTTTACATATGGACTTTAATTGGGAACAGGTTATTGCACTAAATAAGAAAGTCGATTGACATTCAGAGATATTATCACAAACGGCTGCATTATTACAAGACAAAATAGAATTACTTATGGCATTGACACTTTCAATAAAATATGTATTAAATTTATTAGCAATAGTCAAACTATCGTTCTCCAATGTATTTCCAAACTGTACTTCACTAATATCTTTTTTCTTTTCATTTAAAACGAGACATTTTAACGTTCTCCACATTGACTTTTGGCTATCGCACGAATTTATTTTATCACACACGTAATTCTTTTTGGCCAGCTGTAGTTTATTTTTATAATTATTGCGAGCCAATCTATAAACATTCCACTCTACTGGACTATTTAACAAACTCGCGCTTTTGAAACACTGTATTTTTATTTGTTTTAGACTATTTAATTCTTGAGTGAACCACTTATTATTCGACTTATAAACTTTTTTCGTTACGGTCATTTGTTCAACACAAAATTTTAAACTTTCCTCTAAATCATTTGAAATACCATGTAAATCAAAGATGTTGTTCATAAGCGAGCATCTGTTAGATATTAATGCTCTAAAATGATTTGATAAAGATGCCGAGTTTTCTTAAAAATTTTCTCGATGAAAACATAATATGTAAGATTAGTTCGTAAAATAGTTTTTAGGCCGAAAGGCAATAATTATAAGATAGAGTTAAGTTTAGGGCGTCCGAATAAGGATCAATAATCTAGAATAAGTATCCTGTTAATTTTAAGTTAGATTTAATCATTTTTGTCTATTATGTTAGTTGATATAAGCTAATAATTAATAAAAATGAATTTAAAAGTAAAGTAAAAGTAATGCTCTAAAATGATTTGTTTTATATTTAAACACCTTAATAAATGTTTGATTCTTGTCCACTTTTTTCTTAAGCACTTGAACTTTTACCACGATTGACTCGTGATCACTAATTTTAAAGTCTGGATTTGTATCCGCCCAAACAATTTTTTCAACAGGAGATATAACAAAATCCAGTAATGTTCGAGAAGATTCAGTTATTCTCGTATGTTTGGATATAATTTGCTTGCAGTTATTGAATCTAAGTATATCATTGAATGCTTTTGTATATGTGTGATCACTATTAAGAAGATTAATGTTGAAGTCACCCAAAATGGTGACATTAAAGCTTGTTTGCAAGACCACTTCTATCCAGTGCGAAAATAACGTACAAAATTCGCGTTCTGAACTGCTCGGAGATCTATAACACACTGCAATTGTTTCATTTAAATCTTCCGTGAAAAACTCGACACATAAAATCCATGCTCGCATTTCTATCTGGTATTTACAGATTATTCTGTACTTGAACATATTTTTTATATACAGGACTACACCACCCGTGTGACTGCTAGTGCTATCACACCGAATCTTACAGTAATTTTCGAGCCTTATTTCAGAGTCTTTAATGTCGTTTGTCAGACATTGAATTTTTTCTGTTTGTATTTTAAGTTTGCGCAGATATACCGGGCAGCGCTTATCGTTGGTTTCGTGACAACAGTCAACGTTTAATCCAAGTGACACATTCATTTTCTCACAATTTTCACAAATAGTTTCATCACTTTTACAGTCTTTTATGGAGTGTTCACCACCGCACTTTCTAGATGCAATTTTATTTTTACGCACATTTGCTTTATGATTATAGCCCTGACAATTGAAACATCTCTTAACGTAAATATATTCTTTTGCAAAACACTTTACCCAACCAATTTTTATATTTTCAAGGCTCATTATTTTCTCAAAACTATTACTGTTCATTTCCAAAATAACACTTAAGTTTCTCCATTTGCTGTTGGTTCTAAATGAATTCACTAGCTTTAAATCACATGTTGCAAGTTCAGGATTTTGTTTTATAATTTTATTGACCACCTCATCAATCGGTTCATCATTTTCTATTTTCATTATACGAGTACATACTTTAGGTTTTATCGTAGAAGGAATTATTACTTCGTAATCATCTTTTAACTTTTTCTCAATTTCACTTTTTAATTTTTCTGAGGACGCCTTATCGCCGCATTTAAAGGCCACTCCGCCCCTGTTATTATTAACACCATTGTTTATATTCATGTTGGTAGGATCTATATTCATTATACCCTATTCTAAGGGTATATTAATTTTGACGCATAGTTTGTAACATACCTTAATATTGCCCGTAGACCCCTAAAAGTTACTATATTTATGATCACCATCGATAGTAATGTCGATCTAGCCATGTCCGTCCGTCCGTCAGTCTGTCGGCAAAAATTAGGCCTTTAAACTGGACCTAGAGAGCTGAAATTTTAACCATATACTCTCTAGGGTCCCGAAATAATCAAGTTTACGAATTTTTGAAATCCGCCCACAGACACGCCCACAAACTCAAAAAAACAAAATTTTGGAAAAAATCGAATTTTGAGCTAAAAAGTTGAAATTTTTTATATATAATCTATGACTCCTAAAACTGCTCGGGATAAAATATTTTCAAAATCCGCCCACTGACACGCCCACAAATAAATAAAATAATTTTTCTATACCCTATTCTAAGGGTATATTAATTTTTGAAAATCCAAAGTTTGAGCTAGGGAGCTGAAATTTATAATATATACTCTCTATGGGCCCTTTATGCTCACGTGTAAATATTTTCAAAATCCGCCCACTGACACGCCCACAATTAATTTTTTTTTTTTTTTAAATTCAAAGTTTGAGCTAGGGAGCTGAAATTTATAATATATACTCTCTAGGGGCCCTTTATTCTCATGTGTTTTTTTTTTTACATCCGCCTACTGACACGCCCACAATTAAATAAAACAATTTTATTGAAACACCCAAGTTTGAGCTAGGGAGCGTTTTTTTTGATAAAATCCTTTAAATGTTATATAACAAAATATGTAGAGCGTTCTTAACAATTCAACCATACTTAGACTTTTGTCACGCACACTTATGAGGGATAGGAATAAGAATAGGGTATCCAACAGTTCGCCCAAGCGGACTGTAGCCCGTGCCTATGTTTTTAATTTTCTTACGTGTTTCATCTACTTCTTGCTTCTTTTTTGGGTCGACAATTACTGATGTCTCGTTCATTTTGAGCACATCAGAGTAGAGTCTATCTCGTGTGTTTTTTTATTTTTTCCGGATAAGGAATAGAAAAGACAGAATATTCGATTTTATATTCCAGAATAGAATGAATAAAGAAACAGAACTGGAACAAAAAGAATGACAGCAATCTGTTTGTGTCAAGTCAATCCAAATAGTTATTTTTTTTCTCTTGATTATTTAGAATTTTAGATTCCTAGGGGCAAAATGGAAGAAATAAATATTTGTATAAACTATATGGAAATTGTGGCATGGCAACTGTTTCTTGATAGTGATAGTGATGAAGCCAGTGCAAACGACTCCGATCGTGAAATTGTTCAAAAAAATCGACTTTATTATGAGCAAATCATACCTATGTTTGATGATCAAACTTTCAAAACCCATTTTCGATTAAAAAGTCAAGGCACAGAAAGTTTATTTTGCTTAATTCATGAAGAGCATGGAATCTTCAGTAATGTTCACAGTGGCCGGCCACAGATTGAATTAGACAAACAAATATTAATAACCTTGTGGTTTCTGGCTAACACCGAGTGCTTTCGGTATAGCGCAAATAATTTCTTACGAGCTATTGATTAATTATTTCTTCTTTTAGGTCTGTGGCAGATAGATTTGGTGTATATAAAAAGGCATGTTGGTCAGCTGTTGGAAATGTTTGCAGACTATTATTAAAAACAAATGTACGGCATAAAATCATTCATTGGCCCACTTCGGAAGAAGCACAGCGTTCTGCGTCATATTTTGAGCAAACAACCCGATTTCCAGGTATATATCACAAACTAAAATATGATCTAGGACACTCATAAACTTAATTTGTATTTCTGGGAGTTATTGGTTGTATTGATGGTACACATATTCCAATAGCAAAACCGAAGTTATTCCCGAATTCCTACATCAACAGGAAAAAATTCTATATTACTTCCAGTTGTTTGCGATGATAAGTTAATGTTTATAGATTGCTACGCGGGTGAAGCTGGTTCAATACATGATGTATGCCTATTCCGAAGATCGAATTTATTTAGAAAGATTAATAATGGTAAGGATTTCAATTCGACCGCTATATAATAACTGATATGCGTATATTTGGTTAAGGTGGAGTTTCTTTTCGTGCTGATCAACATTTACTGGGCGACCAAGCTTATGGGTTAAGGACATACATCTTAACTCCTTTTAAGAATATTGGAGCCCTTAATGAAACGCAGCGAAAGTACAACAAAGTACACTCCAAGATTCGAGTAACAGTTGAAAGAACTATAGGATTACTTGAAACCAGATTCCGACGACTGCATCAGCTTAATTCAAGAACACCGGAAAACAATCCTCTTCTTACAATGTCGTGCTGTATCCTACATAAATTTTGTCTGGCTAACAACGATTTTGTAGACGAGGACATAGATTCTGTTGGTGATTTTCACAACACAGAATCTGTTAATTTCAATGCAAATGCCGAGCGTATTGCAGTAGCTAAACGAAACTATATTTCTCAACAATTGTAATTTAGTAGCTTACCTGTGCAGGGATGGGCTAGAATATCACTGCAGCTGCCCCAAAAAAAAAATAGTACTTGTCGTAAAAGGCGACTAAGAGAAGTGTAAAATTCTTAACTTGAATTTTGTTTCTAATAAATTTAACTCATTTACTTCCAAAACGTTGTAAAATCTTTCTTTATTTAGACTTCTTTTTCGTACGAGTCGCTTGAAGGTTGACCATAGAATGCCGGTCATAGGAACTTTTAAGTGGAAGGAAACGTAAGGAATGGGTGTTGTGAATTAGCCTTAAGGGGAAAGTTTACAATACATTAAGTAACAATCGTTATAATAAAGATAGGCGGGAGGTTTACATGTCCAGGCTAATCCAGGTTGCAACAACACTAGCATGACATTGGCCACAGTGATGAAGTGATTCGAAATCGAGAGTCCTGCCAATATAAGTTATTGTCGAACTAGCGATCTACCCACAAGCGGACCACTATTGATGCAGTAAAGTGGAATAGTTATGATCCCTTTAATGCTAATCATAACCTCGCCGTAAAGAAAGAAAAAGAAGAAGTTGCTTTTCAGAAGCTATTTAAATTCAGTTCTTTTATTAATGTATTATCACAGCACTAATAATAACGAAATAATAAAAAGTAACAAACATTTCATAAATTGTTAAAAAAATAATAAAAACTGTAATTTATAAAAAAGAGAAAATCCTTGAAAAAAAAAAACAAAAAATAGACAAATAAATTCATATAAAAAAAGAAGTATATAATTCATTTAATAAATATATACATATGCGATCGCATAGAGAAGCATGAACTTATTCATTTAAAAAAAGGAAAAAAGGTATTTAATTCATTACATAAATATATATACATATATACACATGCGATCTCGCAGAGACGCATAAACTAATTCATAAAAAAGGATTATTTAATTCAATACAAAAATATATATACATATATACACATGCGATCTCGCAGAGACGCATAAACTAATTCATAAAAAAAGGATTTTTTAATTCAATACATAATGTATTATATATATATGCAGAGAACATAACCATAGTCCAGGGCGACCTTAAAAACAACAAAAATTAAACATACTATCGAATAAAATAAAACAAAATATACTTACTCGTTTATGGTGGTGGATTTGCAGTTATAAGATTCACCAACCTAGTCATTAGGTCTAGGAACCTATATGTTCTCTGCATCTTTTCCTTGTGTCTTTTCGCCTTTGCTTCCTCAGCCGGCGCTTTTCTTTTGCCTACAACTCTTGACGCGTTGTGGACGGTTTCATCAATCATGACGTCGGCAAAATCATAAGCCTGAGGACTTAAGTCGTCATTCACGACGACTGCCGAGTCGTCGCTGGAACACACAGCCCGAGGATTCACTTCGTGCCTCTTATAGAGGACCCTATCCAGATCTTCAAAATGCTTCCAGTACTTGTGATTATTTCCACTGGTATTATTGCGGTCTTTTATTTTTTTATACTGCGCTTTCAAACCTTTCCACTTACCTATACATTTTTCCGCAGATAGGTGCTTTGATCTTATTTGGGAGATCTCCACCGATATATCTTCCCACACTTTTGATTTCATCTGCGTATCAAAATTAAATTGATATCTCTCGTATAGAAAAATTAAGCATGTTATGTCCCCAGGAGACCATTTCAAAAATGTGTTTGATCCTGAGATTGTAAAAGGAAATCGAAAATTAGAATACAAAATTAAATAAACTTGAAATAAAACACATTAAAATATAAAAAAGACAATAAATTTGAAATAAATATAATCACCCATTTGACTGCTTCCTGTTGCTTCCATTTTTTTTTTGTCAAGTGTAGCTGTCAAATGAGAGAATATTCCTTTTATTCCACATTTCTCTTGGAATAAAAAGAATAGATTCCTAGTATGCCAGAATGAATAAAGAAACAACAAAATGGATTATCCGGAATATTCCATTGAATAAAGAAATGCAAATGGCCCATTCGGAATATACCGAATATTCCGAATTAATAAAGAAACACGCGGATAGATAGTGGTTGTTGTTTTTGTTTAACGTGTAAATCAGTGGGAGATGGGAAACTGAAGGCCACATAGCAACAGACTACTTAAAGGAGCCATCGTGCATGTTCTGTAAAAGGAACCAGCGAAAACAGGGGAGTCATATAGCCGGAAGCAACAAATGCATGGTTTTTAGGAGAGCCATCACCAGAAATCATGAAAATTATACAAATAAACCTAAATCACTGCGAAGCAGCCCAGAACCTCCAGACACAAGCAGCAAAATATGAGGGAGCGGACATAATTTTGATTAGCGAACCATACAAGATAGCAACGTTTGGATCTGCGACAAATCGATCGAAGCTTCTATGTGGATATATGGAAGACATGCTTTCCAAGACACCTTCGAACAAACGCACGGCTTCGTGCTAGCCAAAATTAATGGAATGTATTTCTACAGTTGTTGTTACGCTAGACCGAATCGAACGACAAACGAATACCACTCGATGCTAGATAAAAACATAGGGGCGGGCTACAGTCCGCTTGGGCGAACTGTTGGATACCCTATTCTTATTCCTATCCCTCATAAGTGGGCGTGACAAAAGTCTAAGTATGGTTGAATTGTTAGGAACGCTGTACATATTCTGTTATATAACATTTAAAAGATTTTATCAAACAAAAACGAAGCTTTTGTAAAAAAAACGTTCCCTAGCTCAAACTTTGGTTTTTCAATAAAATTATTTTATTTAATTGTAGGCGTGCCAGTAAGCGGATTTAAAAAAAAAACAACACATGAGCATAGAGGACCCCTAGAGAGTATATATTATAAATTTCAGCTCCCTAGCTCAAACTTTGGATTTTCAAAAAAAAGTAATTTTTTAAATTGTGGGCGTGTCAGTAGGTGGATTTTGAAAATATTTACACATAAGCTTAAAGGGCCCGTGGAGAGTATATATTATAAATTTCAGCTCCCTAGCTCAAATTTTGGTTTTTCAATAAAACTGTTTTATTTTTGTTTGGGCGTGTCAGTGGGCGGATTTTGAAAATTTTATATCCCGAGCAGGTTTAGGAGTCATAGATCATATATAAAAAATTTCAGCTTTCTGGCTCAAAATTCGATTTTTTCCAAAATTTTGTTTTTTTTTGAGTTTGTGGGCGTGTCTGTGGGCGGATTTCAAAAATTCGTAAACTTGATTATTTCGGGACCCTAGAGAGTATGTGGTTAAAATTTCAGCTCTCTAGGCCCAGTTTAAAGGCCTAATTTTTGCCGACGGACGGACGGACGGACGGACGGACGGACGGACGGACATGGCTAAATCGACATTACCATCGATGCTGATCATAAATATAGTAACTTTTAGGGGTCTACGGGCAATATTAAGGTATGTTACAAACTATGCGTCAAAATTAATATACCCTTAGAATAGGGTATAATAATCTTACGTTTGGATCTCTGGCTCTCAGCCTCTCATTTTGACTCTCAAATTGGGAGCCTGAATGACGTTTCGACAGAAAACAAATGAGTGATAATCCAAGTTAAAAAAAAATAAGTAAAAATTCGATTTCAATTTATTTATTGATATATTTAACTAAGCTTAATAGAAAATTAGTGACAGAAATTTTCAAATGTTATAAGTGCACCATTTTATTCTGCAAAGTAAAATGAAGGTTTTCATGAATGCGTTGGCCAAGTGAAGTCGCTATTACCGAAAAAATGTCTTCAGTTTTTGTTTAATATTGTGTCAGCGGTACAGGGAAATAACTTCACGGGCAATAACTTCACATGGGTAATAACTTCACCTCGAGTGCGAAATAAATTCACTTTTTTTGGTGAAGTTATTGCCCACAATAGGTGAGCAATATCTTCATTTTTTTGTGGGAAATATTTTCTCTTAACATTTTATGATAATTCAAGAACCGTGCCCCGCACCGGTGCGGGGAAATAAGTCCACGGGAACTAAGTCCACTGAGGGACTTAGTTCCCACATAGTGGGAAATAAAACCACTTTCGCGAAGTGGACTTAGTTCCCATGTAAAGTGGGAACTAAGTCCATTTTTGTATGGGAACTTAGTACACATTCAAAAATAAGAAGAGGGAACTAACATCTAACGTTTAGAATTAGATAAAAAACTGTAAAGAGCAGTTAGTTATCACACTCTTTAAGCAAAATCTTAAGCTGATCATGGTGACATAAAGTCAAAGTTTCAAAACCGTACCTCGCACCTACT
This sequence comes from Portevinia maculata, assembly GCA_949715645.1. Taxonomy (NCBI): domain Eukaryota; kingdom Metazoa; phylum Arthropoda; class Insecta; order Diptera; family Syrphidae; genus Portevinia; species Portevinia maculata. Next base: position 253,200,399 of record OX454525.1, on the reverse strand, counting down.
CCAAATCAAACAGTGACCTCAAGCAGGGGGGTTGCAGTTACACTATTTATGGAATCTACTTGCGATTACTTAACTATTCCCATAAACAGTGCAATGTGCATATGCTTGGGGTCACAGTTTGATTTGGAGTAGGTCAGGGACGTGCTGTGGTGCTTCAGGTTGGGTGTGCGGTATGTTTTTTTGGAGTTAAGTTTGCCTATTCTTAGTTGTAGTCCAGGATCACGACGAGGTCGTGATAGACACCGATCCCATCTCCTTTTTTTTTAATTTTTTTTTGGTTGGTTTTTTTTATAATTTTTATGTTTTTTTTTCTGTTTTTAGTGTTTTTTTTTGGTTTTATATATGTACATTTTTTTGATACGAATTATTGGTTTTTAATACTAAGTTTCAGTAAATATTTTAATTTTTTTGTAATAAAATATAGACGATAAAAAAAGTATTTAGCTGTACAAAAGATCAATTCGCCGAGATTTCATCAAGAAAACTAGCGTAACTTCATCGTAAAAAAATATTTTAGCTTTTTTTTCTTTCTGAAATGATTTTTCTATTGAAATAATTGCAAGTTCTGACAATCTGTCCTCCAGCATTTTATTTCTTGCATATGATTTTATGAGCTTAAGAGCAGAGAAGGAACGTTCAACAGAGCTGCTGGATGTTGGAATTGTTATGATAAGCGAGCTTAGTTTAAAATTTTTTGAAAAGGAGTCTCTTAATTCGAAAGTATCAATCATTTTGGGGATGTCTTTAATAGAAATGTTTTTAAATTGTTCTTGCGAACATTTGTAAAAAACACTTAGTTCATTTCTAAGTTTTATGAAATCAAAAAAAGGACCGTATGAAGGTTTTAAACATTCAAATTCTACAGCTGGAAATTTATTTTGGTAATCAGCAAACTCAAACTTTTTTGAGGAAAGTAATGCTAAAAATTTTATTTTTTTAAGTGAATCGAACCTAGTTTCCATTTGTAAGGACAAAGTGTCGATAATTTCAAAAAATATTTGCCTATACCTCAGTTCAAAACTCTCTAAGTTTTCGCCTCGTTTCCGAACAGGATAAATTGCATTTTTAACTGCCTCAAAAATATTTTGAAATTTTGTTCTTATGTTATTAATTTCAAACTTAACTAATTAAATTTGCTCGCAGCAGAAATTTATATTAAATATTTTTGTTTGTACAATTTTAAACAAAACATCAGTGTGTGTAAAAACATCATTAAAAGTATTAAGCATAAAAACCGTATTAAAAGAGTTTAAAAAGTGAAGAAAGCCTCTAGCTTGAACTGCGTCAGGCCCCCAAGTATCTGGATCATCAATCATTTCTTCAAATAATTGTACCAAGTCACTCAAATGTGCTTGGACCAAATTAACGAGACGCGATGAATAGTTCCATCTTGTTGGAGCAACAGTGGGCAATCTTCTTTTTATTACTTGATCCAAAAAAAATGTTCGTTTTGTGGACTGTGAGAAAAAAGCCGACAGACCAGACAAGCTTGAAAAAAAAAATTTACCTCCCGTAGAAAGTTAACCGATTGAGATAAAACAATGGATAAATATTGCATTTGGAAACTGAGTTTTCACTATAGCTTGGATTCTATTTAATTCGCCTGACATAACTGCGACACCGTCGCATGTTTCCGCTACTAATTTTTCACCCCAGTTTTTATCTGTTATCAAGTCTATAATTTTTTTGGAAATTGCTCTAGCTGTTCGATCGTGGCTTACATCCCAAAATTGGTAAAATTTCTCTTTTGCGGAACCATTTACGTCAACATACCGAAAAACTACAGACAATTGAGACTTTTTTGTAGTATCTGTAGTTTCGTCCAGCATTACAGATAAGAAATTTGAAGTATCAATCTCTTTATCTATGTTATTTGAGATGACAGTTCGTCGACTTAGTGACACAAAAACGTATGTTAATAATTGCTAGTTTTCAGGAGAGACGATTTTGTGATTTTCTTTTACTATTTTTCCTACTATTTTTAGAAAAAAAAATGTTGATACGGCAAGTCCTATCTTCTAAACTACTTCAAGAAGAAGAGGTACTAGAGGTACAATTTTTTGCCACTATATATAGAATGATATATGAAGAAAGATGTCATACCCAGTTCAAAATCATAAAAAATGTTACGTTCTTGTGTCACTAGGGCGACGAGTTGATACTGCATTTATCAAGGCGTTCTGTATGTTGTTAGAGGTACCTTTAAATATGGATGCAGATTTTAAATGATTTTCTAATTTTGGGTCATATTTTGATATAAGGTTCAAAAGCTCAACATAAATTCCCTTATTTTGAGACTCTTCTCGTTCATCGTTTCCCTGAACGCTAGCTCTTGGGAGCCCAAAAAACAGACAGCATCTATAAGCCTTTCCAAAATTTGTCTATTTTCAGATACTTGCTCGTTCTGACGCGATACAGATATTTTTTTTGTTGGTTCCTCAAGCAACAAGTCTATGCGAGTGGTACAGAACGTTTTTATTGTTACGCAACAATTTACGTGAGCTTGGGAAACTATATGTTTATTCGATGCAACTGTGAAATGGTTTAGATCAGTGTATGCTGATGTCCAAACTCGCCTCTCTTGGTTGCTTGAAAAAAGCAAGCAAGGCGAGCAGAATACTTTGCTCAACGTGGGACAGCCACATAGCCATAGCTTTACCTCATAAGTTTTTTCCTGAAAGTATCTAGTAAATGTCTTGTTTTTACAAGTCAAATTTGGAAGAGGTGGTGTCGGCCTACCAAAACTAGGAATTTGTAATTTATCAACCGAAGAAAGCTGTGAAAATGGTTTTTCAATTAGCTTGTCGATGACGCACCTGCAATTTAAAATGTCCGCAATCATTTTTTTTTCTCCGACGATTCAAACGATCTTGTCATTCAGAAGACCAAAATGATAATGAATTCTCTTCCGCAAAAATTGATGAAGGCGACAAAATGACACATCATAGGTACTTCTTATTCTTGCTATATTGCATTAACTTTGCTTGCTGCTTGTCTGGATTTGGTGTGTGGTACATAGAATGAATCCGCACCGCAGGCGCAACACAACGAAAAATAATTCTCAACGACTCAACGTGCGAACGAAAACAACTTGTTTTACCTTGGTGCAAGGAAATGCGAGGAGAACCATCCTAAAGAGGAATTTTTTGTTACTCTGGCCAAAAATGAATTCTCAACTGCCGGCCGAATGAAGAAATGAAAAATGAATGTGGTGCTGGTGAGGTGATTTTTTTTTTTTTTTTTTTTTTGTCGGGATGTGTGAAACTTTCTGCACTGGAGCACTCAGACTCAATACTGGTCCATTGTACTGCCAGGCAGACACACCACATTTTACTGTGGGAATTTACTCGTTTTTCTAAGAAAAACGAGAAGGCGCTTCAATGATAAGGAGCTTATGTTTACAGCACTCACCATATCCGCACCAAATACCTGCCACCTGATACGAGCAAAAGCAGGACAATCACAGAGGAAATGTTCCGCAGTGTCGTCGCTTTCTCCACAGGCTTCGCAGTTGGTGGTGTCGCATAGGCCTAGCACCTTAAGGTGTTTGGCAAAAGCGTAGTGTCCCGTAAGAACGCCAGTAGTCTGTCTGCAGTCTTTTCTGTTGAGAGACAACAAGAATGCCGCGGATTTCCCACAGACGTCGGGGAGCATTTGCTTAGTCTGTCTGCACCCTGGAGAGCCATGCCAACGGCGATTGTGTTCATAGGAAACCCAACCGTCAATGGAAGCCCTTACCGAGGACGCAGGCAGACAGATCGCTGGTTCAGGTCCTGAGAGGTCCCCCTCTGAGCCTTGTCTAGCAAGTTCATCGGAGATCTCATTTCCCATGATCCCGTTATGACCCGGGACCCAGACAAGTTTAAGTGAATTCAGCCTTCCGACCGAATTCAGAGATATCTTGCATTCACGTACTATTTTGGAGGTAGTTAAGGGTTTGAGTTGTCCAAGCTTAGTCGCTGAGAAAACGCTCGACACAGCAAGACAAGCCCTTGGTCTCTCGGACCGCTCGTCACAGAGTATCGTAGTGCCACGAACACCTCCAAGGCCACAGATGCGATTTTTCTACACCCATGGCTCCTGTATGGATGTTATGTGGGCTTTTGTATTCAACACAGAAAGCTTCTTACTGATGAGTGCAGTAGCAGCCTTGGAGTGTTGAAGGTTAATCTGAGTAAATCCAATCATTGGAAATATATCAGCTGGAAGTGTTCTAGTGGAAGGGCACGCAGAAGGTGCGCGCGCAGTTCCACCGACAGGAGTGCTTGAGGTCTTCTTCCTCCGTTTTTTCCTGTTCGACCTATTGGAAGGGGAGGCAGCGTTGGTTTCAGTCAGCTGGCTGGTTTCGGTTGGGGTAACCTCTGTTGACCTGCATCTCTTTGCCATCGCCGCCGGGGAAGGGCAGTTCTCAGCGCTTGCGCCTTCAACTGGCGGTGCAGTTTATTTGCGCCGCACGATAGCCGCCTTTCTCCTTTTCCTCTTTCGCTGGCTCTTAGATGGACGCTGACCAGTGGACGCCGCCTCTGTGGCCCGTTTCACCTGTTCGGTTTCACAGGCCTCGTCGGCGGCATCGCACCTATCGGCTGTCTGTCTATTGGTCTGAAGATTAAGCGTATCAGGTTGAACCTCTCAGCCACTTTCTTCATGTTTCCAGCCCAGTCTACCGAACGTGTCGGAGATAGAGCTGCAGGAATCTTCGGAGGCAAACCTTTTCGCAACTCGAAGGTCAACGCCTGTACAGGCGGGGGGTATATGTATGTCGGTTGGGGAGTCCAGAATCCGTGCCCCGACCGTGGTCGAAAAAACCACGGGTGGATTTTCGCCCATGCGAGTACCACCTGGAGTATTTAAATCATTAAGTTGTTCCTGCATACTTGGTTTTTGGTTTGGTTCGCGATAGAGCTTTGACGGTGTATAAAACGCGGCTATGACTCTAAAACCTCGGATCACGAACGTATCGTACCGAGGTCCCCCTATCCACCACCTGGGGACGCGCCTGGTGGGTAACCAACCCGACAGGTGGTGCGGTGATGAAGTTGAACCTCAAGCCAGATTTTGCAAAGGGAGAATGTATGGTCGTGTTCTTTTTTTTTTTAGTTTCTTTGTATGTATGTAGATTTGTTCAACCTCGGTGCGCTGATGTGAGGAGAACATTTTTAAATTTGAGTTTTGTTTTACTTTGGCTGAAAATGAATTGCCGATGCCAACCGAATGAAGAAGGTGCAAGGTGGTGCTTTTAAAGAGGTAGAACGAAGCTATTTTGATGTAAAAGAGATAATCTAATGTATTTTTGATCTATAGTGAATTTGCTTTACATATATATCGGTGCGTGCGTTAAGTAATGAGGATATCCTAAATAGTTTAATGCTTTGATTGGTAGGTAGGTAGTTCAGATTGTGAATTGAAATTAAATGTAAAAGTTGTTCTAAATTTATTGTAAATAAAATATTGAAAAGAAACTCAAAACTGAATTTTATGAACTTTAGTTATGTATGGAAAAGGATTTTGATAGGGTGTGCGGTGGACACCTCCGGACCTTCGAATGAACGTCACTGGAGTAGGTGCAAGGTCACGGTTCCTATATTACTCTGTCTCAGTTAAAAGTTAATTTCTCTTTTGTTAATAAAAATTGCAAAGTAACTACTTGACTCCTTAATTTTATTTTGTTCTTATTGACAGTATAACTTATTGACAGTATAACTTCACATTAAAAGGGAACTAAAACCACTCAGAGTTTTCGGAATTTATTTCTCACCTTACATGGGAACTAAGTCCACTTCGCGAAAGTGGTTTTATTTCCCACTATGTGGGAACTAAGTCCCTCAGTGGACTTAGTTCCCGTGGACTTATTTCCCTGTACCCCCGCACCTACTCCAATGCAAACAGTGACCCCAAGAAGGGGGTAGGCATTGCACTGTTTATGGAATCTACTTGCGATTTCGCATATGAGGGCCATGCGGCCACTCTGCATCTCCCCTGCTTCGGGTCACTTTTTGATTTGGAGTAGGTGCAAAGGCAAGTTGTTGAAAACAGCATCAATGGAAAGTGAAATAACACCAAATTGGCCTTATTGCGTAAGGCCTTATTTCACGGCACCGATATAAATTGCTATAAATAAATTGTTATATAGCTATTTTGTTATAAATGAAATCATACAAAAACCTTATAAATAACTCCATTTCACATTTGCTGTTCAGTTATAATAGATAGAAAATATAGATGGGAAATAACTTCACAAAATTTACGGTGGAGTAATTGCTCACCGTCAGTGGGCAATAACTTCACAAAAAAGTGAAGTTATTTCCCACTCGAGGTGATGTTATTGCCCGTGAAGTTATTTCCCGGTACCTTTGACAGCTAGATGGAAAAAACAGCAATAAGCAATTTTTAAAAAGCAAACAAAGTTTGCATGAAGGGGAGTGCAAGAGCAATTTTAGTCTTATATGTTGGTATTTAATAAAATTTTAATTTTGCAGATTCGTATCAGTATGTACTTTTTGATAAAGGACGTTGTTGAAAACGGTGAAGAGGTTTTTTAAGAAAACATTCGAATGTCCGGACAACATTTTGAAATGTTATGCACACACCTTCAACGCCTTAGAAAACAAGACACCAACTATAGAAAATGTACCTTACCTAGTTATACCACTTGGCAAAAAAGTTGCAACTGCTATGTATGCACTGGGGTCCTCACCACAATACCGTAGCGTTGCAAGTCTCTTTGGAGTAGGAAAATGCATGGTTGGCAATATGTATTTGAAGAGTTTTGCGAAGAAGTGTGGAATATACTGGCACCAACATAAGTTTCCGCTTATCCACTAACTAAAGAATTGGTTGTGGACAATGTAAATGGATTTAAACAATTTGGTTTTTAACTGTGTTTTGGAGCAATATGCAATTATGGATTTAAAAACAGAAACATAACAGCATAATTATATACTATGTTTGTATTTTTAGATGTTTGTTACATGGATGGCTGCTGAAGATGCCGCGGATTACTTCAATAATTCAAGAAAATAGAACAAATAAAATAAATATAGACACATTATTGATGCTATGTACATACGTATATAACTTAACAAATAAAAATGAGTGGCCATAGATTGGAAATATTAATAACGCACCATTTTATTCTCCAAACAATATGAAGGTTTTCATGGTTGCATTGTCAAGAAAAGTTGTCTTCAATGTATCGCTAGTATTGTGGTAGCTAAAAATCCCCTTCAAAAAGCTGTTCCCGTTTGATATTCCGGTGAATTCAAAAATGGAAAAAAATTACAACAGAAAATTACGATACCGATGTTTGCATTAATGAACGTGTGGCAGCTTTGGTTGGGCATACATTTGCAGTGGTGCGTTTACGAATTGGCCCTTCTTGATGAGGTTAACACAATCTTGTTATAACACAAATGGTATCACTAAAAATAACAGATCTGTCTCTGCAATAAAGTAGAACCATGACACTCGAAACCAACCCAATAACTTAGAAACTGTTTTATTGACCACCTTAAATCTAACAAAAGTAAAAATAGAGAATGCTATGTCAACACAATGGTTTCACCCTCCTCGATGTCATCCGTCGATTCTAGAAAAGAAAGTCACACATATGATACGCTGTTCTTCCCTGAATTGTAAAACGTACGTTGCAGTGGCTCAGTGGTTAGTTTGTCGGACTACTAATCGAAAGGTTCCTGGTTCAATTCCCGCCGCGGCCAAGTAACATCTAGAGTTTATTCCACTGCCCCACCTCTTGGGAACGTCTGACAAACATCCAAGAGTATCAATTGTCATGAGAAGCTTCTCAAAAATTTGTCGTAAAAATTGTAGGTCCTTCCACTTCGCACATGAAAGTGGTTGGAGAAGCTAGGTTTAAGGCCCTATATGGGCCGTTAATGCCTAATATTTATTTTTATTTTTTTACGTTGCAAATTCATCTGGCTCAGCGGATGCCGGTTCTTCTTCTAGCTGATGGATTGGTTCAGTAGCTGATTAAACTGCTGGAGTGCACTCAACTCTCAACTTGATGTTCCAAATTGCCATCATCTTACATTAATACTCTTGCTCTCGTTTTTGTCCTTCAGCTGAATATCCTGGATGCTAAAGCACCGCAGTTTTACAGCTCAACGATCATCTGCCAGAGCGATTATTAATTATTTAATCTCTCAAAATATAAACAAACACAGTTTTTTTATGTTTGACATCTCGTCTCCAGGCTCGAGTTGGTTTATACTGCAGATTCGGTAAAAGTGTGTTCGCAAACCAAAATTTACATGCAAACGTGGTTGGTTTCCGAGATTTATTTTCAATCTTGTTCTTAGGATATTTTTAATTTTTTCTTAAAAGATTAAAATTTGTTTGGTTAATCTTCAGATTTAGGGAAGATTTAGGCCAGGTTAATTTTACTCTCGGTTTAGTGCTGGGTGAAGTCATTAGCATTAAGTTTACCCTTGTTAATGAGAGCATATATTTTGTTTTCTCCTGATTTATAAAAAAAAAACAATTTTTGCTGCTTCTGACTCAAGTACCTCGGAATTTGTTCTTCCCATCTTGTCGAAGTTATCAGGATCTGGCTTAATGCGAAAATTTGGTTGATTGTTCAGGTCTGAAACCTCATTGATAGGGAATGATTCGGCCGTCAGCTAACGGTTTTAAGCGTAAAGGACGATGCTCACAAGGCTGATGCCTCTTGGTGCAGAGTAGGCGGTCTCATATTTTATGCATCGGGCAGATGGCAGTGAGGTTCCATTCGCCGGGCAAACATTCCTCCGACGATATTTTACGGATGAGAGGGTCTATATTACTTACCAGGTCATTGCAAGGATGCGAATAAAGCTATGTTTGTAGTTCATCTGCACTAAAATGTTTGTTAGATTCATGCTTAGCGCTTGCCACTTCTTCTGTTTCACTTTACGGCATTCCTACTATCCGCTTGTGAATGTTGGCAGGCCTCCCGATTTCGGATCACTCCATTTGATTCCTATCAAATGCTGGTGTTGTTGCATTTATGTGACTCAGGAGTTTTTAGACCTGCCACTTTTTTAAAATTTCGAAACGTTCATGCTGCCATTATGAATTCTTGTTTGGTCGACTTTTTAAGATATCGGTGATTTCCAGCTATGTCAACCCACGGTTGGTATGCACACTTACGAGACATTTTCAAGATTTAAACGGTTAAATTTCCTCAATGTGATTTCTTCCCTTATTCGCCTTTTACGGGAGGCGCTGCAGTGATATTCTTAGCCCGTCCCTGCACGGCTATCATTTCGGTCGGGTGGTTGACATTTTCTGTTATCTTCCAGATTGACTGCTGCATATCGCTCGTTGGCGGGACTTTGACGGGACAGATGTATGAAGCGTTCTCGCTATTCCCTTTATTATCTTTACAGGCCCAGGGCAACTTGTGAATCTAGTGGTTGCTTTTTTCACTCTCCCAAAGAAGTTTTGTACCTGTTTCCTGCTGTTGCATCTCTGCATCTCCTCGAGTTCGCCTCTCCTCGCGCCCCTCGCGGTGCTCCTGTTCTTTTTTCTTTTTCCTCAGCAGGTATTTTTCTTGCTGTCTTCTATCAACGTAGAGCTTGCGATAGGTTTTAGAATTTTTCCCAGCCATAACTTGTATGCAAGCCTCCGTTTTAGCTTTGTTTGTCTGAGCATTCGGGTTGTGTTGGGAGTCCGTTAAGTTAATATTTATTAAACCACTCTGCCCAGCAATCCAAAGGCAACCATGGCGGTTTGTATATGATATAGTAGTATCGTATAATGGATCGATATAACGGTCTAATAGAGCCTGGACTTCGCCCTTAGGCAGTAACCCTATCTAACCTAACCTAACCATGGCGGTTTATGTTAGCTTTGTGTATCACCCATTTTCCGATATTGATGTACCCAAGCAAACACTAAATTATATAGCTAAGCCGTAAAGGGTTGTTATTTAGTAATTTGTGTACCAATTTTATCGAACAGAAATGTATGGTTTTGTCTTCTGTTTTGTTCGAGATCTTCTCTCGAAGATATGGTATGCGTTCACCTTTTGTAATAATACTGTTTACCAACTTTGCGGCAAATAAGAAAATAATTGTTTTGTTTACTAACAACATCTCCTTGTGGGCGCGGTACGGTACAAAACCCCACAAAACTTGTTTGATTCCCAACTTTTTCGCTCCAGTATGTGCATTTCGCAGTTGTAGTTCTAGGAGACTGGTAAACTCGTCGGCTCTGATTGATTGTAATTAATCTCGCTCATTTCCAGTAGTCCTGGAGACGGCAGAAGCGTTTCCCTTGGTACATAGCGATAATTAAGGGTATGGAGATACTCCAAGATAAAAAGTGCGAGGAAATATGATCCCTGAAACACACCGACGAATATTTGAAAAATGCAAGTAAAGCAGGTTTTTAATGCATCTACAACTGATAATCAAAAACAAATAAAAATACGAACAATACAAATACGAAACGCTATATGGGTGATGGCAGAGGGCCTAACTTCGATGCACATTAGCATGAAAAAGACTGATGGCCGGTGGCGGACGGCCTTAATACAAACTAACTAACGGGCTCCTGATCCGGTAACGTAATCTGTCTGAGACACTGCAGCTTTCCATCCTCCACGATCTCGGGCACGATGCCGTCGTTTAGACTAAGCGATATGATATCCCGGCTTAGTCTTAAAAATGGTGAGTTCGCGTTTGTATTGTTACCTCGAACGTTGGAGCTAGGGGCCAAAGATCACTGAAGCATTATTGTCATTTTGCTAGATGTAGCGGAGCCAACGTATGCGAAGTAATTGTAGCTTTTTGGACAACTTCCATATCTTGGTCCAGCTCATAGAGTTCGCGGTTGTATCTTTTCCTCCATTCGCCCACCTCGCACATAGGACCAATTATCCGATGGAGTAGTTTTCTTTCAAAAGAGCCCAATTTTAGCTCTAGTTTCCTGCTTATCGTTCAGCAATCGGCGCTATAAAGAAAAACTGGCAGTATCAGTGTTTTGAAGAGCTTACACTTGATTTCCCGGCTTAGGATTTTTTTTTTTTTTTTTTGTAATTCATTTTTATTTTTGGTTAAATTACAACTAACTTATAGCTAGACAAAAATTCAGAAAACTAGCATCTATGGAATAATCTTTGAACAACCTTACTGTCCCTATGCGGGTGCTCTACGGTAACAAATAAAAATCAATGATACCTAGTGCCTTTTGGCCTAAAAGTAAAGTAATTTTTATTTTTTTTAATATAAAAGTATTGGTCACCAAGAAAGTGGCTTCTTTGCATCTTTTTTTTTTTTTTTGTTTGTAACAAACTATTTACAACCTACAAATTATTACTCCTTATAGTTTATAGACTACTTACAAAACTAGACTCGCCACATTTTTTTTTAAATTTATTATTTAAACAAACTAAAACCACTTACAAACTACAAATTATAAACTATTATACTACATAAATGTACTTACAAAAATAGAATAGCCACCTATTTTTTTTTTTTTGTATATATGTACCTACTGTCCCGGCTTAGAAGTTTTAACGCATTTGTGCTGCCAATCCCTTGGATCTCCACGAGTTGTCATTTGTGGAGTTTATGTTTACTCCGAGGTAGGTGTACTCTCTTATTACCTCGGAAATGCTGCTTTCAACAGTGACGTTTTGTCCTGAGCGGTTGACAGATGTTTTTTGGTTTTGTCCTCTTGAATTTCAAGAACAATCAATTTTGCCTATTTTTTAATCGCAATGAAATACTCAACCACTGCACGCTGAGATCGGCGGATGATGTTGATATCGTCCGCGTACCCCAGTAGCGGATTTGTTAAATATAGTGACTTTCATATTGACACCTGCTCCAATGTTGAGTAAGTCACATGGAACCGCATCTCCGTTCCGGAATCCAATGCAAGTTTGCAATAGTTCGGGGGAGCTCCTTTCAAACTGCACGTTGCACTAGATCAGTTTTGTCAAGGGATCCAAAATTTGGCCATCGTCACTTAGGTAATCAATGTTATCATATGCAACTTTAAATTCATTGGTATTTCCAGGACCTACCCCAGTGTAAAGACTTCATCTATTCACGATCTACCGGGGTGAAAAACTCAGTGGTTCGTGCCGATTATTTGGTTTTAGAACGGCCTGGACCATTCTCACTGTCCAACGGATTTTAAATATGACATTATTCAATATATGCCTCGATTGTTCTTGCAAGACATCGGGTCGCCTTTCGTGTAGACAGAGCATACGGAGCGATAGCCGAGTTACCGGGCATCCTTTCATCCACCCATACTTGGTTGCTGATGTGGTGCATAACCTCCATTTTCGAAGACCTCCGATGGTAAGCCATCAGAACTGGTGGCCTTATTATTCTTTACCATTTTTAAAGCTACACCAACCTCTTCAGTATCGAGAAGTGGAACCGGTTCCTCACTGACTGCACATATGTTCTCATCTGGCCTTATCGCTCTCGTTCTACATGATGCCCGGCCATAATCCATAGAACCTCTTACGGGCTCTTTAGTACAGTTCTCAGTAAGGATATACACATAGGTAATCTTATAGAAAAACAAATATAATAATAATTACGGGCCGATACAATACTAACCCAGACATACATTTTCCAAATAATTTAAGACACTATTAGATATGGAAATATTTTAAGGCTTAGTTTTACTAACACGCAAGCCAATCACATGATCATTTAGATTATAGATTCTAATCATGCATCTAATAGGCTCATGCCTCCCATAATTCGTTCTACGATGAGGGCTTAAACCTTAAGTCAACACTACGTAAGTTATGGGCCCGCCAAAAATTAAAGTCAAGAGAAGACAGCAAATCAGGTGCATCGATATGAACGGACATAAGCTGGTCTTAAAAATATATATTGCTATTTAGCCTTCGTTGAGAAAGGGGTATGAAGAAGCTTGATACATTGACTGTAAAGAGGAAGGTTAAATGGACCATCCTCATCATGGATCATGGATAGATTATTAACAATGAAATTGTAATGCTTTGTAAAATCTAGTTTGGGATCGAAATAAACACAAAATTGCTTAAAGCTATGAACATGACAAAGGGTATGCAGAGACAATGAATATTGAAAGGTGGAATGGAAATACTTTCTAGGGAATGCCATATGCTGACATTAAGTAGAGAAGAATAAACTGTTTTTAACACACCAAATGGCGACTTATGTCGGTTTGAAGAAGAATTCTTTCCAGCTGATAAGTGACAGATTTATATTTGTTCATATCACCAGCTTAGAACAGAATATTGCTCTGATTTATAAAGGGTCTTTCATTAGCGAGTTGACAAATTCAAACTTCCAGTGTGAACGCGCCCTTAAGCCGATTTCCAAACCGTCAATGTCAAAATATTCAGTAAAATCCACATTTTTATCAGGTTGAAAATCCTAAGTGTAGAACAACGTTTACAAATATTTAAAATTCCGACATTCCGAGTCCGTGGTCGCATTTTTAAGAAAGTTAACGCCAATTTTCGTCCGTAATTCTCGTCCCAGTAGACAAGCAATTCATAGTCCAGTGAAAAAGTTTGAGTCAGAATATTCGCAGCTTGATGTTGCCGTGCCAGTGAGACTACGTTTTGTCCCGAAGTGTGGAGAATATTGCTGCCGTAGACGCGTCTGTCGCAAACCCGCCAAATCAAGTCACTGTTTGGTGCGGTTTTCATGTTTTTCGTCGATGAAAATGACTGTCACGTTACGATAAATGGTATTCGCTAAAGAGACGTGTTGAAATGCTATTCCTTTGCACAATTGCATGAATTGGGCATCAGTGATATCTAGTTCCAACAAGACGGTGCCACAAGCCACACCGTGGGTCCAACAATCGAGTTATTGAAGTCTCAATTCGATGAACGTGTTATCTCGAGAAACGGACCAGTCTATTAGCCGCCTAGATCATGTGACTTAACGCCTCCATACTTTTTTATGGGGCTACACTAAATCAGTGGTCTATGCCCACAAGCCGGCGACATTACAGGAGCTCAGAGCCAATATTGAACGAAAAATAGCGGCCGTATCGGTCGAAATATGCGGCCAAGTCATTGAAAATTGGGTTCAACGTATCGACCATGGGGATACAGTGCCGCTCACTTGAATAGAACCCCCCCTTTGCTTCGACTTCCAAGTTCAATAACTTTTAAACTAATAAAGAAAACAACTCAATTTTTTTTCAATTCAAGTTTATTAAATTTTGTAAAACATAATAAAAAATGGTGTCTATATTGAAAATGATAATTTTACTATACATTTTAAAGTGATAGGACTCGAAATATTTGTATTAAATTTTAGCTCATTTGAATAGAACCCCCCACATAAAAAATACATTTAGGAATATTTAAACACTCTTAAGTTTTGGTAAATATTAAGGAACATAATTTAAATTAAATTTAAGAATAAAATAACAAAAACTAGTAATGGGTACTTCCACCCTGTTTATGAATAACCTCAAAAACTCTGTTAGGCAGAGAATCATACAGTTTCTTGATATAATCCAATGAAATTGAGGCCCAGCTACATTTAATTGCTTCTATAAGTTTATTTTTATTTGAATATTGTTTGCCTGATTCGTAGACCTTCCGAACAAGCCATCCCAAAACATTTTGGATGATGTTCAAATCGGCCGAGTATGGTGGCCAGTTCAAAATTGATACATTTTGGCGCTCAAGGTAAAGTTTTACCACTCTGGCGTTGTGTATTGGTGCATTATCCTGTTGTAGTTTCCACGGCAAGTCGCCAAACAGCTCGTTAATGGAAGGGAAAACCTTCTCGAGTACGCCAATGTAAGATTGCGCATTCATACGATGAGTCAGAAACTGCAATTCTAAAGTGCCATAGTACGTTATGGCTCCCCAAACCATAACACCGCCCACTCGGCTGTGTAATTGATCCAATTGATGCTCCTCTTTTCGCAAATCTTGGAAGTAGTAGGTAAATCTTTCACGACCCTCAAAATTATTTTTTTTTTCATCGGAGAAAACAACACGGTTCCTTTCCTTACTCCAGGTCATGTTAACGCAACAGAAACAAAGACGTTGTTCCTTACGGGACGGGTTAAGCGGTTTTTTTTTAACTTTAAATGCTTCAAGTGTTTAACCTTTGAAATAACCCGCTTTACCGTAGAAACACGGCACTTCTTTCTTTTATTCTGACTGAAGAATCGTGCAAATCTGACGCGAGTCGCAAAATTGCTCTTTTGTCAGCAGCGGTTACGGCACAAGCAGTTCGCCCTTTCATATTCTTACCATAGTTGGACTCATTGCGTAGAAATGTTGATAAAACCTTGCGGCTTCGCTGCATTTTTTTTAGCTATTTGGTGAATAGACAAGTCACACTGGCGATAAGCTTTGATTTTAACTTTCTCGTCCCCGGCCAATGATTAACCACGTCCCATTTTGACTGTAATTATTTAAAAATAACTTAAATATATTACAGACAACTTTTGCATAACTACCTGCCTTGGATTGCATGTGGAAACTAATATTATATGGGGGGTTCTATTCAAGTGAGCTAAAAGTTAATACAAATATTTTGAGTCCTATCACTTTAAAATGCATAGTAAAACTATCATTTTCAATATAGACACCATTTTTTATTATGTTTTACAATTTAATAAACTTGAATTGAAAAAAGAAATTGAGTTGTTTTCGTTATTAGTTTAAAAGTTATTGAACTTGGAAGTCGAAGCAAAGGGGGGGTTTTATTCAAGTGAGCGGCACTGTATATGAATGGAGTCGAATTACGTTCAAAAATGTTTTGATAGTAATTCAAGTCAATAATTTTTTTTGAAATATCTCAAGTAGTTTGATTTTATTTAAAAGAGAAGTTGTCAAGTCCTTAATGAAAGATCCTTTACATGCAATAACATTATTAATGTTTAAATAGGATTGGTCCTGGGTGACTTCATTTGGGAACTCCAGACTGAGCTTTGATAGCGATTCTCTAAAGTTAATTTGATTTAATTAATTTTATGAAATCTTGTGGGAAACTATAAGCCTTTTGCTTAAATTCTATGATGCTCTGTGAGTTAATTAGTTATGTTTAACGATTAAATGGCCAATGTACCTGACTTCTCTTGTTTTAACACCCTGAATATATGATGTTTCAAGCGTTGTAGGAAGCGAACTTATAGGAGGGTTGATATGGTCTGAGTTGGTTTCTGTAAATAAGGGTGTGTGCCAAATTCTAGAGAACTTGGCTCTGTACTACCGTGCCCCTTAATCGAACCGATGTTCTGTGAACGCAATCAGGAACGACTTCCGAAATCGCTTTAACAAGACAATCATTGATTTGAAAGAATATGTTGGTAAAAGTGTTATATCTTATACCTCTTGCAAAAACCTGAAGAAGCACATTCATGAGCAGTGTAAACAGCATTGGCTCTAGCGTTGAGCCTTGCGGTACCTCAATGACAGTTTTCTTTTCATCGCTGTTATTATTTTAGATTTTCAACTTTCTCGTGCTTCCTGTTAAGTAACTCTCCAACCACTTCCCTAGAGTGCATCTCACTCCTATCCTAGCAAGAGCCAAGAGTTGTTGCGTAAGGCAATGAGTGCTCAGAATCCCAATTATAGTTAAAATACGTTTAGTAGCTTAAGTAAGTAGAATAGGTAATTTGTTTTATATAAAATATAAAATCTAAAATCTAAATAATGATGCTGAGTTTTTTGTTTAAATTTTCTCGAACAATATATATGTAAGATTAGTTCGAAAAATAGTCTGTAGGCCGAAACTCAATAATTATAAGATATAGTTAAATTTAGAGGGCCCGCCTAAGTAACTATAATCTATGATAAATATCCTGTTAATTTTAAGTTAGATTTAATCTTTTTTGTCTAGTTGATATTTAATAACCAATAAAAATGAATTTAAAATTAAAAAAAAGTGTGTTAGACAACTAATCTTAAGGTCTCAGGTTCAAATCATGCCAGGGCCAACCAACGCCTAACAGATTTTTCTTCCACTGCCCCACCTCTTGCGAACGTCTGAAAAACATCCAAGAGTATCGGTTGTCATAAGAAGCTTTTTAAAGTTGCCGTTCGGATTCGTCTTAAAATTGTAGGTCCTTTCTACTTCGCACCAGCAAATGGTTAGAGAAAATAGGTTTTAGGCCGTTAATGCTTAATATTTGTTTCTTTATTGGTTTGCATGTAAAATGATATGCCTGCAATAAATTTGTTAAGTCAATTTCTTCCAAACATTTTTCCTTGTGAGGTAGAATTGCAAACGGTCGTTTATTTTCGTACATGTTTTTTATGCTGCTTCTATATATAGGTAAGCTTTGAGCATAATTAAGCTAAACAGACTAAACGGGCAGGTGAATTTCGCAGAGAAGTATTGGTTGTTTTTTGAACGAAAGGGTTCAGGTTTATTCTTTTGATTAATTATTCAATTGGATCTCCATGGATTTCGAAGGGCGCATTTTGATGCCTCATGTTCTATGAGCGCATATTCCCCTTCTAAATATTAACAATACGTACCTAGATTATATTAGATTGTGGGTGGAGGTGGTATAATGTATCCAGATTACTGCGACCACTTGTGGCCCTATTTTGATATCCTCCATTTAGAGCTCTTTCATGATGCCGCAGTTTGTTAGAAAGGCGGCTAATTCTTTGGTAGAGACTATGTCTGCTGCTTCAAGGTAGAATTTACATAGGAAACGTTGACGTATTTTGATTAAACAGTTGCATTCACATAATATATGTTCTGCTGTTTCACAGAAGTGCCCTGTGAGGAAGCCTGTGCCTAGTCGAATCTGACTTCTACTTAGTTGTAGTAGTAGCTTCGTTTTTTTGTGGGAACTATTTTTCATAAAGTTTTTATCCTGCCTGTTTCTTTCGGTTTCCCTTCAGAAATTTGTTTTCCTGAAGCCAGGTTTTTACACAAATTTTTATAGTGTTTATTGGTAGCCCGCAGAATGGTATTGGCATCATAAATTGGGATGCGGATCCTGTTCTGGCTAGTTCGTCTGCTTTTTTATTGCCTTCGTATTCACTGTGCCCAGGCACCCAAATCAATTGAACTTTGTTCGTGGTGCCCAGTAGTTGCAGGAGTTGGAGACAATCGCAGACCAGGTTTGATGTTATTTTAAAGGCGTTAATTGGGAGTAGGGCTATCGGAGAGAATGTAGATGTTTTTGTTTTTAATAAGTCTGTTTAGATTCTCTCGAATGCATAGCTCTATCGCGTGGATTTCAGCTTGAAATACGGTGCTGCTTGTGTCCATACTAGCGTATAGGCATGTCTTAGTGCGAGGACCGTATACTCCTGCTCCAACTCCTTCATTTGTTTTCGATCCGTCTGTTTATCATACATGTGAATCTTTGGAAAATGTGGGTTTATTCTGTTACCAGTTTAGACGGTCTGGGAATGTAATCTTGAAGTTGCGTCGGAAGTTGTACTCCAAGTAGTTCGTGTTCTCTGAGTGCCCGTAGGATTGCAGAGTGGACTAGGTTGGAATTTGATTCGTCTTCTGTGATGAGCGTATAGGCATTTACCATCGATTCTTTCATGAGTTCTAGGTGAAGTGGAGGGATGCTTAGAATAATTTCAACTGCAGCTGTTGGTGCAGTTTTCATTGCATCAGTTGCACAGACACATGATAGTCGCTGTATTTTATTGAGCTTAGCCTCTGCTGACATCTGCGATGCTTCATACCACCAAACGGCGGCTGCATACGTGATGATAGGTCTTGTAATTGCCATGTACATCCAAAGTGTCATTTTGGGGTTCAGTCCCCAATTTTTACTAAGTAGGATTTGGTGGCCCATAATGAGGTCCTGGCCTCATCAATAGTTTTGGTAAGGTGAGAGTTCCATTGCAAGGCGTGTGTGGTTGATTTTCCGGGTTGGTATAGGCATATTGATACTTGTGAAGGGGGTTCGTTTGAAGTGCCCCGTTTCTGATATGTCTATCAAGGATTTTTTCCATAGTTTTGAGGAAAAAGGAGGTGAGGCCTTTTGGTCTATATGACTTTAATAGTTCAGACGGTCTGCATCCTACCTTGGGTATATATTTGACAATAACCTCTTTCCATAACCCTACGTACCTACTAACCATTTGAATCTGGCGCCTCTAACGACCTTATCACTAATTTATTAATTAGGTTTTATAAAGTTCTGACATCAACGACAGAGGTGAGTCTCTTTTTGATTATATTCTTAATACTAATCTCATTGTGTGTAACACTGGTAGTGAACCTACCTTCATTACAAAAGATAGACAGGAGGTTCTAGATATAACTCTGGTCTCCGACTCAATCCATCAGGAAATTATAGACTGGAAAGTCTCGGCGGAACACTCTTTTATTGACCACCGTTACATTCAATTCAGTTTAGCCGATGACCCTCTCCGCCAGCCAGTTCTTAGGAATTATAGGAAAACTGACTGGCTCAAGTATAGAGAAGTGCTGGAAAGTTCAATGAAATCTGAACTCCTTAGTCCCCCCCGGAACACCATGGAGCTAGATAAGAAGGTCAGGGTACTCACCTTGGCTCTCAATAAGGCTCTGGCTTCTGCCTGCCCGCTCACACGGCCTAGAGGCAAAAAGAAGCCGGTTTGGTGGACCCCAGCACTAGGACCTCTAAGAAGCAGTTGTAGGAAACTGTTCAACCAAGTCAAGTTCACAAAAGCTGAAACCGACTGGGCTTTATACAAAGCATCTCTCAATGCTTATAAAAAGGAACTGAGGAAAGCCAAACGCTCGTCTTGGAGACTCTTCTGTGGAAAAATAGAGGAATCTTCGAAGGCATCTAGGCTAAGAAAAATCCTCTCAACCAACCCAGGTATGCCTAGCTGTTTAAAAAAGGCGGACGGCTCCTGGACCACTTCCAGCGAAGAATCGCTCAATCTACTACTGGATACACACTTCCCAGGTAGCTCCCACGTTACTAGCAATATAAACCTGTCTAGGTCAATTGCACGTACGACTAACTTTAAAGGTCTGACTACTAGGGACAAACTGCTCTGGGCGTACACAGCTTCAAACCATACAAATCCGCGGGGCCAGATGGCATAATACCAGCTGCAATTCAAAACACCTCGGATATCATCTCGCCTTTGCTTGAGATAATCCTGAAAAGCTGCGTGAAAATGGCATACATTCCGCTGTTATGGAGAGAAGTAAAGGTAGTATTCATACCCAAAGCCGGTAAATGTTCCCATGTAAATCCTAAGGATCTCAGACCCATAAGCCTATCGTCATTCCTTCTAAAAACATTAGAAAGGCTGATTGATATCCATCTACGTACTAACATAGATACAAGACTTCTGTCTACGGCTCAACATGCATATTGCAAAGGCAAATCTGTTGAAACAGCCTTACATACGTTAGTACGTTCAATCGAATACTCCCTTCACCATAAGGAGTACACTATGGTTGCATTTCTGGATATTGAGGGTGCTTTTAATAACGTCAATACATCCGCGATCGCAAATGCACTGTCAGATCTAAAGGTAGATGACTCACTTGGTGAGCTTATTAATCTACTTCTCACAAGTCGGATTATAAACTCGAAACTGGGTATGACATCGGCCAGAAGATCTGTCAGTAGAGGCACGCCACAGGGTGGAGTCCTATCTCCCCTCCTTTGGAACTTAGTGGTGAACAAGCTGCTGATGTGCCTAGAAAAGGAGGGCTGCAGGGTGATTGCCTATGCAGATGACGTTGCAATTGCCACGTCAGGGAAGCACCTAAATACCCTGAAAGAACTTCTCCAAAACGCTCTTAATAAGCTAACCACATGGGCAGATCGTTGTGGGTTGGGTGTTAACCCCCACAAAACCGAACTTGTTCTATTCACTAGGAAACACAAAATTCCATACATTGATCCCCCCTCTATCGGGGGAACAAGTCTAGTCTTTTCGGACGAGGCAAAATACTTGGGTCTCATTCTGGATAGAAAGCTTAGCTGGAAACCTAACATTGAGGAAAGAGTTCGCAAAGCTACAGCAGCACTCTTCTCCTGCAAAAAAGCCATTGGTAATAAATGGGGGCTCCAGCCCCGCATTACCAACTGGCTATACATCTCGGTAATAAGACCGATACTTTTGTACGGGGTTGTTGTTTGGTGGACTGCCCTAGATAAAGCGATAAATCGCGATAAGCTAGGCAAAATCCAACGAATAGCTTGTCTCTGCATGAGTGGTGCACTGCGCACTACCCCCTCTGCTGCAATGGACATTCTGTTTCACCTGACACCCCTGGACATCTTTAGTAAGCAAGTGGCTGCTAGTGCGGCTATCCGCCTCAAAACAACGTTCCAATGGTCCGAGAATGAAATCGGCCACGCATCTATTCTGAAAAAATTTGGAATCCTCCCCAGTAACATAGACTACACCACCCCTCAGACCCTTTTTGACAAAAACTTCAAGGTCAGGATCCCTCCCAGAACATTCTGGGAAGGGCCACCCGTCGAAAATAAATCGATCCATTTTTATACCGATGGATCCAAAACTGACGCGGGGGTAGGAGGTGGTGTGTTCTCTGACAGGCTGAATCTCAGCCTCTCCTTTCGACTCCCTGATCACTGCAGTGTGTTCCAGGCAGAAATCTTGGCTATTAAAGAAGTCCTTTCGTGGCTGAAGAAGAGCGTGTTATCCGTTACGGATATCTGGATCTTCTCAGATAGTCAAGCTGCATTAAAATCCCTGGACTCTGGGTTCACAAACTCTATCGTAGTCCGTGACTGTCGATCATCTCTAGTGGAGATGGCGAAGCATTTTAACATCCACCTATGCTGGGTGCCAGGAAATACAGACATTCCAGGGAACTTTAGGGCGGATGAACTCGCCAGGAAAGGAACCACACTGCCCCTTTTACCTGATAAAGGTTCACTAGGCATCCCAATCGCTACATGCAAACTCATGTTTATGAGACAGACCATTGAGAAATGTAACCTTAGGTGGACGAGTGGCAACACTTGTCTAGCGACAAAGCAGATTTGGCCAAAGCTGGATCTGAAACGGTCTAAGTGTTTGATATCTCTAAACAGACTTCACATTGGTGCTATAATTGGTGTGATCACCGGACACTGTCTCATAGGCAGACATGCAACAAGGCTTGGCGTCCACGCAAATGACTTCTGCAGAAGCTGTTTGGACGAGGAGGAGGAGGAGACAGTTCTCCACCTTCTCTGCACGTGCCCTGCTCTTTCTCAAAGGCGTAAACTCCATTTAGGATCCTTCTTTTACAATGATCTTAACGATCTCATTAACACTGACATAAAAAGTCTGTCAAGCTTCATCAGAAGCTCCAACTGGTTCAACGAGTAGTAGGATGATACATCCGTTTGGTATCACAATGGGCCTGTCACTGCCCTAAGTGTGTCGGCCTCAGCCGACTGCCACTACAACCTAACCTAACCTTTTATAATGATTTATAAATGAATATCAATTGACATTTAAATTCAGACACTTGCACCCCCTCAACATAGAATAGGAAAGTATTATAGGTGTACTCATACTTATAGCAGTCTAATCATAGAGGCCAATTCAATGTTATGTTATGTACGTTTAAACATACATAAATAGGCTAACAAATTTTCCGTTTTTCATGTTTTTAAATCGGGATTGCGCCCTCGTTATCGTTCATAATCTGGAACTGTGTTCTCCCGCGTATACGCGTATGGAATCAGAGTGTCTTGCCCCGTGGGACTACATAATGTTAATTTTATGAATATGCAACAAAACAACGATGCTTATCTTTGGTATTTTGTGCGCTTGGTTTATAATCGTTTTGTGGCTCAGCTTGTGCTCTTTTGTCGACGCTGCTCTTGTTGTTGTTTTCGCATTATTTTGTATTCGGTATTAGGTTCATCACCAAGAGTTGGACGGCTGGCTATTTATAGTCACAAGAAGATCATTGCGCGAAATTACCAAACGTAATTACTTAAAAAATAAACAAATAAAAAAAAACAGAGACGAAAACAAATGCCGATATATTATTTGAACACCAACGAAGAGCAACGGCAGCGGGTCGGGGTGGACCGTTCTGACATATTTTTTTTGAATTATGACGGTATGTAAAACAGGCAAGCTACCCAGGTTCTGTAGTAAAGTAAAGGTATACTTGAGTAAGCTTTCGAGCTCATTTCGGGGGCATTCATCTCCATTGTTTGGTTTCTTTATTGCATAAAGGTATAGGCAGTAGTTGATAGTTGTGCTCTTGCTGGGGATAAATATATATGTGTCTATTTGTTCTACTAAGCGGATAGCCTCAACCGTTAAATTTACTTTGGAATTGGTAATGTGCTTTCAGTTATTAAAGCGGAAACTTTGTTTCGGGGGTAATTATGTATTTAGGACGGGTAGCCGAATGAGTAAAAGCGTATTTAATGCAACATTTGAGCGGAGCTGCCTCTATTACCCATGGGGAGTCATTTTACGCGTATGCGATTACTGTAATTGTGTTTATTATATGTCAATTTAAAATGAATCTGTATTTATAATTGGATTCTTAATTTGATCGCTTTTAAACAATCGAGTGAATGCGAAGGGTTGTCAAAGCGGTTTGCATTAGTTTGATATATTTGGAAAGCAAGGGTGTCAATGGTAGGTCATCATAATGTGCAATTAGTGATCAATCGGATCTAGGCAACATCGAGTGTATACACATTATAGCATTGGTCCACATGTTAGTCAAAGCTCAAATAATATGCAATGGGTTTTTTGAAAAGGGTGTGCATTTTGTTGGTCGAGATACAATGATCATAATTATACGGATAATAGCCATCCCTTTTTAGCAATTTCCTACTTGGCCACCCTTTGGGGTTCACCGGTTCTGACATCGTAAATATCGACAGGCCTCCCGGTTTTGGATCATTTCTCTACTGAAGTCAATCAATTGATGTTGTTGCTATATTTGTGTGAGGAGTTCTTAGGCTTGCCTCCTTTTTTAGGAATTCGACATGTGCATGCTACAGTTATTGATAATGTTTTTTTTTTTGTATTTTATGTGTACGAAAAGGGTTTTGATTCCCACTATGACGTAGATGCGGGCATTAAGGAAATGGGTCTAAGGACGACAGCGGAGAAACTAATGTTTGTTGGCTTGAAATGTTAAAAGATTATAATGGTTAGGAAAAACAGAGCGAGGAAGAGCATTCCACATTCGTGCTTAACGGCTAAGAAATGATTCTGTATATTTGATGAAAATATCGATAAAACAGCGATAGGCAGGAGACATAATGATGATGAGGTTTAGCGCTGCCAACTGATGCCATGAAAATTATGCCCAACTTTTTATAAAATTATGCCCTTCCCAAGGAAATTATGCCCATTTTTAAAAATTTCAAAATAAAAAAAAATATGGAATAGGAATTCATGTTTGGTGTTTATTAGTATTTACATAATTAAAGAAACTATAAACATAAGCAACATCAAATCACAGACAACAAAATAATTCATAAGTATTTAATCTAATAGTGAAAATCACATAAAAACCTAACAAATAAATTAAAAGCTAAAACAACATAAACAAAATCACAGAAAGAAAAAATCATTTACAAAACATAAACAACAAAAGTTAAAATTAATCATTTTGATTTTCATCACAGTCTTTAAAATCATACATTGTTTGGGTAAACAAATTAAAATGGCTTTCATTAAACTCAATTTCATGGCAGCCTTTATTTTTATAAAGCCTTTTTGCGTGTAATATACCACAAAGTTTCAACATTTAATGAATTTCTTAACTTGGTCTTGTTTAGATTTACTGCTGAAAAAATTCTCTCAACTGTAGCTGATGAATGTGGGAGACAGAACATGTTAGTTACAAACTTTTCTAATGTTGGAAACATTTTAGAATCATCCCCTTTTTTCAGATCAAAAATTTGAAACCAAAATCGTGCAACTGACTCTTCTTTGAAATTAATTGAATGTACATTTCTAAGCATCCTATACTCAATATCTATTGCGTTTAATTCTTCTTTTGAAATGAGATTTGGAAAATGTAAAACTAACGGAATTATAGACGGTGTATTTAAAATTTCATTAGGATCTATTAATGCCATGTCTTTTAAAAATTTAAGGGAATTAAAAGGAAATCGCGAACATATCTGTTTCGCAGACTCTTTCGACAATTTTCGCGGTACACAGCAACGCACCCAGGGTCTAATGTGGTGGAGCACAAATAAGCCGTAACTTTACCTCCTAAATAAACTTCTTCCATTGGCAGAAAATTTATTTCATTGTCGAATTTTAAAATCTCGACGGGTGTTTCGCGAACATAGCTGAACTGCATGTAATGCCCTAATATATTTTTGTATAATTCTACAACTCTTTTATATATTAAGTGAATTTTCATAGTTTCGCTTTGCATTTCCTTGTTTATTAATATAAAAAACGGTAAAATGTACTCCAAAAACTCCAAATAGAGCCTCGTATATGGATTTTCTAGTTCCTGGCTAATGTTTTTTCCCCCCATCGCTGAATAAAACTGTTCCTGAACCTTAAAAAATCCTCTAAGAGGCTTATAATATTTAAGAACAACACTTACACATTGACTTAATGAAAGCCACCTGGTATTTGAAGGATGCAACAATTTATTAGGCTTTAGTTGCCACAACTCCTGGTAGGCCGCAAATTCAAAAGTCCTTTTAGGACTACTGTTAAAAAAACTGTATAAGTCTCGTACTAATTTTTCAATGGAATCTGGAATCTTTGAACATGCATAAGCTGCAACTAGGTGGAATGAGTGGCATACACATTTTAAAACCACTAAATTAGGACAGTCTTCTTTTAATCTGCTGCACACTGAATTATGTTGTCCCATCATGACGTTGGTACCATCGGACGCAAAGCCAATTAGATTAAGTCTGTATGGTATTTCGTTTTTCTCAAACAAATCTGTAATATATTGGTACATTCCGGCCGCCGTAGAGTCCTCCACTTCAATTAAGGCACAAAATGCATCTTCAATTCGACAGCTGATGACGGTTCTTACAACCAATGCTAGTTGCTTTACACAACTATTGTCGGTTGATTCATCTATGATTAGTGAAAAAGTATTTGCTCGAAGTAACTCGAATAATGATTTTTGGCGTTCTCTTCCAAGTACTTTTTTCACAATCATAGTTGCTTTAGTTCGTCCACACTTTATACTTTTTGTTGCATCTGCACATTTAGCTGCATTTTTGACTATTGCACACAGATGCGGCATGACATTGAATATGCCCAAAAGGCATAATTATGCCCCAGTTGGCAGCTATGGATGAGGATGACTAAGAGAGTCAAGCGATTTCCCGATATCTCGATCACGTATAAGTTTTATCGCGCGTCTTTGAATTCTGTTTAGTAGCGCCAAATGAGTTTTTGGTTCACCAGCTCAGCTATGAGCGCTGTACTGAAGTTGAGGCCGAATAAATAAAAGATCAGAAGGGGTTAATTTCTTGCATCGCTCGAGGAAGCCTATAATTTCGCAGCGTTCTTAAGCACATCGAATATGTGGTCGATCCAACGAAGGTTGTCATTAACACACATACCAAGAAGGGAAATCCGTTCGGTTCCAGCGATGCAAGTAGTTTTCATGGATTATGGGAGAGTGTTCGGGTTTTGCATTAATGACGGCTTCGCATTTTGGAAGCATTAAATTCAACCCATTGGTTGAACTCTGAACTGAAGATGAGGGGCGTGATCCAAGAAACGAATATGAGAATCTGAGGTTACTGTCATCAGCGAAGGAATGGATTGGATTAGAAGTTACAGACAGGAGATCATTTATAAAAATGATAAAGAGGATCGGATACAAAACTGAGCATTGAGGAACGACAGCCCTTATTTGGTGAATTGCAGACTTGAAACCGTCGAAAATAACTTGAATCGAACATATCATCGAAGATACGCATTTTCCACAAGAGACCATGGTGAAGAAATTGGTGCAAATTTTAGGTAAGATATGTCATCAAATCACCACTGCATCGTTGCTGCAAAAATCTTATTGCCGGTCATTAAGAAGTTTTCGGGATTCAGAATATTTCAATTATAAACTGCCCCTAGCATTTTTTATAGTTGTTAAAATGACCCTATCCGTCGAAGCGAGCCGACCAGAAACTGTTGATATAGGTACCTGACGAGTGGACATAACCTAAGCAGAACAACGAATTTGTGTGAGCGTGGACTGACTCCAAAGAGGGAGTTAAAAATCGCTTTATCCCGCGAATGGTGACATCCGGATACCTACTGTGGATTTCGAACAACGGTACTGGCCGAAAAGTGGACATACATACGAGTAACTGAGTACTAAACACTTTAAAAAAGTGTGTGTGAACTCTTTTACGCGCGTTAAAAGTTATACTCCTTTGGCGTGATGTTTGTGTAGGGGGTTGGGAAATATAACTGATAAAACTTCAATTTAGTGAAATTAATCTTGAACACAGAAACATAGCGTGGTTTCTAAGAAAATTTCGGAAGAATATAATTTGTTTGGGTTCCAAGGAGCTCCTGGTAAAATAAGTTGAGTTCGTTTTGAGTTAACGGGTTCCCGACCCGAGAAGAGTCTCTGCCTGAGACACTGCACCCCTCCATCATCTGCGATCCCGGGCACGCTGCTTCCAGTTCTCCAGACCAAGCGCTCTGGCATCCGCGATGGCTTGGTCTTTAAAACGGAGGTTCGGTCTTCCTTGCCTTCTCGAACCAGGGGCTGGACCATTATTTTCCTGGTAAGTTCACCTAATGTCAAATAAAAGCTCTCCTCCTCTTTCCCACTGACAACCAACTATACCTACTCCCAATGCTTCTCTTAAACTCTCCAGATCTCCTCTAAATCGCAATCATTTCCGCATAAAATAACATCAATTGTTTTTGTCCTCGTCTTCTCAACAATATGATTTTATTGCGATCACCGAGACTTGGCTTAATAAAGACCATCATAATGCAGACATTTTCGACAATAAATTATACAATGTATTTCGTAAAGATCGTTGTGCTCAAACAACAGGGTTAGTTAGAGGGGGAGGCGTATTGCGTGCAATACGCTCCATTTTTACATGTGTTCAAATGAGTTTGCATTCCTCCACTTCCTAAGTTTCTTGTGACATAGATCAAATAATTGTTAAAGTTACAATTGAACATCATTTTGAAATCAATTGTCAGCTATATTCCGCCTAGAACTTCAATTGAACTATACAAAATACATGTAAACAATTGTCTATTTTATTTATCTAGGCTTAAAGTAAATCAACATGTAATAATAGTAAGGAGATTTTAACTTATCCTTCGTTGATTGGATGTATGATGTTGATGATTTAAAACTCATACCATTTAATGTAAAATACGATTACGAAACCGTAGTAATTTTTTCTTTTACGAGTAGTAATTAACTGCAAATTAATAGCTGTAAAAATGACTTGAATCGTTTACTTGATTTAGTTTTTGCAGATATAGAATTAAACATATTTGTAGATAAGTCCATATCTCCTATTGTTCCTAACTCTATTCACCATATTGCTTTGTCTATTTACTTTGAATTTTATAAATATTTTAAACCAAATTGTAATAATTCAAAATTAATCTATAAAAAGGTTAATCCCCAAAGCATAGCGAGTTACTTAACTCAAATTCCTTGGCATAAAAACTTTCAGCCGTCGTTAAGTACAAGGTGGCGCAAAAATAACCTTCCGATGTTTTTTGGCTGTAATTTAAAAAAAAAAATAAAAACTTTGATTCTTCTTGTGGATTATTTTTATTTGGTCTTTTAATTTTTTTTACATCAAGTCGAGAATATGATGTCATGTAAATGGCCGCCGCCACATTTGATTGTCATTTGAGCCCTTTTTATGGCATTTTCCATCACTTTGGCCAAAACTTCCGGCGATAGGTCCTCACATTGTTGACGGATATTGTCTTTAAGAGCTGCAAGAGTCTGAGGCTTGTTGACATAAAACCGCGACTTCAAAAAGCCCCACAAAAAGAAGTCTGGAGCGGTCAAATCAGGCGATCTTGCTGGCCAGTGCAAATCGCCAAAACGGGAGATAAGGCGGCCGGGAAATGCATCCTTCAGCATATCGGTTGTGGCACGTGCAGTGTGTGCCGTTGCACCGTCCTGTTGGAACCACATGTTTTCCAATCCCAATTCATCAAGTTGCGGCAAAAAGAACTCGTTGATCATTGCTCTGTAGCGCTCACCATTCACAGTAACCGTTTGGCCCGCGACGTCTTCGAAGAAAAAAGGTCCGATGACTCCTCCAGCGAAAACAGCACAGCATACAGTGACTTTGAGCGGGTGTAATGGCTCTTCGTGGGTTACACGCGGATTTTCAGTGCCCCAGAAGCGTAAATTTTGCTTATTTACGTACCCGCTAAGATGGAAATGGGCCTCATCACTCATGATTATTTTTGATGAAAAATCATCTTCCTCTTGGTGGTGATTAAGGATGGCTTGAGCGTATGTTAGACGCGATTGGCGGTCAGCAGTTAACAACTGATGCACCGTCTGGACTTTGTACGGAAACATCTTCAAATCTTGTACCAAAATTCGCTGTAAAGACCGTCGACTGATACCCATTCGCGTGGCGCGTCGTCTGGTCGATGTCGACGGCGCTTCCATGACATCTTCGGCTACAGCAGCAATATTCTCTGCAGAACGGCTACTCCGGGGTCTGCCACGCCTGGCAGCATCTCGTGTTGTGCCAGTCTCTTCGAGGCGAGCGGCTAAACGTCGCAGTGTTTCACCAGTAGGCGTTGGACGGGTAGGAAATCTGCGACGAAATTCACGTTGTGCCAAAGTCACCGACCGTTTATTGCTCAAAACTCCGCGTTCTGGAGCAGTGTAGCGTAACATTGTTTATTAACGTGTATTTCGCATGTGTTTACTACACAAATGTCAAAACAGAACTGACATTAGGGGCCAATCGCAAAATTTATAGCATTTTCTGATAGGAGGATTACTTTTGCGCCACCTTGTATAAGAAATAATTCAAAGCCTTTTTTGCACCTAAAGCAAAAAAAAACTTATAAACTGCTTACAAAATCGTATATCAATTCATTGTTAATAGGTAATTATACTCGACTTGAAAGGGATTTCAGGGTTCTTAATACGTTTCTCTATAAAAGTTATATTTTCTCAACAGAATCTTGTCAAAAAACAATAGCAAAAGCTTCTGGACGTTCACTAAAAACAAACAAAAATCTAATGAAATTCCTAGAAGCATGCAATACCTGGGTTCAACTTACTCATTCCTTCAATCTGCAATTCATTTGCAAAAAAAAAATCCAAATATACAACTTCTGTTCAGCAACTATCTTCTAGTCTATCTTATACAGAGAGTCCGATTAGTATTGGGTGGTTAAGTATTAGCACTTCTGAAGTTGAAAAAGCACTGCTGAATTTAAACTGCAACAAGCAGCCCGGGCCTGATAAAATTCCTCCAATTCTTCTTAAAAAGTGCGCTGCAGTGGTCTTTTTAACTCTTCCCTCTGCATACATTTTTAACTCTTCCCTCTCCAAATGCAAATTTCTCCCGAGTGGATAGAATCGTTTATCATCCCGATTTACAAATCGGGTTCCAAGCAGGAAATTTCCAATTATCGCCCGATATGCAAATTATCAATATCAAATCAATTCCCAAGCTCTTTGAATAGATTGTTTACGATAAATTAACACTTTTGCTGAGGGAAGTTATTTCACCCTTCCAATATGGGTTTGTTGCTGGTAGATCCCCTACAACCAACCTTGCTATACTCTCAAACTTTGTCCTTTATAAACTTGAAAAATGATATCAAACTGATTTGATATACACTGATTTCGCTAAAGCTTTTGATAGAGTGAACCTTACTATCTTGATAACCAAACTGAAAAAATAAGTTTTCACTCTGGCGTTTTGAAATCCTATTTATCAGGGCGTATTCAATTTGTATCAATTTATAATAATTTTTGACGATCTTAAATTCCTAAGAAGTACTCAATCTGAAGATGATTGCCATCGCCTGCAAGATGACCTTGATAGACTGGTAGAATGGTGTCACTTTTACACTAACTGCTCTGTGTCGTGGTGTGCTTAAAGCAAGCAACTATCACTAGCAGAAATTTGCCGGCACTAAAAGTGCTCGCACAGGCTCATTATTTCGTGCAGGTGTTAGTAAGGACAAAACAATTAAAAATACAATAATTATTATGTACCTATAAAATACTAACACAGACACAAAATCATGCAAACAATTTAGGACATTAAAGCATTATTACGCAAAATATTTTTCAGCCTAATTTTACTAACATGCAAGTCAATCACATGATCATTTATTATAGATTCTACTCATGCGACTAATAGGCTCGTGCCTCCCATAATTCGTTCTATGATGGGGGCTAAACAATAATTCAACACTGCGTAAATTATGGGTACCACCACGAAAATTAAAGCCAATAGACGACAGCAAGTCAGGTGCATCTATTTGACCGGATATAAGCTGCTGTAAAGGGGTAACATTTGAAAAAGCTTGATACGTTGACTGTAAGGAGGAAGGTTAAATGGATCATCCCATGGAAGTCCTCTAAGTGCAAATCGAATAAATTTACGTTGAATGGCCTCTATTCGATTTGAATGAATGTTGTAGAACGGTGTCCAAACTTGAGAGGCATACTCTAGAATCGGACGGACAAAACAATTGTTCAATTACATAGAAACGTAAGGGTCATTAAATTCTTTGGCCCACCTTTTTACGAAGCCCAGCATAGAATTAGATTTATTAATAATTGAATTAATATGCTTAGCAAAAACCAGTTTGGGGTCGAAATAAACCCCAAGATCCTTGCAATTATCAACATTGCAAAGAATATGTTGACACAGAGAATATTGAAAGGTGGAAGGGATATTCTTTCTAGGGAATGTCATATGTTGACATTTAGTAGGGTTCAGGGATAAACCGTTTTTATCACACCAATTGGCGAAGCTATTAATGTCAGATTGAAAAAGAATTCTGTCTTGCTGAGTAGTGATAGATTTATATATTTTCATATCATCAGCGTAGATCAGGATATTACTGTGATGTATACATGCCTTAACATCATTAATGGCAAGTAGAAATAAAATTGGTCCGAGGTGACTTCCTTGGGGAACTCCAGAGTGAGCTCTGCGATCCTCTAAATTTCACTTGATAAACCCTTGATCTAAGGTATGAATTAACCAATTTTATGAAACATGGTGGGAAACCAAAAGCCCTGAGCTGAAATTCGATTATTTCATGGGACATCTGGTCGAAAGCCTTAGAGAAGTCAGTGTATATGCAATCCATTTCGTACTTATTCTCTAAGGCATTATAACAATTATGCAAGAAACTTAATAGATTAGTGACAGTGGATCTGTTTCTTACAAATCCATGCTGTACATTACAAATTATATTGCGACAAAGAAATATTAACTTTTCACAAACAATTTGTTCAAAAAGCTTAGGGATACACGAAAGTTTTGAAATGGGCCTATAATTAGTGATATCACCACGTTCGCCTTTTTAAATACAGGTGTGATAAAATCACTTTTCCATAGATTAGGGAATCTACCAGTAATAATGGACAATTCAAACAGATACTTAAGATATGGAGCAATTGCATGACTGCATTTTTGAAGAACAATCGGTGCAATGCCATCAGGACCTGATGAATAGTCATTCTTCAGAGAAGAAATACATTTTAAAATTGTTTCCAAATCGAATGAGTTACTACTAAAACTTATTTGGGAACAGCTAGTTAGATAACTAAAATATTGATCATCAATGTGAAGAGGGGTCTCCCTAAATGACTTACTGAAATGATCTGCAAACATATTGCTTGCGTCTAGCGAATCAGCAGTTGAAGAACTATTGTAAGTAAGCTTCGATGGATAACCATCGGTTTTTTTCTTAGAATTGGCAAAACCCCAGAAAAGTTTGGGGTTCAATTTTAAAGAGCATTCCATTTTACTTATATAGTCAATATATAAGTTACAGGATAAAGATTTGAATTCATTGAACAGAGTGAAATAGAGTTCAAGATCTGAATGGCAGAGACTTTTTAAATAGTTCTTCCAAGCCCTATTACGTCTGTTTGGTATCGATTTGAGCTCTTTAGTGTACCAGGGATGGGACGTTTTCATATTTCTAGAGGATTTCACAGGAATCACTTTTTTCATGCAGTTATCCATCAAAGAATAAAAAGAACCTACTGCATCTTCAATATTAGATAAGGCAGCAAGGTTAAAATTAAAGCTGTTAATTTCATCAGAAAGCCTTTGAAAATTTGCTTTCCGAAAGTCAAAAGATTGCGAACGGTCATACAAATTACTATTTTCGTACAAATATGCGCCTAGTTCAATAAATACATCCAAGGTTGGATGATTGTTATCTATGTTAGTTATACTGAAGTGGGATTCCAGAACCACAGTACTAACAGAGTCAGAAGAGAAAACAAGATCGAGAGTTCGATTTCTGAAATTTTTTATACAGCTTGTTTGCTGTAAGTCAAAAGACAAAATGTTGTCTAGTAGATTTTTAGATTAGATTAGATTAGATTCTTTATTTCATGAAATATATGTATAATAGTTTGTGTTTGAGAACACGAGCATGGCAGAAATAGCCGTCTGCCGTTGTCTAGTAAAGAGAGCTCTTGTTGGGCAGAGTCAAAGGATGAAATGAAATGAGAATCGTCCTCAGAAGGTACCCATCCAATATGTGGCAGATTGAAGTCGCCTATAAGTAAGACAGTGCTGTCACAACAAGATATGTCAAAAATATGGTCGAGAGCCATAGAAAGTTCCGGATACAAAGAACATAGATGAGACTATGGAATGTACGCATTAACAACATATAAATGTTTGTTCTTAAGCGTAATTTTTACACAGATAACTTCAACATTTAGTTGAAATGGAAAGTCAATCTTTCGTGACTCAAAGTTGGAACGAACATCGATCAGGACACCTCCTCCAAGCGCTTTCAGGTCATCGTTATGACGGTCGTTTCTGAATACGGAGAGCTCATGATTGAAGAGTTCCGTGTCTAAAATTCCGGCATTAACCCATGTTTCCGTCATGGAGAATATATCATGAGAGAGGGCTTGGGAGTTTAATGGGTTGTTCTTAAATGTCTCCAATTGTCAGTGTTTTTCTTTTATCAGAAATTTTTCGCTAATTTTCTTTGAATATAAAATTGGAAGCATTATTCTTGAAAGAGTTCTTGAAAAAACTAACCCTAAATTTAATTTCACTTAACATACTGTGTACATTGCCGCCAAAGTAATTCAATGCTTGGTTTCATTAAACGCAATTCCTCAGATTTTTCTTTTTTCAAAAGTGTTAGCCAGTTTTTTGTTTTCACCCACAACACACAAACAAATCAAAAAACGTTGTAAAATCAACCTAGTATGTCGGCTGGCTAACACTTACGTTATTGTACACAAAATAAAAAATCCACAGCTATTTTATGTCTGGAATTCTCAATTTGTAAAGTACTGTTAAAATTATTGAATAATGTATTGCTTTGATTTTATCTGAAATAAATTTATCCATCTATCTATCACTTACTTTATCGTACATAGTACATAACTCAGTGCCAAACA
Source organism: Portevinia maculata (assembly GCA_949715645.1). NCBI lineage: Eukaryota > Metazoa > Arthropoda > Insecta > Diptera > Syrphidae > Portevinia > Portevinia maculata. The sequence continues at coordinate 253,165,882 of OX454525.1, read as the reverse complement.
ACTTCATCTAAATTGTATTTACCCGGATTAACTCTACCCGCCGTAATACGTTTGAGTACTTTTTTCAGAGATACTCATTGCCTCCAATTCACAAATCAATTAAGATGCGCCGGAGAAGATTTAATCTTCAGTTTACTTTTTCAGCTTTACTTCTTCACCTTTCTCAATAGTAATTTTTCAAGTTATCACATCCACATTGAAGGATTTAAATTCGTTTAGGTACAGTACGACTCCTAACACTCACCTTGCAAATAAATATCTCATCGCAAAATGAGCGATGGGTAATTTGTTGTGTCATTCAGTTTGTGGAAGTTTTTTTCCTTGTTGTTGTTTTATAACGAAGTCCATAGGCTTCATATACACACGCACCTCATAATACCATGGTGCTCGTATAATTTAATGATAAATACCTGTTTTAGTATAAACTGATTTTTACAAAGGGCTCCACGTTTATTGTTAATAACTTTCAAATGCATGAGCATTTTAAAATTCCAATTTGAAAACTCAAATATACATTGTTTAACAATATTTATTGGTTAGTTTGAAAATGTGTAGCCCCTCTTCTAAGCCTTGTAAGGGCTTGATTTTATGCTTTTAGGCGATTATTTAATTCAATTTTCAATTCTTTTCCAAGTTTTTTGAGTATTTTTCTGGACTTTTTGGTAGCTTTGGTTGCTCTTGTCTTGCGATCGAAACGGTTTTGCTAGTTCGCTATATTTGGGTGTGTGGTTAAAGCCATTGTTTGTTGGTCCGTCATCTTCTATTTTTAAGCGTTAGCAGGATGAAATTAGCAACAAATTGAATGCAAATCCAGTCAATAAAATATATGCGGACTTTATTCTATCAATTTTTATATGCAATCCCGGTTAATTTACAACAAATTTCATTTCATTTCGATAACGGAAGCAATGGGGTTCCAAAATCTGACGGAGGAAGTTCGAAAATTCGGCATTTTGTAATTTGTCTTTCACAAGAATCCGTTATTTTTTTACGGCGCCAAAGTTATCGTACTCTTGGCGGTTGTCTTGATTGGATTGACGATCGATAAACGACAATGTCGTAGCACTTGTATCCGGTTGCTTCAAAAGCCTGAATCCATCTATGTATGTGTATAAAATACTATCCCAACGAGTTCCTATACGATGCGGATAAGTTGAACAGGATTGACAATCTCCTTATATGGGCATTTCAAAGTAGGCTTGTATATTTTAGTTCAGTTCAAGGAGTGCTCAGTTAAATTCGAATTGACTTACTGAAATAGTTCGCTCTTCTAAGCGGAACAACGATTTAAGTTCAATACAGTTCACGGTTCGGGAATATGAATCTGGTGTGATGTTTGCCGATTGGCCGTCAAATTATCGTTTTAATGCGAAGCTCTACCAATTCTTAAAAACTAACTGAAGAATAAAACCTAAAATTAAATAATACTATACGCACATAATACTAAAAAAACTACAAACATCTATTATACTTAATTGTAATTTAACATACAAACTTAGCATTGAGCTTGAGTACGATATTAAGTAATTTTTTTCTAAAATTACCCCTACGTCATAGACGGGGCGAGATAGACACCCCCCTCCCATAGTAAAAAATGCTTGTTTTTGACCCCTCTATAAAAAACCGTTATCAATTTTTGACTCCCTAGTTATCGTACTCTCCCCTAGCATTGGATATCAAGCATACCAAAACCATATCAAACCAATATGCATTACGAACATGATTGACCCATAGAGAAATCGCCTTCAAGGTACTACAGCCAGGAATACCGTTACACTTCAAAATCAAACAATACGTGTGTGCACACACGAGTACATAAGAGAAGACGAAAATTTCTTCGCAGAAACTGTCCACAACTTCCTTCAATACAACTACATAACTCAATCTTACTTCACACAGATAAACAACCTCTAAATCTGCAATCTGCCTTACAAGCGCTTTTTTGCGTTGCAGGTTATCTTGTGTTGTTCAAATTAACTACTGGGTCAAAATCAAGTGAGTCTGCGAACTAGTTCAATTGTCATAGTTCTTTTTTGAACTAGTTAGTTTCTGAACTGCACAACCATAATTCAAAGACTCTTGGGTAGAGATTACGCTTCGGTCAGGCTTAATCAACCCGGAGGCATCCATATTGATGCAAAAGCGGTAGTACAGACGACGGATGCTATCCCGGTAATACACCGCCGCTACCGCATTGCAAAAGATAAATGGACCAGTAATCTAGAATAATTATTCTATTTAATTTTAAGCTAAGCTTAATCATTTAAGTCTAGTATATAGCTAAAAATTAAAAAATTAACTTAAATAACTTAAAACTGAAAACTACAAAAAGGAGCGACAACTTTAGATATTATATGTAAATTGATTTTCTTGACTGTTTGAAATATTTCGTATGCGGTCTTTTGTAATAATGTTAATCAAAATAAAATAATGAGTCAGGTATCGTGTGTCGTGGGGTGAACCCGTTAAGTTAGGTAAGGTTAGGTTAGTGGGTTGTTGTACCAGTTCAGCTATACCACACTTACGTCCTTGTGGTCCCATTGTGATACCCTTGTGCGCTCCTTTTTGCTCGTCGCTTCTTTTTAAATTTAAAAAAAAATTCCAAATCTCAGAGCACTCAGACTTGGTAATGGTCCATTGTACTACCAGGCGGAAATCCTCAACACAAAAGTGTAGAGGCAGGAGAGAGCAAGCTATCATTCGTTTCGCTCCATTAATGGATGGCGTGTGTTGTTGCTCCCCGTGCAGGATTGAACCTAGACCGCACGCGTCACACGCCAACACACTAACCTCTACACCGTCGCCACCCTTCATCACCCTTTACTCAACACTTTCCAGCCATCTTGATGTCCTTAGAAACCTGTAAATATTTTCCATTGAGACATCAGAAAGTTCATGAATGTCATTAAAGATATATCTTCCAAAATTTCTGTCTCTCAGGTGACAGAGACTCGGGCAGTGACAGAGATGCGAGGCGTATCCTCATGGGTTTCCTCGTCACGCATCCTTTACAGATGTCGTCAGCCTTGATATTTGATTTTATTGTATGGTTCTTTAGAAAGTTTTTGCCAGTAAGGGCACAGACCAGCTTGTCATACCGTACGAGTTCGTTGGTCCTATACTGTTGTCATACTTTGGCCAATGTCACAAGTGGTTAGTGATTTCCATCTGCGGTTGGCTTTCATCCGCATCTTATATTCTACCCGCTCCTTTAGGTTGCAGAATGGCGGTTTGATCAAGTGAAATGCCCGACATTTCTCTATATCTATTCTCTAGTTCTTTGCGTTTTTTCTTTACATGCGCATTCCATTTCAGCTTTGCATTAAGTGTCATTCCAAGATCCTTAGCATCGTTTCCAAACGGAATTCGGACCGAGTTTGAAAAGACCGGTAAATTATTTATTTTCTTCTAAGTAAAATTTATATGAAGTGCGATCTGCCAAACCTTAGTCCATTCATTTACTCTATCCAGAGCTTATTGCAGTTTTTCGGTAGTCTCTTCGGCCGTTTTACCAACTGCCAGAATTGCAGTGTCATCAGCGAATGCAGCTAGCTCAGTGCCTTCTACGTGTGGTATATCACCAGTATATAATAACTATAACACTGGACCAAGGACGTTTCCTTGCTGCACCCCAGCCATTATTTCCTTAAAATGTGAATATTCGTTTCCACATTTGACTCGGAATAATCTATCAGTTAAGTAATTCACATGTATTATTCTATGCACCTGTTCAACTGTAGAATGCTTGCTTCTGAAATCCAATTAATGATCCGGAATGGGATGCCTTTCTTCTAATCATGCCTTTCTTCTATTCGCCTAATCAATATTCTCTCGTACACTTTGGATATAATTGGAAGAAGCGAAATTGATCTATAAGACGTCTTTTCGGTGGTTTTCCGGACTTAAGAACCATTATAACTGCAGCGACTTTCCATTGATTGGGGACATAGTCTAGTCTAAGCGCGACGTTTTAATAAACAGAAGCTTAGTTAAAGCTTATCTAGATAGTGCTTTAAGAACCTCTCCCGTGATTAGGTCGTATCCAGGAGCTTTTTTAGGCTTAAGTTTTCTTATTTCTACCTTAAGTTCGGTTAGCGTTGCATTTTTTATTGCACTATTGACCCGTCTAGTGTTTATATTTTGAGTAAGATGTTACCCATCAAAAAAATGTAATATGGAAGCTAATTTTGAGAAGCTTCTCATGATAGTGGGCTCGGTGGTAAGTGTGTTGGACCACTGCACTGAGTGAGGGGTCTCAAGGCCAAATCACCTCAGGGCTCACCTAATTGATATTTTTTTTGAAGAATATTTTAAGCTAACTGTTAAACAAATTATTGTTTTCGGTATGGATCGGAATATGGGACAGCAGTGATTTTAGTGGCGAAATTGTGTGACCCAAATGTGATTGATATTATGTGATTGATATTGTAAATGTATATTATTATGTATTCACAAAGCCGTGCCCAAGAGTTTAATTAACACTTTATTATACGTTTTTCCAAGTTAATTAGCAAATATTGCTAAAAACCTCCGCAGGCATTTAAACCAACATAACTATTTCATGAAAAATTGAATGCACAATTATTTGCAGCATGTAGACTATTTTTGCAATGTTTTTTTTTGAACAAATGATAATTCTTGAATTCAAACACAATATTGTCCAATAATTGGTTGGAAAGAACTGTAGGGACAGGAAGTGACGGAACTGCATTTAACTGTATATAAAAAAACAACGACAAAAATTACATACATATCGTTATTGCATGTTTACTACTAACAATAATTCGATTGCCAGCTGAATGCACTCTCTGTCCCCACAAGCAAGTTCCTCGGAGCACGTAGCATGTCCACAACCACTGTACACGACTTATTATTTATTTGCGCCCTTTTCAGTGTTCGAATTTTGAAAATGTCTGTATTTAACACATGCAACGACAACCAGAGACAGACAACAGCATTCTATCGGGAGGCTTATCTAAATCTTTATACTTGGCTACTCGCGGTTTTTTAATTGCTGAGCCGTCGTCATCGTCGTCGTAGTCTTTAGCCAAGGTGGACAAAATGCGGCCAAGTTATTCGATTGTGTAGTTGGTCGGCTTGTTGTCATTTATGTGCGACTAGGTAGGCAATTCCTAAAAAAAAGCGTCAAATTCGTCGCCCTTAACAATAACACTCGACGTCTCTACTCTACACTACACACTATAGCTACTCGCTGGGGTAGAAGGGACATTATCTTGCAAACGAACAATATAAATGGATAACAACAAAAACTCAAAAAATTCCAGCTTCTCCTAGGGTATTCATCAATTATGTCGCGGAATATAATATGTGTAATTATGTAGGTACACAGAATATGGGCATATGAACCTCGGTAGTGGGTGCAATTAGAATCATTTTTTTTCGGTCTTTGCCTTTGGTTTTTATAGAGCGTTGCAATTAACTGTCATTGGTCTTTTGACAGATAAATACATCTTTAAGTGTTTAAAGCTACAGGATAATGACATGAACTTTATACATAGGCATGACGTATATTATATATACCTACATATCTATATAGCTTCTCTAGCTTAAGATATCATGACAAGGATTGATGGACAATTGGGTGTAATATAATATGAACATATTTCCACTGGAAATAATCTTATTTACATATGCAGTTGAAACAAATTAATAACTTCTTCATGTAAATCTGTTTTCTTTTAACTCGGGGAGGATTTAATTTAACATTTTTTCCCTTCAAAGCAATTTACTACATGCATATATGTACGGTGACCAGCAGTCCTTTATTTAAGAGGACATTCCTATCTTTTTTTCTGACCTGTATTAGTTTTTTTTCAAGCAATTAAGCCTATCTATGTATTTCTTCTTATTTTACATTTAAATCATCGAGAACATGAATCGAGCATTAATTAAAATAATTGATTTCAGTTTGTGCTTACCGGGTTCTAATGCACCAAATGCACTTTTTTAGTATAAATTCAGTTTAATAATAAATTATGTTTGGATCAGTGACATATCACAAATTAATGTAAATAGATATCAACTGTTAACGGCATTCTTATAAGGAAATATAATTTCGGCAAAGCCTTCTTAGAAATAGGAAACTTCATTGCTAAAATTAACTAATAACTAATTTAATTTTGGTTTGGGTTGTACCCATTTATTCAGCTTAATATAATAGGTCTTAAAACTTATAAAAAATTAAGGCTTATGGCTAGGACTTAACCTAATACTTAAACTAATTACTTCTAAGTCGAAGGTTAGTAGGTAGAGGATGACATATTTAAGGGAATAGGTGCAGCGACTGATATAAAAAATAAGGGGTGTTCATGTTCAGTTCTAAGTGCATTTAGTTATTTCTACTACAATTATCTAATTATAAAATGAAACACCATGTAAGAAATTAGCTTCAGTAGTAAATTGTACTATCACATTGATAAGTTTGATTGTCAATTTTTTTCATCTTTTCCGGTTGTAAATTATCTTCTCCCATGAATATATTATCAAGCTGTCAAGATCGTTTCTTGGACCAATTCTTTTTTATTCCACGCATCAGGTTAACTCATATTTCATTAACTCGATAACGAACAGGGAAACGAAAAACGCTTCGTTTTTCCTCAACAAGGCGGTTAGAATTGACCTTTTGCAACATGAAGATTTCAAGCCGATAAGTGATCGCCTGGCTGTGATCCGCATCAAAACTACATTTCAAAACTTAAGCCTAATATGTGCACACCTCCCTACCGACGAGACTGAAGATCCCATCAAGGAGGAGTTCTATCACCTCCTGGACGGAGCCTACGGAGCCTGTCAGGAGTACGATGTCTAAGTTGCGCTCGGGGATTTGAATGCCAATGTTAGCATAGCCCTCACGATACGACTACAGATAACGGCTACCGACTAATCGACTTTATATCAGCTCGTAATACGTTGATAAGTAGCACTAAATGGTTGAACCGCCAACCAAATCGACTATGTGCTTATCGATGGCAGGCACGCATCCAACATCATAAACATGCACACATTCCGAGCGGCAAACGTCGACTCAGACCATTTCCATGTTGCGGCTGAATTTAGAGATTGACTGTCGAACGCGAAGAAGCTACGAACTGCCCAAAGGAAGAAATTCGAAGTTGGACCCATTAGCACACGAGTAGCCAGAGTCTGCACAGAGTGGATGAACGAGAGACTCTCATATGTGCTCTCTATCCTACGGTCATTCACAGCATTTCCAACAGCTGCTAAATAGGCATCATGTAGAGAGAGTGATAGGGCTGTCCTGTCAATTAAGAACATATTTCACCACCCAGTACAAAAGAGCTCAGCTTAGCTATAAGAAAGCTAAAGAACAATAAAGCCGCCAGCGGAGCTATTCAGATATGGAGGTGATGTTTTGGTAGGGCGCATGCACCAAATCGTCAACCAAATATGGGTGGAAGAAAGCATTCCCGATGACTGGATTATCGGCTCCATATGCCCCATCTTCAAAAAAGGCGATCCTATGTCTTGTAACAACTATCGAGGCATATCCCTGCTTAATGTCGCATATAAGATCCTATCCAACGTACTGTGTGAACCTCTGAAGCCGTTTTGCAACACACTAATCGGCACGTAACAGTGTGTCTTCCGGGCCGGCAGATTGGCATAGACCAAATCTTCACACTAAGGCAAATACTGGAAAAGACCAATGAATTTCAAGTTGAGATCCAACACCTTCTCATCAACTTTAAGGCCGCATATAATAGCATTCATCGTCAGGAGCTCTACGTGGCGATAGCGGAATTCGAGATCACGGTAAAACTGATCCTGTTGTGTCGCGCGACACTTGTGTAGTTTGGAAGCAGCTCTTCCGAATTATACCGGATTTCGGCAAGGAATGCTATCATGTTACTTTTTCAATCTTGTTTTGGAGAAAATAGTGCGAAGGGCAGGTGCCAACCGGGAGGGCACTATCTTCAATAGATCTGTCCAGCTACTAGGGTATGCGGACGATATCGACATCATCGGCCGTTCCCAGCGTGCCGTGTTAGAGGCTTTCACGGCGATTGAAGTACAGGCGAAATTGGTTGGTTTTGAAGAAAATGAGGACAAGAACAAGTACATGCTATCAACAAACAAACAAACATCTGTCCACCGCTGTTGATAGCAATAACTTCGAGGTAGTTAAGGAGTTCATCTATCTAGGAGTAAACATCAACTCCACGAATGACACCTTAGTGGAGATCCGGCGGAGAATTACCTTGGGAAACCGCTGCTCCTTCGGTTAAGCGAAACAAATGGGTTCAAAACTTCCCGCTCAAAGGACAAAATGCATGCTCTATTGAACCTTAATCATAGCGGTCCTGCTTTATGGTGCCGAGTGCTGGACGATAAATAGAAAAGGGGAGCTAATATTGGGTTCTTTTGAAAGGAAATACTCCGTCGGATATTTGGTCCTGTGTGCGAGGAGGGCGAATGGAGGAGAAGATACAACCGCGAACTCTATGAGCTGTATGTATTCCAAAAAGCTAAATCAAATCGACTACATTGGCTCAGCCATATTGAGCGAATGGAAAATAATGGCCTAGCCAAGGGGATCTTCGACTCCCAGCCCACTGGTTCGAGAAGGCAAGGAAGACCGAACCTCCGTTTTAAAGATCAAGCCATCGCGGATGCCAGAGGGCTTGATCTGGAGAACTGGAAGCAGCGTGTCCGGGATCGCAGAGGATGGAAGGCTTCAGTGTCTCAGGCAGAGAATGTTCACGGGTCGGGAGCCCGTTAAGTAAAGTAAGTGAGTTACCTAAAGTTAGATCGGTTACAATGGGTTGGTTGTTCAAAATGTATAGTCTAGGCTCTAGGGTTAGACTGAGTACGCTTACGTGGAAAAGTAAGAAATTCTCATTTAGCAATTTTCAGCTCCAAAAGTTTTTTTTGGCACCAAAAACCTAACCTAATCTAACCTTTAATATTTTTTGTGAATTTTGAGCAATGAACAAGAGCTCTTATTTATTTTTTGATTTTCATTTAAGGCCCGTTTGAGCGGCAGTTTAACAGAAAATTGCCCAAAATGTTATGCGAATAATCTCCCAAAATTTCCAATCAACAATGACCTAAAAGTTGTATGCCGATTTTTTGTAACGCAGGTTTTAACATCCAGTAGAGTATGTAGATGCAATATGGTGCAACCCCCCTGCGTGGGTTCACTTTTGGACTGTGAGTAGGTGCGAGGTTGGTTATATGCAAAGTTTCTTGAAATCCATGAACATGGATATATTTTGTTCAACCTCATCCAGTTGGATTCGCCAAAAATTTTTTTTCGCATGAATTCGAAGAAATTGCTGAGCCAAAGCGGGGGGGTTGCAGACAGCAGCATATATAGATAATGCACTGTCCCTGGGATCTACTTGTGATTTCAAAACTCAACATCCAACGCCATACAATTTAGGGCGATTGTAATTTGGGCGATAATGTTCTGGGCGATTAATCGCATAGCCACTCACTTGTGTTTTTGGTCAAATGTTCATTAATTTTTGGGCGATTGTACCTTTTTTTAGGCTTTCTTCATTATGCACAAACGCGCAAACAATTTTGGAGGATGGGTAATTTTTTAATTTGGGTGATAATGTGTGGGGAGATTATTCATACAGCCGTTTATTTATCTGTCAATAACAACAGTGTCACTGATATTTATAATAACATATTTATGGCGACATTATTTTAAGCTTATTATTATCACATGGATAATATATGTAATTTTGTTACTCACTGAATTTTTATTATAAAACGAAATAAGTAGCATAATTGTGCAAAATATAAGAAATCACTAGGTACAACAAATATTTTTTTTAAAATTGCTTTTTGTTTGGCGAGTTTTCAGACTGAAATTTTTTGTTATCTGTCAGTATTCGCATTAACAAATAATTGACACAAAGTGTAGCCATATGTCAAACACTAATGGAAGTTTAGGTAATCCATCCATGTTTTGAATTTAAGCTTACGTGGAGATTTAAGCGAACGATTCATTTCTACCTCAAATTTAGCAACCTTAAGTTTAAGCTGCGATTGATCTTTCGGGCCTCAGTATACTGATGTTTTTTTTAATTTTTGAAAAAAGTAAGTTTGTAAACAAAAAAAATAATTCTCCTTTATTTTCTTTTGGTCACCGTATGTATATAGAACGTGTGGTCTGGAAGTGGTTGGTTCACTCAGACATGCTATAGCACCCCCTATCACAAACGCAACATGCTTATCAAAGCGGAAAATCTTGCGAGACTGCGCTCCAAAACCTACTTGGTAAAACTGAGAGCGCGCTTGATAAGAAAGACTACGCGATGGGTATTGAGGGTGCTTTTGACAAAGAGACCTTTGACAGCATGTGTAGCTCTGCCAGACGAAGACGACTCATTAGTGCTGTGGATTAAGGCTATGTTAATGAATAGAACGTTGGCTGCGGATGCGGATTGTGGCCGTTATGTGATGGCTGTGGTAAATAGAGGTTGCACGCAAGGTTGCGTTATGTCTCCACTGCTGTGGTGCAGGCTGGTTGACTCTCTATTGAACGCTCTCACAAGTTTTAACGCGGATGATGTTGCCGCACTTTCTGTTCGAATAAGCTTTCACGTAAATATGTTACTACTGCTTTCGCCAAACTCCAAAGAAGGTATGTCTCGACTGCACGGGGGCCTTACCCAGATGACCGGCTCCGGCCTAGATGCATTATTGAACCTCCCGCCCCTTAATGTTTACATCATGGATTGAACAATCAAATCTATCCCAAGTGTAAGAAGAGGTGGCTTTAGGTATGACTCGCACTGAAGTTTTCATGAATTTGCGCGACGGCTGTCCTTTGACTCCTGTCTTATGGATATGCCGTCCGATGCAATGACACCGGAACTTCGACTGATGCGCAATCAGGAAGTCGACTCACCTCGTATTAAGGATTGGCTCTGGACTAGAAAGGAATACAGTCGAATCTTCACGGATGGCTCTAAAACTGATCAAGAATCTAGCCATTATGGAATATACAAGGGTAGATCCTTAGAAGGGGACGAAATCAATAATTGATCACATCCTTGTAAGCAGAGTAGACAAGAAAATTAACTCCACTATTACCGAGAATGGTATTACCGAAATCTAGCCAATTTTGTGCACCACAGATGCGCTAACCACATCAGATAACCCCGTAGTCAGCTCATCTTATATATTATGTAACGCCAGAGTGAATGAGCTTATTAGTGAAGTAGGCTGGGATGATGTCGTAAACGAAGATGATGCTAATACGCTATGCAATAAACTGGTCTGCAAACTAGATGAAATCTATAAAATATCAACTTTAACAAAAACATTTCAAAAGAAGCGAAAAAGTAGCCACTGAACAACCCCTTATCTTAACGCTGAATGCAAGAAAAGGGATGAACTATACCGAAGGTGGAAAAATAATAGAGCGAACACAAGTTATGAAATGAAGTATAAATGTTTCAGAAACAAGAACAAAAAAATGATAGCAGCTTAAAAATCAAACTTCGACAGGAACCAATTCATCCAATTAAAGACCGATCCTCGAAAAATTTGGAGATTAATTAACCAAATATTAGGAAGGAAAAGGTCGAATATTGTGTCGTCAATATTATGATTAAAAAAATTTCGACAGAAATCAGAGTACTATCCAATGAATTTGCACAACTTTTCTCTACACAGACATCGCAAATCATTCATCAATGTAGCTATATCACATCGAATCATAGAAATGCAATGTTAGAAAACTCAATCTTCGCTAAAGCTACAAACATACATGAGATGCGCAGAATTATAGGTTCTCTTGGAGAAGATAAATCTGCAGGAATTGATGGAATTAGAGCAGTTGATATTAGAAGACATGCCAACATTTTTGCTCCCATCCTATGCAAATTTATCAACCTCAGCCTAACGCACACAAAAATTCCGTCAACGCTGAAAACTGCTATTGTTAGGACGATCTATAAGGGTGGCGTTAAAAATCGCCTGAGCAATCAAAGGCCGATTTTGATACTTTCAGTAGTGGAAAAGTGCTGGGAAGGCGTTCTTTCGGTAAGATTACACATTTCTTCATTTTGTTTCGTAACAATCTTTTTTACAAAAAGTCTGTGACCGCACATTTTACAATTCAGAGATTTGATACATTATCTTTCTACTGAAACATTTTCTTGTATGGCAAACAATAAATAACTATGAATGATCGGAAGAGTTTATCGAAGGAAAATACGAAAAAAAACCTTCATTCGACAAAAAAAAAATACAAATAAATAAATATAAAAATAAATAAATACAAAAATAAATAAATAAATAAATATATAAATAAATAAATAAATAGATAAAGAAATAAATACAAAAATAAATAACAAATAAATAAATAAATAAATAGATATATAAATAAATAAATAAATAGATAAAGAAATAAATACAAAAATAAATAAACAAATAAATAAATAAATAAATAAATATATGAATAAATAATTGATAAATAACTAGTAAATGACAGCAAACGCAATAAATATTTACACAGAAATATCACAGATTTAACATTTAGCTGGTTTATGAGAGGATTCTCAGAACTATCACAGCTGTTATTAAAATTAGTAGTAAGTTTTCGAATCCTATCGAAGATCAATTCAACATTCGCCCTTCTGTGGAGATATAGGGTTGAATTTTGAAAGGGTATGTTTAACATCATTTTTAAAACTTTGTTTTGTGATACCTGCAACTTCTTTAAATGGCATCTTGCTGCAGTACCCCATAGCCTGGAAAATTACTCATACTTTGACGATAGCCGCTTTATTCGACCAGTCGATCATCAAATAAACACAAGACGACGCACGGGCCCAAGGTATGCTCCAATTACCTTGAAATTACAGCAATTATGATAGGCGAAAACTTGAATTTAGCGTTCCTTCAATTATAAATGGATTACCTAGAGATCTTATAAATATTGAAAACTTTAAAACTAGAAAAAAACAAATAAAACAATTTTTGCTTAAATCGTAATAATTAATTAAATATACTTACATACATATTTTGAATTATATAATTTTGTATTCTTTACCTCACTCTTACTTTTATATTAACAATCTTCAGAAACATAATCTCCTGCAGAGAAGCCAAAGCTTCGCAGGAACTCATAAAAATTGTTAAGTCAATAGCATGAATAAACTTCTACTATACTACAAGTACTGCTACTACTTCTAGTACATCTACTAATAGTATTACTACTATTACTACAAGTACTATTTCTACTATACTACAACTACTACTTCTGAACGACAAACACGCACAAACCGCTGATTACACCCGTGTTTTAGATAACATTGAAAAGGTTCGGAAATTTAATAAATTTACAACTGCAACCATCCACACTCATTCGCTCTTAGTAAATAAAAAGTAGAAAGTAACATTATTTGGAAATTGAATCCTTTCGTGAATATACGTTTAAAAAAACATTTTAATTTCAGCTAATATCAGCTGTTTCACAAGAGTGGAAACAAATTCGTCTGTAGTTGAGCATTGTATATAATTCCTATTGGTTTATATCAAATTTCTGAGCTCGGATGGCACGATGAAGATAAAGTTACGTGAATCAAATGACATAGGAGCAAAGTTTTAAAATATCTCTTTGAAAAAGGTTCTATAAAAGCTTACTCATAATATACATTTAAGTCCGAGCGATAATTAGTTTAAATTCGTTGCAATGAAACAATTAAGTCGTGTAACAGTCACTAAGCTAGAATAAGGAAATTTTAGCATTAATTTAGATTCAATCATGTATATAAGTTTTACTAAGGAACTTATAAAAAATGAATTTAAAAGAAAGAGAAACTCATATCACCTCCATATTTGAAGAGCTCTTAAAATTTTGTGTAGCTAAGTCAACCACTCAACAACGGTGATGCTTAAACATATCGACTGTTTCAGCACATCTATACTTCGATAACTTGAAAATCAAATTCGCTGTTTCAAAGAGCCCTTGTTTCAATGTACCTATTAATATTAATTAAACGAAAGTTGAATTTAAAATACAGTAAGTAGAGCGAGTAGATACGTAAGTTCGAGCGTGTTAACTTCAAGGACCCGGACTACTCATGGAGTGCTGATAGCTGGAATAAGCTACAATTATTCTTTTCAAACACTTGATTATTGTTGTAACTGAGAAATAGCCGGTGGTACTCGTGATACGAGTACTTTGTCGAGTAGATATTAAAATAGTATATTTGACCTGTGCTGCACGCTTAATAATGCAAAAAACATCCCCACTCTATTTATGCAAAGAACTACTGACATCAAGAGATGTTCCTTGAAAAAGCATTACAGATTTAGAAAGGCAGAAAGAGGCTCAGTGCACTGAAGCGCAATGTCATTTTTGAATTAAAATCGAAAAATAAATATCGCATCAAAGAACTAAAAAAAAGAGAAAGAAAATGCGAATAAATAAATACAAACGAAACCAATGAAAGATTATTCAGGTAGAATGGATACTTCCGTTCACAGAGATGAATCCGACATGAAGCAATCCCACAAATGCCATAACAAAAGGCAATAATTCAAGCGGCCGCAATCGTCGCCGCATTGAATGTGTGACAGTTTGCCAATATATCACGGTCAGGCTTGGATCGAAATGCAATTCATTAATCCGGCTAATCTGGTTACGTTCGGATTATAGAGAACAAATATTAAAGAAACAGAAAAATCATTTTCCAAAGTCAAAAACCAATTGAGTTTGTTGCGCCTAAAAGGGATTTCCTTGTATTTTTTTCCAAGCTGTGCTTGATGTTAATTGTTTATATTCTATTCATCATCATCATATTACAACTTTTTTCTATATCAAAATTATTATTGATTTATTTTGAAATATGGACGAATTTCAAGTGCAGTAAAAGAATTGTCAGTTGTTTGGCTTTATGATAAATTTAAGTCATAAAATCACCCCCCTATTTGAATCACATCGTAGGTAAAAAAAAAACATTGGGACGGGCTACAGTCCGCTTGGGCGAACTGTTGGATACCCTATTCTTATTCCTATCCCTCATAAGTGGGCGTGACAAAAGTCTAAGTATGGTTGAATTGTTAAGAACGCTCTACATATTTTGTTATATAACATTTAAAGGATTTTATCAAAAAAAACGCTCCCTAGCTCAAACTTGGGTGTTTCAATAAAATTGTTTTATTTAATTGTGGGCGTGTCAGTAGGCGGATTTAAAAAAATTAACACATGAGCATAAAGGGCCCCTAGAGAGTATATATTATAAATTTCAGCTCCCTAGCTCAAACTTTGGATTTTCAAAAAAAATGTTTTATTTATTTGTGGGCGTGTCAGTGGGCGGATTTTGAAAAATTCGTAAACTTGATTATTTCGGGACCCTAGAGAGTATATGGCTAAAATTTCAGCTCTCTAGGTCCAGTTTAAAGGCCTAATTTTTGCCGACGGACGGACGGACGGACGGACATGGCTAGATCGACATTACTATCGATGCTGATCATAAATATAGTAACTTTTAGGGGTCTACGGGCAATATTAAGGTATGTTACAAACTATGCGTCAAAATTAATATACCCCTAGAATAGGGTATAAACAATGTGTAAAAGTAAAATTTATATTAGCTGACAAATTGTACAGGGTGCGGCAACATAACCATTTTTCAAGTCACAATAAAATCAGTTTTCTGTATGAGATTTTTTTTCTAATGTAGGAAAATATCTAAAGTTTTTCTTTACACAGTTTCGAAAATCATATCCGGAAGGTGACGCCCCCCTTTTTCCATACACTGAATAAGCCGATTTCTCGCATTTCGCATGACCCTTACCAGCATAGCAGCGGGTATGTTGGCAACTTCTGCTAGCATGTTGGCCTTCAGGTCTTGCAGGGTTCTTGGACGGTTGACATAAACGAGAGATTTCAATAAAAACCTTAAAAAAAAAAACAAAATACAGTCAAAATCGCTTATAATGACATCGGTTATAACGACGTATCGGTTAAAACGACCAAATTCGTAGGTCCCGAATCAGCGCCATTGTAATTCCATTGAACGACAATCGCTTATAACGACATCGCTTATAACGACATATCGCTTACAACGACCGATTTTACCCTTTTTTACATTTAACGGTTATAACGACTGAAATCAACAGATTTTTTCTCTAGAACGGTAAACTGATTCTCTATAGATGCGATGTATCTAAGTTCGTAGAATCTGGGATATGTTACAGTTACCGTTTGTAGACTTTATTTTTTTGCTTTTGCGTTTATTGAGTTTGTTCTACGTTGGGGAAGTTTTTCTCAGTGCAAATTTTTCAGTGTGACAAGTCGTTGTAGAAGTTTAATTTAATTTTGTGAGGCGAAAAGTTGTACCTTCTTCTTATCGGAAAATGAGTCAAAAAAGAAAATTCTGCACTAAGCAATTAGATAATTCCACTTTTTTTAATAAACAGTAAACATAATATTTGTAAATGTGTATTCTTATTATTTTATGGCTCAAAATCAAAGAAAAATTAGGGGAAAAAGTAAGTATATACATAGCTTGATATCGGTTATAGCGACCTATCGCTTATAACGACCAAATTCGTCAGTCCCTTGAAAGTCGTTATAACCGATTTTGACTGAGTTGTTAAACTGATTAAATGTCTTGATTTATTATTATTTCAGTTTTTACATCTTTTTATTAATTTTTTCGTGCTTCTACACAGATTTATTTTACGCTTACCTATAATGTTAAAGCTACACAGCGCGGGCGTTAAGGAAAGTTAGATTAGAAGATAGGGAGAAATGGCGATGCTCGTTGGTTTTGAATGAAAACGAAATATGGAGCCGGGAAGAGCAGTCCACATTCGTGTTGTACAGCTAGGTCAGGATTCTTTGTATTTCACTGTACGTTCGAATACAGGCTTAAGGGTAAACTGATGGACATTCCTTGTACAGCGGGTATTGCGGTTGAATTGTTACGGGGTGGAATGCAACTGGCTATTTCGTTTCAGCACTTCTAGCGGAAATAACGATCAAATAACGAGAGATAGGAGACTAATTGCGGGCATGACTAAGAGAGTCAAGCGATCTCGCGATGTTGCGGTTACCAATGAGTTTTACCGCGCGTTTTTTAATCCTGTCAAGTAGGTTAATATAAGTTATTGATGCACCACACCAAATAAGAGCATTGTACTTAAGTTTTGGGCGGATAAACTAAAACGTAGCCAGATCAGAGGGGGTGAAATATTTCTTGCATCGCTTAAGGAAGCCTAGGCATTTCGCAGCGTTCTTGACGACATCGAATGGGTGGTCATTCCAACGAAAGTTTAGACATACCGAGAATGCAAGTGCCATTCATGGATAACGGGATAGTTTAAGGATCTTGCTTTAATGACAGAAGAAAGCATTGCGTTTTGGAAGCATTAAATTCCACCCTATTAGTTATACCTTATACCCCACTGAATTATGCTGTCAACATCGGAATTTGATACAGTTCGTAAGCTGTATCTCATCACGCCTTATTGCTCCAATAAAGTATTATTAAGATATTATTATGGTCTGGCACAGTCGAAGTTGCAATATGGAATTACCAGTTGGGGAGGATCGTATTTTAGTGCTCTTAGACCTGTTTTGATTGCTCAGAAACATATAGTCCGTATTATCTGTAGGTGTAATCGTCGCTCTCATAGTTGGCCCTTGTTAAAAAACTTCACATACTACCAATAAGACATTTGTATGTTTTTAAGGTACTCAGGGAATTTTTCAGACAAAGTGGTAATATTCCAAGTAGAAGCAATCAAACTTACAATTTACGAATAAATGTAATGGCTTTTGTCAATATACCATTTGCACGTACAACTCATTTTGCTAATTTTTATAAAGTTAAAGTCCCTTTGCTATTTAATAAATTACCATATTCCATTCGAATGATTCACAACCATAACGTTTTTGCACGAAAAATTAAGCACTGGTAACTTACTATTGATTATGCTAGCATTTAATCCTTATTCAGAATCTTATCTTAAAAAGGCTGCAAAGTAACCCTCTTTTTGCGTATATATTTCTTTCTCTTACTTTACTTTATAACTCTTCTTGGAATTTTGATTGTTAGAGCAAATAGATTGAATTAATCTTATTTTATTTTGTTAGTTTAGTTACTGATTGTCACCCCACATCAGAACTTTAGATATTTCAGTAATTTACTTTGTCTGTCGCTGAACACTAATTTAGGACTTTGTCCCTTAAATTAAAGAGCGACATAAAAAATTTTATTCCTATTTTTATATTAAATATGTATTGAAAATAATGTTATGTTAGTTTAAGCTAATGAAAAGAAATAATGAATAAAATCAGACTTAAAACTAAAACTAAATAAAAACTGATGAGCTTAACATACGTTGCCGTTCCTGTTCATCGCCCGAAGATGAGGCACTTGAACCAAGAAACGAATATGAGAAGCTGAGTGTACTGTCACCAGCGAAGGAGTGGATTGGATTAGGTTACAGACAGGAAATCATTTATTAAAATGAGAAAGAGAGTCGGAGACAAAAGAGAGCCTTGAGGAACATCATCATTTATTTGGTAAGTTGGTGACTTGAAAACGTACAAAACAACTTGAATCGAACGGTTTGAAAGGTAATTTCTAATCCATTGGAAAAAACTATCATCGGCCAAACGCCTTTTAAATATCAAGCGCAGCGATCTTAGTTTTTCCACCTTGGTGAAGAGAATGATTTCATTTTTCGGTTAGATAAGTCATTAATCATTCACGGGTGGACCTGTTGCTGCAAAAACCGTAATGTGGATTTAAAGGACTGGGGCAAAAAAAAGGTGTCGATTTGATGGCCCAAATTGGTCAAAGTGCAATAAAACTAACAACTTCTTACATTGATTCAAAATCCTGGAATTTTATTCTAACTAATAATGTGTTTCCTGATTGCTTAAAGTAAGGGATAAATTGTACTTGGCTGGCTTGAGCGTGTAGTTGGCAAAGACCAGTTAAGGTCCAATGTTATACTACGGGGATCTATTTTCACTCTACGCGTTGAATCAGTTAGAGCTTTTAATGTAGCACAAGCAACTTAATAATCAACATTGATAAAGGCATTAAGCCAATTTTAGAAGGAAGTTCTTTCTTTTTTGAGAGAGAACACGGGAAAAGCAGGGAAGGTCGAGGTCTCTTCCTCCTCTTCTTCTGCGCAGCTCTTGAAGAAGTCATCCGCAAAGCTTATTGAGAACATAAGAAAGGCTACAGTTCGCTTGGGCGAACTGTTGGATACCCTATTCTTACTCCTTTCCCTCATAAAGTGGGCGTGACAAAAATCTAAGTACGGGTGTTAAGTAGGATTGACATACTTTGTTAAACAACATATAAAGGATTTTATCGAAAAAAACGCCCAAAAAACTTTATATTTATAAAGGAATTGTTCAAAACGACTTTACCTGCATACTTTGCCAATAATAAGACTTTCATTTACAATGATTTTTTGAACGAAGGTTTTTTTTTAAATACTGCTTGTGTCAGTGAACGAATTTCAAAAATATTTACACAAGAGCATTTTGGGCCCCTAAAGGCAATAAATTCCAAATTCCAGCTTTCTAGCTCAAATTATTTTTTGAGATTGTGCGCGTGTCAGTGGGCGGATTTTCAAAATTCTCAAACGATTATTTCCGGCTCTTTAGGAATATATCTATATTTGAAATTTGAGCATTTTAGCTCCAGTTTTGGGCCTAATTTTTGCCGACAAAAGGGAGAAAATGGCGAGATCCGCATTACATGCGTCAAAATTAATATACCCTTAGAATAGGGTATACAAAGAGTTAGCGACTGAGACGTAGACTATCAAATAAACGACTATTTCTTTTGTGATAGTCTGACAAGTATCCTAAAGTGTCAATTTTCATGGGAAGATTCTTTAATTTGACGTTCGGAGTCGGTTTAATTTTGTGATTGCCTTATATTTATTTTATTATTAAAACTGACTCTTAAATGTTTATTCTTTAAATTATAACATTTTATGAAAATAGCATCTATTTAAAATAGCTTATTCAATAACTTATGTTAAATGTCGCGATATTTTAAGGGTTTAAGTGAATGCTATTACCAAAAGAGGAGCTGAAATTTATACTACTATGTATATCTACCTAAATACTATACAAAACATACATATCATCTTAAACACCTATCACTATCATCATAAAATACCGTTCTAACCAAATTAACACCATTAGAATCTCAATATACGAATAAATACGAATAGTAAAGCATAAAAACTTAGAATGCAAGAGAAACTCAATGCCAACATGTTTAAATTGGCATACCTCTATATCTGCATCTGCTGTCGTCGAGGTGCTCGTACCTTCAGCACTTTTTGTAACATGAGTGAACTAACCTATTTAAGCCAATATTTCAACTGACCATTCCAGCCCGCTGTTTTTATGCAATCCTGCATGACTTGTGAAACAGTAGCTATTCAAAATGAATATTGTGTATATGCAGTCCAGTACACCCCAAAAAAAGGAATATAAATACCGCGGCACCATTCACTTTTTGAGTATCTACGGGACCCTAAGTCAAGTTGCTCGCATTTTTATTGAGGTCGAAGGACCCATAAGCAATTGGTGGTCTGTATAACTGTGTTTTTGTTTTGTTTCTTTTAACCGCTCCGTGGAACCGTTCGCACCTGCCCTCGCATGTCTCCCACATTGTTATTATGTATTATCATTGAAATTTTCTTCCAAAGTCGACTGAGGGGAATATTCATTCTTTTGGTGAAAATTCCAGCTACCTATAGAAGGCCGCCGCGTCGTTCCATTATTAATACGCAATGGAACTCATATGCATACCTACATATTGTATGAACGTACATTGAAAGCAACGACTTTATCTGATTAATACGGCTAATGGTGTTTTAATTAGTTCTAACATTTTCTTAATCGAAAACAAATATTTCTGAAGTAAACGCCAGATATACAATTTGATATAATTTGTTTAAAAGAAATTTATAATGAATTAATGAGAGGCACTAATATGCTCATTAGCTTGTGCTCAAGTTGTGCAATATTACAATTTGTACAGTATCTGTTTTTATACTGTTGCTTTTCTCAGGTGTAGGGCTTTTTTAAATACGAGTATGTATAATACATGATGCCTTAAGATTCCTTCTTAAGTAATTCACTTCTTGGTAATTTTAACAATCAAGTGTGGAATCGGCGAAGAGGACAGTTGATAGTTGACAATCAAAATCATCGCTTTTAGTAGCAACAAGAAATATATTCTTTTTATAGTAACAAACAAAATTGCAAGGCAAACTCGGTGGCCCGACTTTGACCAAACTTCACAGAAAAATACTCTCAGGCCAATACCTAAGATTGTCTGATTTGAGATCAATCGGTTCATTAGTTCAAAGGGATTCACCTTTTTCTCCACATGGCTTACCCCGCTTCTGCAACGTTAAGGGTGGAAGGTAGTTATCCGGCAGGCTCCTTTTTCAGCCAACTTTTTCGAATGGAAAACTAACACGAAAGAATTTCACACCAATAATTGATATCATCGAAATTACCGATTCGTGGTGAGAGAAAAAACTTCCCGATGTTCGATTCGTGCAAAAAGATGCAACCGCGGAGAAGACGCAATGACTAAAAAACAAATAAATGTCAGAGTTTTCGAGGATTTTTCCCTGCAACTTCATCTAAATTATTGCTACATAACTCGAATCAATCCTCATAAAAAATTCACACGATATCGGTTTTCCCAAATTCTTGATTTTTTTTTTAAAAACCTTATTCGGACTATTGCAATCGTTACCGCCGTTGTCAAGTGATGCAGTAACATGCAACAGTTCTACTCAAATATCAACAACGAAATCGACAAACAAATACATAAGTGGGAATATAGCGCAAGCTATCTGAATTCAACAGAGGTATAATACAGTGTGGGCCAAAAGTGACTTCCTAATTTGTAAAAATCATAACTCTTTTCTTTTTAATTTTTTTTTCTTTTTTAGGGTACTTATAAAACAAACTTGTGAGATTTAATAAAATGAACTACAACGCTTTAGAGAGGACAAAACTAATTGAATTTTATTTTGAAAATAATCACTCGATTATTTTAACCCAAAGAGCTTATCGGCGTCATTTTAATGTGCGAAATCCACCCTCTGCGCACATGATTACGGCACTGGTGGCACGATTTCATCAACAAGGAACTGTAGTTGATTTTCCTCGAGCTGGAAGACCTCGTATTGCCCGAATCGAAGCGAATGTGGAACGCATTCTTGCAAGTGTTGTGCAGAGTCCAGAAACATTGACACGAAGGCGCTCTGGTCAACTCGGTGTGTCCCGCAGTTCATTGTGAAGAGTTCTAAGAACCAAATTGCAGCTGTTTCCATACAAAATCCAATTCGGGCAAGAATTAAAGCCAGGAGTTCCTCAAAAAATGATTTTATTCATCTCTCATAATGAGTGATGAAGGTCATTTCCACTTAAATGGATTCATTAATTTAAAAAAATTGCCGTATATGGGGCAATGAGATCCCAAGGTTGATCCATTCATGGGAATTGCCTTCACTTAAGTGCACTGTCTGGTGTGGTGTAACTTCAGAAAAAATTATTGGGCCATTCTTCTTTGAAGACGATGCCGCCAATACTGTAACCATAAATGTTGAAAGGTATCGGGCTACGATCGAACATTTTTTGAGGCCAGCTATTGCTGATAGTCTAGCTACTAAGAGAAATTTTCGGCGACCGAATAATTTCCAAAAATTCAGGATTTAATTGACCTCCACGTTCTCCGGATTTGACTGCACCAGACTTTTTTCTGTGTGGTTATTTGAAGGGTAAAGTGTACGTAAATAAACCCACCACTATACCGCAGCTGAAGGAGAACATTCGTGCTGAAATAAGTCTCTAGAAATAGCCCATCTCTGTGAGTAAAAAGCTGGTGCTCATTTGAGGGGCAATGAGGGTATTATTCTACAGCATTTTTCCAATCGGCAAGTGTCCACAATTTGCCGAATCGGTTTTAGTGAGTCGGTGTAGGAATGCTAGAGGTTGCAAGTGTTACTGAAGGTGAGGGAACTGCTACTTGTTTCGCGGTTGTTACGGGTGTTTCTGTAGTGACATTGATTGTCGTTATTCTTGTGGTAAGCATCATTAAAGTTGTTGCTCTGCGGATTCCAGCATTTCCCCAAAGATAGAGGTATTGTAGCGAGAACTTTGTTGAGGCTGAATGATTCCTGGTATGAAATCTATTTTGTTAGAGGTCAGTCTTATATCATCCGCAACAACGCTCACAAAAACCCGAATAGCTGCGACATCGTTGCTGACATCACTGATTCCGCTGGCTTTGCTTGAAGTGAGTTAAGAGAGTCATAGAACGTTGATAGGTGAATGTTGAATTTGGTATTGATTATCCATTTAGAATCACTTTTAAAGTCTACAGCTTTTGGTTCAGCCGGCTACTTTTTGAGTAACGTCGTGTCTTGTCAGCTTTTATATTATGAATCTTAATAGTGCAGATATTGTTGTTATTTTTGTTGACGAGAAAAAGAAACAAATATATGTATAAATAGTATCAACAAGACATACACTAAAAGTTTTACTCACAGATACAGATGAGACAAAAAGCCAACGATTTTGATTGTCAACTCCAAGAAAAGCGATTGTAAGATTACAAGCAAATCCAAAATGCAGACTTAAGGTTCTGGGTGCTGATGAAAAAACACATCTTTCCAAATGATATCACACGGCTCACAGCTGGTTCCAGCGTACTTTTAATTTATGTAGTATTGATTTTGCTTAGTTTTGGCTGAACTGAACTCACACATGGGGACATGAGACCGGGAACCTCTCAGCGGAGTCGCCAATGAAGGAGATGACAGGATAAATTATGTTGAACGATCAAGAATCACTTATTCAAAATGAATGGTTTATGAGTTTAATCAGATTTCAATTTCACAAATTGTTAATAACAATGCCAGAGAAGTACACTCGCTGAATAAATAAATAACAGCCACAAAGTTTAATTATTAAGCGAAAGTTTATTCAACTAAAATAAATAAAAATTGGTAGAGACAATTCGCAGCCGAGAAGAAAGCAGGCAGAAAGCTGGAATAATATCATTAAGAGAAAACTTCCTGCAAGATATTGTCCAAGTTTGGTGTCAATCGATTCAGTGGTTCTCGAGTTTTAGACGCCCGTACTGAACGAACATTTTTATATATTAAGAAGATATAAAATAAACTACAAACTAACTACCCTACTTAACTTACTTAAGCTACGTGACTTGTTCAAACTCTAATCAGGATTCTGAGCTCAACTGCTCCACGATCACCTTAGGAGATGGTCGGCAGTTTGGGGCTACGATGGAGTTCATGAGAATCCACAGACTTACTTTAAGCTCCACCAGCATTTACTTTGCAAGAAGAATGGAGCCTCATTGAACTCGCAAGCGACAGCAGCTCTAAAACTAAATTCGCTGTTCCGATTTGGTGGAGTTTTTGATAGCGGTCGAAGTGAATATCCAACTTTAAGTTCAAAAACTATAAGGATTCTCATTCCACTTTCAAAATGCTATTTATGCAAAGCCCGATTTTCAGTTGTAGCTGTAATAAAGAGCAAATACCGCTCAAAGAATAATGTGAAGCAGAAATGATAATGGCAAGGTTCAGCCTTATTGCGCGCTGTGAAAAAATATATAGAGATCACGAAGCCTACACGTCAAATTGACTAGGTTGCCATTGATTTGTTTTCGTATTTTTCTCTAATTAAACAGCAATTCTAAAGATTTACATATGTGAGCCTTTGAGAGCGGTTATTTGCATACCATTATATATGCCTAATGTCAGTTTACAAATAGGAGGGTACCAAAAACAAATTGAGTGTTAGGCCTTAATTTGCAGTCTCTTTCACTCCTACTGGTAAGGAGATTTATATGAACAGAACGACTAATTTGAGCTCCACATTTGATTTGTTATTCGTAAAGCCCATAATTTCGACTAAGGCGCCGTGAGAAAAAACAAAACCTGTAAGTGAGCCGCGAAATCAAAAAGTTTGGGACCCCCTGGGCAGTCTATGGTCTTTGGTAGTTTTCTGAAGGAAATCAAATATAGTGGAGCGACCTTTGACGAATAGCAGCAATTTGTCTGCTAAATGTGTCGACTGGTGTCAACTGAAGCAGGATAACCAGTGCTGAGAACTAAGAACGGAAAGTTTTTGATATTTTCTTATCTGAATGTAGGGTAAAGTACCCAGTAATGAGCACCCTTAAGCAATTATCCGACTTAAACAAGGTAGCAAAATTAATTCGACGTTAATCTTTTTTGGAACAATTCTTTTGAAATAAAGACGTTTTTATTAAGAGTTAAATGCATTTATTGTTTTATTTTAAAAATATAAATCAAAATCAAGATAACCCAATTTAGAGATGACTTCCAATGCCGAGCCTCCATTTTCCCAATTCAAGCCCCGTGTATTCCTAAAACGAGCCACCTGTCAATAACGACCGTTCAAACAATAACAATAAAATTTTTCAATTAAAGAGTAACATTTATAAATGAATAAATATACAAAACGATTAGATTAGAACAAAAGTATATAAAAATAAAAAAGTAGCTAGCTATAACTACAGGTAGGTAATACAGCTAAGATGAGACTATAGGCCCAGGCGAGGTATCCGTCGCAACGGAGAATTCGCAGATCTCATAATAATCAGAGGATTTTTGCCTTGAAGTATTCTTCCGAACAGGTGTTCGAAACAAAAATCCACCGAATCGTATGAATTTGGAAAATTTTCTACACCGGCGGATACTCTGCTTTGTCCGTATTTTTCGAAGGTAAAATCGTTTTTAGCAATTCCTTCATACAAAGTTGTGTGACATGCCCACTTTTAAGGGGCGTTTTTCAACAAAAATGTATAACAAAATTTGTGTACACAGATTCCTTCATAACAATTCGCTCATAAAAGGTGTTTTTTAGAAGCATACAATTCAATATGAAATAAAACACAGCTTATGTTAATGTCTATAGTATTAGCTTAACCCTAGAAAGATATCCATATTTTATAGTACATTAAAGATAACCATACGTCAGTTCGACGTGTATATATTTGAAAGCACATATTTTGGATTGTGTATATAAGATGTCTCTAAAAGTGGCAATGAAATACAACAAATATGATTGTGCTATAGAATAATGCAACATTCAGGTTTATTTTTATTTTTATTATAAAAATATATAAATAAAAAAAAAAATAAAAATCTTTCTTTACAAAACCAAACAAATATTGAGATCTCATTTTCAGACTAATAAATTATTACTTCGGACTTTTAAAAAACAACTTTTTGTAATTATTATAATATAATATATGTATGTGAGGAACGTCAGTAAAAAAAAATTATTCATCTTGGTTCCCAAGGCAATTAGGCCAAGCGCTCGTCTTGTGCTCTCCACATAACCTACGTCACTTCGACGTATTCGATATTTTTCGGGAGGCTTATTTCTATAAAAGTAGTGTACTAACCTGAGCGGCACTTATGTCTCCTGCAAGCAACTTAGGTCAACTGAGTTGGCAGGAGTGGCGAGGGCAGTGACGCCATATATGCACAAATGAAATTGGAATTAAAAAATTGACTACGTCGATTGGACGTAGGTTATCTATCTAGGGTTAATTTAATAGATAATTTTATGCTATAAGTGTTTAATTATGATGTCAGGCATATGCATGCCACGGTTAACTCGAATGAAGGACGTCAATGCCATTCAACTGAGGATCGAAGAAGTCAGAAATCATGTTTTTATAGCGCTCTCCATTAACGGTCGATGAGTCTACTACCCCATAAAGCAAACCAAACAGTGAGTTTTAATGGATGTCAGGGCATCTCGACAAAGGCTTCTGTGCTTTCTCAACTGCAAATTCGGCAATTTTGTGTGTTTACATAAATACATTTAAGAAAAAATGGGCCTCATCGGAGAACAACAATTTGCGTTGAAAATGACGACCGAGCCATGGTTTTCCAAATAAGTTTGTACACAATTACGCTTTTCTAATTTTTTTGCCACACCCATTTTTTGGGGGATAGGAATAGTGTATCCAATAGTTCGCCAACCGCATTTCCTCATGTTTTTGGGTAATTTGTTTAAACTTGAAATTAAAAGACCAGAATTCAAAAGAAGTTGATGGAATAAATCTCTGTTGCAAACTTTTCGTGACATTTTTTTTTATATGATCCCGGCGAAAAAGTCTTAAGTTTTTATTTGTTGCCTCAGCAGCCTCTTCAGATAATTCTCTTTTTGTTAAAAGAGCATGATTAATTATATTCGAACCATGTATCAACACTTCGTGAACTAAACGAGGGAGATTGTGCCACGAATATTTTTGAGTAATCAGTCTAGCTGTTTCGAAAGCGTTTTTTTTTTTAAGTTTTTTGCTATTAATGTCGTAGCTGACAGACAAGGTGATAAGAATTGTGTGACATCACTCAATTATGTTCTTATCGATTTTGATAATTTGAGCAGAAATGGAAACGCTCGCAAAAAATGTCCTGGCAGTGTTTTCATCATAAGAAATGCCACTTGTACCACTTATAAATCACTTCCGGATGCAGATTGCCAATGTTGAAGAAAATATACCGTAGCGAAAGAGCGATTTGTGATAGCTCCTGTAATAAATTTTCAAATGAGCAATTATAAAACGTGAGCCGTTGGTTGGCTGTGTGCATTTTTATTTCGACTCTCGCATACGAGCGTCCGGTTTTATAAAAACTCTGAACGTTGAAGAAATCGAAGACTCATCGACTTGAGTCATCAATGACTCGTGAGTTGTTAAATCAGAATGACAGCTTTTTATTTTTTATTTTCATGACAAAATATTATATATTAATTAATTTATTATTTGGAATAGTATCCAAATATTTATGTCTACAATTTCACGGTTGCAGCGAAAACTCATGAGTGGACCGAAGACCCACGCACACGCTCGCGAGTGTGATATAATCGTTTCGATAAACAAGCGTGTGTAGTAATGAAAATGCCAAATGACTCACGCACGCGTTTCTTTGCAAAACGCACGCTGGTGAATCCACTTGCAACAAAAAAGACGCAAGTCAGCCTTTCATGCATTATAGAAGTTTTGAGGGGGTTGTGGGGAACACAATTAAAGGTTTAATTCAAAGTACCTAGAACAAAGCTAGTGCTAAAGTTCAGGTTACTCCTATGCTTTTTAGTTTTTATCTACCTTAATACAAACTACATATTTTAAATAAAACTCGATATTATACTGGACAAGAGAAAATATAAAGAAACAAAAACATAAATACAGTGGCAGTCGGTTATAACGATCTCGCTTATAATGACCAGCCGCTTAAAACGTCTCCTTTCCTTTCATTTGGTTGGTTTCATTATATTTTAAGTTATTCTACCGTCGGATATAACGTCGTCGTATATAACGACACTTCGGATATAACGACCAATTTGAGAAGAAAAAAAGTATCTGAATATTTCTTGTCCATTCTTGTAATTTTGAAAGGAACATACAAACGGTTTGTTACGTCGCCGACAATCGTTCTTCATGGTGCAGCTGCTGAATGTTATGGCAGTTTGGTTTAAGTGTCGCCGGGATAGCCTCTTTTAGATTAGTTGTGGTAAACGCGTAATTAAAAAAAACTGGGTTAGACATTTTAATTGTTTTGATTTTGTTATTCGGCCAAGCCATGACTTATGGAAAACGTAGGAATTTTACTGCGGACGAAAAGGCAGCGATTTTCTTTCGGTTGGAGTCATTTGGGAAAATAGTGCAATCGCACAAGAGTTTGATGTTTTACATTCAACCGTATCAAAATCGCGAAAAAACAGGAAAATACGACAGTCAACTAACCTTGACATTAATAAAGCGTTATTGAAGTGGTTTAGACTGAGAGAAAGCAAAGCATCCTGATAAATAGACCAATTCTTATCGGACAAGCTGAAAAGTTTGGAAAATTGTTTGGAAAGAAGGACTACAAATGCTCTGAGGGCTGGATAAGACGCTTTAGGCAACGTAACAACATTGTTTTTGGGTAAGTTTCAGTCGAAGCAGCTAAGGTCGACACAACGCTTTCTGATGATTGGATTAAAAGCGTAAATGTTGTAGCACAAAAAAATATTTTCGTTTTGCTTCAATATTCTATTAT
This sequence comes from Portevinia maculata, assembly GCA_949715645.1. Lineage (NCBI taxonomy): Eukaryota > Metazoa > Arthropoda > Insecta > Diptera > Syrphidae > Portevinia > Portevinia maculata. Next base: position 253,136,749 of record OX454525.1, on the reverse strand, counting down.
GCTAATCCAGGATATGTATATGTAAAAGTATGCGATTTTTTTGTTGAAAACAATTGAAAGCGGAGTGCTCGAATAAAGCCGATTTTCCTTTGAGGATCGTTAGTCTAAAATCAGATAGGTACTACTTCCTAGAAAACACTTTTCTTTGTATGACTAAACAAACTAAAATTTATTCAATTTATTTAATTTATTTATTATTTAAAACGCTCACATGAACTGCTTACTAGGGTGCATGATGCCCAACATAAAATATCAACGCAAAATTATATATTTGAAAAATATTGGATTCGCTCAAAACCACCGCCAACCACAGGACAAAAAGAAATATCGGTAATGACGTCCCCGCCGATATATTAACCCACAATGAACAACCTTAAGCGATGATCGGCATTATAAGGGCCACGTAGCAAATGGCCCTCACTCTGTAGTCTCGTTGACTGCTATAAAACGGTCCCTTGTCAGAGCATAAGCCTTCTTGGCCCCAGCAAGACAAGCAACTATATGTCTATCGAAATATAGATACTGGTCAAGCCAGATACCCAGATATCTAACTACGCTCCTCACCGCCAATGGCTGCCCATTTTGCCCAATAATGGTCAATTTCTTCCTTTTTTTTTTTGTATTTTCTAGAGGCCCCCAGGCAATGTTGTTCTGAACAAGATTGTTTAAGTCTTCTGAAAGTTTATTTTCAACTTCCAGTCGTCGCAATATCCCTTAATTTAATCGAAGTCACGCTTCAAAAGAATATTAATTACCTCGATTTTAGGAACTGATCTGTATGATACGAAATCGTCGGCATACGCTATAGCATGTCTGAGTGAACCCAACAGAGCACTCGTGTAAATGTTAAACAGGATCGGAGAACTCACCGCCCACTGCTGTAAGGCCGTTTTTAATTTCAAAGACTCTGCTCGAAGTCACGTTGCCACATTTGACAACGAACTTCTTTCCCATAAACATATTATAAATTACATATAGCAAAGGTTTGCATATGGTCAACTTGTAAAAGTCCCTCTAACCGTACGGTGTCGAAAGCTTTCTCAAAATCAACCAGACAAACACCCGTGCATTGGTTCTTGCATTTATTCCACTGAATGTCGGAAACCAGTTTGGACGCGGCATGAAAAGTTACATGCTCCGTCCTGAAACCAAACTGGTTGTCCGGAATTACGTTATTGTCCTCGACCCACTTCAACAGGGCTCTACTGACAACTTTTTCAAGGGCCTTGTTAATATTCCGAAGCTAACTAATTGAACGGAGATTAGCAGGGTTCGTCCTATCTTTACCCTTTTTCGGTACATTGTTAAAAAGCATGGTAAAAATATCTACAGCCTCCAGAGGCAGGTATCTCAATACGTCGTTTGGGACACCATCCATCCACGCCGACTTTTTTTTCTTTAATGGCTCGAAGATGCACAGAAGATCATCCTAAGACACGAACAAGTGCAACAACACCATTAGCATGGTTTTCATCATTGAATACGGTGAATCCTTTATTCCCAGATCGCCAATTCTCAATTTCGGTGAGCAGATAGAAGTGGCTCACTAGAGCCCTATCCTCAACAGGATTGTTCACCGTATACACGGCCTCGAAACAAGCAATTGAATAGAAACAAAACCAGAGATGTAGTCATACCTATAAAAAATGTATCTATAGTATTGTTGAAGGCAACAGTAAGTTTTCGATGACACAGTTACAATAGATTTTACAACCATATGTAAGAAGAGCAACGATTAATGTTTTCGATAACATGTTTTGAGTTTCTATCGACGTTAAGTATTGGAAAATTTGAAGAAGACTTGGAGCACCCTACACATTACAAACAGGAGAATTAATATGGTTTTGCCAAGTTAACCTTCGCATGGACACATCTTTTTAAGTACCCGAATGGACTGTATCTACATGTGTATATAAAAAAAATCCCATACATTTATTTTGTACGAATCTGGTCTAGGAAATATTTTTTTTGTTTTGTTTCTTATATCTCATGATTTGAATTTACTTTACTTCGTCGCTTCAGAGCAATTTCGAGATTTATCCGTTTTGATTCGGAAATTACCAGAGCTGATCGAATAGCATCTGACAAAGCAGCAGCTATAAGGGATGTATTTGAAATGTTAAATTTCAATCTTGGACAATGTTATCGGCCTTCTGAGTCAATTACGGTAGATGAACAACTTTTCCGCTTTAGAGGACGTACTAAATTTACCGAATACATACCATCCAAGCCAGCAAAGTATGGCATAAAGCTTTGGTGGGCCTGTGATTCGCAGACAGCTTCTCCATTGAGTGGACAAATTTATACTGCTGAAATTGGTTCCAACAGAGAAGTAAACCAGGGTGAACGGATTGTGAAGGAACTTACCAGATAAATTTAAAGCTTCAAAATGCAGAGAAATGTTGCCCACCGAATTTGGATTTTGTGAAAATGCTGTGCTTTTCTCTTAAGTCCCAAAAAAAAGACAAGGCTATCGTTTTGCTGTCAACCTTCCACCAAACTAAGGCAATCTCGGAGGGACCACAAATAAACCAGAGATAATCCTGTATTATAATCATACCAGGCGGGGTTGATACGATGGACAAAATGCTTAGCCAGTATACAACAAAACGAAGGACGCTACGTTGGCCGTTGGCTTTATTTTATAATCTGCTTGACGTATCAGGACTAGCTGCATACATTATTTATGTGAAATATAATCCACAAGGATCACAAATATTGCAACAAAGAAAAGTCGCAGAATAAATTTCCTTGAAAGCCTGGGGGAGAGCTTGTGCTTCCGCAGATACGTAAAAGAACACAAAACCGAAGAATAACGTGCCAAATTCGTATTCGAAGTGCCATGGAGTGCATTCTAGGAGAAAATGTTGGACCTGGAACAAAGATCGAAGGTTTCACCCCAGATGAGCGCGAAATAGATCCTGCATGTCATACGCCTCAAATAGGGGCATGCTTCATAAGCTACAGGATCAATAAAAAGAAGAGAGCTACCCGCCGAAGATGCGTAAAATGTCAAAAGCCAGTGTGTTTGCAGCACAGTCTTACCCAAACAATGTGCTAAAATTGATATATGTCCTAGCTTACAGTCTTCTTTTTTATGAATAAAACGAATTAGCTGGTATATTACTTGTATTTTTTTATTTAATTTCAAATGGTTATTCTATTGCTGTTCCTTCAGGCTAGATTGTTAGTCTAGGCTCTAGCTGTAACAATATATCTTCTTGTTTCCCCCTATTTTAGCCCCGCATTTGCGAAAATATCAAGCAAAATGTATGACAAAAAAATTATCTACATGTGTAGATACTGTTCATAATGTGCAAAAAAAACGTCGAAATGTATAAAAAGGTGAGAAAATCTGAGATTTTTTTTTTAAATCTTTTGTTTTCCTACTAAGATCAAAAAGTTAGTAACTGAGTAAAATTTTCTTCGAGATAAGTTAAGCCCTAACAAAAATATTCAATAAAGAAAATTCAAATATCTACATGTGTAGATAGGGTCCATGCGAAGGTTAATAATCTGTTGAAAATAACTCTTAGATTTTGTTGGTGTGTCTACCAGTGGCGTGGCGTGGATAATTTTAAAAGGGAAGACGTTGAAAAATTTAGTCACCTATAAAAATAAAAATCTTTAAAACCTGAAATAAAATAATTTTTAATGGGGATATTGTATCTACATAATATGCATTCCACATTGACTTAGCAAAAATATTCTAGCCACATTTTTTATACTTCAAGACATTAATATTTCAATCAACAATGAGCTTAAAGCATAACAAAAGTGGCTTCAAAAGAAGCCGGTCTTGACAGACGCATGATACAATAACTTAAAAAAATTCAGCATAATGTGGATAGTAATTTTAAAATAAGAAAATTCAGAAGAATTATATGGATAATTCTTTATATTTGTTAAAATATAAAAACGATACAAATAATAATGTCAGCAATAAAAATAAATCAAAATTAAAAACAGCTAAAATTCACACACTTAAAAAAAAAAGTGAAAAGTTTTGTTAAAATATTAGTTCTTTATAATTATTTGTATTCTAATGCTATTCGACGATCTTTTTTGATAAACTCTGCCAATACCCTTTCATAGAAGTTTGGTCTATTTTTAATTTTAAGAAGAAGTCTTCTTTCTATCGATATGAGGGCTAAATCAGAGAGCCTATCCTCGCCCTGTGAGTTTCTTAAATAAGTATGAATTCTTTTTAAAGCAGAAAAAGACCTCTCAACGGAGGCGACGGAAATGGGAAGTGTTAAAAGTAAACACTTCTTACAATGCTTCACTATTCAAATGGTTGTGAAGGTCGAGAACCTCAAACTGCCGAAGTGACGACGAAGAATATAAAACATTAAGTTCATTTTTTAATGCCGTGAAGTCAAAAATTCTAGGAAAAAACTTAATTAGGGAAGATATTTTTACATCTGGACTGGAACGAGAAAAAGTGTCATACTTCAAATTATTTAGTAAATCCAAAAATGTAAGATTACTAAATGATTTATATCTGGCATTTATTTGGCTAACTATATTGTCTTTAATTTCAACAAAAAGGCGCTTATAATTCGTCTTCAAATCGAAGTCAAGCAACCTGCGTTTACGTGGAGGTTCGATGCAATCATTTACGCTGTCATAAATAACTTCAAACATATTTAAAAAGTCAGAGCTTATCCATGACTCAAAACGTTCGATTTCTTGCTTGGCATAACTAACGTCTGTTTGTTTTTTTGAATTAAATTAAATAATACATCGGTCTTTGCAAATATTTCAGAAAGGGTATGAAGCAAAAAACAGAATTCCTTGCTCTCTAATTTATTTAATAAACTTTCTGCCATCGAAAGTGTGTCAGTATCCCATTCCCTAGAGTCATTAAATATTTTACTAAAAGTTTCAATTATATCTGTTCTACAGTTAAAGATTACGTTTATTATTCTTGAATGATAATGCCATCGAGTTTCCGATACTCCTGGCATGCGTCGATTGGAAATTTGTTTTAAAAGATTGGACCGCTTTGTGGATTTATTAAAAAATCGAACGATGCTATAAGTATAGCCAAAAAATAGTTTAAGTTCTGCTATGTTTTCTACAGATCGGGATAGTACTAAATTTAAAACATGTGCATAACAAGGAATAAAATTTGCCATCGGGCATTCATCAAGGACCTTCTTTTGAACACCACCCCCCTCGCCGGACATAACTGCGGCACCATCGTAGGATTGTCCTATTAACTTTTCCTTGTAGTCGTATGTTTCAAGAATTTTAAATATATGATTGGATAACTCATTTGCATTACGACTTGCGCTAACGTCAAAAAATCCAAGAAATCTTTCTTGTATACCATCCTCTGACAAGTACCGAAATATGGCACTCAGTTGTTCCCTATGACTCAAATCTGGTGTTTCGTCGATCATAATCGACACGAACCGAGCATCCTTGATTTCCGTATTAATTTCGGATTTAATAACCGCCGCGATACTATGTATCAAATCGTTTTGAATATCGTTGGATAAACCTGAAAAAATTGGATTGTGTGTACTTGAACACTACTCTAAATGGGATTCCAATAAAGTGTCATATTTAGATAAAAAATAAACCGCTTCGACATAATTGCCACGATTATCTGAACTAGACCTTTCATCATGACCGCGAAATGCTAACTCCTGTCTGCCTAATAAAATGACCGTGTCAATAAAACGTTCCATTAGTTTCCGATTTTTATCTACTTTTTTATTATGAACAACGAAAGAATTTCCTAAAGAAGTTTCAATGCGATTCGTGCCGAATTCGTGTAGGGATAAACAACAACGAATATGTTTTTTTGTCTTAATATGTTTTTTCGAAGAATTAACTAAATTATTTATATCAGTGAAACCCGTTCGGCTCCAAACACTGGCGGAGTTTGAAAAAAGAAGACAAGGAAAACAAAACATTTTATTAAGCTTGCAACTCCCAGTTAGCCACTTATATTTTTGGTATAAGGAAACATTAAAATGTGTCACAAAACCATCTCTCCTTTGGTAATTAATATTTATAAAAGGCATAGAGCGCCCTACGTCTATAACTTTTTTTTTATCAAGAAAAGATAGCTTACTAAAACTAATTGAATCCTCCAGGAGGAAATCAGTTAAACAGCAATCTACACTAATCAAAGACATTTCCAAAAAAAATCTAAAACTGCACTAAAATTAAGAAGCTAAAATGTTTTTATCAGTAAGTTGGTAATAAAAGAAACTAAAAAATTACACATTAACCTTCACTTTCACTTTCACATCTAACTTTTCACTATTTTAATTTAAGATTTTATCAAATTGGCTTTACAAAACACTAGATTTTTTCAAGTTATTGCACTTGTGCAACGCAGTCTGTCAATAAATTCCAACTGATTCTAAATTAAAATTTGAATTCCTGCTTAAAAAAAAAAACAAGTGTCGGTATTTTATTTGACATGAACTTCTCTTAAGCGATATGCTGAATTTACTCTGCTGACAAATTGCCATAATATTCTACCATATTTTATTTCATAAGACAAAAGTATAACAATAAATTTGTAAAAACATCGAAGCATTAACTATCACAAGAGAGAAAAATGAAAGCTCAACTTCTTACATCAACACGCATATCAATATCAACATCAAATTCAAAATCAAGAATCAACCCACATAACACATTCAGATATTATGTCATAAGAAAAAAGAAATAAGTCAAAGAACACCGTGTTATTAGACACAATGTTGCAAAAAAAACGAGTCAAACGTAGCACCTGCATTCCTGCAACATGTTGATATCTTCCGATTGAAACGCAATGCTAATCGCAAAAGGGAGAATGAAATGAAACAATTCCAAGTATTCAGCGTGAGATTTGGTTTATAAGACGAAATGTAGCGTCTTTTTCTTTGAATATAAAAGCGGGTGTTGAACAAAGAGGATCGGAACCGCAATGCTTGTAGAAGAAAGGGATATAAAACAAGTAAATAAGACGGAAAAATATTTTTTATTCTATTATAGAGAGCAGCGGTAGTTGAAAACTTTTTACTAAGAGTATTTTTGTGACTCTTCGTTGGTTTGTTGTTTGTGATTTGTGGATTGTGGAATGTGGTTGAATCTTGATTCTTGAATGAAGTATGAAGATACAGACGAGAGGTAGAATGAAAATATTAAACTTATTCGATAGCTTATGTGTGAGTGTGTGTGTAGATTTTATTTCATAATTAAAATACGGGACGGGTTTCATTTTTCATATATTTATTTGGCAGATAGTGCTTACTTTTGGTGGATTTTAAAAGGGAAGACGGTAGGAATCGTGTTATATGGACGCCACGCCACTGGTGTCTACACAAGCAATAGGCCCAATATTATGCAATAAACAAGAGAAATATAAAAGATCAATGTTTTTTTTTGTCACTGTGTACTGAGAGGAGACTACTATTATTTCGATGGAAAAAAGTCCAATCTACTGTCTCCTATTGCCAAAACATATTTTACCAAATTCTCCTGCTATTTTTTTAAAATTAGCTTACGGTTCCGGAAAACTTGAATATTTGTGTAGACCTTTCGGTGTTTTTATAAAAATTTTATACGTTCTTATTTATTATATCTTAAAGAGCATTTGATCTTTTAGCAAAACACATAAAGGATATTCGGGAGTATGATTTCCAATACTACGCCTCGTGATTTTGTCTTATAACAAAGACTGTAATAAATATCAAGGGTCCACGAATGTCAGATTTAAGTGCACTTGAACTCTCTGCAAATCTCTGCAAACATTTCCTTAAACCGAACATATATTACACAAAGACCATACACCAACATATAGTAACACATTAATTGACTTCTCTACAAGACTTTCGTCCATTCATCATTTTTCGGTTTCAACTACACTTCAAAGGATTATCGATTTCCTCACTATCGATTCCCATAACGACACCTGCTAATCTACTAACAGATACCTATCCAAACTGCAATGAAAAACCTTAATCCACCAAGAAAACTATCATCGCCGAGGGATCAAAAACAAGGGTCTTCCAGATCACAGCCAAACACCTTGCACCGCAAGTCGATGGCGCACGGCTATCGACAGGTGAAACTATGGTAGCACCCCACAACGTGTCAGTTACAAATAATTTGTGAAGTCTTCCATAAAACAAAAACAAATTTAAACGCAATAAAGCCGATTTGGACGGAAAAAGAAAAAGAGAAATTGGGCAGACGAATCGTAAGTCATAATAAAAACCATCATTATCCTCTGGCGGGGATGCACCTTTACCATCGTGTCACGTATGTAAGTTATCCCACATCACACCATTGACATCCTTACACTTACGCTACTGGTAAGGAAAACTTCATTCGATTTGACGGGTAACAGTGACGCATAATCGCCTCCTCATCATCATTATCTTTCGAATGCAATGCGCCACACTTGAGTAGGCACATTTCGAGGTTATAAACGTCCTTGCTTATCGCAGTGGGGTAAACGAATTCAATTAAGAAAGAGTTTTATAAATTTCTCCCCAACAGACTAAAGACAGATTTATAGGAAACCCTTCATCTTCTTGGGATATCTTTGGACGAAAGAAAGTGGACGTTCCATTTTATAAATCTCCTTAATCCAGTTCAATAAAATATTATCAACCTTCTTCGGTGTGGCCAGTGCAAAAGCAATAAACTCACTCTGCTGGCAAATTCAACCCTTCTTTGAGCTTGATTCGAGCATAAATTGGCTGCAACTAGCATGTGTGGAGATTGTGCGACGCTTAAAATGACAATTCGTCCACTTGAACAGGTTCTACGCTGTATTGGGGGTGGCTTATTTGCTATTTTTTTCTTGTTTACTGATGCCTCTGTTTATCTGACAATAAAGATTTGCTTACCAAATTGGAGAAATGAAATAAAAAGGCCAGTCCACTGCGGATAAGGTGGGTGCACCAGCACCTCTCGGATCGTAATTGTCAAATGTAGTGTGAAATAAGTGGACTCAGAAAATCCGAAGGATTTGTGAGTTTAAAAATGAAATAAAAATAAATCGAACAAATTAATATCAAAATTCAATCACCCATCGTAAAAGGGTGGAGGGATCATTGGACAGTGGACACATTTTATGGGCATAGGAGGTGACCAATTTGGACATTACGTCATGAAATTGAATTGACTTCGGGGTTATAATTCAATAATAAAAGAAAGGCTAAGCAACCTTATCTTTGTAAAACATACAATTTAGTGATACGTCGCGGTTCAGTTGACTTGATTTGTTTCCGCAGTAAAGCTAAAAGATATAAAGTGGTTCCTATGTTTGACTAAAAGTAATGTACGAGTAGGTACACTAAGTGTCTTAGAGCGTTTTGTTTGAAAATAGAAGAAAGAAGGGATAGCCTCAAATTTAAGTTGTATTTAATTAACCTTCCTCTTGTCAGCTTATGATAAACGGATTAGCATCAAATGTATTGATTTCCTGATGTGGAGTAGTAATAAGTCAACAACATGCCTTTTCAGTTTTGTGCAATGACTTAAGGCTGTAGTTTTATTTGAATAGTGATTGGCACACTTTTATAGTCGGATGGAGTACACTTTAAAGTTTTAAGTTGTTTTTTCACGTGACAAATTCAAAATTATTTCTGGATATTTGACTTAAAAACCACTCTATCGTTATTACCTCGTTGTAGAGTTAAAGAGATCAAATACCCTATTTTAAATATTTAACTGAGAGTTTGATCATAGTATGAACTTGAAACTCTTTTAAATTTTCCCTGATTCTTTCGTATACTAAAGAGAAAGATCTTGCAAATTTCCAATTAACTGAGAATGAGATATGATATAACGACTTAAAAAATTCCAAAAAAATGTGCCCCCTATTTCCGTCCTTCTGTCTGTCTATTTGTGAGGGGGCGAAGCTCCGGACACAATGGGTGGACGGTACCTTACATACGACTAGTTTTTAAAACGGCGATTTTTACAAAATGGCTTTTACGATTTCGATCGATATCAAAAATGGTTATATCAAAAACTTGCACTCAACTGCATTTATTCTGGTCTGAATGTGGGGTTCGCCGCTGTGACCTCAGAAAATAACAGCCTCCCGATTTCGAATCACTTCGTCACCAATATTTAACTTTTCATGGTTAGCTGACTTTATTGAATGCTTTGATCCCATTTTCTAATAATTTAGGTATTGGCTAACCAAAACATAAAGCGATATTGTCGCATATCGAATTCTATTGGGCTTGGATTGGAAACAGGACACAAGAAAGTCACAAAATTGAATGAGTAGAAAATTAATGCAAAATTCAATCTTTCTTATCGCTTACACAGACCTTTTCAAGACGACGGCACGAAGATAAGCTTAGGTCCTTGATTTTAGTTTCCTTTGTTTTAAATTTTTTGAACAAAATATAAGCTTTCTTCTTTTCCCTTTACGCCAAGGTAATGATCAGGATTAAGAGGACAATAACCCCAGATTTAAGACCGCCTCTTTTTAACGATTTCCACACTTACATGATCCCATTATTGATTATTGTTTGATCGATCTTTGACGACATCGGTGATCTCCAGCCGTGTTTTTTTTTTTTTTTTTTTTGCGGTGGAAGGTGGAAACCTTGCATGAGGCACCAATGGTCCGACGATTGGTAGTGCCGGATTCCTACCGGCTAAAACCACCTCCCTTCCCGTACAGGTCGTTTCGTTTCCCCCGCGGAACCGCCGTAAGACATTACTTCGCGGGGGTCGGTATGAAGACTTAGCTTGTTGCTCTATTGTTGGAACTATTCGCTTTCCGTTGGCGTTCTAAGCGTCTAAGATCGCTGAGTATACGAACCGCCACGTTACTTACAGTGGTCCAGTTTTCGCATATGTATAGTTTACGACAATATCGGGAGTGGGCCACTCTCCGAATTGGTCCCGTAGGGAGATCCTCTCGGTTTCGTACCGTTGGCAATGGAAAAACACGTGTTCCGCGTTTTCAGAAACATTTTCGCAATGCGGGCAATTTGGGCTGGTTTCATGTCCGCGTTTGAAGAGATATTCTCTGTAACAGTCAAGAGCTGGGTCAGGTGGAAGTTTGTTTCACTATGTTCCCTTTTGATCCATATATCAAATACTGGTATAAGCCTGTGCGTCCATCTTCCCATTAACGATTCATTCCATTGTTGTTGCCAAGTTGCTATACTCAGACTCCTTTCATATTTTCTTTTTTCGTTATCTACCCGACCATTTCGGACTTGCATACACTTCCGCTGATGGTTTAACGGTGTTTTTTTTTTTTAATTTTAAGCCGTTTTAAATGATTTGCACTGTTGATCACTCTTCTTACCGTCGAAACACTAGCACTAACGACCGCTTTTTGCTTTATTTTCGCAGCTGCGTCGCAGAAATTGGACGCACCTCGCAAAATTGCTCTTCTATCAGCCGCTGTTGTGGCCGTTTTATAACCTCCTTTCATATTTGACCCGTACGACTCTTTATTTCTCAGGTACGAATAGATCAAGTTAAAGCTTCGTCCAATTTTGGTAGCTATAGCACGCCCGGTTAATCCTTGTTCCTTAAGTAAATCGATCTTAGCCTTCTCAACACTGCTAAGTTATTTTTTTCTACCCATCGTTCTCCAAATTTACGCCAACGTAGCTTGTACCTATTCAGTTGGAACAGAGTGTATATGTATTAAGATTAAGGAACACAAATTGAGACCTTTAAAAAAGCTTACCCTGCGTCTCACTCTACGCACTGCGCTGGTTCAACTTCGTGGTTTAAAGAAACGTATAATACGCAAAAAGAAATATTTATGACATAATTTTAGAAGTCAGAAAGTTATTTGGAAATGAAAATACTCAATATATCAAACATATCAATGTAAGTACATAAATAGAACATTCCTGGTTAACACTGACAATATCGAATGGGCAAGCCAATAACTGGATCAAACTGTAAACTAAGAGTGTCGGATTTAAATTGTCGTCAATTGAGCAATTTAACTTTTGTATAAAAACAAAACCCTTGACTAAAAACAGTAGGTAGTAAAATGTCCAATTTTAAATTTATATGATGGAGGATCATGGTGAACTACAAATTTGAAAGTAAGCTTGTTATCAATAATAACAACTTGAGTTCTGATTGATAGATAGATAGATGTTTTATTTCGTATACAAATGTTTTTACAGAATTTTGTTATTGCACATTTTACAGAGATTTGATAATACATTTTATCTTTGTACTGAAACATTATTTTCAATTTGGATTAAGAATACTTACAGTAAAAATGGGATTAACTTGAAGAAAAATACGAAAAAAAACCTTCAATATAAAATAAAAGATTTATATGAATAGTGCTTATTAGATAGTTATCTTACGACAAAAAAATATAGCAAATAAATAAATAAATAATGCGTAAATAAATAAAAATAATCAATAAATAAATAAATAAATAATGCATAAATAAATAAAAATAATAAATAAATAAATAAATAAACAAATAAAATTAATTAATAAATAAATAAATAAATAAATAGGTAAACAAATAAATAGATAGTTAATAAATAGGTAAATTAATTAAATAAATAAATAAATAAGTGAATATATTATAAAAAGGAATGTAAACAAATAAATAAATAAATTAAATAAGTTAAAAAATAGGTAAGGATATAAATAAACAAATAATTAAATCATTAAATAAACAAATTAAAGAATAGACAAATAAAAAACAAATAAAAATGGGATGAATACAAATTGGTACATCATTAATTTATACATATAAGCCATGAGGAGAAATATTTTAACAATATTATGTATTTAGTTGGTTTACAAGCGGATTGTCAGCAAGAATTCTATTCGCTATTAATTCAACAATCGCTCTTTCGTGAATGTCAAGAGTTGAGTGGTGCCAAGGTAAATCTAGCATGTTAAATGTGATAATTAAACCAAATATTTTATTCTATTTAATATCCCTTTTTTATACTTCAATATGTAACTGTCGCAACTTTTTATTTTTATTTTTTACTAACGCGACGCGTTTCGAAGCAGTGGCTTCATCATCGGGCGTAGACTCGTAGCCCCATACCTGACACCCATATAATAGAATAGACTGGAAAATTACTTTGTGCAGAATAATTTTGTTCTCAGTAGAAAGTAATGATTTTCTATTAATAAACGGGTAAAGCATCTTTATCGCTATACCTATTTTTTAAATAGTTTTGGTAATATGGTCTTTAAAGGTGAGCTTGGTATCTAAATAGATATCTAGATATCTAACCGAAGGCTCCCAATTAATATTTTTGCCATTGAGCTGAAGCTGGCTGATGGGAAGAAAACAAGACTTTGTTTTACGAGTAAAAAAGATAGCTTGCGTTTTCCCTTCATTTAGTTTGATTTTCCATTTGTGATAATATTTTACTAATATTTCCAATCCATTTTGAAGATTCCTCTCAATATAAAAGCGGGATAATAAGAAACGGTATTATAAAAACGGGATTATAAGAGGCGGGATTTTAAAAGACGGGATTTAAAAAAAGCGGGATTATAAAAAGCGGGATTATAATTGCGGGATTTTAAGAATCGGGATTATAAAAAGCGGGATATCGAACCCAACCCTAAATAATATTGTTTCTTTTTTTATCTTAAGAGCATTTTGGCTCTCCTATCAAGTCGGGGTTCTAAATATGGAGGAGTTGAGGACGACGTCATTATAATTAAAAAAGGCGTTCGTTCCTATTCAATCAGACTATATTAGCCGAGTTTCTTTGTACGCGGATATAGGGATAATTTGAAATTTGCATGTAAAATACAACAACAACTTATCCTATATACGCTTTGTTTTAACGTGGATAGCTATCGCCGCTAAGTCCTTTAGCGGGGATAAACAGTGCTTCCAAAACCCATTTTCTTCGTTTCTGATGAATCGTTGCGATGATTTTTTCAGGAAATGTCAAAGTTTGACATCCCGCCGACCACTGGCACATCCCGCCGAATATTTTGCTCGGGATTTTATTATTATTTTTTTCAAAATTTAGTAAATCTGTCAATGTGAAACTGTTTTTTTATAATTTTAGAATATGTTTGGCATTAATTTCAACTGTCGGAAATTAATATTTTTGAATTTCACGATTTTCAATACAAATTTCTTAACTCAACTTCCTAAACGTCATAGGTGCATGTGTGCTGCCAAGTTTTTTTTGATGAATTCTTAAGCGGCGATGGTCGTTTTTTAATGCCATGCCTATATCCGCGTGCAAAGAAACACGGCTATGGGCATTAAAATTGAAACTGACCCATTTTTACTAGGCTAGGCTATCACATCCTCTTACTGAAAAATACCATGCTCAAATGAGCTTACGTATAGTAATTTTGTAAGAAAAGTTCAATTTCACATTTAATATACAAAAAAACAGCACGAATATTATTGGCTATAGGATATTTTTAAGAACAAATTGAATTTGGATATGTTAAGAGCAAATATGACAAATGAGAATAAATTTCATCGAAGAAAGATGGTCAAATAGGTCAAATATGTAGGATTGCAACAATGAAAAGAGCGTACCAGAAAACAAAAGATGTTATCAAATACCTATTTTTGATCCAAATGATAGGTAGCACAAAAAAGAACTCACGTGACGAACTATCAACTTGCCCGATTCCACCCCAGGCTATGCTGTCAGAGACGGTCTGGAGCGTCACCCATATCAGAGCGAGCGTTTAAGAGCGACTAACCTATAACTGCAAATCCAAATTCTAGTGAAAATGCGAGGAAAGGATAAACCGTGCAAACAAATGCAAGGTTGGGAGTAAAACCAAACGCGTGCGAGCTACCTTAAGTGCCTACGCGAAGACCTGCGGATAACTAAAGGCTATTTGCTAAACATAAATATTTAAGTTAAAAAATTACTATTACTGACAATTAACGCAGAGGAAAAAGTAGCACATAAGCGTTTATGTTGAACTTTAGTACGTATTTATCAGCCCTATCATGGTACACGTTCATATGAAAAACGTAGAGCTTCTGAGAAGCTTCTTATGACAATTGATACTCTTGGATGCTTGTCAGACGTTCGCAAGAGGTGGGGCAGTGGAAAAAAGCTTTAAGATCTTACTTGGCCCCAGCGGGATTTGAACCTGAGAAATGTTGCAAATTCTGTTACGATTGGATACTCTGTAAATATATTTCGTTTCAGCGACCCTAAATGCCTAAATAGCCTACCCATTCCGCTCAAACTCGTGTGATTCAAATTTTTAAAATCAAATGGCTATTTCGTTTGAGCACCTATGCTGGCAGTAACGATAAAATAACGAGAGATAGGAGACAATACGACGATGACTAAGAGAGCCAATCAATCTCGCGATGTCTCGGTCGCCAATGAATTGTATAGCGTGTTTTTGTATCCTGTCAAGTAGCTCCAAATAAGTTATTGGTGCACCAGACCAGATATGAGCGTTGAGCGATGTGGATAAACGCCTTATAAATTGTAGCCAGATCGGAAGGGGTGAACTATTTTTTACATCTATTAAGAAGCCTGACATTTCGCAGCGTTCTTGGCGACATCGAATATGTGGTCATTCCAACGGAGGTTGTCATTAACATAAATACCGAGAATGGAAAGTCTTTCGGTTTCAGCGATGCAAGTGCCATTTATGGATAATGGCAGTGTGTGTGGGTTTTGCTCGCTGCGTTGCAAATGTTTTCCGCTTCAAGCATGTGGTGTACCAAATTCTCCAGAGTTGGCGTTTCTCTCAGTATTGTGTGCAGTGCTTCTTTTTGTAGCTGGAATTGTGGGCAGTGAAAAAGAAAAATGCTGCACGTCTTCAGGGGTATCGTCATCGTTCTTACATTTATACAGGTGTGACCCGTAAGCAGCTGCCTTAAGTAGAAGTAAACTTCACCATGTCTGCGGTTTATCCAAGTCTCTATAATTGAAGGCTTCAGCATTGCTGCCACTCCATCAAACTTAGGCTTCTTTCAACCCTACGCTTACGCGATATTAAATGTCGTCATCAAGCTTGCTTTGCTATTGATCATATATACCAGATATTTGAGCTTTTCGCACTTGGGAACTTGTCTCAACTTCCTCATTGTCATTATACTTTGGATTGCATCTGTTGTTAGTGGAGCACTTTGATCAAGCCTTAAATGAAGCTTTCTTGTCACTCACGGCTTTAGCTTCATCTGTTCAACACCACGTTTCTTTGCCAGTGCCGTTTTGAAGCCCCCAGCTGTGATTTGGCTTTATCAAAGAAAGGTCGTTGTAGGGAACTCAACATGATGTCTTGTGCTCAGCACTCTTCATTCTCAACTTCGTCGAAGAATGGTATAATTTTACATATTGGCAATAATAGCTTCGCATTTACCATTTGATTTTCGTAAATACTTTTGTTTGCTAACTTCCCTGTGGAAGTTCTTGTAATGGGGCCGATTTTGTGAATCGCGGATTTTGATATATCTCCACGTTTCAAGGTCACCAGAATCCAAATCTAACGTTTTTATAGAGATGTCTGTCTGTGTGTATGTACGTATGTGCGTATGTGCGTTCGGAATTATCTTTCGCCACGATTATCTCGAGAACCAAAATGATATTGACGGGTTTATTCGAAGCGTAATTACGTAACTCAGAACTGATTAAGTTTCCAGGGAAATCGGTCCGGCCGTTTTTTGTTACTAGGTAAATAAAAATAAAGGCAAACTACCAAGCTGAATTTTGAAATTAATGATTTGTACTATTTATTATTAGTATTATTATGACTATTATTATAACACCTAGGGGAAGAAATGGTGGTAGCCAACACACAAATAAAAGTGATAAACATAGGGACGGGCTACAGTCCGCTTGGGCGAACTGTTGGATACCCTATTCTTATTCCTATCCCTCATAAGTGGGCGCGACAAAAGTCTAAGTATGGTTGAATTGTTAAGAACGCTCTACATATTTTGTTATATAACATTTAAATGATTTTATAAAAAAACGTTCCCTAGCTCAAATTTTGCTGTTTCAATAAAATTGTTTTATTTAATTGTGGGCGTGTCAGTAGGCGGATTTAAAAAAAATTAACACATGAGCATAAAGCGCCCCTAGAGAGTATATATTATAAATTTCAGCTCCCTAGCTACTTTGAATTTTCAAAAAAAAAAAAAATAATAATAATTGTGGGCGTGCCAGTGGGCGGATTTTGAAAATATTTACACATGAGCATAAAGGGCCCATAGAGAGTATTTATTATAAATTTCAGCTCCCTAGCTCAAACTTTGTATTTTCAAAAAAATTGTTTTATTTATTTGTGGGCGTGTCAGTGGGCGTATTTTGAAATTTTTTTATCCCGAGCAGTTTTAGGAATCATAGATCATATATAAAAAAATTTAGCTTTCTAGCTCAAAATTCGATTTTTTTTCCAAAATTTTGTTTTTTTGAGTTTGTGGGCGTGTCTGTGGGCGGATTTCAAAAATTCGTAAACTTGATTATTTCGGGACCCTAGAGAGTATATGGTTAAAATTTCAGCTCTCTAGCTCCAGTTTAAAGGCCTAATTTTTGCCGACAGACGGACGGACGGACGGACGGACGGACGGACATGGCTAGATCGACATTACTATCGATGCTGATCATAAATATAGTAACTTTTAGGGGTCTACGGGCAATATTAAGGTATGTTACAAACTATGCGTCAAAATTAATATACCCCTAGAATAGGGTATAAAAACGAGGCCCCGGAAGCAGGGCCATGTACGCAGACCACTTTTTTATTTTTGTTCGTCACCTCTGCCAAAACAGATATAGTCAGTACACAGTGGCGTATCCAGAAAACAAATTGGATGCTCACTTGTAAAATTTTTCAATCATGTTTTTGTCCCTTTTAATTTTTTGTAGTCCTTTTAAGTTAATGAAATAAGTGAATCCAACATTTTTTTTGTCCTCTAAGAAACCTTTACTTGCGTAATCCATAAAATTTAACTTTTTGTGAACAAAATTTTATTAATTTGTTATATTAATAATATAAGCAAGAAATAATAATGAACTTTGTTCATTTTTTATATAAACAAGTTTGGAAAACTTAAGTTTAAATGTTAAAGTAGGTATCTGATATCTGAGCTCCCTCTAAATCTCCAAGATTTACGAAATCACCTAAATAATAACATGATATGGAGGTTACGCCACTGTCTGTATAATATCAAGAGACACAGCTTTTACTGTTTCATATTGGGTGGACTATAATATAGTATTTTAAAATATGTGATGAACAATCAATTGAGGCGGAACTAGATGGCCGCGCGACGATGTCAGGCAGGCATCGAAGCTCATAGTTCAGCAGGACGCGAATTCAGTCCAAAAGGAGCCCAGCGATAAGCTGGGTGAATAGACAGGAGTTTGTCTCGAAGAAAATAAGGTCATTTGTGGACACACCGAAACCCCCCAAGAAGGCTATAGAACGAGACGATCATAGGGATCCAAGAAATGGCATCTGGAGCGCAAGGAACCGCTCGCAAGCCAACTACAGGTGGATGGTGAGGAATCTGCCACAATAAGCTCTGGTGGAATACAAGTAACTGATCAGGCAGTATTCAGCCAAATGTGGCATTCTAAAGAATACATGTGCAAACGCCTCCGTCTACAACAATATGAGACGCTCAGGGGTAAAACCTTCATGGAATGCAAAAAACCAGGCAAGAGCTCGGGGGAAGGTGCCAGGTTTACGGATAGGCTTACGACCATCCCATATAGGATGTCCAAGGAAAAAATAGTCTTCCCAGCACTGGGAGTAGGAAAGGACGACAGCCTCCTCGCAAAATCCAGAGATTTCGGTTTTTTATAATGCAAGACTCCCAAAATGGTCCAGATGTCGTCACAAAGGCATTCACTACCTACCTACTTATGCCATCTCGTGTGGGGGTTATTATGCTGGCAATATGTCGTATTGAACTCTGCTGTATACTGAGAATTAAAAAGCTTATAAACTGTCAAGAAACGGATCATTCTTTGAACTAAACCAGGCAGAAACCACTCTAAAACAAACAAAAAACTGAGAGAATCATAATACAAATGAATAAAAAATCTTCTTCCTCTCGGGGGCTATCATGCAATCAATAGAAAACTCAGAGCTAAATAAAATGGCCTGGCATGCGGTGATGTGTGCACTCCACTTTTATTTATCTTTACCCAGCACTCTGTGACATTAGAAACAAATCCTTGGTAAATAATTCTTCCCGTCCTTAATAGAGTTAAACAAATTCGTAAACGACTCTGAGTGACTTTAGAAACCAAAGGATGTTGACCCCTAGGGTATCACAAAGTATATTTATTGACCTAAGCATAACGGATGCATGACTGGCTTGTTCCGACAACTATCATAACCTTACAACCTTAACATAGCCTTGAACTTACACAAGCTGATAACAATGACATTATTTGTAGAACACAGCGAGCTGTCACTGGTGCGTTTACAAGGTTAACTCTGTGTCAATCGATCAAACGTCATCTAATTCATATCCATACAACACCACTCACTTCAATCTTAAATCGACTGTGGATGGAATGATGTCTATCCTCCAGGTATTCCCCCCTCTATTAAATACACAAACCCCATAAATTCCCACACCTTGACTGAACGAGAAATATGTCGGCACTACCGACATCCATCCAAAAAACAGAAACAGTAATATGCCGCGTGCGAAAAGTCGCAAAACAAAGAAACTTCCCGACCTGCTAACCCGGTGTCCTGAATAGGAACACTATGAGTTATGCCAGCCCTTAGCTCAATAAATTTTAACTCTTTCAAACTTGTTTACAAGTCGCAAGTGAAAAAATTTCGAAACATGTGCCAGGAACGCGATAAACTTCATGTGTCATTCCATTCCTTAATATCTCGGTCGGCAAGAGGCCACGATTCAAAATCAACTTTGCATACGTGTATTTGCCAAACCGCACTGCGGGATTATGAATCTATCCTACAAACCAATGAAGGAGGAGGCAATGCGACTGCAGCCTGTGTGAGCAGCCAAAGGAGGCGAAACTTCGGCAGACTGCTTGGGGTCCGCCAAACACTAAAATCCCGAGAATCGCAAAAGGACCAAAAACCATATAAATAAACACAATTCACAAAAATTTCACAAGAAAACGAAGAAAACGCCGAGAAATCAACAAGCTATCACAGATTAGCTGGCGAGATTCTCGCAGTCCAAATGCAACTCCTATTATGCCAAACGATCTCACCAAATAGTCATTCTGCAGCAATCGATGGGTGCTGTGCAGATAAACCTCACTCCCGAGGGCAGGACACCGAGTCGCACGTGCAAAACAAGATGCAGCTATATGGCCTATTCTATTCTATTTCAGTTGAGACTTCCAACACTAGGACCACGACGAAGCGACGCGACGGATGAAACTCCACACAGTCTTATGCAGCAATTCATTTGAAATTCGCGATTAACACGACAGATAGTGTTCAACAGTCATTTGTTCTTTGTCGAGCATTATGTGTGCTGTGCGGAGCTGGAATCTCGTGCTATGAGAGTTTTATGACAACTACAGCGCAGTGGAGGCGAGCAGCTAACAATGGTCCACGATGTTCAGTCATATTCGCCACTCGCCAACCCTGTACTGTATGGTGAGGAATCTGAATCTGAAATTGTCACAGGACAACCTGTATTCCTGTTCGCTCTGCTAGGCGTACAGCAGAATCAAAATCATTAAAATTCTATTAATCGGAATTGCAGGGACTCGCTGCGCGGTCCTAAATTGGGGAACCACAACACATTATGAGCGCATACCTCTTAAAAGTCGTGACTCCGGCCAGCAATCCCATAAGTGTTTTTCCTCCGACAGGGTGTGCTATTATAGTGCAGCGATACTGCGGACAGCTGATGTTTCTCGCACAGCAACACCCTGTGGCGAGAAGCGCGCGAGGGAGTTACCCATAAAGTTCGCGCGCTCAGAGGTGATTCAAGGGAATCGCCGGAACGCATGTGAAAAAATGAAATATGACAAAGACAAAAGCTAAAAAACCGAATTATTGACTTTGCGTGGTCATTGGACAGGCGTTACAGCGAACACGGACCATGCAATGGATACCTATGCCATATTTTGAGCTGCGTCGTTCCGTGTGTATCGCGAAAAGGAATTCCACCAGACGAGAGGACCTTGCGCGTCCTCCTCTTCGTCTTCATCTCTGCGGAGATCGTTTGCGTTCTCGTTAGGATGAAGCAAAGAACCTGAACGGTGTTATTGTGGGTTTGTAGCAGTTGCTTCATCCAGATGGACATTGCACATCCACATCAGGTATGCGCAGAACGCCAAGTTGTGTGCACAATTTTTTTTCTTGTTAAGTGTAGTCTCCTCGATGTCTTGCAAAATTTTCTGCAATCTTCAGAAGTACACCATTTGATGTTTTTTTTTTTTGTCTTCGAATTTCACTCTCTGTATTTTGTCATTTACTAAGCTAACTATTCGAGAGAAAAACATAGGGGCGGGCTACAGTCCGCTTGGGCGAACTGTTGGATACCCTATTCTTATTCCTATATCTCATAAGTGGGCGTGACAATAATTTAAAGGATTTTATCGAAAAAACTAAGCTTTTGTAAATAAAAACGCTCCCTAGCTCAAACTTTGGTTTTTCAATAAAATTGTTTTATTTAATTGTGGGCGTGTCAGTAGGCGGATTTAAAAAAAATTTAAGTATGAGCATAAAGGGCACCTAGAGAGTATATACTATAATTTTCAGCTCCCTAGCTCAAATTTGGACTTTCAAAAATAAAAAAAAAATAATTGTGGGCGTGTCAGTAGGCGGATTTTGAAAATATTTACACATGAGCATAAAGGGCCCCTAGAGAGTATATATTAAAAATTTCAGCTCCCTAGCTCAAATTTTGGTTTTTCAAAAAAAATATTTTATTTAATTGTGGGCGTGTCAGTGGGCGGATTTTGAAAATTTTATGTCCCAAGCAGTTTCATAGGCCAAAGATCATATATAAAAAATTTCAGCTTTCTAGCTCAAAATTAAATTTTTCCCAAAATTTGTTTTATTTAATTGTGGGCGTGTCAGTGGGCGGATTTTGAAAATTTTTTGTCCTAATCAGTTTTATGGGCCATAGATCATATATAAAAAATTTCAGCTCTCTAGCTCAAAATTCGATTTTTTCCAAAATTTTGTTTTTTTGAGTTTGTGGGCGTGTCTGTGGGCGGATTTCAAAAATTCTTAAACTTGATTATTTCGGGACCCTAGAGAGTATATGGTTAAAATTCCAGCTCTCTAGGTCCAGTTTAAAGGCCTAATTTTTGCCGACGGACGGACGGACGGACATGGCTAGATCGACATTACTATCGATGCTGATCATAAATATAGTAACTTTTAGGGGTCTACGGGCAATATTAAGGTATGTTACAAACTATGCGTCAAAATTAATATACCCCTAGAATAGGGTATAAAAAGAGTGCATGCGCATGCACCTTTCTACACTCTTCACTAAAATTTCCACAGAATAGCGTTTAGGTAAATGTCTTGGATGTACATGCGTCGTCGAGACTTTGTCGGATACATTTTTTGTATGTGGTGGAAGTCAAATTAAATAGTTTTTTTTATAGGGTCAACATTCAAGTGTCATGGAGATGTCTTTTGATAAGTGAAAAATATGAGGCTAAACAGTTTTAAAGCTACCATCAAGCGCCTTCTCGCACGTCTATATCAACTGATTTGTACCTTGTAAAAGACAACCTTTTTCAGATGTAATCATTTAAAGCGTTGCCTACTTTTAGATCTTAATTCGATTCGAGTCGAACGTACGATTCTCTGATCGTAATAGGCGGGTTAATCGAAAATCGGCATATACCAGTGGGTTTTCTGGTTCGCCAGGTAGCTAAGTCCAAATCTGGAATCACTGGAAAATTGTACAGCTATGTCGCGTGACACTTAAATACACGAGGTGTCATTTGCACTTTGGTTCCTACTCTAGTGAATTCCCCCAACTTGCACCGGATTTCGGCCGTTATGTGAATCCTTCAATCCTGTTCAAGAGCAAATAGTGCCCAGAGCAGGTGTCGACATGGAAGGCACTATTTCCAATAGAACCCTCCAGCTACTGCGGTATACGGACAATACCGACATCATCGGCCGTTTCCAGCGTGCCGTGATAGTGGAATTTACGGCGGTTGAAGAATAACGAAATTGGGTATTCTAGAAGTTAATGGAACAAGATCAAGTACAAGCTATCAAGAAACAGACCAACATATTTCTACCCGCTACGACAAAACGTCACACTTGTTAGCAAGTCCAGATGGTATTTCCCCTATCGTTCTGTACGGGTGTTCTTGGCAAAACCACTGCGTAAGTTTTTCTATCTGTCCTATTCTTCAAGGCTCTTTCCGAGAAGATGGAAAACAGCATTTCTCCAGCCTGTACCAGAAAAAAGCGAATCTTCTTCTCCCTCCTCCTACCGAGCAATTGCACTCACGTCCCTTCTTCTATTGTCATTGAAACAATGATCAACCGTCAACTAATGAAGTATCTTGAAACCCGAAAACGTCTTAATGACCGGCGGTATGGTTTTCGCAGCATCAGGACCACTGTTGATTTGATGACATTCCAACCGAAAAGGGGAACCAATCTCTTGACCAAGGTGGTGAAAGTAAGTTCGTTGCGCTTGATATTTCAAAGGCATTTGACAGAGTTTGGCATCAAGTTCTCTTGGTGAAAATGCGTCCATTTGGAATCGATGATAGTTTTCTTCAATGGATTAGAAATTACCTTCATTCAAGTTGTTTCGGACATCTTCAAGTCTGCAACTCGCCAAATAAATGCTGGCGATCCCCAAGGCTCTGTTATGTCGCCGATTCCCTTTCTCATTTTTATAAATGATCTCCTGTCTGTTACTTGTAATCCAATTCATTCCTTCGGTGACGACAGTACCCTCGCTTCTATTATTCGTTTCTTTGTTCAGGCCCCTCAACTTCAAGTGTGGAATTGTAACGGTAACGTATGTTAAGATCATAGAATTCCAACAGGTTAACTTAGTGGAGTTGTGGAGTTCAACCAATAGACTGAAATTTAATGCTTCTAAAACGCAATACTGTCTTCTACAATTAAAGCACAACACAAACACCCTGCCACTGTCCATTGTTTTTCCTTCAATTTATAATCTACAAACATTCAAAACCGATGTCTTTTAATCCTAATTATCTTAACGCCCGCGCTTTTTAGCTATCACATTATAAGGGTACTAACAAAAATACCTTTAGTGCGTTTAAATTATAAAAAGCAAAAATAAAATGAAATCGGCGGGGTGGTTCAAAGGACTGCACCTTTTTCTCCGCATTAGCCAACCCACGCAAATTCAACGCTCCGCTAAGGAAAGATGCTATTTGTCTAGCAGGCGCCCTTGTCAGCTTACTTTTTTTGCTAAATCGGTTCAGCCTTTCTCAATTGATTACCTAATGAACCGCATTTGGATATATAAAATTGAATGCACCTATCTACCTAAGTATCTATGCATGTTTATGTTTATATCTATGCTATGGATATGGACTCCGAAACCATCGAGCTGATTCAGACAATCTTCCTTATTGGCCAGAGAGTTTTTCCTAAAACTGCTCTCTGTTCTCTTGCAGGTAATTCCGATCATCATGAGTTGCTGATTGCCCACCGTCGCGTGCGGACGCGTTACTTTTTGATCGCAATTTCGGTACCAGTAAATCGACAAACATATTATATCGGTGCAGGGAAATAAGCACAGACTACCTATAGTGAGTGGAGAGTTTCATAATTACTAGTAACAACAATATGTTTGACCATGTAGAAGCAGCCAGTACAAACTTTTATATACTAAGTCCACGGGAACTCAGTCCACTGAGGGACTAAGTTCCCACATGGTGGGAAATAAAAAAACTTTCGCGAAGTGGATTTAGTTCCAATGTAAAGTAGGAACTAAGTCCACTTCCTTATGGGAACTTAGTACACATTCAAATATAAGAAGAGGGAACTAACATCCAACATTTAGAATTAGACAAAAAACTGTAAAGTGCAGTTAGTTATCAATCACACTCTTTAAGCAAAATCTTTTGTGCATGTAAATAACCTAAAGGCGTAGCAAAGCAAAAATTTGGCCAAGGGGGGGATCGATTTGGGGTGTGAAAATTAAAAATTGGGCTGGACGTAAGGTGTCATACGACCCGTGCCGAGAGTCAACCTGCCTGAGGGCCCAGTTATCAAACAGCTCAGTCGCGCACGGAGTATCCGGATACCTGGCGCCCTCCGGATTAACTAGCCTTATCTGTACAATGCGGATCTCTGTGCAGATGAACCTCTTTTCTCCGCTACTCGTGGGACTTAATTATGAATACCAACAAAACAAAACATACAAAAACAAAACAAACAAATTTTACGGCCGGTATCCCTTTAAAACCGGACGGTAGTACGGCGACCAAGCTGTCTACCGGCAAAGCTCTTGTGGCACCAGCTAGAATTGGGACTGTGGATACACATGGTCCCTCCACTAGCGGTTGCGAGCTAAAAAACCCCTTCCCAACAGAGAGAGGGCTGTGCATCATGGTCCCCCCTCTGCTGGCCCTTCAACCACCACCGCTTCAGCAAGGCTGACTGAAGGAGGGACTGTGCCTACTCATGGTCCTTCTGGTGTCGGCAATAGCAGTGGCGCTAGACCCACAAACAAACCAATTCTGGCGGGGGTGGGACTGTGCATCATTGTCCAACCCACACCAAGAGCGGCGGATCGCGTCACCGCAATCCCTCCTCGGCGCATTACAAAAATTCGTCGAAACGCCATCCGGATCCAGCGTATGTGTGGCAACATCGCGGTGAAGGATAGGACCCCGGACCAAATCGCGAAACTGGAATGGGCCCAACAAATCCTCAGCAAAACCAGCGGGGATTTGTCGACAAAACGCCAGAGATCAGTGGAAGGGACCATTTCGGTTCCCAAGAGGTAGAGGGTGCACAACACCGGCAACCCTCCCACTGTCATATCTCACAAGCCATTTAGCGAGGTCCTGTAGGACAAAATTGTGGTAGCGGTTATAGACCGCAGTCACATAGACGGAACTATCTCCCACGAAAGATGGGATGATGTAGTATCTGCGCTCTCGGGCAACTACGCCTCATTCGTGAGAGAAAACCCGGGACCACCTCCGCTAATTCATGAAGGCGGTTGGCATCAAGGCCACATTGAGCTGGTCGCATGCAGCGACCAAAGATCGGCTGACCTCTACAAGCTTGCGATCAGTAGGCTTGGAGAGGTGTGGCCCGGCGCAAAACTCGAGGTCGTTGCGAGGGAGGACATCCCCTGCCGGCCAAGATCGCGCATATGGATCCCCCCAAATCCATCCACCCCAGAGGGCGTCTTAGACATTCTAAGATTAAGCAAGCCCTCACTACCGACCCATAACTGGAAGGTGGCGAAACTGGAGGAGCAAAAGGGCTCCCGGTGGTCATCATCAATCAGGAAACCCTGGCTCCTCTGGCAAAGACCAATGGCCTCATACGATTTCGCTGGATCGAGGTCAAAATGAGGGTGTATAAGAAGGAAGAACTTTAGGCGGGAAAACTTCCTCCTCCTTCTCCTCAAACTGAACTCTCGAACGCTGAGCCAACTACCTCGTTCCCTTCGCTGGAGGACGATGAATCCGCCGATCGAGCGGCAACTGCAAAATCGTCACTCTCGGTAAGCGATATCCAATCGGATATGGAGACTGACGATTTCCTTGATAGGGTTCTTCTGAGTGAAGATGAACTTCTCACTTCGTCTTCGGAATTGGAAGGCCTAAATAACACCGTGGTGGAGGTGCCTCCGGATTGTAGCGACAATGCTACAGTTAATCCAGATTAGCCCCCAACACTCAATCAAGGCTTCGGCCGCTCTTATTCTTCCCCTTTCTAACGGCGTGGAAGATGTCGTCTTGATCCAAGAACCATGGATTATACACAACCTGGTTCAAGGACTCAAGACTCCTGGATATTACTCACTGTATGTGACCGACAAAGGTAAACCAAGATCGTGCATACTAGTGAAAAGAAACCTCAATGCTTATTTCCTCCCTAATTTCAGCGATCGGAATATAATTCGCGCCAATTTTTAATTTTCACACCCCAAATCGTCCCTCCCTTGGCCAAATTTTTGTTTTGCTACGCCTTTAGGTTCTTTACGTGCACAAAAATCTTTGGTTTTTATTTTGAAAATCTTTCTAATTAAATTTGGTAAATATATTACTCTGTCTCAGTTAAAAGTTAATTTCTCTTTTGTTAAAAAAAATTGCAAAGTACCTACTTGACTCTTTTTTTGTTCTTAGTCGACAGTGAGAATTTACTTCACATTAAAAGGGAACTAAAACCACTCAGAGTTTTCGGAATTTATTTCCCACTTTACACTTTACTTCGCGAAAGTGGTTTTATTTCCCACTATGTGGGAACTAAGTGCCTCAGTGGACTTAATTCCCTGCACCCATATATCTACCGGCCAAAACAGTTCGCGAAAAAAAAACAAAATCGCGCAGTGTGTGAACAAACAAAAAATTAAGTCCATATATAGAGCCAGTGCCGGTGACAGTGCTGAAAAAAAAATCATAAACAAAAGCGAAAAAAACAACAACAGCGTAGGGTATCCCTCCGTCCCCCATCCCACCTCATCAATCTTGCTCTTTCTTGACTATTGCATGTGTCGTTCGATTATCGTTTGTGCACTTTTTTTTTTTTTTTTTTTAATAAAAAGGAAGACCAAATCCCAGAGCACTCAGACTCGGTAACGTTCCATTGTACTACTAGGCAGAAATCCTCCTTTTGGTGTAGAGGCATGTGATTGGGTGGCGTATGTTGTTGTTCCCCGTGGGGATTGAACCTGCACCGCACGGGTCACAAGCCAACACACTAACCTATCCACCGTCGCCACCCATTTGTGCACTTGCAATGCTTAGGTAAAGGCAGCATCGGTCGGATAGCGGGTCGTGAGTTGTTGATTTTGTTGGCGGACCAAAACAAATTACCGTACGGGCATAACACCTGCGGTAAATTGTTTTGGAAATCTAACGTAGGTTTTCTATTCACGGCTTATGCTTAGTTAGCGTCGGGTTGTGTTTTCTTTTATGTTTGTATTTTGTAATGTGTAAGAATTTCGTAGTGGATGTCAGCAACATTCGTGGGTTGAGGAAATTTTTTTTTTTTTCATTATATGCCCATGTTTTTCACAACAAACCAGCTGTTTTGGCACTTAGTGAAACCCAGGTTAGCGTTGGCTCTGATTTAACAGAGTTTAGTCTACCTGGGTACAACTTAGTGTCATTATTCTTTCCCCATCGCGGTATCGCCGTTTATATACGTAGTTACGTAGCCTACCAACTTCAGCCCCAGTATGGTCAGTGTTCCAATCCGGCAATTAATTTCATTTGGTTAAAATTTCATGTCCGTAGGCAATTAATCCACTACTGTTTTATTTACAGAAGCCCCAACTTGGACAGATATTCAACTTAATGAGTTTGATGCCCTGTCCCATTCCATTACAAGAATTGTGACCCTTCATCCTCGTTCTCAAATCGTTATTGCGGGCGATTCTAATATACACAATTCAAGCTGGCTTCAACATTCTGGTCAGACAACACCCGAAGGAAGGTACGTCGAGATCTTTGCTGAGGTAAATAACCTGACTAAGCTTGTAATTGAGCCGACACGAATACTGGACATTAGCAGCCAAACTGCCAACACTTTGGACTTGTTTCTTACCTCTCACCCCGATAAATACGCTTTGAACGTATTATCGCCTCTAGGTTCGTCAGACCATTGTATCATATCAGCGAATTTCTCGTACTCCAACCAAATAGTTAAAGAACAAACTCCTATGGCAATACGAGAAAGCCAATTGGGAAAAACTAAACGGTTTCGTTAAGAGTTTTAACTGGTCGCTGTGCTTCCTCGACAGCGACGTGGATGCTGCTGCTGATATGGTCACAAACATAATTCACCTGGGCATGAAGTCTTTTATCCCTAATAGGATAAAAAGTATCAAACCCAGTTTTAACGCGTGGTGTGACTCGAGCTATAAAGAGGCTATTAGGTTAAAAGAGGTAAGTTTTCGGCTATTCAAAGCCAACCCATCTGAGGAAAGCCGTAAAAAGTTTAAACGAGCCAGAAATGACTGCAATGCCCACATTAGGTTAGGTTAGGTTAGGTTGAAGTGGCTGTTAGCACAAGGCCGACACACTTAGACCAGGGTCAGGTCAATTGTGATGCCACACGGATCGAGGGGTTTCCCCACTACTAGTTAAACCATTTAGAGCTTCTTATGAAGCGCGATAGACTTCTAACGTCAGCGTTAGCCAAGTCGTTAAGATTATTACGCAAGAAATCTCCCAGATAAAGATTTCTATTATGGGAGAGAGCAGGACATGTGCAGAGAAGGTGAAGTATAGTCTCCTCCTCCTCCTCGTCCAAGCAACTTCTACAGAAATCGTTCGAATAAACGCCAAGCCTCGATGCGTGCTTGCCTATCAGACAGTGCCCTGTAATGGCACCTATAGTGGAGCTAATATGCAGTCGGTTTAGAAGGTCAGACTCTTAGAGCGTCGCAGGTCCAGCTTTGGCCAGATGTGCTTAGTCGCTAGACATGTATTACTACTTGTCCACCTAAGATTTGTTCTCTCGATTGCAGATAGCTTGAATAAAAGTTTGCAGGTAGCGATTGGGATACCCAGAGAACCTTTTTCAGGTAAAATGGGAGTTTGGTTCCCTTTTTGGCGAGTTCATCAGCCCTGCAGTTTCCTGGAATATCTTTATGCCCCGGCACCCAACAGAGGTGAATGTTAAACTGCTCCTCCACCTCCTTAAGAGATGAACGGCAGTCGAGGGCTGCAATGGAATTTAAAGATACTGAATCCAAGGACTTGATCGCGGCTTGACTGTCTGAGAAGATACGGATATCCTTTGTGGATATCACATTTCTCTTCAGCCACGTCAGTGCTTCCTTTATCGCCATAATCTCCGCGTGGAATACGCTACAGTGATTAGGAAAACGGAAGGAGGGACTCAGATTTAGCCTTTCGGTGAAAACGCCGCCACCTACCCCGTCACTAGTTTTTGATCCATCGGTGTAGAAGTGGATCGCTTTATCTTCCTTAAATTCAGCGTCGTCCCAAAATGATCTGGAATGAATAGTGAATTGAAAGTTCTTTCCGAACTGTAATTGGGGTATGGTGTAGTCTATGTTTCCTGGTAGAGACTCAAATGAATCCAGAATGATGGTGTGGCCAATATTATAGTTAACCCACTGCGAGGTAGCCTTAAGGCGGACAGCAGAACAGGCTGCTGTTTGTCTACTAAAAATGTCGAGGGGTAACAGATGTAGCAGGATATCTAATGCTGCTGAGGGGGTGGTACGGAGTGCTCCGCTTATGCACAAAGCTGCTGTGCGTTGGACTTTGCCCAGCTTAGCACAGCTTATAGCTTTACTTATGGCAGTCCACCAGACAGCAACCCCATATGTGAGAATCGGTCTTACGACCGATACATATAGCCAATGAGTTATGCGGGGTTGTAGACCCCACTTGCAGCCAATGGCTTTTTTGCAAGAGAAAAGTGCCACTGTGGCTTTTTTTTACTCTTTCTATGTTGGGTTTCCAGCTTTACTTCCTATCTAAGATAAGACCCAAGAACTTAGCTTCGTCAGAAAATACTAAGCTTATACCACCAATAGAGTGTGGGTCGATGTGCGGGATCTTGTGTTTCCTGGAGAAGAGGATTAATTCTGTTTTGTGGGGGTTGATATCCAAGCCACAGCGATTAGCCCATTTCTTTAGCTTGTTGAGAGCGTTTTGCATGAGTTCTTTTATAGTATTGAGTTATTTTCCGGAGACGGCTATAGCAATGTCACCCCTTGCAGGTATATCAGTAGTTCATTCACCACCAAATTCCAGAGAAGGGGGGAAAGGACCCCGCCTTGCGGCGTGCCTCTACTGACAGACCTCCTGGCGGATGAAACGCCCAGTTTTGAGTTGATAATCCGACTTGGGAGCAGTAGATTGATCAATTCACCAAGCGAACCCACCACATTCAGTGCTGTCAGTGCATCTGTGATTGTTAAATTCGCCTTCTATATCCAGAAAAGCAATAGTGTACTCCTTGTGATGAAGGGAGTATTCAATAGTGCGTACCAGAGAGTGAAGGGCGGTTTCAACTGACTTACCCTTACAGTATGCATGGTGAGACGCAGATAGAAGTTGCGTATTTATGTTGGTACGGAGATGGATATCAATCAGTCGCTCCAACGTTTTGAGGAGGTATGATGATAAACTAATAGTTCTCAGGTCTTTTGGGCTGACATGGGAGTATTTCCCGGCTTTTGGTATAAAGCCTCCAAGCCTGAGGAATGTATGCCATTTTTAAGCAGCTGTTCAGAATCATCTCCAGTACTGGTGTGATGATATCCGAAGACATTTGTAATTCGGTAGGTATTATGGCGTCTGGTCCTGCAGACTTGAAGGGCTTGAAGCTATTTAGTGCCCAAAGCAGCTTGTCCCTTGTAATCAGACCTTGAGAATGAGTCACCTGTGCCAGTGATCTATTCAGATCGGTGTACCCGGTAATGTTGGAGCTACCTGGGAAGTGAGTATCAAGTAGCAAATTGAGCGATTCCTCGCTAGATGTCGTCCAAGATCCATTCGCTTTCTTTAGACAGCTGGGCATGGTTGGATTTGAAGCTAGGATTTTTCTTAGCCTTGACGCCTCAGAGAATTCTTCTATTTTGCCACAAAAGAGTCTCCAGGATGATCTTTTGGCTTTCCTTAGCTCTTTTTTATATAATTTGAGGGCTTCCTTATAGGAGTCCCAGTCAGTAAGTGATCTCGAGCTTTTAGCGCGGTTGAAGAGTTTCCTGCAATTATTTCTAAGTGGTCCCAATTCCGCGTTCCACCAGTGTGGCTTTCTCTTTACCCTAGGTCGTATGAGGGGACAGGAAGCGGACATCGCTTTATTGAGAGCCGAGGTGAGCTCATTGACCTTGCAGTCAAGCTCGGAAAAGTTGCAGGGTGGACTTAAAAGTTCAGAGGTAGCTAGTTCGCGAAGAGTTTCTCTGTATTTGGGCCAATTGGTTTTCCGAGGATTGACATTGAGGTTGAATTGAAGATAACGGTGATCAGAGAATGAGTGATCAGCTGAGACCTTCCAACCCGTTATCATGTCGTTGATGCTATCGGAGACAAAAGTAATGTCAAGGACTTCTTGTCGATTTTTGGTAATAAAAGTGGGTTCATTACCTATGCTACATACAATGAGGTTGGTGCTTAAAATATAATCAAAAAGTGACTCACCCCTGTTGTTGATATCCGAGCTGCCCCATACGGTGTGATGTGCGTTAGCATCGCAACCGATTATGAGTTCAGCCTTCTGCCTCCTTGCTTCTTCGATCAGTCTCTCCGGGTTATCACCAGCGAGAGGCCCCACGTGGTCGTGGGCGAGATATGCCGATGCCAACCAGAGTGATTTGCCTGCAGTCTCCAGTTTCGCAGCAGTTATATCCCGATCGCTGAAATTAGGGAGTAAATAAGCATTAAGGTTTCTTTTCACTAGTATGCACGATCTTGGTTTACCTTTGTCGGTCACATACAGTGAGTCTGAGTAATATCCAGGAGTCTTGAGTCCTTGAACCAGGTTGTGTACAATCCATGGTTCTTGGATCAAGACGACATCTTCCACGCCTTTATAAAGGCGAAGAATAAGAGCCTCCGAAGCCTTAATTGAGTGTTGGAGGTTAATCTGGATTAACTGTAGCATTGTCGCTACAATCCGGAGGCAACTCCACCACGGTGTTATTTAGGCCTTCCAATTCCGAAGACGAAGTGAGAAGTTCATCTTCACTCGGAAGAACCCTATCACGGAAATCATCAGTCTCCATATCCGATTGGATATCGCTTACGGAGAGTGACGATTTTGCAGTTGCCGCACGATCGGCGGATGCATCGTCCTCCAGCGAAGGGAATGAGGTAGATGACTCATCGTTCGAGAGTTCAGGGTGAGGAGAAGGAGGAGGAAGTTTTCCCACCTCAAATTCGTCGTTCTTATACACCCTTATTTTGACCTCGATCCAGCCAAATCCTATGAGGCCATTGGTCTTTGCCAGAGGAGCCAGGGTTTCCTGATTGATGATGACCACCGCACATCTGTGAGAACCCTTTTGCTCCTCCAGTTTCGCCACCTTCCAGTTATGTGTCGGTAGTGAGGGCTTGCTTAATCTTAGAATGTCTAAGACGCAATTTGGGGTGGATAGATTTTGGGGGGATCCATATGCGCGATCTTGGCCGGCAGGGGATGTCCTCCCTCGCAACGACCTCGGGTTATGCGCCGGGCCACACCTCTCCAAGCCTACTGATCGCAAGCTTGTAGAGGTCAGCCGATCTTTGGTCGCTGCATGCGACCAGCTTAATGTGGCCTTGATGCCACCCGCCTTCATGATTTAGCGGAGGTGGTCCCGGGTTTTCTCTCACGAATGAGGCGTAGTTGCCCGAGAGCGCAGATTGTACATCGTCCCATCTTTCGTGGGAGATAGTGCCGTCTATGTGACTGCGGTCTATAACCGCGACCACAATTTTGTCCTTAAGGACCTCGCTAAATGGCCTGTGAGATACGACAGTGGGAGGGTTGCCGGTGTTGTGCACCCTCTACCTCTTGGGAACCGAAATGGTCCCTTCCACTGATCTCTGGCGTTTTGTCGACAAATTCCCGCTGGTTTTGCTGAGGATTTGTTGGGCCCATTCCAGTTTCGCGGTTTGGTCCGGGGTCCTATCCTTCACCGCGATGTTGCCACACATACGCTGGATCCGGATGGCGTTTCGACGAATTTTGTAATGCGTCGAGGACGGATTGCGATGACGCGATCCGGCGCTCTTGGTGTGGGTACGACCACGATGCACAGTCCCACCCCCGCCCGAATTGGTTTTTTTGTGGGTCTAGCGCCACTCCTATTGCCGACACCAGAAGGACCATGAGTAGGCACAGTCCCTCCTTTAGTCAGCCTTGCAGAAGCGGTGGTGGTTGAAGGGCCAGCAGAAGGGGGACCATGATGCACAGTCCTCTCTCTGTTGGGAAGGGGTTTTTTAGCTCGCAACCGCTAGTGGAGGGACCATGTGTATCCACAGTCCCAATCCTAGCTGGTGCCACAAGATCTTTGCCGGTAGACAGCTTGGTCGCCGTAATACCGTCCGGTTTTAAAGGGATACCGGCCGTAAATAAAATTTGTTTTGTTTTTGTTTGTTTTGTTTTGTTGGTATTCATAAATAAGTCCCAGGAGTAGCAGAGAAAAGAGGTCCGTGTGCACAGAGATCCGCATTGTACAGATAAGGCTAGATAATCCGGAGGGCGCCAGGTATCCGGATACTCCGTGCGCGATTGAGCTATTTGATAACTGGGCCCTCAGCCAGGTTGACCTCGGCAAGGGTCGTATGACACCTTACGTCCAGTCCAGGTGGTAATGGAGGGGAAAGGGGAAGGACGTATTGTCCTGTAAAGGCCGCACAGTAGTACATGTATTTAACTTGCGCCTTGAGAAAGAAAAAGAAAGAGGAGAGGGAACGTAGAGGCCGGGTCAGTACTTGGTTGACGCTCGTCAGCAGCCTGTCTGTCATGGGTGGCGCTTTGACAGCATAGCCCGTTGAACCTACGCCGTAAGCCTTCGCACCGGCACCATCGAATGCAATGATGGTACACACGTCAAGGTGACTGAACCCCGCGAAGGAATGCCCGCATTAATTGTGTCAAATTCTCCTATGACCAAAAGTTGAGGCAAAAAATACTACAAAGTCCCACTGGTAGTAAAAACTTTTGGTCATTTGTTAAAAACATCAAGAATTCGACCTCATCAACTGCCCCGATACTCATTTACAAGGACATTCCAGCTGTCAGCTCTATAGATAAGGCCAATCTGCTTGCTGCTCACTTTGCAGTCAGCTCAACGCTACCAGATTTTTTTTTTTTTTTTTTTTATAATTTGCTTACGCTAAAGGGATTTTTTTCTGTTGTTAGAGTACCCTTATAATGCTAAGAACACAGTGTAAGCTACTTGGTATTAGAAAGAATAGAGAGATAGGAAAGAAGTGTTTGGGTGCAGTTGTAGGGTTTTTCTAAACGGGTGGTGTCTAAGTTACTTAGGTAGATTACGATTTCATGTATTCGGTATAAAGTAATGGACTTGGCCGGGATTCGAAGGCACGACCTTCCATTCCGTAAGCTACACTACTACTGCACCATTGCCACCTGCTTTTTCTCCCCCTTTAATCGAGCGCGTAGAATTCTCCATGGGAAAAATCCACTTTCGCACTCGTACAGTGGCTAGAGTACTTCAAGATCTTGACGTTCACAAATCCGCTGGTCCAGATGGTATTTCCCCTATCGTTCTGAAGAGGTGTTCTTCCTCGCTGGCAAAACCATTACGTAAGCTTTTTCATCTGTCCTATTCTTCAGGTTTTCTTCCCGGGAAGATGGAAAACAGCATTTGTCCAGTACCAAAAAAAAGGCGATCCTCCTCCTCCTACCGACCAATTGCACTTACGTCCCTTCTTTCTAAGGTCATGGAAACGCTGATAAACCGTCAGCTAATGAAATATCTTGAATCGCGAAAACTTCTTAATGACCGGCAGTACGGTTTTCGCAGCAACAGGTCCACTGGTGATTTGATGACTTATCTAACCGAAAAGTGGAACCAATCTCTTCATCAGGTGGTGAAAGTAAGATTGTTGCGCTTGATATTTCAAAGGCATTTGACAGAGTTTGGCATCAAGCTCTCTTGTCGAAAATGCGTGCATTTGGAATCGATGATACTCTTCTTCAATGGATTAGAAATTACCTTTCGGACCGTTGAATTCAAGTTGTTTTGGACGGTTTCAAGTCTGCAACTCACCAAATAAATGCTGGTATCCCCCAAGGCTCTGTTTTGTCCCCGACTCTCTTTCTCATTTTTATAAATGATCTCCTGTCTGTTTCTTCTAATCCAATCCATTCCTTTGCTGATGACATTACCCTCAGCTTCTCATATTCGTTTCTTGGGTCACGCCCCTCATCTTCGGGTGTGGAACTGGAACGGCAACGTATGTTAAGCTCATTAAATTCCGATCTTAACAGCATAGCTCAGTGGGGTAAAACCAATAGAGTGTGTTTCCAAATGCTTTTAAAACTCAATGCTGTCTCCTGTCATTAAAGCAAAACCCACACACACTGCCATTATCTATGAATGGCACTTACATCGCCGAAACCGAAAGACTTTCCATTCTCGGTATGTGTGTTAATGACAACCTTCGTTGGAATGACTACATATTCGATGTCGCCAAGAACGCCGCGAAATGTCTAGGCTTCCTTAAGCGATGTAAGAAATATTTCATCCCTTCTGATCTGGCTACAATTTATAAGGCGTTTATTAGTCCGAAACTCGAGTACAACGCTCATATCTGGTCCGGTGCAATAACTTATTTGGAGTTACTTAACAGGATCCAAAAACGCCTGATAAAACTCATTGGCGAAATGTCTCCTGCCCTTCGTTATTTTATCGTTATTTCCACCATAAGTGCTCAAACGAAATAGCCACTTGCATTCCTCCCCTTGACCATTTCAACCGCAATACCCGCCATGCAAGGAATGCTCATCAGTTTACACTCAAGCCTGTGTTCGGACGTACAGTGAAGTTCAAAGAATCTTTCCTCAGCCGTACAACACGAATATGGAATGCTCTTCCCCGATCCATTTTTCGTACACATTATATCCTACAAACATTCAAAACCAGTGTGGATCGGCATCTCTCCTCTTCTTCTCACCCTAATTTCCTTAACGCCCGCGCTATGTAGCTAATACATTATAAGGGTCCCAACAAATCAAAAAAAAATAAAAATCACACCCCTTAAACCGGCTTGGAACTCATCTAAAATGCAGTATGTACTCATTTCTCGATTTCCTCAATGTGCACCGCAGGCATTAAGTGGTTTAATAAATATTTGGCATTAACAACCTATAAGGCCCTTAAAACTTGTCTTCTGCAATTATGTGCTTGCATGTGCGAAGCTGTATTTTTGATGCGAATGGAAGGCACTTTCAATTTACTGCCGCGGCGATTCCTAAAAGCAAATTTTCGAAAAGCTTCAAATCATAGTGTGTCCTAGATGTTTGTCAGCTGTTCGTTCGCAAGAGGTGGAGCGGTGGAAAAATTGCTAGTTGTTCCTCAGTAGTATAACGTGCTTACCACTAAGCCATTGACGGGTTATGTAAGCTATAATAGCAGTCCCTGTAGATAGCGATTGACGAAAGTTTTCTTTTGCTCAGTCCCACCACCCTTAAGTGTTTTTCCCTTCTAGCTTTATTCCGATGGATTCAAAATATTCCGTACGGCCTATTCTAAGGGTCTAATAATGTTAACTTATAGTTTGTAACATATCTTAATATTGGTCGTAGACCCCTAAAAGTGACTATATTTGTGATCCGCATCGAAAGTTAGATGTGTATATATAGCTATGTCCGTCCGTCCGTCTGTCACACATTTCGAGGCCCGAAAATTAAAGCTGAAAGTTAGAACATTATGCTCCATAGGGGCTCGAAATGATCAAGTGTAAGGACTTTTGAGATCCGCCCACTTGACACGCCACCTATTTGAAAAACCTATAATCCAAAAAAAAATAATGTAAATGAAAGTTCCTTTTATCGCAAGATATGTGGACAAAGTCGTCCTTAACGATTCGCCATTACAAAGTTTTGTGCCCAGCCCACTTTTTGGGATATAGCACCTTTAAAATCCTTGATTTAGTTATGCATACTGAAGGTGGCGCTGCATAAATATATCGGCGATCACGGATTTGCATGCACATGGTACAGTTTCAAGATGTTAAATGTGTCGCTAGGCTCACCTGAATTTATGAATGAATTTAATGCTAGAATTTTCGAATTAACTACTTGTGATTTTTCGCCTTAGTCGCCTTTTACGACCAACGCTGTTTATCGGTGGTTTGCAGCAGTGATATTTTTAGCCCATCTCTGCTCAGCACAAAATATTGAATCACACCTATAGCCGTGTTTCTTTGCACGCGGATATAGGGATGGCATCAGAAAACGACTATCGCCGCTTAAGAATTCATCAAAAAAAAACTTGGCAGCACGCATGCACCTATGACATGCACCGTGACACAGCTGGAAGTTGAGTTAAGAATGCCAAACATATTCTAAAATTATAAAAAATGGTTTCACATTGACAGTTTTACTAAATTTTGAAAAAAAAATAATAATAAAATCCCGAACAAAATATTCGGCGGGATGTGCCAGTAGTCGGCGGGATGTCAAACTTTGACATTTCCTGAAAAATTCATCGCAACGGTTCATCAGAAACGAAAAAAATGGGTTTTGGAAGCACTGTTTATCCCCGCTAAAGGACTTAGCGGCGATAGCTATCCACGTTAAAACAAATCGTATTTAGGATAAGTTGTTGTTGTATTTTACATGCAAATTTCAAATTATCCCTATATCCGCGTGCAAAGAAACACGGCTTATATTCGGTTTCTTTAGAAATATTTTGACTTACTTAAAAATCATCAGTATTGTGATAAAACATTAATGTGGCCAGTATGTTGAAACATAACACCAACAGTTCTTTTTATAAAAGTCAGAAATTATTCTGATCATCTTCTAATCATTAAGAAAAAATATTTCTGTCGTTTTAGTGCAATCTGGTTTTAAGAGAAAACCATTGTTTTTTAAAAGTTTATTTTGTCATATTTGCGTGCAAGGGTTTGTTTCATATGTCATTTGAATTTATTTAATTAAACTAGACCCCGCAAGGCCCCGGGGCTTTATCTCGGGCGGGAGTACATGCTCGAAGGTGTGCATTTCTAGAAAGGGAGTGAGTGTGTGTGTGTGTGTGAGAGAGAGTGTTTGCAATAGAGAATTAATTACACAATTAAGACCTCAATCGGCCATACAACCGATGTATATACGTACGTACACTCCGTTCCACGTGTTTACGAATAGGTAGTTTTTTGATTTAATTTAACAAAAATTTTGAAATCCATTTAAAATATGAAAAAAAACCAAATGCAATATGAAAGGATAAATTATGGTTATGTTGTAAAAAAAAAATTGCGATAAGGCAGATACATTCAATTTGTATGATGCTTTTCCCAATAAGGTCATAAAATTAGTCCGTTTTTTCGTTCCACCTGTGTACGATCATTAACTACATCTACCTGTTATCCAACTTAAAATCAAATATAAAGGCATTAAGAGCACCAGGGGCCTTAGTTCAAAACAACAACTATGAGGTAAAGAAATTCATTAATCAATTAGGAAATAAGCCAAATTCGAGCTTACAAGGAGCAATGCAAATCTATCCGTTTTATAGCCGGTAAGATTAGAAAAGGACCAACTGTTGCTGAGGACTATGCAAAAAACCGGAAAAGAGGAATACCCAGAACAATAACAAGTCAGAATCGACAGGCGATTCTGAGATCAGCTTCAGATTCAAGACTTTCCCTAAGTAAAATAAAGGCAGAAATTGGAGTTGAAGCTAGTAGATGAACTGTTTATCGCGTGATACAGCAGTCCAACCATATTATATACCAAATAATGAAAAAAAAAACACCATTGAGCATCACGCAAAAGTCAGCGCATTGATTTTGCAATAAGTGACATCAGGTGGAGTCGAGAGTGGCATACCGTTGTCTTTATAACTATTATCTCCATGATTTCAGAAACGATGAACTAACCTTGGATAGAAGACACAGCAAGGGAGGTGGAGTAATTTTCTACAATATACACATTATATAGCCTTCTGGCATTACGCATTTGACTTTTCCCATATTATCGAAGGATTTAAAAGAATTTCGTAAAATCAAATCAAGAAACTACTTGTTCGTAAACACGTGGAATGGAGTACCTCTTATAACTAAGTGTATGGCTAATTATTTTAGTGTGATATGTTTTCGAATAAAGCAGAAAAAATCTACGATGAAAAGACGTGGTTCACGGTAAGCGATCATATTTAACATTAAATTCCCTATTTTTATTTATTCATTTATTTGTTTATCCACCACCACAACTCGGCGAGCCCAGTCAGACGTTCGAAGTAACCGGAGACAGGCCATAAGACATTTTCTCTCGAAAACTCGAATCTTTTCCATACAACTATACGCTATTTTAAACCACAATGGACAAGCTTCAGCGATGATCGGGCTTATAAGGGCCACGTAGCAATGACCTTCACTCTGGAGTCAAGTTGACCGCTATGAAACATACCCCTTGTCTGAGCATAAGCCTTCTTGGCCCCAGCAAGACAAGCCACTATATGTCTATCAAATATAGATGGTCAAGCCTGATACCCAGATATCTAACTACCCTTCTCACTGCCAAGGGCTGCCCCCTTTGTCCAATAATGGCCAATTTCTTCCAGTTTTTGCTGGTATCGCTAGAGGCCGCACCCAATGTTGTTCTGAACAAGATTGTTTTCGTGTTCTGAAAGTTGATTTTAAACTTCCAGTCGTAGCAAAATCCCTTAATTTGATCGAAGTCACGCTGTAAAATGTGATATTGGGACCTGATCCGTATGCCACGAAACCGTCGGCATACGCTATAGCATGTCTGAGTGAACCCACCAGATCACTCGTGTAAATGTTAAATACGATCGGAGAATTCACCGCCCCTGTTTTAAGCCGTTTTGATTTCAAATACTCTGCTCGAAGTCACGTTGCCACATTTGATCACGAACTTCTTTCCCATAAGCATATTATAAATTACATATAGCAAAAGTTTGTGCGTCACTCGCCTGGTAAACATGTAGAAAAGTCCCTCTAACCATACGGTGTTAGCCGGTGAAAGCCTTCCCAAAATCAATCAGATAAGCACCCGTGTATCGGTTCTTGCATTCGATCCACTGAATGAAGGAAACCAATATCGACTCGGCATGAAAAGTGTTATAAACCGCCCTGCAACCAAATTGGTTGTCCAGAATTACGTCATTGTCCTCGACCCACTTCAACAAAGCTCTATTGACAACCTTTTCAAATACCTTGCTAATATTTGGAAGCAAGATAATCGACCAGAGATTGGCAGGGTTAGTCCTATCTTTACCACAGCTACCTTCCAATGCGCCGGATAATGTGCATTATTCAGCGCATTGGTAATCAGCGTGGTAAACATATCTGTAACTTCCAGAGGCAGGTGTCTCAATACGACATTTGGGACACCATCCATCCTCGCCGACTTTTAATTCTTTAGTGACTCGAAGATGCACAGAAGATCATCCTTCGACACGAACAAGTGCGATACATCTCGGCCATTGGCGACAACGGCTTAGCATGGTTTTCATCATTAAATACGGTGAATCCGTTTTCTCAGATCGCCAATTTTCAAGTTCGGTGCACAGATAGAAGCGGCTCACTAGAGCCCCATTCTCAATTTCGTGGTTACGGCGAACAGGAGTGTTCACCGTATACACGGACTCGAAACAAGCGCCCAGTAAATCCACTCTCTCTTGTGGGTCCTCGACCAAGAAAAAACCGTCGTTTGAAGCGACACTTTTTGGAGTTATTCCAGCAGTCAGTACTGTCTGTTTGTTCTCTGTTGTCTGGGAGATTCGGACACAAGGAATATCATTGTGATCCTTCCTCCTGAACAACTTATTTAGTCCAACACACTTACCTCGGCGCCACTGCGCCCACTCCTGAAGAATGCGAAAAAATTGCGGA
The DNA here is from genome assembly GCA_949715645.1 of Portevinia maculata. Taxonomy (NCBI): domain Eukaryota; kingdom Metazoa; phylum Arthropoda; class Insecta; order Diptera; family Syrphidae; genus Portevinia; species Portevinia maculata. The sequence goes on along the minus strand of OX454525.1, from coordinate 253,095,113 downwards.
ATATCGCGAAGTTTAGACTAAGCGTCCGAAGAAAGGGTTCTTTCAGGCTAGTGAGGTCCTACGAACAAGAACGAGAGTCGCCTAGCTTAAGTTAAAAGGCGATGCTACAACTTGAATATTACGAACCTTGTAAAGATTCTGAACAGTTTAATCTTTATAATTACAGTTGACGTAGCCTAACATAGAGTTGGCTCGGAGATAATGTAATCAATGTGGTCTGTGGTCTTGAAATTAAGTCGCGAGTTGAGAATAAGGCCTAAGTCTACCTTTGAATACACTCTTTCAAGTTATATATAATTTATAGATTATCTATACAGAACGGGTACCTTCGATCTGGCAAGAGTGAAGCACTGGCATTTGGGAATATTCAAAAACAGATTGTTCTGGTCACACAACTCAACAACCGCAGCAACATCATCTAGCAATAAATCACAGTCATATTCAGAATTAATAGACAATCGGAGTGTGTTATTACACTGGGTAGACCATTAATAAATAAAAGAAATAAAAGAGGTCATAGGTGATGGATCGGTGCGAAATTCTAGATAGTTCCTTGGTCTGCGTAATTGCGTAACTGGATTATCCAAACATAAACTCTTGACTTCTTCCAATTTTTGATTATATATTTGAATAACGATCTTACGCGCCTGGCTTCCTATTGGTTTTCCTTTTCTTAATGGATCCATGAAAATGTGCCTTGTGGAACCCCCGATGTTAACTTTACAGGCATTGAAAGACTATCATCAATTTTCACTAACTGAGAGCGATTTATTAAATAATATTTAATCCAAAACAAAATATTGAAATAGAATCCAAGAGAATATAATTTTTGAACAAGTGTGGAATGACAGACTTTGTCAAAGGCTTTCGGGAAATCCGTAAAAGTGGCATCCGTTTGATAGCCACGACTGAAATTTTTTATAACAAAATTGCAAAAACGAGCTCAGTTAGTAGTAGTGGATCTACCAGATATAAACCCGAGTTGGTGTTCCGATACCAAATTCCGGATGGAGAACGTGATTTTATTGCAAACAATCTTCTCAAATAATTTCGGGATTACAGATATTTTTTTTTATAATAAGATATCTTGCATAAAGGGTTATAACGGTATTTTATGAGAAAGTATCGAAGCATCCAAAAATATTCCGGAGGCGATAGACCTTCTGAAGATTATACATAGAGGTTTGAAAAGATATTTAGCACAATTCATAAAAAAAATGGGGGCAATGCCATCGGGACACTCATTTTTACAAGCTTTAATACTACCTATCGATACTAACATCAGTATTGTCAATAATTGGGTTGATATTTGAGATGTTGAAAGGAACAATTTTCTCGTTCATGGTACCTATCTCGCGTATAAATATAAATCTAATTCGTTCTAGTCTTAATCGACGCGTATTTACCTAAATATGAACTGAACAAAATTACACTGAAATCAGTCAAGCCGTTTTTTTTGTTTAAACAAAAAGAATGAAAGAATATGGATTTTAGATTTGTCGAGACAAATTTATCCAATCTAATTTGTTCTGGTGACAATCCAATACCTTAAAAATATTAGATACTAGCTGTCCCGTGCTCGCCTTGCTTCGCCAGTCTGCCAATTCTTAAATTTAAAACAAAATAGTTGCTGATAAGAACTGATAAAGAAAACGTCGAGAGTGTCAATACTCATTTTATGGATATACAGTCCCTGGCCAATTTATCAGACGCACTGTAAGGTTCTCTGTACTTTGTTTGTACTTGTTTACGTTTGCGTATCAATTCTTTAACACTGCAATGCAACACGTCAAAAATAAATACAAAAAGGAATCATTTACAAAATCCCCTAAATAAAACACATTATATGTACGTTTAAATATAAAAATATTGCATATAAACTCGTGCAACACATAAAAATATTAAAAAAACTACAGTGCGTCTAATAATTTGGCCAGGGACTGTACTCTGAGTGTGACTCCCTCTCAATCTCATTTACATTTTGTTGCACTATTATTTGGGGTGGGGTAAACGAATTTAAATGCGAAAAAAAGGGATAAATTAAACGCGGACAAATTACAGCCGCCGCTGCGCCGATGGTTAAAAGTCGATCAATGAGAAATGTCAAATTAGATTCGCCGATGCAATATTGGGAAAGTGCAACGGGTAGCTGGTTGTATGCTACCGCCTCGGTCACTCAGCTTGGGTGGGTTCGCAGACGAATTGAATAGTGGAAAAGGGGTAAAATGGGCGCCACACAATCTTTTTGGAAAAGGAATTGTGAAACCTTTGATAGAAATTGCCGACGGTGAAATACTGAAAATAAGATATGATGGTGGTGAAATAAAACAAGAAGAATTTCAAATCGTTATATAGCTCTGGGGAGCAACGGTCGATTTATTGAAATTTACTTTAACTTGCGGAACAAAGGAAGATCGCCGTTAGAAATGGCCCGCTATCGCTATTTCCCGAATGGACACAAAGACAAATTGAAGGGGTCGCGCGTCCCGTAATTTTTGGGAAAGTTCCGGAACGAAAGCCTACCGGGTTTCAAGGGCACAAACACAAACGCACTACTTAAAAGACCACGATAATAAGACACTCTACTTATCTGTAAATCCTTTTCCTCTAACACTCCTGTCGTGAAATACAGGATATCGCTGCCTGTCCTGCCACTTATCCTCTTCGCTCGTCTTCTGCTTTTCTTTTCGGTCTTCCACCAAATCTCAAAAAAAGCTCAAAAAAACAAAGTCTAAACTAGACTACTTTTTAATTTAAATTTACCACTAAAACCTCGCTCGATTCTCAACACGAAAAAAACTGCCTAAAACCTCTGATGGTCAACCAAGAAGTGCCGCCTTGTCCACTTCGAGGATTATTTGTCCGTCATGGACCATTCTCTCTCTCACTCATACCCCCACATTCAGCAATGACGGAATCCACTACGGCTTATTTTAGCGATCACTCAGTCACTCTACTGTAGTGTGCCACCGTCTCCGTCTCACTCACTCATCCGTTTTTGAATTCGCCCAAACTCTAAGAAGGTTTCTCAGGCCGAACGATTCGATGGACGCATTCACACAACTCCCCAAAAGATCCTAATGGGACGAGTTCACAAACACTTAAACAATTAAACAAGCCACTTAATGTGAGAATCGAGAAAGTAATTAGAACGCGAAAATGTCCCCACGAAATAAAAAAACCAATTAATAAAAAAGAGAAAAGAAAAGACAAAGAACCGAGTGAAGTTAGATTCTTGTTTTGGGACTATACCAGCTGATGTCTCAAATTGGAAAACCTGTGAAGTGTTCGAGGAGAAGGAAGCTTAAAATTACTCTCCGCGAAACTTTTCTAACCCGGTGGACTCTCGCGCAGATTTAGGGGAAGGGGGAACCTGGATAGCGTGCCATTTCTTACAATGTTTGTATTCGTTGGGCCTTGGCCATTGATGTCTTCGTTTCGATGCATTATTCGGTGTTTGTTCTTCAGTTTTGCGTTCTGTTAATAGTTTTATGTGCCAATTTGGCTACCTGCCACTGCTCGTTTGCGGTTTCTTTAGGCAGAATATTAAGGCCGTCCGCCACCGCTTTTTTTAACCTATGGGCCAACTGCCCTAATGGGTTTAGCTATGTTCGTTGGGGTGCTTCTTTAAAGGATATCTACCCACACCCTTCGCCGATTCGTTGGGGTATCGTGATGGATCTCTCTGATTACCCTTTCTGTTCGCGTTGGGGTGTGCCAAGGGATCGTCCTCCCCCACCCATCGTTGTCGCAACACCAACCGTCCGTTGGGCACGATACCTGCTTTTGTCGGCCCCCAGAACTCATGGAAACGAGCGACCTTGATCGGAATCAATCAGAGGCGGCCAGTTAACCAATCTCCCAGTAGGAACGACAGAAAAATGGAAAGACCGGGGCGAAAAAGTGAATCGGGTATGGAAGTGGATTGGTTGGGAAGAAACAACACTTTTGTAGCGTTTTGTAACGCAACAAACTCCACCCTTACCTCCTGAAGAGGAGAAGTTGGCTTTTCGACAGAAAGGCCGAAGTAAAAGGGTATCAGACAACACAATGTTAACAAGAAACATCGACTTCTCGATCGCCCCTGGCGAGAGGTAATGAACATCACAGAGCATAAAGCTCTCAGTTCCTATTAGCGTAACCATCCTGTTACGCGACTCACACGCTGATCATCTTCGGGGTCGTCGCAATATGGCTTGAGGTCTTTGACGTTCCACGTCCCTCGATCCTTGCCATCTTCGTCCTCTAAGGTATATGTCCACGGTGATACCTTTTTACTTATTCGAAATGGACCTATGTATTTCGGCGCTAGTTTAGCCGCGTAGTATTTTGCCGCATCCGACAAAATGAAGTTCCTTCTCCAAACCAGTTCATTTGGAAGGTATTGTACATCCCTTCTCCTAAGGTTGTACGAATTCGATGCCTTCTTGGTTGCCGCTGCTAGCTTTTTTCCTATCTCTAGCCTAAGCTCCCTGAACCTACTGGCTGTGTCGCCTGTATTACGATCCCTAGCACACGGAATAGCGGTTAAGGACGTTTGTCCGAAAGTCACCATTCCTCGACCGAAATTGGCGTAATACGGCGATACCCCTAAAACTTCATGTTGTGCTGTGCGTATGCTACACGCCACTTTGGCTAATTGCTGATCCCATTGCCTATGATTTTCGGAAACATAAGCCCGGAGTGTGGTCTTGATGATTTGGTTTATCCGTTCCGCCGGATTCGCCTGAGGGTGATAATGCGCGGTGAACCTAATCGAAGACCCGTACCCTTCGCAAAGACTCTTCAGCTCTTTGCTCTTAAATTGTGGGCCGTTATCACAGATAACGAACCTAGGGACCCCAAACAATAAAAAGACGTTATCCTCCAACTCCCTACATACGGATTTGGCCGTCGCTGACCTCAAGGGAAACAAAAGAGGGAATTTGGTGAAATAGTCAACAACAGTCAGGATGTAGACATAACCTCTACTTGATTTTGGAAGTGGACCAACAAGATCTATACAGATCATCTCCCACGGATCGGTTACCCCTTTCCTCTCCGTCATCAACCCAGCCGGCTTTTCGTTGACCGGTTTTACACTTTGGCAAACTTTACAATTCCTAACATACCTAGTGATATCTGACCGCATCTTCGGCCAGTAATATCTTTCTGCTACCCTACTGAATGTTTTTTTAACCCCCATGTGCCCTGAAAGCGGATTGTCATGACATTGATTTAAAATATTGGCCCTATCATTCTTCCCTACTACCATTTTCCATTCGGAGCTATAATCCTGCACTACAACATGACTCGCCCTAACAAATTTATATAAAAGTCCCTGCTCTACACGCCACGAAGGAAAGTCTAATGGTTTTGCTTCGACCTTCTCGATCATTTTCCTTATCCAAGGGTCACTGTGCTCTAAAATCCCGGCAACTACCGGTAAGCTTCTCGAAAGCATATCTGGCACAACATGTTCCTTCCCTTTCCGATGAATAATCTCAAAGTCGAATTGCTGTAACCGTACAGCCCATCTTGCCAGCCTACCTGCTGGATCCTTCAACTTGCTCAACCATACCAACGAGTAATGGTCTGTAATGACCTTAAATCGTACACCTTCGAGGTATGGTCGCAACTTCTCTATGGCCCACAACACAGCTAAACACTCCTTCTCTGTGGTTGAGTAGTTCTTTTCGCATCGGTTGAGCGACCTACTCAAATAGCATATCACCTTCTCGCCCTCCTCAAACGTCTGACTAAGGACAGCCCCAATCCCGAAATCCGAGGCATCGGTCTGAACCACCAAAGGCCTCGTAAAATCTGGACAGGTCAGGATGGGTGCGGCTACCAAACATTCCTTAGCCTTCCTGAAACTTTCCTCGCAAGCTTCCGTCCAACAAAACTTCTTGCTCTTTTGAAGTAAATCGGATAACGGTTTAACCAAAACAGCAAAGTTTGGCACAAATCTCCTATACCAGGAAACCGTTCCGATAAAACTCCGAACCTCCTTGACGTTCTTGGGCGCAGGGATGTTCACCATGCTCTCCACCTTCTCGGGGTCTACATGTAAGCCATTGCGATCAACTATATAACCTAAAAATTTCAAAGAGGGTCTGCAAAAGTTGCATTTTTCCTCGCTAACCTTTAAACCTGCACGACATAAACGTTTAAAAACTTCTTCTAAAATCTCTAAATGTTGTTCGAAGGAGTTGGTTACTATGATGATGTCATCAAGATACACAAACACGTGTGGTTCCAAATCGGCCCCAAGCACCGTGTCAATAAAGCGCTGCCAGGTAGCTGGCGCATTGTGTAACCCGAACGGCATTCTCTTAAACTGGAAAAGTCCTCTATTAGGAACAGTAAAAGCCGTAAAAGGCCGCGAACTTTCCTCAACAGGGATTTGCCAATAAGCGGACTTAATATCCAAGGAGGAAAGAAACTTCGCATCCCTAAGCTTATCTAAAGTCGCCGATATGTAAGGGAGAGGATAAGCATCCCTTTCAGTAACTTTGTTAAGCTTCCTATAATCTACGCAAAACCTATAAGAATTATCCTTTTTTCTAATCATGACTATGGGAGAAGCCCAAGGGCTATTCGATTTCTCAACGATACCGTCCCTAATCATTTCTCCTAACTCCTTATCGATATGTACCTGGACCGCTGGAGAAACCGGATAATACCGCTGTTTTATCGGCTCAGCATTGGTCTTAATTTTGTGTTCCACTAGATGGGTGCAACCAAGACCTACAGGCATATCTTTGAAAACTCTATCGACAAAATTCCCTAACCTTTGTCTTTGTGTCTCGTCCAACTCGGATAAGTCTTGATTGTTGGAGATAGGAGCCAACGAACTTTGGCTCGAAAAGTGCCACTGTCCAGTTCTCAAATCCGGGACGATTCCCGACAGAGCCCAAAAATCGGCTCCTAGAATCAGGACATGTGGAAGACTCGGTATGACGAGACACTCCAACAAAACAACTTTTCCCTGCACTAATATTGGCAACGAAACTACACCCTCTACAGCTACACCTGCACCATCCGCTAATGAAACCATATCTATGTTGCCTTTAACTAGCCCTATTCCTAAATCTTTTAAAATCTGCCAACCATCCCTACAGACGATCGATCGCGAAGCTCCGGAATCTAAAAGCCCTAACAAGTTAACCCCATAAATGCTAACCCTAACATACGGACGCCTATCACTACTGTTTGCCTCGAGTGTAAAACCTATCTGGACAATTTCCCTACGATGAGCCGGTGGGTTACCAGTAGGAAACCCAACGGACTTCAACGGCGCTCTCGTCCTACTGACCCGAGAGTGCGTTGCCCGTTTCCCGAACACGTGCGACAATCCCTGCGGGAGACTCCTACTCTCCGCCCCACGTTGGGCGCCAATTGTTGCACTATTATTTGGGGTGGGGTAAACGAATTTAAATGCGAAAAAAAGGGATAAATTAAACGCGGACAAATTACAGCCGCCGCTGCGCCGATGGTTAAAAGTCGATCAATGAGAAATGTCAAATTAGATTCGCCGATGCAATATTGGGAAAGTGCAACGGGTAGCTGGTTGTATGCTACCGCCTCGGTCACTCAGCTTGGGTGGGTTCGCAGACGAATTGAATAGTGGAAAAGGGGTAAAATGGGCGCCACACAATCTTTTTGGAAAAGGAATTGTGAAACCTTTGATAGAAATTGCCGACGGTGAAATACTGAAAATAAGATATGATGGTGGTGAAATAAAACAAGAAGAATTTCAAATCGTTATATAGCTCTGGGGAGCAACGGTCGATTTATTGAAATTTACTTTAACTTGCGGAACAAAGGAAGATCGCCGTTAGAAATGGCCCGCTATCGCTATTTCCCGAATGGACACAAAGACAAATTGAAGGGGTCGCGCGTCCCGTAATTTTTGGGAAAGTTCCGGAACGAAAGCCTACCGGGTTTCAAGGGCACAAACACAAACGCACTACTTAAAAGACCACGATAATAAGACACTCTACTTATCTGTAAATCCTTTTCCTCTAACACTCCTGTCGTGAAATACAGGATATCGCTGCCTGTCCTGCCACTTATCGTCTTCGCTCGTCTTCTGCTTTTCTTTTCGGTCTTCCACCAAATCTCAAAAAAAGCTCAAAAAAACAAAGTCTAAACTAGACTACTTTTTAATTTAAATTTACCACTAAAACCTCGCTCGATTCTCAACACGAAAAAAACTGCCTAAAACCTCTGATGGTCAACCAAGAAGTGCCGCCTTGTCCACTTCGAGGATTATTTGTCCGTCATGGACCATTCTCTCTCTCACTCATACCCCCACATTCAGCAATGACGGAATCCACTACGGCTTATTTTAGCGATCACTCAGTCACTCTACTGTAGTGTGCCACCGTCTCCGTCTCACTCACTCATCCGTTTTTGAATTCGCCCAAACTCTAAGAAGGTTTCTCAGGCCGAACGATTCGATGGACGCATTCACACAACTCCCCAAAAGATCCTAATGGGACGAGTTCACAAACACTTAAACAATTAAACAAGCCACTTAATGTGAGAATCGAGAAAGTAATTAGAACGCGAAAATGTCCCCACGAAATAAAAAAACCAATTAATAAAAAAGAGAAAAGAAAAGACAAAGAACCGAGTGAAGTTAGATTCTTGTTTTGGGACTATACCAGCTGATGTCTCAAATTGGAAAACCTGTGAAGTGTTCGAGGAGAAGGAAGCTTAAAATTACTCTCCGCGAAACTTTTCTAACCCGGTGGACTCTCGCGCAGATTTAGGGGAAGGGGGAACCTGGATAGCGTGCCATTTCTTACAATGTTTGTATTCGTTGGGCCTTGGCCATTGATGTCTTCGTTTCGATGCATTATTCGGTGTTTGTTCTTCAGTTTTGCGTTCTGTTAATAGTTTTATGTGCCAATTTGGCTACCTGCCACTGCTCGTTTGCGGTTTCTTTAGGGAGAATATTAAGGCCGTCCGCCACCGCTTTTTTTAACCTGTGGGCCAACTGCCCTAATGGGTTTAGCTATGTTCGTTGGGGTGCTTCTTTAAAGGATATCTACCCACACCCTTTGCCGATTCGTTGGGGTATCGTGATGGATCTCTCTGATTACCCTTTCTGTTCGCGTTGGGGTGTGCCAAGGGATCGTCCTCCCCCACCCATCGTTGTCGCAACACCAACCGTCCGTTGGGCACGATACCTGCTTTTGTCGGCCCCCAGAACTCATGGAAACGAGCGACCTTGATCGGAATCAATCAGAGGCGGCCAGTTAACCAATCTCCCAGTAGGAACGACAGAAAAATGGAAAGACCGGGGCGAAAAAGTGAATCGGGTATGGAAGTGGATTGGTTGGGAAGAAACAACACTTTTGTAGCGTTTTGTAACGCAACAATTTCATACCCTATCTTTCTCAATCCCATGGCCATGCGCCATAAAAAAACAACACAAACTGCAAAAGGTGCATAAAAAAAGAAAGAAATAGCACATTGCACAAAAGGTACAGGTAGAGAAACAGATTTGTGCCGCACACACACACAAATTGTCCTCCACTCAACGCTGGGAAAATCCAACGATCTAGCTTCAATCGAACATTTTACTTTTTTGAATTGTATAAAATTTATAGTTTATTGCTTATTGTTCAACTTCAGGATAACCTACAAAGATGATTTATATCTTAAAATCCTTGTACATAATTGAACTTTATATTAAAAAAATCCTATTTCATTTGGATGCGTCATTCTAAAGCTAGGAGCTAGAAAGTATTCGAGAGTTACAACTTTTCTTAGAAATCAGCTTAGATCTCCGCTTCTGGACGGCGGATGAAGCATTTTCCCCGCGGTAAAAAGTAGCCTATGTCCATTCTCAGGCTCTAGACTATCTGTGTACCAAATTTCATTTAAATTGGTTCAGTAGTTTTGGCGTTAAATCGAGACAGACAGACAGACAGAGTTACTTTCGCATTTATAATATTAGTATGGATTTCCATTAAATTTGTATCAAGGAGCACTAAGTCTCTGTATGTCACGTTTGTTAGGCCTCTTCTTGAGTACGCCTCCGTAGTATGGTCTCCCTACCACCATGCTCATAATCAACGTATAGAAGCCGTTCAACGTTGGAATGACCCATATAATCTTCTACCTTACGAAAACCGTCTAAAATTAATAAATTTACAAACTCTTAGTAGACGTCGTGATTATGCCGACATACTCTTTAAAACAATACTTGTAATCGTCATTTGAGAATCATTCCCGTCTTCTGTGTCCCTTTCCACCGAACCAAATATGACCAAACTGAACCAATTACTAGAATAATCCGAAAAGTAAACAACTCCAACATCTTTGATTTAAATCTCTCAAAATCCTCTCTCAAACTAGCTCTCCAATCTTAATATTCCTCTTACACTTAGTAAAACAAATATAAACATAACAAAAAATATTCGATATAAATATTGAACGAGTAGAAGAATCGAAGTCAATCTGGCAGGAGCCTACGTCAGTTTACCTTTTCGAATCAAACAGTATTTAGGTGGCACACCTCCCGGGCTAAAAAATAAAAAAAAAATGCCAAAATTATGCAAGGTGTCATAAAACAATGACAATACTAACCAATTTCACAATATTTTTTGTTGTTGTTTGCATGTATTATTTTGGGGTAATTTTTCATTTATTTGGCGGAAATTGAACACCGGAAATATTACTCCACATTGTTTGGGACTTTTCTAAATTGTTTTTTTAGCCACTTTGAATTGGGGGCCTAATTTCATTTCGTAACACGTGAAGTGGACGGCTAAAATTACAGCCCTGTTTCACGGTTCGCCACAACCGCTCATCAGACTCCTTCTTTCTGTGGTGCTGGTCTGTTTTTTCCATTCATTATTTCCGAAAAACCCTTTACCCACACTGAAATTCGAAATAAAATAAATGAGTTATTAAAGTGTAGTTAAAATAAAAAAAAATAATAACTATATATCATCTAAGCTAAAAATCTAAAATCTACTTCACTTTTTACGTCAATTACTCTACTTCGACCATTTTTCCGAAGTTGTATCGGTGGTCCAAGGCAGCAAAAGGAGCCGTTCTATTGTTAGAGAGAATATAAATGTACTTGTTGATAGTATGTATACTCGTATCTGTTTGATTTCTCCCTAATGATTCTGAGTGTTATTGCATGTATGTATTTCAGCTTGAAATGCGACATATAGGCGAAGGTTTAAGCAATCGACTCAATCACGAATCAAACAAATTGCGATATTTTGAAATCTTACCCTACGTAAAGTTTTAAACTGTGTCCACAAAAATAAAGATACAATTACGGTGGCGGTTGTTTCGGAAATTTATGAATTTTTATCGATACCTTCATACAACGAATTGTGTGCACAATTGTAGTGAAACCGATTAGAATTTTCACGCACAGGGCGCCCCGCACAGAACAGTTGACATTTTTTATACAAAATGCACGTACTTTAACAGTATTTTTATGAAATCTCCTTCCTACTTTACTAATTTCTGTTTTCCTATTTTCAACTATAATTTAAACATTTTAAACCGTTTCTTTAATTCGTTCTATTTTGCTTTATCTCGTTCTTTAGAATTGGAGATATTTAACGAAATGTTTTGCAGTTTAATATACATATGTTGTGAGTTGAAAAACCGATTTGATTTATAATTCAGAAATGAATTGCATATAAGATGTTTTACAGTATTGGCATAATCTGGGCAAGACAAAGCATTTAAAAAGCCAGTGTTTGAAGAAGTTGGTTAATTTGTTAGTTCTACCCCATAACTCTGCGGTGGCAAAACGATAGTTTTTGAAAATGAATTCTATAAAAAAAACGACAAGTAAATTGCTTTCTGTAACAATAGCAAATAAAATGTTTTAAAAAGAATTAATTCGAAAAGACAATAATTATATAAGTATACATTTATAAGGCATGTAAAGTGTAATTCTTTATTTTAAGAAATTTAATCTTAAACTACTCATTTTGTTGCACATTTCCAAATTCGATTTAAAATTACCTCATTTGCATACAGATTTACATTTTGAAATGAAGTAAAATCTACAAAATTTGCAGGAAATGACGCTGCAAATAAGTTGAAACAAAATCGAATATTTCTAAAGTGAAAACAATAGGACACTTTGCGAAGCTTTCTCTTTCTGAAGTGCCGAATCTCTTTCTTAAACGTCAAAAATAAATTGTATGATACAATTTCAGTAATTTGCAGAAATCGTACGGAAGAAACATTGTGATTGTTAGTAAATTGAATATTTAACTGAAAACAAAAACTATCAAATTATAGGTGTGTCAAAAATCTGAGAAAGTATGTTAAAGCAAAAGAAAAAACAATAAAATGTTGATCAAAAGGGCTTGTGCAGCTCTTGATGCAGCAATATACAGGCATTTTCGCTCTTCTTTTCGTATAATTCTGTTATTAATTAACTGTTTTTGTTCATTTGTAAAGGGTCTTTCATTAGGGATTTGACAACTTCAAACTTTCAGTGTGTATGCATCTTTAAACCGATTACCGCACTGTCAATGTCAAAATATTCATTTTCAAAATCAACTTTTACAACGTTTACACAACTATGTAATTAAAAACATACGCCACCCAATCACATGCCTCTACACCAAAAGAAGGATTTCTGCCTGGTAGTACAATGGACCGTTACCGAGTCTGAGTGCTCTGGGATTTGGATTTCCTTTAAAAAAAAAAAAAATATATAATTAAAAAAATTTACCGAAATTCCGAGTCGGTGGTCGCAAATCTTAAGAGCGTTAACGACAATTTTCGGCCGTAATTCTCGTCCCAGTAGACAACGTCATAGTGTAGTGAAAAAAATTGAGTTAGAATATTCGCTGCTTGATGTTGCCATGCCAGTGAGAATACATTCGTCGCAAACAAGCCAAATCGGTCAATTTTACGGCGTTCTTAAGAATTTGACCTCTCCCAGACCACATTATGGCGAATTTTGCGTAAGGATCTTGGCCTGCACCCTTACAGGATCAATCTGACTCAAGAACTAAAGCCACTTGATCATATGAAGCGACGTAAAGTTCTCGAATTCGGCTCTAAACATAATGGAAGAAAATTAACAATTTCATCGCAAAACCAGCTTCAGCGCTGAAGCGCATTTTTGGATATACGCCTTCGTCAATTAGCAAAATAAATGTTACTGGACAGGTGAGAACCCTCATGTGCTTCATGAAACAGCACTTTATCCGCAAAAAGTCACTGTTTGGTACGGTTTGCATTTCGGTGGCGTCATTGGGCCGTTTTTTTCGTCGATGAAAATTACCGTCATGTTACGGTAAGTGGTATTCGCTACAGAGATATGTTGGAACATTATTTCTTTGAGCAATTGCATGAATTGGACATCAGTGGTATGTGGTTTCAACAAGACGGTGCCAAAAGCGACACAGCGATGCAACAATCGAGTTATTGAAGTCTCAGTTTGGTGAACGTGTAATCTCGAGAAATGAACCGTCATACATAATTTACAGATCTCCATTTAATTTATCATCTAACATTGTTTATAACGGTTGGATTTCGAACGCGTATATTGCAGTTTGCCTTGGAACAATTTTGGCTTCGACGACATTTTTTTCAAAAATACGTAGAACCAAACGAATCTGCGCAGACAGAAATACTATAGACGGCCGCTACAATCCAAACGACCAAAGAAGATTCGAAACCAGCATCTTCATCTACATCCGCATTGAAAAAAAAAGCAAATAATCATCTTCCAGCTGGTATGATAAAACTTAGTCTTTGCATTTTTAAGTGAGGTGACGAATGAATTTGTTTGGAATCCTTATATTTGATATTTGATATATTTTCAATGGCTCTTCCCTCAAGCCTCAAGGAAACGGCTTCTTTAAAATTGAAAAACGAAAGCCTGGGTGTGAATTGATATTACTCCCGCTTCGGTTTCCGCATTGATTTCTTAAATGCCTTAAAAAGACAAATTTGCAAGATGACAAACAAATGCGCAAACTGAAATGAAAATGCTTTTTCAGTGAAATTAAAAATAAACTCACTTCGACCCTAATGAAAAAGAAGCTTAACAAGTGGCCGTTATATTTTTAAATCTTAGGTAAATTACAAACATTTCAAGTTACTTCACTTTTTTAAGCAATTTTACTCAAGGCATTTCTTCGGAAGTGGCATCGCTGAAACAAGGTTCTCTGAGCCACAGAGCATATAAGATACTTAAAAAAAACAATACTAGCAAGCTAATTGAATTTCAATGAATATACATATATTGAATGGAAAAAATATGTTGTATCTAAGCAGTTTATCAGTGCATAACAATGCTGGAAAATTTCACAGACCTGTTCTGCATAAAATATTATGGTTCTTACCACTGTTCCAAATAATTTGTATTTCGCACTTGTTGCAACGTAATTTTTGCAATGGATTCCTTTTCAATCGCAGATGATGATAATTTAAGCATCCTGGAGCTTTGATCGCAAGTGCTTGTCAATAGAAAACTTGGCAGACAAAATAAACTTGTTTTCTTTAACTTATCAAAGTTCCTCAATCTCCCAGGTAAATTAGTCTTCCCTAGCGTATTGCCCCAAACCATTTCTGAATATTTTTGATTTGTTGGATCTTTAAGTTCACTTTGCAACAGTATTGTCATTTGGAAATATTGGGAAGAGTATAGGGCTCAGTAAACATCATTGCTTGATTCCCATTTTTTTGCTGCCATCCCATGAGGGTATTATAATGTTGACTCATAGTTTGTAACATGCCTTAATATTGCTCGTAGACCCCTAAAAGTTACAACATTCGGGATCAGCGTGGAAAGTTTTGTCGACTTAGCCATGTCCGAAAAATTCGAGCTAGAAAGCTGAAGTCATAAATCACACTCTCTAGGGGCCCGCAATGATCAGGTGTAAATATTTTTAAAATCCGCTCACCTACACGAAAACTATTTAAAAAAAAAAATTTGTTTATTGAAGAAGGCAATGGAAATTAAAGGCCTGCTTCGTAAAATATGTAGATAAAATCATTATTAACAGTTCATTTTTACAAAAATGTTTGTCTTTAAGAAATTTAAAAACAGTAATGTATACCAAAAAATTAAGTTAATATCCTTCTTAACAATTCACCCATACTTGGATTTTTGAAACAACCACTTTTTGGGGAATAGGGCATTTGTTCACTTTTTAGGATAGGTTCACACAATGCTTGAAAGTGTAAAAATGTTCTCTACCGTTGAATACTCTATTTGGAAGCCGGCTGGGAGTTCACAGAGAACGGCTCCTCTGTGATTGAGGAGTATTCCAGAAAATGAGAGAAGATTTTCATGTCTGTGTTCAAAAAAGATATTCCCCCTGTAGTACAAGGCCGTAGCCAGACAATGTTTTCGTGGGGGGGGGGGGGGGTATATTTTTTGCATACACCAATCAGTATGTACCTTTCTGAATGGAAGCTAGATGTAATAAATAAAATTTATACAGCCCATTTTCCATTCCCATTTTCCATTTCCATTTTCCGGCAGACGGCTATTTCTGCCATGCTCGCGTCTCAAACACAAACTATTGTACATATATTTCATGAAATAAAGAATCTAATCTAACTACAGCCCATTTTAGCCGAAAATCGAACAAACAAACACGCGTTGTTGAAATTGGAATTTTAGCTCTAAAACAATGGTATGTCATATAACAATTTGTTAAAACTTAATTTTTCTAAAACCGGCCTTAACGATTTAGATAAAACAGTCCATCTTTTGGTAAGAACGGATTTTGCGAGTTTTATCTTAAAACGGTACCTCCTATAGAACCGATTTTTTAATATCAGAATTTCTTGCTAACAACAAAACCGATTTCAATTAAATTTAAAATTTAGGAAGGCTTTTATGATCAAATTCATACATAACTTTTTCGGTTTTTTGAATATGCTGGAAACGGGTATATTGATTTTTTCCAGATGAAAACTACAGATTTCCTTGTATTGAAATATGTACTCAAAAAACTGCAAAATATTGTTCAAAAATTAAAAAAAAAAAACGATTTTCAATATTTTTTTCCTAGGTAGACTATTACTAATAAAATACTATTGCATAATTAGTTTTTCTAAGAAAACTCTCAAACAAATTTGAAAAAAATAAATGATTTTTCCAATATTTTTTTAAAATAATTTTAAGTTATTATTTACATATCATCATTCTTTAAGATTTTATTATTACAAAAAGTATTACATAACATGTAGGTAGGAATCATTTTTATAAAATTTAATTTAATCTTCTGGCCTTCTGCGCTGAAAATACCTATATCTAAAACTTCCTCAGTGTCAATCTCAGTTTGTCAACGAATTCACATTAACGCCAATACTGTTAATCTTTCTTCACCGGTAGAATTTCTTATACAAGTTTTTAGACGTTTTATTGTCGAAAATGTTCTTTCCGGTGTATATGTTGAAACCGGTAGTGTCGCCAAAATTTTAAGAAGGATGTTAGGAAACAGATCCTTATTGCATTCTCCAAGAGCTGTAATTGCACTCTTTGAACGCTCTGTATCTTTTTGTGTATGCCATTTTGTCTTCCATAGCGTAAATTCAGCTTTTAAAGTGTCCCAATCCAAAAAAAGATTTATAAAATTTCAAGTTTTTTTCGTTAAATTTTGTTTGTTTTTGCCAAGGATCGATGGAATCAAAATGCACAAAGAGGAAAGTATGGACTTATGGTTTTCAAATCTCATTTTAAGCTGACTTAAAAAGTCATCTAAAAGTGAAATAATTATACTTATCCTAAAATAGGTTTCAGGATCTGTTGTGCTCATGTTTTGTCTGTGCTGCTGCCTTGACATAATTCGTGGAATTTTAAGTTTTTCATCCACAACATTTACTAAGTTTTGTGCAGTCTCAAAAATTGTTTTGAATTCCGGAATGATATTTTCGCGTATTCCTTGGAATGTGTTTGTTATTAATTCCACATGTTCCAATCCAGATACTAAGTCGCATGAAGGGGATTGTAAGATCTTACAAAGTGGCAATGTATATGTAAACAAAACACTCATACAACACAAACTTACTGCAAAATCACTAGCTGAAATAGATCTTAAAAAGCAACTCGCCCTCGATGACGTATTAGAGTCCTTATCACTACACAACTCTTCCAAAGCATCATCCTTAAACCTCATCAACCCATCATGGTTTTCCACCCAGCTTGTTTCACACATTGCTGTTAAATTTTTCCATTTATTTTGCAACAAATGTGTGCGCTTTGCCGATAATAATTAAAAAAAAAAAATTCCAACGAATTTTATGGTACCAATAGTGTTGCGAATAGGCTGAATTTCACAAGAATGCCCTAAGCTAAGGTTTAGAGAGTGTGCGCTACAATGCACGTATAAGGCTTCTAGATGAGACTCGCGTACTACAGGTTGAACTCCGTTAAAACTGCCTTTCATAGCTTAAAACTAAAATCAGAAATTTTTAACATAATCAATAATTATTTGAGTACAGATTTCATACTGATGCGGAAAAGTATGATTTACAGATGCATTTTAAAACATAGGGACGGGCTACAGTCCGCTTGGGCGAACTGTTGGATACCCTATTCTTATTCCTATCCCTCATAAGTGGGCGTGACAAAAGTCAAAGTATGGTTGAATTGTTAAGAACGCTCTACATATTTTGTTATATAACATTTAAAGGATTTTATCAAAAAAAACGCTCCCTAGCTCAAACTTGGGTGTTTCAATAAAATTGTTTTATTTAATTGTGGGCGTGTCAGTAGGCGGATTTAAAAAAAAATTAACACATGAGCATAAAGGGCCCTTAGAGAGTATATATTATAAATTTCAGCTCCCTAGCTCACTTTGAATTTTCAAAAAAAAAAAAAAATAATAATAATTGTGGCGGATTTTGAAAATATTTACACATGAGCATAAAGGGCCCATAGAGAGTATATATTATAAATTTCAGCTCCCTAGCTCAAACTTTGGATTTTCAAAAAAATTGTTTTATTTATTTGTGGGCGTGTCAGTGGGCGGATTTTGAAAATTTTTTATCCTGAGCAGTTTTAGGAGTCATAGATCATATATAAAAATCTTTCCAGCTCAAAATTCGATTTTTTCCAAAATTTTGTTTTTTTGAGTTTGTGGGCGTGTCTGTGGGCGGATTTCAAAAATTCGTAAACTTGATTATTTCGGGACCCTAGAGAGTATATGGTTAAAATTTCAGCTCTCTAGGTCCAGTTTAAAGGCCTAATTTTTGCCGACGGACGGACGGACGGACGGACATGGCTAGATCGACATTACTATCGATGCTGATCATAAATATAGTAACTTTTAGGGGTCTACGGGCAATATTAATGTATGTTACAAACTATGCGTCAAAATTAATATACCCCTAGAATAGGGTATAAAAAAAATTGGGGGTGCTCAAATCCCTGTGACCCCCCCCCCCCCCCCCCCCCCCCCCCCCTGACTACGGCCTTGCTGTAGTACCTGGAGTTTTCTGCACTCCCTTTCAAGGAAATTGGGAAGATAATACCGACTTATTCTGAAGTTTTGGTTTTTTTTTTAAATTATTAATGGAATCACAATTAGGGTATCCCTTACCTAAATCCGGTTCAACTGTGAAATAATTCAGAGAAATTACACACACATGGCACCGCGTGCTTTCCAGCGTCACCCAACATTCAGAGAGCTCCTTACGACGAATGCTATCATATGGGGCTTTGAAGGCGATGAAAAGCTGGTAAGTCTAGATTTGGAATTTATTGGTCTTTTCTGGTATTTCCCTAGGAATGAAAATTTAGTCACAGCCATTTGCCACTAAGTGTGTTGAAAAAGGAGTTGAGATCTTTACATAGTAAAGGCTGTTCAAAACTGAGGTATAATTTTAAATATTGAATGAAAGACATAAATTGTGTGAAATCTGTATTTATTTTTATTGGAAATCAATGTTCATTGGTTCTGGTTAATAATGAAAAAGAATGTCGTCCAAGTGACCTCTTTTGCTAGCTCGGCAGACTGTCAAGCTTTTACCAAAATTTTGAATCACTTTTTCCCATAATGATGGTTCAATAAGTGATGTTTGAGGTGTTAAACATTTTGAGGATTATCGGCATAAACAAGAAATCCCATAAGAAGAAATCCAGTGGTGTTAAATTGATAATTGATCTTGGTGGCCAATTTACGTCACGCGATTATTAAACTTCTCTTTAAAAAGATCGATTGAATTCGTTGCTGTGTGGCGTGTTGCACCATCTTATTGAAACCACATATGCTGCACATCAATATGTTCCAATTGACTCTACAAAAAGTTTCTAATCATCGCTTGATATCGATCTCCATCCACAGTAACCGCATTACCATTTTCATCTTCGAAGAAAAATGGACCAATTACGCCACCACACCAAAATCCACACCATACAGTAACTTTTTTTGGTTTCATTGGCTTTTCAAACAAACCTCTAGGATTTTGTTCAGCTCAAATGCTACAGTTTTGTTTATCGACATAACCGCCAATTTCAAAATGAGCCTTTTTTCAACTTCTGCAAAACTTTCACCTTATTTAAAAAAGTTTTAATAATAAAAAAATTCGCTGTAATCTAATAGCTGTAAAAAAGTGGCGGCCAATTTAAAATGATACGTCAACATTGAACACCCTTTTCATGCGATATGATTTTGTATGCGACATTAAGCAGGGCTATAAGTTGATAAACAAATAAATTAATATAAGGCATTAACGGCCATTGGGCCTAAAACCTAGCTTCTCCAACCATTTGCTGTGCGAAGTGGAAGGGAACTATAATTTCAAGCCGAATCCGGAGGCAAACTTGAGAAGCTTCTCATGACTCTTAGATGTTTGCCAGACGTTCGCAAGACGTGGGTCACTTTTAAATGTTACTTGGCCCCGGCTGAATTTGATCCTGAGACTTTTGGATAAGTAGTCGAACACACTTACCTTTGCGCCGCTGCGCCCACTATTAGTTGATAAAATTTGCCAAATTGATTTTTAAAATTGTAATTCTTGAAACTCGTTTAGTTTATTCCATTTATTCTCGAATTGGGAAACACGTGATATACGGAGGAAGTTGTTCGAGTGACAGCCCGCCCTAATGTCATTCACATGTGGTCGGTGACAATTATTGACAAGTGAATTACACAGGGTGTATCCGTTTACCTCACAACGTCCCCCCTAATTCACTTACAAGCTTCATTATTACCCAATATTTATAATTCAATTTTATATCTTTAATTTACAATTTAGATTTTGAACGGGTATTATACTTATGACCCTGTATGCTTATGTTTTCAATATTTTCACTGGGTGTTCTCAATTCATCTTGGTTTTGATTTACATTAATAAAATCGGACGATACTTGGGGCTCATATTTGCTTACATTTGTCGTCAAATCGGATAAAGTGTGAGGTACATAATCGCTTACATCTGTCTCAGATTTACAAATACTAGCTTTACATAATTTAATTTGATTTACATGACGTTTCCATAAAACATTATTGTTAAAAATTTTAATATTATAATTTCTCTTTCCTAATATATTGATAACTTTTCCTTTTATCCACGAAACTTTCCCCGGAACACAATAATTCTTAGTAAGTACAATATCTCCAATTTTAAACGTTCTATTACTATTGCCTTTATAATATTTTTTTTTTGTTTTCCTTGCATTTCTTTTACCTTAACTTTTATCACGTTATTATTGTATGGATTTATTTCTCGAAGAGGGTTCATTAAATCAAACCTATTCCTTAATTTACGTTTAAACATAAGATATGCTGGAGATACCCCGGTGGTACTGTGGATTGCGTTTCGATAATCTAGGAGATATGCGTCTAACAATTTGTTCACATCTTTATTTGAACCGTTTGAATATAAAGCCCGTTTTAACCCTGATTTAACCAACTTTACCCCGTTTTCGGCTTGGCCATTTGTCGCTGGATGTCCCACAGGAATTGTGATGTGTTGAATTCCGTTTTGCTTTAAAAATTCTCTAAATTCTACAGACACAAATGATCTGCCATTATCACTGACGAGAATTTTCGGTAAGCCGAATCGTGAAAAAATTGGTCGTAACTTCTCGATTGTATGTACACTTGTTATATTGGTGCCCATGTCAACACACTCCAACCACTTTGTATGAGCATCCACGCATATTAAAAACATTTTTTTACATATTGGGCCGAAAAAATCAGCGCGGATTTATTGGGAGTACCTTGATTTTCTATGCTGCTTTCACAAGACCCTGCTACTTCCTCTACGTCATTATTTAGTGATGGCCACCCTGAAGCCTTGCAAACAAGTCTTTTATCCTTGGCAAACAGTACTTATCCACCAACAGCTGCGGATTTAGGGTGACCTTATGGTCTCCACATATACGAACTGTGCCATTTTTCTTTAATATTGGAACGATGTGTGACGTCACTCCAACATCATTCAAATTTAGAGATTTTAGATCAATAAACCACTCTTATCTTCATCAGGCTGCATCACAAATACCCTGGGAGCGTTGCAGACTAAGTGCGGATGCAAACGAAAAGCTTAAATATTTAGAATTCTCCATTTATCAGCTTTATAATGACCACGTTCCCTCTAAAATAGTCTCTGTCCGAAATAAAACTTGCCCTTGGTTCACAACCAATGTCCTCAATGCGCTGAAAAAGAGAAACAGGCTCTATAGCAAATGGAGATTAAATCGATGTTCTTTGAATTGGAATGCTTACAAAATTGCACGCAATTTTGCGACTCAAATTGTTCGTTGTTCTAAATGTAACTATTTTTCATCGAAGTTAAATGCTTAACTGCCCCCAAAACTGTTATGGAGGAACCTGAGACAAATTGGTATTTGCAGTAGGTCCATTGAAGACTGCGTTTTGGACACTGATGAACTAAACGACTATTTTTTGGAAAATGACTCAGTAACTAGTGTCTCTAACTTTGAAGAAATAAATGCAGGCATTGGAGGTCAGACTGAGTTTGAAGTGGTGACAGAGAACGAAGTTCTTTCCGCCATAGCTTCAATAAGGTCTAATGCGACTGGTGAAGATGGTATTCCCATAAGTTTCGTTAAACTAATCCTACCGGAAATCATTGGCCACCTAACGCATATAATAAATTTCTGTATAACCTCATCAACCTTTCCCCAGTCCTGGAAGTATGGAAAAGTTATACCAGTTGCTAAGAAGGCTAATCCTGACTCTTTTAGTGATTTTAGGCCCATAAGCATCTTACCATGCTTGTCAAAGGTGTTTGAGAGGGTGCTAGCAAAGCAAATACTTTTCCATCTGTCACAAAACTCATTGCTTAACCTTCACCAATCAGGCTTCAGAGCTGGTCATAGTTGCTCCTCAGCAATGGTTAATATCCTTGACAACATCAGACAAGAGTTTGACAA
Organism: Portevinia maculata; assembly: GCA_949715645.1. Classification (NCBI taxonomy): domain Eukaryota; kingdom Metazoa; phylum Arthropoda; class Insecta; order Diptera; family Syrphidae; genus Portevinia; species Portevinia maculata. The sequence continues at coordinate 253,072,759 of OX454525.1, read as the reverse complement.
GGGATTCGTGACTTTGCTTTGCTTGCTCGATTTCTCTAAGGCCTTTGACAAAGTTAACCATGGTATTCTTTGCTGGAAACTAAAGCATTTATTCGGTTTCAATGATCGTAGTGTTAGGCTGCTGAAAGATTTCTTATCTAATCGATATCAAAGAGTAGTTATTGGTGAAAGACATTCCGCGTTAAAGCCTATCAAGCAAGGTGTACCTCAAGGGTCAATCTTAGGACAAATTTTGTTCCGTATTTTTATCAACGACCTCCCTTTGGTATGCCGTCACTCCAAAATCCATCTATATGCAGACGATGTCCAACTTCATCTTTCCCTGCCCATTAAAAACATTAGACAGCTTGTTACACTTCTTAATCAGGAGTTGCCAGCAATAAATAGCTGGGCAGAGGAAAACGGCCTTGTGTTAAACCCAACCAAATTCATGGTTATCCCCATATCCAATAAATCTTTTGACCTCAGCCTTTTACCGGATATATGGCTGTCGAGCTCCAAAATTAAGGTTGTCGAACATGCCAAAAGTCTTGGATTTGTCATTAATCGTAGCCTATCATGTTACAACCACATTAACCTCGTTGTTGCTCGCGTCTATGGATGTCTGCGTAAACTATGGCTTACAGCTAGTTTTACTCCATCCGAAACTCGGGAAAGACTAGTGCGTACACTAATAATGCCGATTATATCATATGCTGAAGTTGTGTACGGCCATCCGGATTCTTTATCGCAACGGAAGCTACAGGTAGCTTTCAATGATGCCATTAGGTACATTCATGGGCTGCGAAGATATGACAGGATTTCTGTCTACTCTCGTAACTTTCTTGGTTGCACATTGACGCAATACGTGAATATGAGGAATTGCATATTATAAATGCGAAAATGCCACCTTATTTATACCGTAAATTGAGTTTCTCTCGCTCTCGTAGAACATTTAACATTGACATCCCTATTTTTCGCTATTTAAATTCCTCCCGATTGTTTTTTATTCATGCGATTAGGCTATGGAATTCACTGCCTTCACGTATTAAAAGCCTATCAAGGAGTGACCATTTCAAGGCAGCAGTTTTTCTTCATTTTTCGTCGCAGCAATAAAAAAGGAAAAAGAAAGAAAGTAAAGGAAAAAAAATATTAAATAGATCCTACTACCTTCCCAATAATATCCAGTCATATGTTTCCCACTTCTTTAGTTTTAAGTATTTGCTTATAATATTGTAAATTTATTTTATATATATTGTAAATGTGCGAAATGTGAACCATCATAATTTCTCAGAGGCGAGTTGGTTAAATCAAGTTTGCGGTCTGAAAAATGCTTTTTATAATCTTCTTCCGAAATTGCCGATACTGATGCGCCGCTATCTATTTCCGCGTATATCGAAACACCATCCAGTTCGACCAACGTGGTAATTGGATTTAATTTGTGATCTGTGGATAAATGGAAAAGTGATAAGTCGTCAATATAATTGCAATTATTGTATTTAGATGTGTGAGCGTTATCTTCTACATTATGTTGACACACTTTCTTTAGATGGCCCTTTTGGTGACATTGGTTACATTTGTAGTTTCGAAATCGGCATACCTCTTCTGAGTGGTTTGTATTACCGCATACTCTGCAGCTCCGGAATTGCCTATACAGTGACTGCCGCTGATGCTGTTGATGTTGATTCTGTTTCTGTGGATTGCTGCGGTACTGTTGCTGGTCGCCGTTATTTGCAATTGTACATGTTTCCCTCCTATTATTGATGCGGTATAGTTCCTCATTTGGTACACACTCTGTTTTAATTCGAGTTTCGTCGGTTATCTGATATTGTGTTTTAATGCATTCGATCGACATCGCAATAGTAAGCGCTTTATCAAAAGTTAAACTCTTCACATCCTCTAGAAATAGCTTATCCTTCTCAGGACCCTTTTCCATGCCCATGATAAATTTGTCCCGAAGTGCAACTGATAAATGAGTATCGAACTCACATTTAGCTGCTAAAGCTCTTACTCTGGCTGCCCATTGCTGATTGGTTTCGTTTTTTTTCCTTTTCAGCTGCATAAAATTTGTAGCGTTCTGCGAATCCGGACTTGGGAGGCGTAAAATGATTGTCCAACGTCAAAATTAGTTCATCAAAAGTGGAGTTGGTGTCTTCGGGCTGATCTGGGAATACTAGATCACTAAGTTATTTATATACCTTTTCACTTATCGCGTTGATAAGTATTGCGCGTTTCTTTTTTGGCTCCTCGATGTCATTTGCCATAAAAAATTGTAATATTTTTTTCTTGAAGACAGCCCAGTCGGCTGCTTCTCCGACGCTTGGACAATTTCCAATCGTTGACATTCTTAACTTTATCCTCGTCGCCAGTTGTAATGGTTGAAACTCGTTAAGTTTATTCCATTTATTCTCGAATTGGGAAACACGTGATATACGGAGGAAGTTGTTCGAGTGACAGCCCGCCCTAATGTCATTCACATGTGGTCGGTGACAATTAGATAGATAGATAGATAGATTCTTTATTTTTTCATCATAAAGTTTACAAATTGGTATACTTAAGAATAAGGACATAGCAATACTGCCGTCTGCCTGAGATGACATTTCATAATATGATTTAAAAATAAAAGAAATAATAAAAAGCAAAAACTTTAGAATATAAAGAAAAGGAAAAAAAAAAAAGAAAAAAAATGTTTAACAAAAGATATGAAGAAATATTATTATATAAAACAATGCTATCAATTTTAACGTGATTTGAAACACAAAATATTATACAATTTGGTTAATTTGATTAGCTGTTTATACAAAATTTTATCAATTTTAACATGATTTGAAACCCAAAATAATACACAATTTGGTTAGAAATAGCTGTTTATACAATATTATCAATTTTAACGTGATTTGAAACACAAAAGAGATATTATCAAATTTAGTATGATCAGCAACAAAACAATAAATAGTTAGGTATAAAATTTGGTCAAAACTGCAATAAGTGGGTAATCGACTAAGTTTAATATGTGAAACTGTTACGGTAAGAAAGAGCATGTTGGCAATATTTAAAGAGGCTGAGCCAGCCCATTGCTCCATTTAAAATTTCAAAAAGTTTGTCCAAAGATATAAAACTTTCCCGAAAATGCAACCGGCGAATTTCTTGTAGAATAGGACAAGCAGCAACGAAATGGTATATATCTTCATTCACTCTTCCGTTACATAGATCACATAGCTGGGGCAAGTCTGATCGATGAGGTATAAAGTTCAAATTTAAAATTTCAACTCTTGCTCTAAAAATAATACTTATAACCGAGGCTGAAAATTCATTACTAAAGTAAGAGACTTCCGAAGGCAGTTCATGGTTTAAATGACTATAAATAGCTCTTGAAGTAGATGAAGATGCTCTGGAAAGGTTATCCAGAAACATTTTGTGATCCACCTTAGCAATCACATCAGAAAACTGAGCCTGCCAATCGGTCACATTAGTTTCTGTTAAGTTTAAACTTGTTTCGTAAGATAAAGCTAGTTCGTTCCAGTTTTTAAACGGGGAAGCATTCACTCGAAGTAATTTTCTTAAGATGATTTTGTGAAGACAAGTTTCACTTCTTTTCATCACTCTAGTAATGAAGTTCGCATTTGCCTTCAAATTTTGTATATATATAGGGACTATTCCTGACTCTACATATATGGCGTAGTTGGGTGTTGAGTTAGGCAAACGAAATATCCTCTTAAAAAAGTTCCTTTGTACAGTTTCAAAAGCTTCGAAGTGTGTGTATCCGACGGGTTGGACGCCATATGCCATGCATGCATTTACTGTCGCGTTGAAAACTTTGTACTTGGACGTTAAATCAACATTTTGGTTCGAAAAAAACTTTGGCCACATTATATTAAGAGCCAATTTAGCTTCGTTGCTTTTTTCTTTGGAGTGCTTTAGATAGCTTAAATTGTAGGTCAAGAGGACACCCAAATATTTAAACTCTTGTAAAACCTCAATGTGTGTATTGTTTAGAGACCATTTTTCTTCCGCTCGCCTTCTTGATTGTCTCTTTTCAAATATAACAATCTTAGTTTTTTGGGTATTAATTTGCAAGCCATAAGACTCGCAAAATGAACTTAGACGGTTTATTTGCAATTGAAGCGTGAAAGGATTATCAGCAAGCATGACTAGATCGTCCGCGTACAACAGGACTTTGATTATAATGTTAGCAAAATTAACTCCACCCGGAAGAAGCTCGCAGACATCATCTATGAACAGGGCAAATAATAATGGGCTGAGGATACAACCCTGAGGAACACCTGTAATTGTATCAAATCGATTTGAAAATGTGAAACCGTCCCATACCCTTGCATTTGTTGACGAAATAAGACTTGCATACACTTCGAGAAACTTTCTTGACAAACCAATGCAAGAAAGTTTGTATATTAAAGCTTGTCTATTGACTTTATCGAATGCAGCTTTAAAATCAACAAAGCAAGTGTATAGTTTCTTTTTTCTATCTATAAATTGTTGAGCAATGCTTGAAAAGGCCAAGATATGATCCATGGTTGAAAAACCTGGGCGGAAACCGGCTTGAAAGATGCTCAAAAGACTGTTATCCTCAATCCATTTTGAGAGCCTTTCATATAGGATTGCAGTGAAAGTTTTTCTTATTGAATTTAAAATTGAAATACCTCTATAATTTTCCGCAGCGTTAGCATCACCTTTTTTAAAAATGGCAAAAATTACAGATTCGTTGAAACTGTTAGGGACACATCCATCATTGTACACTTTGTTATAGAAAGACACGAGGTAGTTTTTAAAATCAATAGTGCTGTTTTTATAAAACTCGACTGGTATGCCGTCTAGGCCAGGAGCCTTGCTGTTTTTCAATCTTTGGAGCGTTACTTCCAATTCGGGCAATGAGAATTCTAAATCCAGCTCGTTGACTCTAGTATCAGGTAGCGCGTAATCAAAGGTATGAAGGTCTTCATCAGCTAAGAGTAGAGTTTTAAAATGAGCTGCTAACGTCTCAGCTTCTAAAGAGAACTTCATACCCTGATTGCGCCCACCAAGATTGCGCACTGTCTCCCAAAATATCTTTGAGTTTGTGCAGTTTTCCAATTTCTTAGCCACGTTTTTTAAATAGGTGATTTTCTTAACTGAGCACATTTTTTTAAAATCATTATTAACGCGAAGATAGATGTTTTTGAAAAATTGAGAATTGGTCGTTCTAAACAGTTTTAAGTAAACGAACGAAAGTTTACGGAGATTTCTGCAATCCTTATCAAACCATACATTTTTAGCTACGAAAGTGTGTGTACTCTTCAACGCAAAAGGGGCTGCGGTCTTTATAACCCGTTCTATACTTTCACATACCACTTCAGACGAGACTGCGGATTGTTGGGGCAGAGATAGTAAGTGCCGAGACAATTATTGACAAGTGAATTACACAGGGTGTATCCGTTTACCTCACAAAAATCAACCAAATCAACAAGTACGTTAAATAGACAATAATTGTTTATAAGTGTTGTTTTGAATGGCGGACAGCACAACAACAATTTTTTGACATTGGGTGGAAAGGCCATGCCAGAAGCTTTATTCTGGTACCAGGAGAGATATTCAGCATGCCCTGCCAAGTCTGTAAGGTAGTCCCCTCACTGGGAGTATCGTGGTGGCTGTGGTTTTTCGAAAACGCACAAATTGAAGATGCTCTTGAACACAAGAGGAACTCGCAGATCGACTTCGGTCTCGAACAAGCAGTGCAATCTATGAGACATATGAATATGCACTCAGGACTACTCAACTGTACGTAATACTTGTGCTACCCTGGGATTAAGTCAATGTCTTTCTTTTAATACCACAAGTAGTTAGACTCACGTGTTATATAACTGCTAAAGGAGGTAAACATGCGGGGCCCTATCAGTTTTGTGTTCTGACCATTATACAATTTTCATTTCTTAAGTGCAAAACTGTCACGTAAACTTAACGCACACTATTACCATACGAAGAACATTCATTTCAATGGGATAATGTACATAAATGCGCAAATTGCGCTCGGGAGTCGGGAGTAACAATATAAGTTAAAGAAACGAAACCTTGACAGATCGATCGCAAAATTAGATATGCTAAGAAATATTAGAAGAATATCTTATTCCGTAAATGTGCATCGTTGCATAAGACGGTCGCTTCCACTTTTCAATTTAAATGAGCCTCATTTGTATCTACGCAATTGCGCCCGGCGAATAGCTCTCACATGAATGCATGTTATCGCGTAAGGGCTAGTTCGATACGCGGACAAATATGGGCATCCTTATGCATTTCAAAAAAATAAATATTGATTGCAGCTTTTAATTTGCTATTTACCTGAAATGTGAATAGTATTCGTATCGTCCATGATTTGAACATTGTTCTGACAAAAAGTATGACTAGGATTCCCTTCGTCGATAAAAAACTCATGCCCATTCGCGTGTTTTAATAATAATTGGTTGTTGTTGTTATTAGGCTCAATTGTTCATTGCATTGCATGTTCGAGCTCTTATTACATGCGTTTAATTCACTAAAGGTAAACAAAAATCAAGTTTTACTTGAATGAGACTAACCAGTCACTTAGGGTAGACAGAAATTTGAGAGATCTTCTTATCTCAAGAATATCAACCAATAAATGCTTTACGCAACGGTTGCAATAATATCTACATACATACGAGTATTTATTCAAAGCTGACTACAAGCTTACACAATTTTGAATTCAAGTTGATCGGTTTTTTTTAAACCACTATGCTTTTGAGATTTTTTTTAAGGTATTAAATTGTTTTGTTGTCTGCCTGTTTGCATAAACTCTTTCCATTTTCCTTGTGATACGTGCATCATTATTTTGAGAAAACCGCGTTTTTTGTTTTGTGATACTCCGTGAGACATACCAATTTTGGGTTCCGTGATCGCGTAAGCGTTTAAATAAGTTTGTTTGTATAGATTTGTTTCAATTTGATTATTTGTTATCTATTTGTTTGTGATATTTGTGAAAAAAAAAATAGCAAAGTAGTGATACGTTCTAATGAAAGAGATAAATCGGAGTTTATTTTTGTAGAGATGACGACTGGTCAACATAAATTATTGGTAGGCTCAATATATTCTGCGCCTGATGTAGTATGCTACTCTGAAACAAGAGATATTCTCGAAGAATTGGGGTCAAGTTATAAGAAAATAATTGTTAGTGGAGACCTTAATATGGACATCTTAGGAAATAAAAACAAACAGTTTTCAGATTCAATTGAAACTCTTGCATTAAAATTTGCCAACACGTCGAATCCCAGACATTTGCTCCTTAATAAAGCTTCATTGACGTCTTATTGCCGTCTTTTTATACCCTATTCTAGGGGTATATTAATTTTGACGCATAGTTTGTAACATACCTTAATATTGCCCGTAGACCCCTAAAAGTTACTATATTTATGATCAGCATCGATAGTAATGTCGATCTAGCCATGTCCGTCCGTCCGTCGGCAAAAATTAGGCCTTTAAACTGGACCTAGAGAGCTGAAATTTTAACCATATACTCCATAGGGTCCCGAAATAATCAATTTTCCGAATTTTTGAAATCCGCCCACAGACACGCCCACAAACTCAAAAAAACAAAATTTTGGAAAAAATCGAATTTTGAGCTAGAAAGCTGAAATTTTTTATATATGATCTATGACTCCTAAAACTGCTCGGGATAAATTTTTTTCAAAATCCGCCCACTGACACGCCCACAAAAAAATAAATAGTTTGAGCTAGGGAGTTTGAGCTAGGGAGCTGAAATTTATAATATATACTCTCTATTGGCCCTTTATGCTCATGTGTAAATATTTTCAAAATCCGCCCACTGGCACGCCCACAATTATTTTTTTTTTTTTTTTGAAAATTCAAAGTGAGCTAGGGAGCTGAAATTTATAATGTATACTCTCTAGGGGCCCTATATGCTCATGTGTTAATTTTTTTTAAATCCGCCTTCTGACACGCCCACAATTAAATAAAACAATTTTATTGAAACACCCAAGTTTGAGCTAGGGAGCGTTTTTTTTTAATAAAATCCTTTAAATGTTATATAACAAAATATGTAGAGCGTTCTTAACAATTCAATCATACTTAGACTTTTGTCACGCCCACTTATGAGGGATAGGAATAAGAATAGGGTATCCAACAATTCGCCCAAGCGGACTGTAGCCCGCCCCTATGTTTAGTACCTAGGACTGATTTAATAACTCACTATGATCAGATCATCTGTCCGGGGTTCTCACATCACGACATGATCATACTGGTTTTAAACGTATTTCCTACTGGCGAAACGGATGTTTATAAGCAATATCGTCATTTTCCGTCTGTTTATGTGTCTTCTCTTTTTAATGATTGCCTTAGTCTTGACTGGTCCCTTATTTACTTTTCATTCAGTAATAACAAAATAGGAACATTGAATATTTGTTTGACAACCATGTTCCCTTTAAAAAAAAAAAAAATTCCGATGTACCTTGGTTGAGCCAGCAAATTCAGAACAAGATTAATGAACGGGACTTACTTTTTTATAGATGGCGAAGATATTATTGTGCGTTTATGCATGAAGAGTTCAGGCGTGTCCAAAATGAGGTAACGCACCTTATACGTAAGAACAAAAGTACTTACTATCAAAACATGTTCAATGCTAGCAAATCAAGTGCAGCTTTTTGGAAAACAATACGGCAAGTTGGAATCTGTCCTACCAAAACATCCGGAAATTGACTGGTCATTTCTGACGTCGCAGGATCAATTTGACTCATTTGTTGTAAATACGCAGCGGTCATTTTCCCTGCAATGTGTGGACGCAATTCACGTGGGAAAGGTCATAGTTTATATTAAGTCTACGGCAATCGGATTAGATGGAATTCACCCTAATCTTATAAAAATACTCCTCCCTCTAATAGGCAAGACTACACCATACCTCAATTATAGTTCGGAAAGAATTTCGAAGTCACTATTCCTTCAAGATCATTCTAGGATGACGGTGTATTTGCGGAAGATCCACTCTACACCGATGGATCAGAAACTCGTGATGGGGTTGGTGGTGGTGTTTTCTCCGAAAGGCTAAATCTTAGTCTCTCTTTCCGTCTTCCTAATCATTGTAGCGTATTCCTTTCTATCGAAGGTTACACCCAAGAACTTCGTCAGAAAAAGTTAAGCTTATACCACTAATAGAGGGTGGGTTAATATGTGGGATTGATTAATTCACTAAGCGAATCATCCACATTCAGTTTAGTGCGTTTGCGATTGCAGATGTGTGTACATTGTTAAAGGCGCCTTCTATATCTAGCAAAGCACTCATAGTGTACTTCTTGTGGTGGAGAGAGTATTCAATAGTGCTTACCAGAGACTGAAGTGCGGTTTCAACCGACTTGCCTTTACTGTACGCATGTTGAGCCGCAGCCAGAAGTTGCGTATTTATATTGGTACGAAGATGGATATCAATCAGTCACTCCAGCGTTTTAAGGAGGAATGATGATAGACTAATAGGTCTGAAGTATTTTGGACTGAGATGAGAGTATTTCCCAGTCTTGGGTATGAAGACCACTTTCACTTCTCTTCAAGCCTGAGGAATACATACCAGATTGAAACAGCTATTCAGAATCATTTCAAGCGCTGGCACGATAATATCTGAAGCCATTTGCAGTTTGGCAGGTATTATGTGGTCCTGCAGACTTGCAGGGCTTGAAGTTTTGTAGTGCCCAAAGCAGCTTGTCCCTAGTAATCACACTTTGAGAATTAGTTTCCTGTGCAGGTGACCTGTTCAGGTTACTATAGCCGGTAATGTTGCAGCTACCTGGGAAGTGGGTTTCAAGTAGCAGATTGAGCGTTTCCTCCCAACATGTGGTCCAAGAGCGATCAGCAATCACTTCAAAGTGGCGAGGAAACAGAAGCGTCGTCGCACAGAGAAATCTTCAAGACCTTGAATTTCAATTACATTAGTTACACCAGGACGCAATTAGCGCGAAGGCTCCGTTTTGATGCCATCACTCAAGTGACCCAGTGCTTCGATTTGTATTTGAAATCAATCCGGTGGAATTGAGGAACTCAATGATATTGCAGAATTGTATATTAATTAATAGGTCATCGAAGAATGTTTTGCCAAGTGTGCGATGTCTAGTTTAGCGAGGGCCAGACATTCGTAGAGAAAATGGTGAAGAGTTTCCTTTTCCGCTGTACCTTTGTAACTGCGGTGTAGAGTGGGTTGAATGGAATGCCCAACTTGGGCAGAGTGGGTGCCGACGGGTCAATATTGAGTACTTGTTGCCACAATTCTGACATTCTCCTCTTGGGATCTGTTTGTTAGATCGCAAGTTATTTTTGCATTGAAGCAGGGCCATATCTACCTGGATATGACTCAGCTATTTAGGCTGCTGCATTTGGAGTTCGCCCGTGAAAGAAAGTACTGGGATATTTTTACTTTGACAGTTCCTATGGGACGAGAAACTGTGTCTGCTAGGAAGCTGTCAAGGGTAGAGCCATGCCTTGTCAGCGCATCGGCTTATTCATTACCCTCTATTACTATGGCCGGAAACCCAGAGAAGGGTGATTTGAAGTGACCGCTTAGACAAGTGATTGCGTCTTTACAGTGTGCGACTTATTTGAATGATATGGAGTGTAAGTTGAGAGCTTGTATAGCTTCTTGGCTATCAATAAAGATGGCAACATCTCCCCTAGTTATATGGAGAAAATGCGGAGTATCGTACAAGCCTCCCTGATAGCTAGTATTCCCTCGTGGAATACACTACAGGAATCCGGGAGTCTACATGAATTGGATATGTTTAGTTCCGCTGAGAGTCACCCGCGCCGATTCCGCATTCCATTTTCGAACCGTCGGTAAATATCGCTACCTGGTAGTTCATTGGGATCGCTTCATTCCCATTCTATTCTAGATGCGAAATATACTTGAGCGGTTTTGTTAAGGCTGTCATTTGTGCTTTGTGTAATCAGTGGTAGTCGCAGCAAGTTACACGGGTAGTAGGTCAAGCTGCAGTAAATCAGATGTGTAGGTCGAGAGTGTGGGGCATAGAAGTACTAAGGGCATCGGTAGGACTCGACCGAAGAGCCCCGGTTGCACCTCTGTTTCGAGGACTTACTTCATTACAAAAATGTGTTCAATCGTCATTTTGTCTATCCGGTAGCCTTCATGCAACTTGTCAATTACCTACTGCTTGGAACAATCGCAAATCTTTACAAGACCAAGTCATCGCATATGGCAGTGTATTTGGTCTGGGGAACAGGAAGGAGCATACCCCCAGACCGCAGAGGATGGAAAGTAGAAACTCTAGACTGGGACCCTTTAAGCTTCTTTCTTCTCGCAATCATTTAGCGGCAGTTTCGAATTTCTTATCATTGAACCCAGCTCTACCTGAATAAGTTGAAGTCCGAAATATAAGCTTTCACTTTTAAAACTAATGCAACCTGTTCGAGTAGTTTACATCTGCAGGTTGTCACTTCTCCTTTCACACAAAGTCCAGTTGAAAATGTTAATTAAAAATCTGGCTTTATTATTAACACAATTTCAGGAACTCATAAGATCAATTATAAAGATCTCAAAAATTTATTGTTTTCGACTAAATTCCACATAACCATGGATAGGGAGGGTCGTGCTATGCTTTATTTAATTTCAGTCAAATAGCGTTGATATTGAGTCAACTTACAAGCCATAGAACAACTGTTTCTTTACACCTTTTGTATTCGTCTAAACACCTAATGGGACCACTAAGGGGCTCCAAAAATGGAACAATGCAGCACAATTCTGTCAAATCACGGTCCGTCAATTAATCATCGAATTGTACTCTTTTTATAATATACTTTACCCAAAAGGCAGTCGTCTCCTGAGTCACTAAACATTATTTTTGTTTTCTCTCTACTCAATTTCATGAACCACGTTGATTCTTCGAAATCCATCTAAATCCAAATCCATTGTGGAGGCCCCAAGGCAATATACTTGTCTTGTTATGAATGCGACGTCAGCGGTGGCGTGGCGGTACTCCATTGTAAGTGCGCAGCATCTCCTGGAAGTGGACCAATAGAACTTTCTGCTGCCATTTCAATCACTTCGATTAATAGAAAATGAATTAGCTAAGAGTAGCTGTGGCACTGGATGGCAGGCCAAGGTTTCTTTTTGATCAGTTGTAGGTGGAGAAGGAGATGTTGAGAGTTAGATTGTTCTGTTAACCCCTGCCCAAATTGTTATTCAAATTTTGAAAAGCAATTCAATTCTATGAGCATGAGATTAAAAGAAACAACAACAAAAAGACAACAAATGCCAACATAGTGTCGCAATTAATTTGTTCATAATGCATAGCTAGTTTGATAGCAATCATTAATTAGATTAGCATAATTCGATTAAATAAATGGCCCAATCATACAAATACAACCGAAAACTAATTTATAATCACACACTGAGCCCCTTCCTAAACTAGGGCAGTCCTCGTCGTGTTGTCGAACACAAATGCCATACACTCGTCCTCGTTACCTATGCATACTACATTGTAAGCAAGGATTTTGTTGTCAATGGCATATATGTACTACATACACATACATGTGTCGGTAATAATCTACGTCGCTCTGTACTAAGGATAAAATATTATTTTCAATTAAAGCAGTAGCCAATGCGATGGAAAGATAAAGCGTCACATCAATATTTGATTTAATTAATGCTATTTATGGAACTTACGGTTGATCGAACGAGAAATTAATATTGACGGACTTTTTTCTTGCATACGCTTCCAAAACCACTTCGTGGTATAGTGACAGAGGTCAGCGCATTGCCCAGGCCCACAATGGGAATGGGCATCAGCGTATAATTTCAGGTAGCCAAGGCGCTGCTTGTAAATTAAGGTCGAAACAAAAATAATAGTTTATACGTGAGGACAGATAGAATCTTCTTTGTCATCTGATAGTGAATGTTTCTTCCTAATTAGTTAATGTTGAATACAAGATGTATCTGTATCTGTTTAATAGGAATTTCCAATGATTTTCAATGGGAGTAAATAAATAGATGTACCTACACCATCTAGCAAACACCAGGAATGGTTTGTCGTTTGAATTAAATGGAATTCTGATGGGATTTTCCAAAAACTAATCATTATAATACTTTTCCCTGATAATCTAATTTATTTAAAAGTCTTTTTGGAAAACAGAACATCTAATGTTGGAAAAGCAAAAGAATGTCGAAAGCATCGTCTACAAGATGTTATTTATTATTTATTTGAAAATATATTATTATCGAAGGTAACATAAATTATGTATCGAAATGATGTGAATGTGCTTCTATCCTATGGATGATATAAATACTAGCTAATGTGGGCGCAATGCCACAGTGGTAAGTGTCTTGCACTTATAATCGAGGGGTATCAGGTTCAATTTCAAAAAGTCGTGCTCAGTGGTTAGTGTGTCGCACTACTAATCGAAAGGTCCTCGGTTCGATTCCCGCCGGGCCAAGTAACATCTAGATTTTTTTTCCACTGCCCCACCTCTTGCGAACGTCTAACAAACATCCAATGTCAAATGTCATGAGAAGCTTCTTAAATTTGGCGCTTGGAGTTGCTTTAAAATTGGAGATGTTGGAGAAGCTAGGTTTAAGACCCTGTGAAGGCCGTTATCGCCTTATATTTATTTTATTTTTCTATAAGCTTTAATAAATAAGTTTTTTGCGATTTTTATATTTGAAAAAGAATTCATTGGTTAAATAATAGACAGTTACCCATTTATTGCACCAACTTGATTTGATGATTTATTTTCTTTGCTGTTTATAACCTTTTCGAAAGGTAGATTAACTTTGCTTCATAATTTGCAATATACCTTAATTTTTTTTATGTAATGTACTCTCACTAAAAGGATTTTTGAATACCCTTTTTTTTATAATTTGCGGGCGCTAAATTAATTTCTTTTTCTGTAGTGACACAGTACCCTTATAGTGGAAACCACAGCGCAGGCATTTTGTTTGTTGCTGTAAGTAGCTCCCAGCAAATGATTCATTGCCTATTTTTGGGTGCTACTTACTGTATGCAAGAATAGAAGGATAGGAAAGAAGTTTGGTGCGATGGGATGGTATTTGTTGTGTGTATTCAATTTATAAAAATCATGGCCCTGGTCGGAATTCGAACGCACGACCTGCCAATCACTTAGTGAATACACTACCATCGCACCATTGCCACCTGACCCTTATAATATAATAGCTACACAGCGCGGGCGTTAAGGAAGTTAGGGTTAGAAGATAGGGAGAGATGCCGATAGACGTTGGTTTTAAATGTTTGTAGGTTATAATGTGAAGGAAAAACAAAGCGTGGAAGAGTATTCCACGTTCGTGTTGTACGGCTGAGGAAAGATTCTTTGAACTTCACTGTACGTCCGAACACAGGCTTGAGGGTGAACTGACGAGCATTCCTTGCATGGCGGGTATTGCGGTTGAAATGTTCTAGGGGTGGAATGCAACTGGCAATTTCGTTCAAGCAATTATGGTGGAAATAACGATAAAATAACGAGAGACAAGAGACATTGCGACGATGACTAAGAGAGTCAAGCGATCTCGCGATGTTACGGTCACCAATGAGTTTTATCGCGCGTTTTGGATCCTGTCAAGTAGCTCCAAAAAAGTAATGCACCAGACCAGATATGAGTATTGAACTCAAGTTTTGGGCGGATAAACGAATAAAGTAGCCAGATCAGAGGTGGTAAAATATTTCTTGCAACGCCCAAGGAAGCCTAGGCATTTCGCAGCATTCTTGGCGACATCGAATATGTGATCATTTCAACGATAAATGTCATTAACACATATACCGAGAATGGAAAGCTGTTCGGTTTCAGTGATGAAACTGCGATTCATGAGCAAAGGCGTGGAGTTTGAGTTTTGCTTTAATGACAGAAGACAGCATTGTGTTTTGGAAGCATTGCCATTGCGGGTGGCAATGGTGCAGTAGTAGTGTATTCGCTTACGGAATGGAAGGTCGTGCGTTCGAATCCCGGCCAAGTCCGTTACTTTATACCGAATACATGAAATCGTTATCTCCCTAAGTAACTTAGACACCACCCGTGGAGAAAAACCCTACAACTGCACCCAAACACTTCTTTCCTATCTCTCTATTCTTTCTAATACCAAGTAGCTTACACTGTGTTCCTAGCATTATAAGGGTACTGTAACAACAGAAACAAAATCCCTTTAGCGTAAGCAAATTATAAAAAAAAAATAAAAATTAAATTAAACCCTATTAGTTACACCCCACCCCACTGAGTTATGCTGTCGAGATCGAAATTCAATGAGCCACACCCGAAGATGAGGGGAGAGGATGAGAATATGAGAAGCTGGGTGTACTGTCATCGGCAAAGCAGTGGATTGGATTAGAGTTAATAGCCAGGAGATTATTTATAAAAATGAGGAAGAGAGTCGGAGACAAAACAGAGCCTTGGGGAACACCAGCATTTATTTGACGAGTTGCAGACTTGAAACGGTGCAAAACAGCTTGAATTGAACGGTCCGGTCCGTAAGGTAATTTCTAATCCACTAAAGAAAGGTATCATCGATTCTAAATGCACGCATTTTCGACAAGAGAGCTTGGTGCCAAACTCTGTCAAATGCCTTTGAAATATCAAGCGCAACGATTTTACTTTCACCACGTTGGTGAAGAAATCGGATCTACTTTTCGATGACTTATCATCAAATCACCTGTTGCTGCGAAAACCATACTGCCGGTCATTAAGAAGTTTCCAGGATTCAAGATATTTCATGAGCTGATGGTTTATCAGCGTTTCCATGACCTTGGAAAGAAGGGAGTTATTGCAATTGGTCGGTAAGAGGAGGGAGATGAAGATTCGCCTTTTTTGGGGATATGACAAATGCTGTTTTCCATCTTTTCGGGAAGAGCCCTGAAGAAAAGGGTAGATAGAAAAGCTTGCGCAATGGTTTTATCAGCGAGGAAGAACACCCCTTCAGAACGATAGAGGGAATACCATCTGGACCAGCGGATTTGTGAATGTCAAGATCTTGAAGTACTCTAGTCACTGTACTAATGCGGAAGTGGATTGGTCCCATGGAGTATTCTACGCGTTCGAGTACAGGGAGAGACAAAACACAATCTGCGAGCGTTGAGCTGACTGTAAACTGAGCAGCAAGCCGATTGGCCTTATCTATAGAGCTGACACCTGGAATGTCTTTGTAAATGGGTGTCGGGATAGGTGATGAGGAATTCTTGATGTTCTTAACAAATTACCAAAAGTTTTTACTACACGTGGGATTTTGTAGTATTTTTTTTCCTCAACTTTTTGTCATAGGGTTGGCTTTGAATAGCCGAAAACTTAGATCTTTTAACCTGATAGCCTCTTTGCAGCTCGAGTCACACCATGTTTTTACCTTGGGTTTGATACTTTTTATCCTGTTAGGGATGAAAAACTTTATGCCCAGGCGAATTATGTTTGTGACCATATCAGCAGCAGCATCCACGTCACTCTCGAGGAAGTACCAGCGACCAGTTAAAACTCTTAAAGAAACCGTATAGTTTTTCGTCGCAATTGGCTTTCTCGTATTGGCCTACGGTTCTTTTAGGAGTTTGTTCTTTAACAATGTGGTTGGAGTACGAGAAATCAGCTAATATGATGCAATGGTCTGACGAACCTAGGGGTGATAAGATAATACGTTCGAACCGTATTTATCGGGGTGAGAGGTAAAAAACAACCCCAGTGTGTTGGCAGTTCGACTGTTAACGTCCGGCATTCGTGTCGGTTCATTTACAAGCTGAGCCAGGTTATTTACCTCTGCAAATATCTCGACGTACCTTCCTTCTGGTGTTGTCTGGCCAGAGTGTCAAAGCCAACTTGAATTGTGTATTGTATATTGAAATCGCCCGCAATGACGATTTCAGTACGAGGGTGAATGGTTACAATTCTTGTGATGGAATCAGATAGGGCATCAAACTCATTATAAGTTGAATGTCAGTCCAAATTTGGGCTTCTCTAAATAAAACCTGATGCCTACGGACATGCAATTTTTGCCAAATGGAATTAAATTCTGGATTGGAACGTTGGCCATATTGAGGCTAAAAATTATAGGCTACGTCACTACTTATAATAGCGGCGAGACCGCGATGGGGAAAGAATATTGGCACCAAATTTTAAACAGGTAGATTAAACTCCATTAAATCGGAGCCAACGCTTACTTGTGTTTCACTAATGCCAAAACAGCTGGTTTATCGAGGGAGACATGGGCGTCTAATGAGAAAAATATTTCCTCAACCCACGGATGTTGCTCCACTACAAACATTACAGTTTACACATTATAAATTACAAATTGCCGTTGACCCCTAAAATTTACTATATTCCTGATCGATTGTAATCTATGCATGTCCAGCCTTCAGCAAAATACAGGCCCTAGAACTCGAGCTAGAAATCTAAAATTGTAAACAAAAACTCTCTAGGGGCTCAAAATAATCAAGTGGGTGCAGGGAAATAACTTCACGGGCAATAACTTCACCTGGGCAATAACTTCACCTCGAGTGGGGAATACCTTCACTTTTTTTTTGTGAAGTTATTGCCCACTGATGGTGAGCAATAACTTCACCCAAAATTTTGTGAAGTTATTTCCCACCTATAATTTGAGAATTTGTCTATTATAACTAAAGACCCTTGCACCCACTCCAAATCAAACAGTGACCCCAAGCAGGGGGGTTGCAGGGGGCAGCTGGCCCCTCCATATGCATTGCACTATTTATGGGATTAGTTGCGAAATCGCAAGTAGATTCCATAAACAGGGCAATGCATATGGGGGGGGGGGCATGCTGCCCCCTGCTTGGGGTCACTGTTTGATTTGGGGTAGGTGCGAGGTACGTTTCTTCAATTATCATAAAATATTAAGAGAATTTATTTCCCACTAAAAAGTGTAGTTATTGCTCACCATCAGTGGGCATTAAGTTCACAAAAAAAAGGTGAAATTATTGCCCACTCAAGGTGAAGTTATTGCCCAGGTGAAGTTATTGCCCGTGAAGTTATTTCCCTGCACCAATCAAGTGTAGGTACATATTTTTAAATTCCGAAATTCGAGCTAAAAAGCTATATAAAAATACATAGTATCTAAGGTAAAAAATTGCTCCTGTATTAAGATTTTTAAAATCCACAAACTGACACGGCCACAATTAAAAAAAAACCTTTTATCGAACACTCAGAGTTAGAGCTGGGCAGCTGAATTTTGGAATATATATACTCCCTAGAGGCCCTTAATGCTCATGTGCAAATATTTTTGTAATCCTTTAAAAAAAAATCGTTTTAATAAAGAGATCATTGCAAATTAAATACTTTTTGTTCGCAAGGTATGTAGATAAAGTCGTTTAGAACAATTCGTTAATATAAAGTTTACTGCCATGCCCACTTTAGGAGGCTTTTTCAAAACAATTGTTTCTTCGATAAAATCCTTTAAATGTTGTTTAACAAAATATGTGAATCTTAATAATTCACCTATACCTACTTAGTTTTGTGACACTCCCACTTTATAGGGGATAGGAATAGGATATCCAACAATCCGCCTTAACCGACTGTAGCCTTTCATTACTACTTACTTACTTACCGGGTTCCTGACCCGTGAAGAGTCTCTGGGTGAGATACTGCAGCCTTCTATCCCCTGCGATCCCCGGCATGCTGCTTCCACTTCTCCAGACCAACCGCTATGGAATCCGCGATGGCTTGGTCTTTATTGTCCATTCGCTGAATGTGGCCGAGCCTATGTTGTCGACGTGATTTGGGTTCTTGGACTACATCCACATCTTGGTGCAGCTCATAGAGTTCGCGATTGTATCTTCTCCTCCATTCGCCCTCAATATTAGCTCCCCTTTTCTACTTATCGCTCAGCACTCGGAAAGCAGGACTGCCAGGTTAAGGTTAGGTTAGGTTAGGTTAGGTTAAACAGGGGTATGCAGTTCGCATACAGCACGAGGCACCAGAAGGGCCCATAGCAATCCCTAGGGAACCAATTCCAAAACTTCAAAAGGAGAAATACCTAAACACTTTCCCTATCAAAACATCCAATCTTCCTTTAGAATTTTACCAGCCTCCTGTGGTCTGTCCCGCTGAACTCCCCTAATTCCTCGAAAAAGTACGCTCCTAAAAACCTCCTACGATTCCGTGCTATAACCTCTCACTGGCAGGATTAAGGTTCCCTAGAGCACGCTCTTCCAGTGAGCAGTTTTAAACCCATATAATTTGGCCACACCGAAGTAGTAGCATAAAGTTATTCTCCGTCGGATCTCCACTCAATAGCGAAGCAAACTGTGATGACGACATTAATCATCGCGTAAGCGTAGGGTGGGTGAAGTTACGGGGAAACTCAGTCACTTTCTGGGATGAAAAAATACCCCAAAGCTAAAGGGAAGGATCAACACCGCAGTTGTGCGCCCGGCGGTTACATATAGTTTACAATGTTGCAGCGTACAAAAAGTATGAGGGTAAATTAAGGGCAGCTGAGATGAAGATGCTTTGCATGCCGGGAGTAACAAAGATTGATCGAATAAGATCCGAGGGTACCTTCACGTCAAAGAAACTATCTCAAAAAAAATGGAGCGCGACTGGCTCAGTTGGTAATGTCATGGTCAAATGAGAGATCCTTCGAACCCTGTCAAAAGCACTTGATTGGACTCAGGTATTTTGTTGATCAGTATTTCAGATATCATATCTCTGTACTGTACAATGGTGGTAACAATACTTTTAAAAAATTATATGCGAAATAAATGTATCTATCTATCTAAGGGCAGTTGGTTATTGTATTCTATGGATTATATATAGATATCAATCAATTGGCTTGGTTGTGCCATTTTAGGCCTATGTTCATTGTTCAAGTCTACCGCTTTCCACCTATACCATTTTTATATATTAACAAAATATTTGGAAATTTTATGTCATGAACAGTGTCAGAATAGAGTGAGTACGAATTGTGTTTTTTTTTTATTAAAGACTTGCAAAACCAAAAAAATACGATTATGTTGTGTTTTACTAGACTATTTTCAAAAAATTAAATTTTAAACGCTGTAGTCAAAGCTATTGTGGAAATTATTCGATTGCTAAACGCAATGTAGGGGAAGGTAGTGTACCTCAATCCGGATTTCAGTTTTTTGCCAATATTTTATGTGTCGTTTTTTCTTTTGTTTTTCTTTTTTTTTTTTTGTTACTACCTGAAGTCTTTTCTATGATATGGCGAAACTACCAAAAGGATATTGCTTACCATTCCTTAGAAAACTTAACTTTTATATACTAACCTCAAACGGTCCAAAGCACAAGACGTGGTTGTACCTTGGTCCACGGAGTTTTGTACCTTGGACCGAAAATATTATTAAAAGTTTTCCTATAGTTTAAAGGTGAAAACTTTAATTTTTTTCAATAAAAAGTAAAAATGGTACCATTCTTTATTTATTTCAAAAAACACAGCAAAAAAACAAACCATTATCTTAAAGTATTTGTGCTTGATTAAAAAAAAATTATTTCAAATAATAGTATTAAATAAAAAAAAACTCTTTTACTAAAAAAAACTTAACAAAGGACTTTAATATTATTTAGAAACTTACTTTAAGGGAACAACATAAAAGAAAAACAAATTTATCACTTCAATATTATTTAAACATTTTCATTAGGACAAACCAATGGTCCAAGGTACACGCGCTACGATAGGTCCAAGGTACACTTACACCACTTTAGCCAAACAAATTAGATTTTAACGTAGTATTCAAACCATATACGAACGACAATGTGTTCCAACCAAAAGATTATTAATACACTTTCCGAAATCGATTAGAGTAGCGGAAAAGAGACAGAAAACTAAGCACTACATAACTTCAGAAAAGAGATAAAAAAAACACTTTTTCCACTGAAAACTATGTTTATTTTTTTTTCTGCCGTCTCGTGCAGCTGTGCCTTCAAAAAGAAACTGAGAAGACAAATCAACAGATGATCAACATTTCACAGAAGGACCGGTTTTTGCGTGCTTTGTATTTTTCTGGATATTGGCACTCGGACCAAGGTACAATCGGACCAAGGTACACAACCTTCCCCTATGTTTCCCCATTCTCGTTCCATGTACCCTTTGACGATGCGCACTCGCACTTAAAGTACGCAATCGTATTCACTAAGGATGATTCGCTCGCTTGCGAAAGATCTGCATTAACATCAAGTTTGAGATAAAGAAAATCTGGTTGCTTTCAATACGTAGAAATAGAAAACACAACTTCAACGTTTACAACAATGTTTACGTTAACAACAGAGTTCTTTGACTAATTCGCAGATTTTAATAGATAACTAACTGACTAAACTTTACGAGATATTGTATTTTCTTGGTGTCACAGTAATTTCCATGTGTTACTTTACAAACATCGCAAATCTTCCTGAAATCGATTTCTATTTTCAGAGTAAAGCGATACCTTACCGTGATGCAGATCCTCCCTACCTCCTTAGATAACTACATCGCGGAATTTGTTGTATATTTTCGGAAATGAGCGCTCAAGAAATGATACCAAAAACTGTCAGCACCTGTCGTCGGGCATTACACTGATCCATATCATGACTGCTAGAAGACCTAATATATTTATGAATAAATATCCTTAAATAAATAATCGGTAATTCATTACGCTTGACTAGAGAGTGCAATATGCAAAGTGTTGACAACAAATCGAACGGCAATACCAGTTTATAATATATTCAATGGTCGTCACCGCATATTCATATAATAGTTATAAACTAATAAATTAATGTATCTTGTTGCATAACTACCTACATGCTTGCAGATATTGCCGTGCGATAGTAGATTTTATCGTCAAAGATTGAATATTTTAAAAATAATTTGTTTTATTTGTTGATTCAATTAATTAAGATTGACTCCAAAATTTATTTATGTTTTTGTGATTAATTGCTTGTAAATTCCGGCATCTGACTTAACAACATAGCTAGTAATGTTTTCAAAAGACATTCAAAACATAGGGACGGGCTACAGTCCGCTTGGGCGAACTGTTGGATACCCTATTCTTATTCCTATCCCTCATAAGTGGGCGTGATAAAAGTCTAAGTATGGTTGAATTGTTAAGAACGCTCTACATATTTTGTTATATAACATTTAAAGGATTTTATCAAAAAAAAAAAAACGCTCCATAGCTCAAACTTGGGTGTTTCAATAAAATTGTTTTATTTAATTGTGGGCGTGTCAGTAGGCGGATTTAAAAAAAATTAACACATGAGAATAAAGGGCCATTAGAGAGTATATATTATAAATTTCGGCTCCCTAGCTCAAACTTTGAACTTTAAAAAAAAATAAAAAATTAATTGTGGGCGTGTCAGTAGGCGGATTTTGAAAATATTTACACATGAGCATAAAGGGCCCATAGAGAGTATATACTATAAATTTCAGCTCCCTAGCTGAAACTTTGGATTTTCAAAAATTAATATACCCTTAGAATAGGGTATACAAAAATTATTTTATTTATTTGTGGGCGTGTCAGTGGGCGGATTTTGAAATTTTTTTATCCCGAGCAGTTTCAGGAGTCATAGATCATATATAAAAAATTTCAGCTTTCTAGCTTAAAATTCGATTTTTTCCAAAATTTGGTTTTTTTGATTTTGTGGGCGTGTCTGTGGGCGGATTTCAAAAATTCGTAAAATTGATTATTTCGGGACCCTAGAGAGTATATGGTTAAAATTTCAGCTCTCTAGGTCCAGTTTAAAGGCCTAATTTTTGGCTACAGACGGACGGACGGACGGACGGACGGACATGGCTAGATCGACATTACTGTCGATGCTGATCATAAATATAGTAACTTTTAGGGGTCTACGGGCAATATTAAGGTATGTTACAAACTATGCGTCAAAATTAATATACCCTTAGAATAGGGTATAAAAATGATAGGTCGCTACCAATAGACTAGAAGTGTGACATCTCCAACAGCTTTCGTGCAGCTAATTGATGAACTCGTTATTAAAGCATTTGAAAAGCAAACACTAATTCCAGCTTCACTATTCGTGGCAAATTATAGGGTGCCTATTTATGGGAAACCATTAAATACCTACACCCAAGTAATGGTCCACCTTCCAGAACTGATAGATGCCAATTAATCGGATTTTACATGCGGTTTAAACGCTTAACGGAAACGGATACGAGTTTTTGTTTATACCATTCTATTATATTTATCTTAAACAAAAGCGAAAAAATGACAAAATTTTATAATTCTGTTGTACTTCCAATTATCTATAAGATATTAATTACAGAGAGCACGCTCGCAAGCTTAATTAGCCGTAAAAAAAACAGCTGAGAGGGCTGTTAGAAATTTTAAACATTGTCATAGTTATTCAGACATTTATTTTATAATAGAATAAAAAAAAATACAAAGTCCTTGTGCTATAAAGTTCGATGTCACTTGTGCACGCATCAGATGAAGGTAGTTGGTCTACAACAATCATGTATTTTTTCACCGGGCTAACAATAAGGTAGCATTTTTAGTCTATGTACATTCGATCACAATATCCATAAAACTAAGTTCATATGCAAATTTCACTACATATTTATCAATATCGTATGCTACCTCGATAAAAATGTGCACCTATACCTAATACACTCCGTTCCACGTGTTAACGAACAGGTAGTTTCTTGTTTTCTCGAAGGAAGGCTATATTATGTTTATGTTGGAGAAAAAAATTGGGATAGTATTTTTAGTATTTTAGTATTTATTTATTTAATTGCATCGCTGTACAAAAAGAATAAATTCTTAAAAAGTACAGGTATTATGTATAATTGTATATGTTACATGTTTAGACACAATTATATGAGTTTTATTTTAATTATATATTTAGTTAAATTGCCAAGAAAAAAATAAAAATAAAAATCAAAGTGAACATTATAATTTAATTTAACTACATACATATAAAACATTACATCTGAGAATTATCCTGCGATAAAAA
This sequence comes from Portevinia maculata, assembly GCA_949715645.1. Taxonomy (NCBI): domain Eukaryota; kingdom Metazoa; phylum Arthropoda; class Insecta; order Diptera; family Syrphidae; genus Portevinia; species Portevinia maculata. The sequence goes on along the minus strand of OX454525.1, from coordinate 253,048,867 downwards.
GGAGAAAACGACTGGTAAAAACTGCATATGTTCAATTTGGTTCCTTAATGATAGAGGGAGATGATTCCAAAGGCTTACGGAATGAATGAAAAATTGACGACGCGTTGTCAGGCAGGTGTACGTACTAGGTCTTAAGGTCGTACCTCGCGCTGACTGCGAGAAAGTTAACTTATCACACAAATAATTTGGGGTTATTCCTTTTATAATTTTGACGAGTAAAGCGATGCATTTGAAACGAAGAAAACACTGTAGGTTGCTTCCGCGAATTTGTCGCGAGTATCCGGATATATGATCAAACCTGCAGAGGCCAAAGACAAACCTGGTAACAGCGTTAAGCGCTAATTGCAATTTACGCAGCGATACAGAGTATAAATCGGCAAAAATTTCGCAACCATAGCTCAGAATCGGCACAATTAACGCTTTGACCAGCCTTGTCTTAACCTCTGTAGGTAAGAAAAGTCTAGAGTTAGATAGACCGCGAAGTGAACCATATATTTTTGCAATAACACTATTAATGTGGTCGCTCCAGGATAGAGTGCTGTTAAATATTATTCCCAGATTTTTAATCTTCGACACCATTTCAACCTGCGACCCATTTAACAAAATGGGAGGGAAGTCAGAAAAATTGTGTTGCTGCCTTCCAATTGGTAAACATTTTGTTTTAGCAGTATTCAACGCCAGCTGGTTTTGCGTTGACCACCTTACTATCGATTCCAGATCCTCGTTCATTTTCAGCACAGCGTCTTCAACCAGACCTATGGGAAAATCAAGATACAGCTGGACATCGTCAGCATAAATGTGGAAATTGCTATATTTAATAATAGATGGCAGATCGTTTATAAATAAAGAAAAAAGTAGAGGTCCAAGAATAGAACCTTGCCGTACACCCCTTCTTACAGGTAGAAAGGAGGAAAGACTGTCATTGCATGAAACGGCCTGAACGCGATCATTTAAATAACAGAAAATCAATTTAGTTGCACTGTAAGAGAAATTAAACACCCGGGATAGCTTCTGACATAGGATATTCGGATCAACGGAATCAAAGGCCTTTGAGAAGTCTAACAGTGTGAGTAGTGTTAATTTATTATCATCAATGACTAGGCGAATATCATCCGATACCTTCAATAAGGCCGTTATACAACTGTGGCTAGATCTAAACCCAGATTGAAAAGGGCTTAATAAATTTAAGCTATCAACATACTCCTTGATTTGTTTGCTGACGATAACCTCAAAGACTTTTGATAAATAAGACAGATTGGCAATTGGACGATAATCATTCTTACTTCTTGAGCTCTTCGGTACAGGAACTATCTTAGCCCGTTTCCATTCAGTCGGATAAATAGAGTCAGTTAGGATGGAATTGAAAATATATGTAATATACTGGAGTATTTTAGGAATCAAAATTTTTATAAAATCGGGAGGAATATTATCCAACCCAACACACTTTGACTTTATTGAGAAGATCGCATTGCCAACAGTTAATGTATCTACTGCAGAAAGTGAAAAGGCACTTTGAGAATGATTCGGTGTAAACATACGTGAGGATGAGAAGCAGTTTTGCGTGGCCTGGTTGAGGTTGACAAATCTTGTATTTATTTCCTCAATATTAATATCGTCATTCAGAGCGGGGGATTTTTTCCCAAGCCCAAGGTCTTTCACTTGTTTCCACAGGTAATTAGAGGAGCGGTTTAAATCAAATTTGTGTAGATAGTGGAGGTATTTCGCGCGTTGAGCATATTGTGCATTCAAATCTTCTCCATCGTCGAAAAAGACTATCGCGTAAGGATATCGCACTTATAATATCATCTGACATCCAAGGGCACTCGGCGTTTCTCACAAATTTCGTTCTAATTGGAACATATTTATTAAACAAATAAGAAATATTTTCGTTGAAGATGTGAAGCTGATCGTCAACATTAGGTTTTACGTAAATGTCACGCCACGCAAGGTTATCGCATTCAAGGAACAAGTTTTGGAGTTCTGTGTTTCGAAAGTTTCGGTATTGAAAACTACGCGAGTGTTGTTGTTACCTGAAGCAAAATCAATGGTAGTAAATAGGAGATCATGAAAAGAGAAGGCCGGTGCTAACAATTGGCTATAAAATTTCAATAAGTTTGGGTCACTAAGCAAAAAAACATCCAGGAGTGATGGAGTCTTATTAGGCATGAAATGCGTTGCTTCTGTTAAGTTTGCAAATATAAGGTTTGCGGCATTCATAGCATCTCTGAGGAGGTGGCTGGAAGAGTAACTTAGAAGATTAATATTAAGATCTCCACAGACTATAAGTTTTTGGGCGAGGTGGGAAACCTCATTAATGAGATTTTCCACTATTTGATAGTCAGCAATACTTGGTGGCATATACATAGATCCAATAACACATTTATTTTCGCCGTTCCCTATTACAATAAAAACATATTGTACCGGGCTATTCTCTTCTGAACGCAACACAACACTACACTTAATTTCGTGTCTCAGATAAATAGCTGCTCCCCCACCAATTCGCCCATAACGATCGGCGCGAAAAAGCTTAAATCCTTTCATTGAAAAACATTCATTCTTGGCGTTTGGATAAAACCAAGTCTCGGATACACAGACAACATCAACTCCACTTTTCTCAAATACATGCCTTAACTCGTCTACCTTGTTAACAAGACTCTGCGCATTGATATGACAAATGTGCAAACCCGTTCGCTGTTTGCAGAAGATGTTTATTAGCGAGTGCAAATTTTCATTCATTCTGCTACCATTGTTGTTAATTACCAAAGACATTTTGTGGATCAAGGAAGGAAAATCGAACACAGAGATTTCAAATTAAAAACAGAAGCCGTCGGATAAGTATCAAGACACTTGACAATTCTCGTACAACAAAAGAGTCAAAAAAGTTTAAAAAGAAAATTAAGAATACAAAGCAATAGAAAAACATAGGGACGGGCTACAGTCCGCTTGGGCGAACTGTTGGATACCCTATTCTTATTCCTATCCCTCATAAGTGGGCGTGACAAAAGTCTAAGTATGGTTAAATTGTTAAGAACGCTCTACATATTTTGTTATATAACATTTAAAGGATTTTATCAAAAAAAAAAAACGCTCCTTAGCTCAAACTTGGGTGTTTCAATAAAATTGTTTTATTTATTTGTGGGCGTGTCAGTGGGCGGATTTTGAAAATATTTATACATGAGCTTAAAGGGCCCCTAGAGAGTATATATTATAAATTTCAGCTCCCTAGCTCAAACTTTGGATTTTCAAAAAAATTGTTTTATTTATTTGTGGGCGTGTCAGTGGGCGGATTTGGAAAATATTTATACATGAGCTTAAAGGGCCCCTAGAGAGTATATATTAAAAATTTCAGCTCCCTAGCTCAAATTTTGGTTTTTCAATAAAATTGTTTTATTTTTTTGTGGGCGTGGCAGTGGGCGGATTTTGAAAATTTTATATTCCGAGTAGTTTTAGGAGTCATAGATCATATATAAAAAATTTCAGCTTCCTAGCTCAAAATTCGATTTTTTCCAAAATTTTGTTTTTTTGAGTTTGTGGGCGTGTCTGTGGGCGGATTTCAAAAATTCGTAAACTCGATTATTTCGGGACCCTAGAGAGTATATGGTTAAAATTTCAGCTCTCTAGGTCCAGTTTAAAGGCCTAATTTTTGCCGACGGACGGACGGACATGGCTAGATCGACATTACTATCGATGCTGATCATAAATATAGTAACTTTTAGGGGTCTACGGGCAATATTAAGGTATGTTACAAACTATGCGTCAAAATTAATATACCCCTAGAATAGGGTATAAAAAGAAATAAAAAAGGAAAATTTACAAACAAAAAATAAAACAAAGAAATTAATAATAATATAAAGATTTCTTAAGTCGTAGCTTTTATGTTGCGTTGTTTCCTTGGCCGTTAAAGCCAGTTCTGATCGCATTTCTCAGGTCTTCGATTGAATTGATCAGTGTAGGAGATTGATTTGTTGGAGTGCGTATATACAATCTTCCGTTGAACGTGTGGAAAGAGGAGATGAGTGAACGCTCTATCAATTTAAGACCTTGCCGTTGTAGTTGGTATGTGCGTTTTGTTAAGCTCTCGTTGATATGAAAGCTTTTTTGAGAGTTAAACCCAATGTCACAAAGCTTTAATGTAGAACTCTTTCTCTTACGACAAGCAGCAACAGCTCTTAAGAGGTTTTGTTTATCTCGGTCATTGGCGAATTTCAACACAATGCAAGCATCTGTTGAATTTGAAGCTGCGCCGCCATTCCGGGATGGTCTCAGTCTAAAAATGTTGTTTAAGGCATGAGCCGTAGTGCCAATCGTGTCGCAGATTTTATGGTAGACGCCACTTAGATTTTCATCGGGCTGAGTTGGGACTCCGTACAAGATCGCATCCGATTTGAGTTTATCCCTTTCAAGCTCATCAGCAATCAGCTCAAGACGACTACACTTATCAGAGACATCAAAGATTTTCTGTTCCAATTCAAGAGTTACCTGTTTGACTTTATCATTAAGCTTTTGTTCCAACGATGAAAGTTTGTCATCAAGCATTGCAGCAAGTTCATTTTTGAACTCATCTCCCCACTTTTGCAGTTTTTTCTCCATTCTGACCCACAGTTTGTCCGCAATATTCGCTGAATTGTTTGAAGCAATGTCTCTCGGAGAATAAACGCTATGTTGTTGTTGGATTGGTTTTGTTCCTCTTGTTTCGGGCATTTTGTGTGCGTAGTGAATAAAGGCGAACAAATAAGAAACTTTATTTTATGATATAGGTTTTTAAGTCTATTGTATCACTTATTTTAACGTTTATTCGGGATGTTAACACTTCAAGCGACAACGAAAAACCTTTGTTGCAAATAATACTGCGGTTTTGTTTAAATAAACTGGGAAAATTATCGGACACTTTGTTTATGCTACTGACTCATAGTGATGATCATATGGATAAGGCAGATAAATTCAATTTTTATGATGTTTTTGTCAATAAGGTCATAAAATTAGTCCTTTTTTTCGATCCACCTGGTTACTTGTTGGCTCCGAAGCCGATCAAAGATCCGGTGCTGGGGTTTTCATGGAGAGCAAAACATTAGACTTTTCTTCTCGTTAGGCAAACATGCGTCAGTATTCCAAACAGAGACTTATGCTATCCTAATGGCCATGGACTTTGTTGATAGGAACAAGTGGAGGGGGCGAAGTATCTACGTTTGTAGCAACAGTCAGGCTGCGCTTAAGGCCTTGCTCAACCCTTTAACCACCTCCAAAATAGTTCGTGAATGCAAAATCTCTCTGAATTCGGTTGAAAGGCTGAATTCACTTTGAGTTTTCTGGGTCCCGGGTCATAACGGGATCACGGGAAAATAGATCTCCGATGAACTTTCTGGACAGTGCTCAGAGGAGGACTTCTCAGGACCTGAACCGGCGATATGTCTGCCTGCGTCCTCGGGCAGGGCTTCCATAGACGGTTGAGTTTCATATGAACAAAATCGCAAAACTTTTAATGAATAATTTTACTGATGTGTCGGAACAACAAAACTAAGCAGTTGTAAGACGATCTTACGAAAACATTTTGGAGGACAAGAAGATAGCATCAATAGAAAAAGATTTCAGGAAAGCAACTAGCTCAACTTCCTGCTTATACTATGCTCCTTGCTTGGAAAATATGCAGGAGCCTCACTATAAGCTGGCGTCATATTTGAATTTGGCATCTAAACCGTCCATCCATAAAATCATTGCGCAAATAAGGTGTGCCAACAGGTATGCCCATAGGATAACCCTGCACCGTGACAGACATAATTTCGATCCAACCAACATTTGTACGATTTGTAACACGCATAAAGATGACACTATTGAGCACTTCCTCCTAAGATACCAAATTTTTAATGCAGTAAGAAACCAATTCCTCTTTTTTAATGGATTGACTGACCTAGGAAGCATAATGGCTGTCGAAGACAAAAACATTGCAACTAATATATACAAATATTTCATCAACTCGCTTAAACTATGAGCTTTTATACTAAATGAATGATCCAGGTTTCTTAATAAGTCTCTTAATAAGTACTGAACATATATTGTTAATGTTTCTGAATTACCAATCTTTTGTGTAAAATATTATGCCTTATATTAACTCTATTTTATATGAAAAAAAAAATCATTACCCATTTTATGAAATCATGTACGAGTACATTATTGTCAATCAATTTGTAAAAGCAAAGCTTATAGCAAATAAATATATCTATCTATCTATCTATCTTAATCGCAGATGGCATGGCTCTCCAGGGTGCAGATAGGCTAAACGATTTTTCCGCAACGCGACTGTCTGTAAAAAATCTGCGGGATTCTTGTTGTCTCTCAACAGAAAATGGCGTTCTTACGGGCCATTACGCTTTTGCCAAGCATCTTAATTTGCTAGGCCTAAGCGATACCACCAAGTACGAAGCGTGTGGAGACTGCGGAACATTTCCTCTGTGATTGTCCTGCTTTTGCTCGTATCAGGTGGCAGGTATTTGGTGCGGATGTGGTGAGTGCTGTAAACCTAAGCTTATCCTTATCATTGAAGTGCCAACTCGTCTTTCTTAGGAAAACGAGTAAATTTACACAGTAAAAGTAGTGTGTCTTCCTGGTAGTACAATGGACCAGAATTGAGTCAGAGTTCTCCAGTGTAGTAAGTCTCGCACCCCGACAAACAAAAAAAAACTCATGTTTATAAACACGTGGAATAAATTTCATAACTGGAGTGTCGCTTTATTTTAAGAGAACATTTTTTATATTCGCTATTACGCCAAGTAGCTAGCACCTCAATCCTGGTAAATAGATATATTTACTTACTACGAGTACTTAGCTTCACTCCTCTCCAAATCTCAACACGCCTACCTCAAGGGAAGATCTACAGAAACAGCTCTTCACGAGGTAGTGCGTACGATAGAAAAATCCCTACACTACAAAGAATACACCTTGGCTACCTTCCTAGACATAGAAGGAGCCTTCAACAATGTACACACTGAAGCAATTCTACAGTCCCTGAGGGAGCTGGTTTCCATGCTCAGCACTAGAATCATTCAAGCAGCTTTAAGAAATAGCAATATAACCAAATATGCCAGGAGGGGAACACCTCAAGGAGGAGTCATCTCACCCCTACTCTGGCTCCTAGTAATGAACAAAATCCTCATAAGTTTAGACAGAGTAGGAATCAAAGTAGTCGGGTATGCGGACGATATGGTGATATTGGTGTCAGGAATGTTTCCCTCCGTGATTAGTGAAATCATGGAGAATGCTCTAAGCAAAGTTAGCACTTGGGCAAAAAAGTGCGGTCTGGGAGTCAACCCGGGGAAAACTGTGCTGATGCTCTTCACCACCAAAACCAACATACCTGACTTTACGCTTCCTCGCCTAAACGGCACACCCCTACCCCTTTCAACCAGTGACAGGTATTTAGCAGTTATCCTAGATCCTAAACTCAACTGGAAAATAAACATAGAACAACGGGTAAAGAAGGCATGTATAGCCTTCTATGCCTGCAGCAGAACTTTCGGAAAAAAGTGGGGCCTGCAACCAAAATTGACCATGTGGATGTACAAAGTCGTGGTACGACCAATCCTCACGTATGGGTCAATAGTATGGTGGCCGGCTCTAAAGAAAAATTACAATATTACCAAACTTAATAAGGTACAAAGAACGGCATGCATAGGAACAACGGGAGCTCTACGGTCAACACCGTCAGTCGGACTCACAGTCTTACTGCATCTTTTACCTCTTGATCTACATATAACAAACATCACAGCACACAGCGCGATCAGGCTCAGAGAGTCTGGATGCTGGACTGCGAAACCCTACGGCCACAGTAGTATTCTAGATTCTCTACCTAGAAAACTAGTTCCGCCTTCAACAGACTACATCATTCCCAGAATGTCTTTCACAAAACATTTCGCCGTTCAAATCCCTACCAGATCAGAATGGCAAAATGGACAAGTGACAAGGGATTTCGATTTTTTTCGGAATCCTTAAACATCGCCAAATCGTACAGACTGCCGGATACTGCGTCTTCCAGGCGGAGCTACTGGCTATCCGTGAAGCCTGTCGCCAGATCAAACCCCACTCCAATATAACACCGAGGCAAAGGATCGCCATAGTTATTGACAGCCAGGCTGCCATTAAAGCGATCGCTTCGGTCACTATATCCTCTAAGTTAGTACTAGAATGCCGTAATGAGCTGGCCCTGCTTGATAAGTTCAAGGTTACCCTGATCTGGGTTCCAGGGCACAGTAACGTTTATGGAAACGAACATGCCGACGAACTGGCCAGGCAAGGCTTAGCTCTCCACCGCTCTCTGGCGGAACTAGTCCGCATTCCGCTCAGAGCAGTTAAGGCAAATATCACCGAAGAATACCTTAAGAAAGCCAACCTCAGATGGAGCAGGCTGACTGCATGCGTCATATCCAGGAAAACGTGGCCAAACTACAACAAGGCAAAAACAACCAACCTTCTAGGTAGAACCCGAAAAGACATCGCAAGACTCACGCAAGCCTCCCCCACCAATCGATAATACCCAGGTTTACATGAGTTTGTGGTAACAAAACGGCACTCAGTGCTAATTGGGTTACCTACCTGCCTTACCAGGATTGAGGTGCTAGCTACGGGTAAATTCGAAAATTGCATAAATAAATGGCTAAGCTCATAGGATCCGCTGCATAGGTTGCTTCAGCAGATCCAGCAACTTTAACGTGCTTAACGGAAGGATCCGTCCCATGGAATCTGTCGCCAACTTTGTCAGCCGAAAACACATTGGTTTTGCTAAACCTATTATTGCCTAAATACCACTGAATGATCCAACTACTTAAGATGCCAGTACAGTACTATTGTTCATGGCAATGCCAGAAAGTAAGGGAGCTTTCTCTTAGCGTCCAATATTTGGATCAATGGACGTGCCTCTCTCAAATTTTTTAAGACGTGAACTTCAATTCTAGAATGTGTGAAGTGCAACTTTTGTATGCATGCATACGGCGACTGACAGAAAAGTAGAAGTAGACCTTCTTTATCCATCGGAGTTCATAGATCCGTTGGTTATGGGTCAAGTTTCATAGAAATACGAGTACGTGTATTTATATTGCCATCTGCTTTATCAACGAATTCTATGGGTTGGACCATTAACGATGCCGATGCGCAACACAGCTGATGCATTAAAAGCATTAACAATTTTCTGGATGATTTTTTCGTTGAAAACTTTACAAAAATTAATGTAATGTCTTTCCAGTGATGCAAAATGTTTGCGTTAATGAACGTGTGGCTAAGCTGAATGACCATCAAGTTATCCTGTGATGCGTTTCCGAATTTCGATGCCAAGTTCTAAGGGGTGTCTTTTTAACCCGGTACAAACTTCAATTGCCAGATTGCAATGTGTCGGTGTCAGTTTTATTCAGCAATCCTGATGACATTCACGCTTCAACAACGTTGCTAAATTCTAGAAATTTCGTTCCAAAATGTTGGTTCTGTCTGCCAAACTTATAGTGCACTTGCGCCATATTACACCCGACATAATCTTCCAATCTACCAGAAGAGAATATTGCATCCATTAAGGAGAGTATTGAAGAGGATCCAAAATTGATCGATTCGACGTCATTCCCAACAGCTTGGTCTTTGTCCGCCAACTTTATGGAAAATTGTACGCAAAGATTTCAGTTACGAGATCCAGCTCGTGCAAGAATTGAAGCCAAATTACTATCGTTTGCTTCAAAATGTCGGTTAATGGGCCCAAAATCAACTGGCATTGGATCCGATGTTTTATCGAAAAACTGTGGTCATTAGGCTAATTTTTGACTCGATGGGCACGTCAATAAGCAAAATTGTCGTATTTGGAGCGAAGATAATTCATATGAGATTATCGAAACGCCGTTGGTGCAGTCTGTGGACTTGGGGAGTCAGCGGACAGTATTTTTTTTAAATTTTGAGGATAATCAGCGTGATTAATGACTTTTTCGATCTCCGATTGAATGGGATAAGTGTTGAAAAGATGTGGTACCAGCAGGAAACAATCAGCTTATTCGATGAACGCATAATTTCGCGTAATGTACCAGTCGTTGTGGGCGCCCAAAGTTGTGCTTAAAAACTATTTGTGGAATGTATTCTCTCGATTAAACACTAATAACATTAACTGCAATGCCCAAAACGTGCAGAAAATGTGTATGTACCACTGCTCGTAAAACACATGTTCAGATTTATTTTACGTGGACTGCATAGTTAACTGTCATCCTTTTTGTGAAAGTACACAAGAGTGAACAAAATAATACTCAATAGTAAAATGACAGAGGATAGCAGGCAAAGAAACACAGACAATCAACATATAAACAGGTGATGTCAAACGCAACAAATTAGGATTTTTTTCTTCTGTGTTCGGTTGGCATTGACTTCTGCAGTGGGTCTACAAATTGCATAACTGCAGTTTCTGCTGAATTTACATATGTACTCACCCATTGAAAAGTGTATGTTCTATTTCTCTGCATGAACAATTCTGCATAGTGTTTTGGGCATTCCACTTATAGGTACTAGATTACGCGTTTATTCCCTGGAGCAGCATTTCGACACCTTAGTTCTATATTGTTCAATGCAATAAGACAATCAGTATGTAGTCATATTTTGGGGACGATCCTTCGTTTAGTGCAATCCATTTTGTTCTATTTAGTTTTTAGGTTTCAAAGAATCAATAAACCTTTTTATACCCTATTCTAAGGGTATATTATCCGTCTGGTTTCAATCCATTGCCAGAGACCGCCCTCTCCGAGGCACAAGCAGGGGACACAATAGACCAATAGGTCGCAGTGTAATATACCCTAAATAAATATCAATCAAAGGGTATATTAATTTTGACGTATAGTTTGTAACATACCTTAATATTGCCCGTAGACCCCTAAAAGTTACTATATTTATGATCAGCATCGATAGTAATGTCGATCTAGCCATGTCCGTCCGTCCGTCCGTCCGTCGGCAAAAATGAGGCCTTTAAACTGGACTTAGAGAGCAGAAATTTTAACCATATACTCTCTAGGGTCCTGAAATAATCAAGTTTACGAATTTTTGAAATCCGCCCAATGACACGCCCACAAATAAATAAAACAATTTTTTTGAAAATCCAAAGTTTGAGCTAGGGCGCTGAAATTTATAATATATACTCTCTATGGGCCCTTTATGCTCATGTGTAAATATTTTCAACATCCGCCCACTGACACGCCCACAATTAATTTTTTTTTTTTTTGAAAATTCAAAGTTTGAGCTAGGGAGCTGAAATTTATAATATATACTCTCTAGGGGCCCTTTATTCGCATGTGTTAATTTTTTTTAAATTCGCCTACTGACACGCCCACAATTAAATAAAACAATTTTATTGAAACACCCAAGTTTGAGCTAGGGAGCGTTTTTTTTTGATAAAATCCTTTAAATGTTATATAACAAAATATGTATGTAGAGCGTTCTTAACAATTCAACCATACTTAGACTTTTGTCACGCCCACTTATGAGGGATAGGAATAAGAATAGGGTATCCAACAGTTCGCCAAAGCGGACTGTAGCCCGTCCCTATGTTTTCTTGTCTAATGGGTGATTTTTTAAGCGCTTTGTTTTTCACTGTCAACAAAAATCAGGAAAATTGCAAAAGTTGTAAAAATTTTATTTGAGTTGATAAATCAATGCTTGAAATCTACTTTTTAAGAATTGTATCAGGTCAGTGTTGACCACCACTTAGTGTTAAGTGTTCCATACGGAGAGGCCAATTTTGAGTAACTTTTTCGAGCCCACAATAGGTGAGCAATAACTTCACTTTTTTGTGGGAAATAAATTCTCTTAAAATTTAATGATAATTCAAGAACCGTACCTCGCACCTACTCCAAATCAAACAGTGACCCCAAGGAGGGGGCTTGCAGGGGGCAGCATGCCCCCCATAGGAATTGAACTGTTTATGGAATCTACTTGCGATTTCGCAACTAATCCCATAAACAGTGCAATGCATATGTGGGGACATGCTGCCCTCCTGCAACCCCCCTGCTTGGGGTCACTGATTAATTTGGAGTGGGTGCAAGGGTCTTTAGTTATAATAGACAAATTCTCAAATTATAGGTGGGAAATAACTTCACAAAATTTACGGTGAAGTTATGGCTCACCATCGGTGTGCAATAACTTCACAAAAAAAAAAGTGAAGTTATTGCCCACTCGAGGTGAAGTTATTGCCCGTGAAGTTATTTGTATTTCCCTGCACCATTGATATCGCTAATAACACGCGTAATGTTGTCTTCCAATTGACTTAATGCTTATCGGCATTTGAGGTATCCCCATAAAAAATGTCTTAGACCAAGATCCTTTCTTATAATCTTCCACGTAGTCGAATAACACAATCCCAATTGCCGCGAACGGCGACGAATAGACAAATCATGGTCTCGGTGCGCGTTTTTTCAAGGAACACGAATTGTGATAATAAAATTCAATTATTTGTTGGCGTTGTTCGTGGTAAGTCTTTCCGTGATAAAATTTCAATAGTAACTAAACATATTTCACTTTGACACCTATAACGAATCACGCGTGAGCTGTCAAAAATAGAACATTGAAAATCGAAACAGCAAAAAAGCACTCTTTATTTAAAACTAGTTCTATCATCAGTTTTTTCCTTTTAAATATCCAAACATTTTCTTAGCTTGTTATCACTCCATATAGAGTTCTCCAATATCCAAAATGACTTGGTTTCATTATTTCGGATTAATAGAAAATGCCAACTAATAAATGGTTTTTAAGGCTGTCAGAAAAAAATCAATTTCAACCAAAAAAATTGTAATACAGTAATGCCATAATGAGAATTGGCTGCCATTTTGTTAGAAATAAAAAAATTGCCTTTGTTTTCACGGAAAGTTTATTTGAAGGTGTGAAATTCATGACATTAAGTTGGAAACAAAATATCGGTCAAATGATAACGTTTTACGGCGTTTTGAATTGTTTCTCGCAAAACATCTGGCTCCGAATTGGTGATTTCTTCTTCAGTGTTGGCTTTCAAGACTTGAAAGGTTTGTGTACTGTTGTGATAAACGCAAGATTTACCATTTACGGTTGAGGTGGTGCCACCGGCGTCCTCAAAATAAGGGACAATCACTTTTTCACTGCAAATGCCGCCATGAACAGCCATCGCGTTCAGGTTCTTCGTGCATTTCATATGGATTCTCAGTGCCCCAGAAACGCGAACTTTGTTTTTTCACATAACCACATAGATGAAAATGGGCTTTGTCGCTCATTATGATTTTGGATACGAAATCATTTTCTGCTTGCAACAGGCTTAGCAGAGCATGGGAGTAAGTTAACCCCTCTTGACGGCAAGCAGTGATGTTCCTGGTCGAACAAACGGGTCCGGCCACTTCTTGCGATAATCTGTAGTGGACCCAGTTTTCACTAGACGCTTAGCGCTTAATTGTTTACGGGACAACGAGAAAAACGAAGACGTTCACGTTGCGTTAAAACAACAGATCGGAAATTGGTCAAAAAGCTGATACAATAATTTCACGTTCTTCAGTTTGTATCGCTCTATTGCTTATTGTCAACTAATTCTCTAACTAACGCCATTTGCAAAAATTATGGCACATTCACGATCTGACATTGTGGCAAAAAAGAGAAATCCTCAGAGGCATCAAGGCTAAGAAAAATCAACGCTTCAAATCCAACTATTCCTCGAAAGAAAGCTGATGGCTCTTGGACGACATCTAGCGAGGAATCTAGCTCTATCTGCTACTGAAACTAAATTCACAGGTAGCTCCAATATTACCGGCTTTTCTAACCAGAACAGGCCACATGCACAGGCAAGTGATTCTCATAGTCTGATTAGGTAGGTACTAGGGGCAACCTGAAAGCTGTCTAGATCTGGTACATATTCCTTGGGCTTGGATAGAACTAAAAGTGGTTTCCATACCCAAGGGTGGCAAATACTCCCATGTAAGTCCAAGAGACCTCAGACCTATTAGTCTATCACGACTTCTCCTTAAAACGCTGGACCGACTGATTGATATCTATCTTTGCACCAACATAAATTCGCAACTCCTGTCTGCGGCTCAACATGCGTACTGCAAAGGCAAGTCGGTCGAAACCGACCTTCAATCTTTGGTATACGCACTATAGAATACTCCCTTCATCAAAATGAGAGAGCAACTCATACCAAATCATAAAGTAGTAAATAGTACGAAAGCAACTCCTCATGTAGATTGCTATTCAATACCAAAAACACATAGCACAGCAACACATACTCATATGGGTAGAAACAACACAAACTACGAGTACAATCATTACAAGAATATCGAAGGAAAACATTTTAAAGCACCTCGTTAGAGATGTTTCTTTGAAAGGAAATATTTTTGGCCATTGTGTTGAAGTAGCCTAAAGACATCATCTCTACAAAATGCTAAAGGTGTTTCCAATTTGATTGGCAACAGTCTAAGTAATAAAGCAAAAACGTAATTCGATAAATAAGATGTTAGCTGGGATCGTGGCAACAGCTGACGTCTGCGTGAATGATGATTTGTTTTGACATATTTTCACTTCGGCTAATAAAAGGCCGGCACATCACTTCAAATTCAAATGTCATTCTATGTTTGAGCCTCTATTGTTAACGGGATGTATATATGTAAAAATTATTTCTGCTGAATAATGCTTATGTATGTCTAGTTGCGGTATTGTTTTGGTTAAATTTGTTCACCTCGCATTGAGAATTGTTTACAAAGTGATTGTTGGCCCCATGAGGTCTCGGAGGAAGCGGAAAGATGCAGTATTGTACAAATTGTGATATTTCTATTTGTACTTTCGTAGATTACTAACAAAAGCAATTTCTTTATGAATCATTATTTTGCTGCCATTGTTGTGTAATACTTCTAAGAGTGCAAGCGATTCAAAAAGAAAATATGTAGTTGAAATCGTGTGACTGTTGCAAGGTTGTTTATTAGAATACTTCCGATGTGTGATTTGTTGACCAAATTAAATGTTAATGCTTTATTGTGTTCTTCGGCTGTTTGGTCATTTAGTTTTTTGTAAAATGAAAGATTAATTGATTTACTTTCCCAACGTTTCGGCGGGGGTTGCCACCTTCTTCAGGGGAATCTTTATTACATACACAAAAAATAAATAAATAAAAGTAAACATTAAGTGAACCAAACAACTATTGGATAGAGATAAAACTTACAAATTAAGTTTAGAAAAAAAAAAAAAAATTAAATAAAATAAAATAAAAACGTCAGCCATATTGGCACTTCGACTTGTTAAAGTTTTGTTCTTAACTGTGTGTCCGTTATTGTTTTGGTATGAGGGAGCAGTAGACAGCGGAGATGTTCTGTATGTCCTGTTCATGTTGTTTTTGTTGTTTAAAATATGCAGGGTTTCCAATGTGAGGTGTTTTGATTTGTGTTTTTCTGTTTGTAAAATTTGTGTGTTGTCGAAGTCCGGTCTATGGTATGGCTGTATAGCGCTGTTTTGTTGGGGTTGCCTGATTTTATGTCGGATTTGTGGTTTGAGATACGTTGTTTGAGGAATTGCTGTGTCGTCCCAACGTAGCATAGATTACAAGGTTCATAATCTTTTCCTTGGCAATTAATTTTGTATACTACGTCGGCCCGTTTTCCTTTTAGCATCAAAGATAGTGTATTTTTATGTTTGTCTGTTGGAATGGCAAAGACTTTAAGAGTTGATGTGAGTAACATCGCTGGCCTTAGAACAATTAATTGTCCGAGGCACGATCAGCTCATGCGTATAGTTGTCGGAGTACGTTTAATACAGGATAGCGTTGATTCTTATTCAACAGACAAACAGTCTATCTGGTTTTACCTTGTTGCCGTTATCTTCTCCCATCACGGTATCGCCAAGTATGTATATCCGTAGTAATGAAGCATACTACCATTATCAGGTTAAATGTATATGGGACGACAACAATACAGGACATTCGTAGTGAAATAACTTCGTACTTGGGGAAATTGGTATCCCATGTGAAGCATTCTCTTCGAATCGACGATGGCATATTTAAAGCGGTCATGCAGATGACATAAGCTCCAGAAACGTTTGTCGATTGTTTTCAGGTCCGAGCATTGGGCTCTGAACACTTTAATCATAGTACTTACACATACCGCCATTTGTTAACAAGTGAAGTGTATTATGCACTCTAGAAAGAAATAAAGAAAAGAAATAAAAAGCTAGCACAACAAAATTTACAAAAAAAAGCTAACACAAAAAGTATTAAGAAAAGATAGAAAAATTAATAAAAAAAAAAACAGAAATTCGAATAAAGTTGTACAATGTTGTTAAAACAAAAGATGAAATAAAGTGTTATAAAAAAGAATTTGTTAGAAAGATAGAAAAACAATAAAAATAAAAGAGGAAAGTTAAAGTTCTAGTTATTTAGTTTTCATCATTTAAGCTAGCAATGCTGTCAAGATCCTCAATACTTTCGACTATTACTGCAGTTTCGACCAATTTGCGTTTGACAGATGCTAGTTGCTTACATTTTTTTTAGTTTCAGTGTGGCATGCAAAATTTGTTGGTTGTTTCGAGTTAAACATTCTCGCAGTGTATAAAAAGTTTTTTTTTTCTTTGCGTAGCGAGAATAATAAACATGATACAATAATTTATTTCCTATCTTAGCACTGTTTTTCTCTTTTCTCATTGTTGATGCTAAGAAAATAACAACAAATGGGAAGTTGGGGTTCATTTCACTCATCGAAAGATTGGATGTTAAAAAAATAATTTCACGAATCGCACAGGCAGTTGAATATTCCACGCGATACAGCTGGTACTTACATAACATATATTCAGCTGTATCATAACACAGCTAGCACTGAACGAAAAAATAACGCAAAACATATGAAAGAATAACGTTAAAACGTGAACGAAGCATGTACTTAAAGGGTTAAGGAGCTGCCAGTCCAGTCATCAGGAATGCTTTCCTTCGCCCATGTTTGGCTGATGATTTGCATACCCCCTACAAAAATATTACCTCCGAATTTGGAGAGCTCTGATGGGTTCTCTTTTTGGCTTTCATTCTCTCTACATAATGCCCATAAAGCAGCTGTTGGAAATTTAGAGCCTTATTGCGAAGATCAACCGATAATTGATAATTGACTATTTTCAACGTGTGCTATTGTGAACGAACGATTCATTTGGTATTTTTGTTAATCGCATTTTTTTAATTGACTGGGATTGACAAAATCCTTTAGAATCGTTCGTTCACAATAGCACACATTGAAAATAGTCAATTATCAACTGTCGATTGATCTTCGCAATAAGGCTATTAGCCTAAACACATTTTCCTTACCCTCACGTTTCCGTAATTTTGTTCTTACTTCTGCATCTTCTGTCATCTTCATCCGGTAAAAGCTTACATTGAGCCTTATTGCGAAGATCAAATATCAACAGATTGACGGTTGATAGAATTTATTAATTCAAATAAAAATCGGAATTGTGAAAATGAATTGATAAAAATTGTGCTATTGTGAATACATTCAAAATATTTCTATTATTTTGAATGGAAATGTGCTGTTTTTTTAAGGAACTTGCAAAGAAAATCAATAAAATTAAAAACAAAATGACTGCAACAGAACTTTTTTGATGAAGATGAGTTAAATGATAATGCAATCGGTGAAATGTCAAGAATGCGAAGAAGTTTGAGGGATGCATCCAATGCTTTGGAATTGGAAAGCCAAATGTAAGTCTAATGGTTTCGATTTTCAGATAAAAATTAATAAATCTAAACCGTTTCTAGTTTTTTTTTAAAAACTTCCGGCTATCGAAGGATGCCGGATCTCCTCCAAGAAATTATTGACCAATTGAAGCCCTGCAAAAACATTCGAGCTGTGCCAAACATTTTAAAACTAGCAGCAGTGCTAAGATTCTGTACACATGGGAATTACCAGTTGAGTTTAGGAAATGATTTCAATGTTGGTACTGCACAATCAACTGCATCGCGTGTCCTAAAAGAAGTCCTTGAGGTAATCAAAAACCATGTGTGCCCAAAATGGATAAAGTTCGCATTCAATGCGGAGGAAGAATGGAGAGCAAATTTAATTTTTTTGAGAAAAGTATATTACAACCGAAAAGGATTCCATAGCCTTAACGCTTGGATAGTAAGTATTTTTAAAATATGTACATAAATGAATAAAAGTTTAAATTGCATTTCAAAGGTGTGTGATCATTTAATGTGCATTAAATATATTGATGCTAAGCATCCTGGAGCTTCGCATGACTCGAACATATGGAATATGTCTTTAAACTTTCACTTTAAAAGCAAAAATCGAAACGGATTATTGAAATAGACGCAATGACTTTCGGCATCTTGGTATGTTCCTAGCTTATTATATTATATTGTACCTTGTAATCCTCAGCTGACGATATATGTATTTACATTCTACATATATATGTTTATGTATATAATAACATATATATGTACGTACATAATATTGTTAGCTTTTGTATGATTTTCTTCTTTTTAGTAGATGGTGGTTTGATTATCCCTTAGCGCCGTATCTTCTCAATCCTTATAGAAATGCTGAATAAGGTTCAGTGTAAGCAAGATTTAATAAAAAGCATCCTCAGGGAAGAAATACACTTGAAAGATTGGGGTCTTGAAATGTAGATTCAGATGCACACTTCGGGCACGGGAGCTTCATTACAAACCAGAAAAAGCAACTGAAATAACTAATGTTTGTGCAGCTGCAGCACTGCATAACATATGCACTTCAGAAGAAGAAAATATTTTACAGTGACCAAGATATTGAATCTATTAACTACAATTTCAACGAAGGCAGACGAATACGAGACACCATTTTAAGTTTCATGTAAACAAAATAAATATATTTATTTTTAACATAAAAAGGAACAACAAATGTAACTAACTTAAAATAAAAAACTAAAAAAATGTAATTTAAATAAATACTAAAAGAAATAAGGCACGGAATATATTTGAAAATATTTGAATGATATTTTAAGATACCTACACATTAAAAACAAACTTAAAAATTGTTCATTTGAAGCTTTGGTTTTTCCAGCTCCAGCATTTCAATTTTTAACTTTAGTTTGGATTTTCTATCCCTTTTTTATTTTCTTAATTTTCTTTGTAGAGCTTAAATTTTTATTTTTTGATTTTTAAAATGTCTTCCTTGTGTTCTTTGGCGATTTGAAGTTTCTTTTTCGAATAATATTCTATATTACTCATATTTTTTAAACTACTACCTACATAAAATATTTAGCATATTTTCGTGATAGTTTATTTGGTCAACAGTTTGGTTTTCTAGTAACTATATACGATCTTCCTGAAGTTTTTCCTTCCGAGGAGTTTTTTCTTCCGTCGCTCAACACCTTCAAATGGAACCGAGTCAATCTGATTTATAGATTGTTCATGTGCACATTTTCCAATGTTTTCTCTTATTTTCCAATATTTTGATCAATGTATCTGCCCCTCTCAATTTTGTTATACGTGAACCTTAATTCTAGAATGTGTGAGGTGCAATTTTTGTATGTATGCATACGTCAACCTTTATCCGTCGAAATTCATGAATCCGTTGGTTATGGGCCACCTTCCATAAAAATATGTGTATTCTATATTGCTCTCCGCTCATCCAAGGGTATTGTTGTATAGAATATTTGACCGCTTTGAGCGATTGCGGTAAGTTACCAGGTTACCGAACTGCCTACCAATATAACCCAACTTTAAAGACTCCAATTAACAGTGCCGACAACCTTCATAAATTAAAACCAAATATTAAAAAAGAACACCAAGCATTTCAATTAATTTTTTTATTTTCTCTTCTGTTTTTGTTTTTTTACTTAATTTGCATTATTTTTTTTGTGATGTTGCCATTGTTGTATTCATTTAAAATCAATATGGCCAATTACATTTTACCGTTTTTTGTTGTTGTGTCAATAGTAATAATAAGAATAATAATACAATATAATAATAAAGTAATAATACTAATATTAACACATCAAGACGTCTTCATTACATTTACAGTGTACGTTCACTCTCTCTTACGTTTTTTTTTCTTCTTTTAAATTAATCTTAAACATATTATTAATATTATATAGCATACTTCTCTTCTTTTTCATTATTTTCCTAGTTAACTGCTTTTAAGTGCAGTTTTTTTTATTCAAACTTATCGCGTGGTGACTACTGTACAAACACAATCAACTTGATAAATTCTCTCTTTTGCATATATGTATATATATATATATATATATATATATATGTGTTTTTTTTAAGTATTATCACGGTATGTTTTTTTTATTTTTATTTAAGGGTGTTTGTCCTATTTTTTATACAAGTTGTTTTATACTACATTTATACTTGAAAAGAGGAAAGATTTACATGATAAATTGGCTGCAAAAAGGACGTACGAATTTAATTTGCCTCCTCGTCCAGATTTTATATTGTACCAGGACAACTTTGTGATATTCATATTTACAAAATGTTTAATTAGGTATAATAATTTTTGTTTTGCGTTATTTTAAGGACTAAACTTATTACTAACTATACAAGAAGAAACAAAATAAAAATAGTTTAACTTTTTCTTTGCGCTATCAATACACTGTACAGTATGGCAGATCGTGGTATAGGTACCTACTTTTATTTCTCATGTATCTCGAACAAAAAAATTAAATAAAAAAAAAAACCAAAGAATTCTTCCAATTTATATGCAACTTCACCAGGAAAAGGAGTGGTAGGCCTTAGTAGCAACCACTCTACAAACCAATAAAAAAAGGGTTAATTAATGTAATTTCTGCTACTTAGTGAATAAAATTATTTAAAACAAATAACTATACACAAACTTATAATCATACATAAAGGAATATATGTGTTCTTAAATAATAGGAATTGCACGCACTGTATTTCGTAGCTCAATTTCATTACTAATAAATTAAGGTTACGCCTGTATAAATCAAAGTAAAACGCACTGGGGCTGGCCCAACCACCGCTAGAGTCGCATGGCATCACCGTATATTGAGAACTTGGTTATTGGTTGTGGCAAGTGGCGCAAAAGGGGTAAACTCTAACTAAATGTGGTGTGTGTTTGTCCAAAGCGCGCGGTCACTAATTGCATGATTTCTTGGCATGACGACGATGTAAATTCAAAGTCGAAGCTAATAAATTCACCTGCTGACTTCTGAGACGGCGGCTATAAGGAGGTCATAACTGATTTATGTTCATACTTTAGGGTGACGTCAATATGTCCCAGTTGTATAAAGGGACGGAGTTGTGATGTTAGCGATGTTGAGTTTTGGGCACCAAAAAGCATCCTCAATTGATAGCATAGGTTTTCGGAAGATGGTCTAAGTTGCATTTGAAAATTAATTTTAATTAAATATATTGCTGTTTAGGTTATTCCCACTCCATCACGTGTAGTCGGGTCTCCATGTGCCCTATACAGATTAAGAAGAAGAAAAACAAAAATAGCAAGTTAGTTTTAAGCAATGGCAAATGGTAGAAGAAAAACTAAGTGGCGCGTAAGGAAACAAGTTATTTCAACTTACCATCGAGCTAAGTCCTAAGTGGTATGACTGTGAGTGAGGCACAACACCTCCTCCTAATGAACCCGCTGTCGAAAAGCCTCCTTGCAATCCACTCGAGGCACTCAGCGCACCCATTCCACTAGCGTACCATCCACCGTGCATATGCGCATGGGCAGGATGCAAACCGCCGGATAGATGTCCGTGTTGTCCTAAAAGCAAATAAAAATAAAGAGAGATGAGTGTTTTTGCTATGGTCTAGTTTCTTTGAATTATACACTTCGTGAAGTTGTCAAGCTTTGCTATGTTGTGCTATAAAAAATTCGCTTAATTAAAATATGTCGTTGAGTTTGAAAGAGCTGTTACAACTTCTTAACAAAAGTATGATTGGAATTAAAAATTGTAAGTCGTCGTGTACAAGTCCTCAAATGAGTGAGACTGGTAGTTTTGCAAGATCGGATGATTTTTGTAAGTTATAATTTTTAGTGCCCGAAATGGATTTCAAACTAAAACATAGGGGCGGGCTACAGTCCGCTTGGGCGAACTTATAATATTCTTATTCCTATCCCTCATAAGTGGGCGTGACAAAAGTCTAAGTATGGTTGAATTGTTAAGAACGCTCTACATATTCTGTTATATAACATTTAAAAGATTTTATCAAACAAAAACGAAGCTTTTGTAAAAAAAACGTTCCTTAGCTCAAACTTTGGTTTTTCAATAAAATTATTTTATTTAATTGTGGGCGTGTCAGTAAGCGGATTTAAAAAAAATTAACACATGAGCATAGAGGACCCCTAGAGAGTATATACGAGTATTATAAATTTCAGCTCCCTAGCTCAAACTTTGGATTTTCAAAAATTAATATGCCCTTAGAATAGGGTATACAAAAATTATTTTATTTATTAGTGGGCGTGTCAGTGGGCGGATTTTGAAAAAATTTTATCCCGAGCAGTTTTAGGAGTCATAGATCATATATAAAAAATTTTAGCTTTCTAGCTCAAAATTCGATTTTTTCCAAAATTTTGTTTTTTTTTTGAGTTTGTGGGCGTGTCTGTGGGCGGATTTCAAAAATTCGTAAACTTGATTATTTCGGGACATTGGAGAGTATATGGTTAAAATTTCAGCTCTCTAGGTCCAGTTTAAAGGCCTAATTTTTGCCGACAGACGGACGGACGGACGGACATGGCTAGATCGACATTACTATCGATGCTGATCATAAATATAGTAACTTTTAGGGGTCTACGGGCAATATTAAGGTATGTTACAAACTATGCGTCAAAATTAATATACCCTTAGAATAGGGTATAAAAAGGGTGTTTTGAATGTGGTTTTATTTCTAATGAGGCAACATTCAGACAGCTGAAATTTGCATTATCTGACAGCTCATACCATCTTGTTTTTCAGTAGATATATTTTTTTAGACCGATAGATTTTATTCTTTTATCAAAAGTTTGTTTAATTTCGTATCATCAAATTAAGCATTGCCTTGCCGTATGCCGATTAATTCTATTTTTACCAATTTACAAAATAAACAATCTACCTATTACGGCCAGTGAATCGAGCGACCTTATCATAAATGGTGAACTTCTTCATTCGACCTCGAAATCAGTGCTACCACAACAAAAACGTCGATGCAACATGTTAAATCTACATTGGCGATCACAAGGATGAGGCCATACATTTTGCAATCGATTTTCAGTCTTTATACCTGATGGAAATTTGACACCCTTAAACTTTTACTACCTGCGAATAGGTACATATTTCCCCAGAAGTAAGTCATGAAATTAAAGGCTGCTGGAATTTCCCAAGATCAAACAATGAACTATTTGAACAGCGTATAAAAAGATGCGTCACTGCGATGAGGCCATTGCGAATATTTCGTTACAGGAGTTCACATCAGCGATTTTTTTCAAAGTTTTGTTAAGAATATCTAAAAAGTCGTTGAAAAGAACTATTTTTATTTAGTTAAAAAAATGGGTTCCGGAAAGACTTTGAAAGCGACAGAAAGGGGAAAAATAGATGCTTTCAAGGAGTTAGGACTCTCAGGCCAAGAAATTGCAAGGAGGCTAAAAAGAAGTAAGACTGTTGCAAACAGTTATCTTGCGGATCCACAACACTATGCGAAAAATCAAAAAGCACGCACGGCAGAAGAAATAACATTGCGAGAAAATCGGGTTATTCTACGACTTGCCTCAAATTCTAATCTACCGTTGACTAAAATTAGGGCCAACAGCGGAGTACTAGCGAGCATAGCAACGGTCCGAAGGATAATACGAAAAAGTAGTACTATACAGAGAAGACAATTTAAAAAGAACCCTGTTTTGAGGCAAGTACACAACTAGCATCGAATGAATTTTGCAAGAGAACATGGAGCAGTGTATAAAAACGCGTTGTCGTTTCGGATGAAAAAAAGTTTAGTCTTGACGACCCCGATGGTTACAACTCTTATTTCCATGATTTAAGAAAGGAGGAACTTATTTTGGCAAGACATCACAGTCGTACATCCAGGTGTAATGGTGTGGGGAGCTATTACCTAATATGGCACAATCGAGTTGAAGTTTTTGTCCACAACAATGAACGGAAACAACTACAAATGTTTGCTGTAAGTGAAAAACATTTCGGGCCCTTGTCTTGGACATTGCAACAAGACAATGCCATTAGCCACACTTCCAGGGTTGTTAGAAGTTCGATTCAATCAAAAGACGTACATTTTGCGATGCCCGCCCTATTCACCGGACTTAAGCATACTCGAAAATGTTTACATACATACATATAATGCCATTAAAGGCCCATACAAGGCCTAGAACCTAGCTTCTCCAACAACTTTCATGCGAAGTGGAGGGAACGAACCTACAGTTTTACGCCAAATCCGAACGGCAAATTTGAGAAGCTTCTCATTACAATTTGATACTCTTGGATGTTTGTCAGACGTTCGCAAGAGGTGCTAACAACACGCGGTATTCCCAAGTGGTCCCCCATCTAAGTACTAACCACGCCCAACATCGTTCAATTGTCGTTGGCTAATCGAAAATGTTTGGGCATGGTTATCTCGTAAAGTGTATGAAGGCGGCAGACAATTTGAAGACAAGGACACTTGAACCGCTTTTCGTGATGCCTGGGCCCAAATTTGTCTTAATTATTTAAAAAAAATGTATGCTTCTTTTGCAAACCGTCTTATAGAGGTCATATCGAAAATGGCCGGCATACTCATTATTAATGTAGAAAAACATAATAAATAAATGTTTTAAAATCATAAAATGTAAATATTTTATTAATGTTTTCTTTTTTTCGAAGACTTTGCATGTGGCCTCATCCTAGTGTTGCATCTTTTTATACGCTTTGCAAGTAGTTCATTGTTTGATCTTGGGGAAATTCCAGCAGTCGTTTCTTATTTACCCTTTGATTTTATGACTTATGTTGGGAAAATATGTACCTGATCACAGGCAGTAAAAGTATCTGGGTATAAAATTTGCAACAGGTATTAAGACTGAAAATCGATTGCAAAATGTATGGCCTCATCCTTGTGATCGCCAGTGTATAAAATTATTATTTGTTTTGTTTCAAGCATAGCTATCATTTTTATTTATTTAAACCATCTGGTTTATTCAGTATCCATTGCCCTCAATTAAGGGATGTGGTCAACCTGTGAAGTGTGAGATTTCCGACCGCCCGGTGAAATATAGATGAAATGATGAAATGAAAATTCAACAAAGTTTGATTAAACGCCAGTGTAAATTACACCTGTTGTCTTGGGAAAGCTTTCGATAGTGAAGTAGAATATCTACCCCCCCTCTCCTGTTTTGGCATTTTTTTTTGGGAATGAGAATAGCTGTTTTATATAAACAAGACCATTAAAATGAGGGGAGCACGTCCGTAGGGTATGTTCAAAATATAAACTCGTCGTATAGTCGACATTAGAGTCTTGAGTTGAAATTGGTTTCGTACGGTTGCATGAGACTGTGCATTTACGTCTGTATGTACATATATATTTATAAATTTGATTAGTACGCGTTATACATAGGTATTTTGTAGTGAAATAGAGGAATACAATTTTTTTTTTTGTATCATCTCTACTGATTTTCAACGCAATTCCAAATCTATCTTAATGCATGAATCGAAAACCTGCATCGAGATTTCAACGCTGCTCTACGAACCAAAAGTTCAGGTAAGTTCATTCAGTATTTTACTTTTAAGGGGGCGATGGTGTAGAGGGTACTCAGATATGGATTTCCTTTTTTTAACAAAAAAAAATATCTCACTTTGCTTCTATCGGCAGTGGTTGGCAATGGGATCTTGTTCATGTTGATCTCCTACTTCTCTGCGGATAACTTTCCCAACAAAACAGGGGTATTGTCAACAAACAAAATCGTAATAAATAAAAAAATACGACTAATAATATTAATTCATTAATAAATAAATATTAAAAATTCCCAGTAATAGTACGATTACGGCCGGTTAGGGCTGTGTAGCAGCACTTGAAAATATTTGACACGTTTAGTTCATTAAGAAAGTAGATATCTTGACTATCCGATAAGAAGTCACTATCAAAGAAATACCTCCTGGTTTCCGTTAGAGTAGGGCATTTTCCAAGAAAATATAAAATATCTTCTCTTTCCTCGATGTTACAAATATTACATGTACTAGGTAGTCCATCCCTATGCGGTATATACCTAGTTAAGCCTTAGGAGTTCACCTTGAAGTCTTACTACCATTGACATCTCCTCATTGCTTTAATCGTCCCGGAAGTAGGTAGTTGTTGTCTTGCAAGTTATGACACAGCAGACTATAAATTGTTCTGCCATGTGATTCAACCGCCTTCCTTATAAAGCTCTCACTTAACCTTAGATCTTTTTTTTTCTCAACGAGCTGATAGAGAGATGGTTTCCAACTTCCTCTGCATCCAGATTAAGCTCTATACCAAATTCTTGGGCCAACGTCATCCATTCACTGCACCAAGTGCTTTAATTATAAATTGCCCTAAGAGCAACCTTTTTTGGAGGCGATCGTTTGGCATTTTCATCACTTTTAGGATATTATCAATTTGGAGCTTTAATGTTTAAACGTACAGTGGACACAGCCCAGTTTCTATCATAATCAAATACAGTGAAACTTCTCTTGAACGGACATCAACGGGACTGGGAAATTTGTCAATATTGAAGGGACGTGTCCGGCGAAGGGCGACGACAGTATTTTTAGTCGATATGTATATAATTTTATTGTGTTATTCTATTACATTCCATTTAATATCCAATATAAACAAACATAAACTTTATAAACGTCCTGTAAGTAGGTATGTATATTATCTATGTACTCGTATGTATTTATGTATGGAACTATTGTAAAACATTTTACAATAGAAATGATCAAATATTTAAACGCGGACATGCATCAATTTATTCACAATCATGTGTAGTTATGATTATTTCCCTCCAAAGTATTCAAAAATTTTCATTTGCCTTGTCGTCAATGGCAGCTCCTTCTCTTGTATGTGAACTTGTAGAGTTGATAGCATTTCTATTAGCATTCCTTTCTGTCAAAAATGATTTCAAATATTCAATTGCAGTGTTAGCTTCTTTAAATGTCATTATGCAGCCTTCATCTGCTTCTGCTACATCGTGTAGTTCTAACTCGTCATCTGAACTTTCTAACACATCAGCATTAATATCGTCGTCACTCGCATCACTTTCCAGAAGCAAATTAGATTCCATCAATATAAAATCAGCATTTACACTACCGGATTGGATTTCTGCGAGAAGATAGGACACACTCCGCAAGATGGCAAGTCATCTTCTGGAGTTAAGTCCCCTGGAGCAAAGTCTTCTGAAACGAAGTCTCCTTCTTCAAAAGTTTCACCACATAGGAAAACACATTTTTTGAAACAGTTGTTGATTGTTTTGGAACTGACCTGTTCCCAACCTCGTTTAATGAACATTGATTTGCCTTTGCAAGGCGTTTAAAGAGTCAGTTTGATCCATATTACGAGAATGTGTTTCAAAACAGTTCTATAATTTTCTTTAAAATTTTTAACAATGCCTTGATCGAAAGGTTGGATTACTGAAGTTGTGTTTGGTGGCATAAAAATGATTTTTGTATGTCTCAGTTTGATTTGGCGTTAATCAGAAGTTAGAAAAAGGAATTTATAATACATAAATAGCAAAACTTTCTTTTTCCTATGGACCATTTTTCTATCAAATTTAAGCAGCCATTGCGTCATTATATCAGTGGTCATCCATGCCTTCTTGTTGTGATTCCAGTACACTTCCAATTGATTTGGTTGTAAATTGCGAAAAGCTCTAGATTTTGCAGCTTTCCCTATGTCGAGTAATTTGTTTTTTTCGCCTTCCATACTTACGCAGTGTACTATTGTTAGACGCTCTTTTGCCAATTTAAGACCACTGCATTTTTCAGCCTTCATCGCAAAGGTTTTGGTTAGAAGCGCTCGGTAAAATAGTCCAGTTTCATCTACATTGTACTCGTAGATGCAGTCTTCGCTGTATCCACTTAAAATTTGCGGCAACTTTTCTAGAAATTGTTGCATATCCCCAAGATTAACAACTTCACAACAAACACTTTTATAGCTGATTGCGTGTCTTCATTGAAATTTTTCCAACCAACCTTGGGATGCACGAAAGTCCTATACGCCTAAATCAACTGCGATCTCTCGAGGCTTTCCTTGAATTATTGGTCCAGACAAAGTAATGTTTCTGTTTCTAACTTTTTTAACCCACTCGCATCAATACTCCGGCCTCCTGGTTTAACAAAATTTCTTTCAAAATCGACGCTTACATTATTTAAACTCCATTGCTCTAATATAAGATCCTTTTTCTTGAAAATGTCTGCCATTTGTATTTTGCTTATTGCAAACTACGTTTGTTTTTGTCTTCACATCCTATGACATCGACTCTTTCTTTTAAGTTTAAGAAACGTCTTTTATTCGTCATTACACCCTATTCTAAGGGTATATTAATTTCGACGCATAGTTTGTAACATACCTTAATATTGCCCGTAGACCCCTAAAAGTTACTATATTTATGATCTATATGTCGATCTAGCCATGTCCGTCCGTCCGTCTGTCGGCAAAAATTTGGCCTTTAAACTCGACCTAGAGAGCTGACATTTTAACCATATACTCTCTAGGGTCCCAAAATAATCAAGTTTACGAATTTTTGAAATCCGCCCAGAGACACGCCCACAGACTCAAAAAAAACAAAGTTTTGGAAGAAATCGAATTTTGAGCTAGAAAGATTTTTATATATGATCTATGACTCCTAAAACTGCTCGGGATAAAAAATTATCAAAATCCGCCCACTGACACGCCCACAAATAAATAAAACAATTTTTTTGAAAATCCAAAGTTTGAGCTCGGGAGCTGAAATTTATAATATATACTCTCTAGGGGCCCTTTATTCTCATGTATTAATTTTTTTTAAATCCGCCTAATGATACGCCCACAATAAAATATAACAATTTTATTGAAACACCCAAATTTGAGTTAGGGCGCGTTTTTTTTGATAAAATCCTTTAAATGTTATATAACAAAATATGTAGAGCGTTCTTAACAATTCAACCATACTTAGACTTTTGTCACGCCCACTTATGAGGGATAGGAATAAGAATAGGGTATCCAACAGTTCGCCCAAGCGGACTGTAGCCCGTCCCTATGTTTTTATTTAGTTTTTAATTCAAATTAAAAAAAACCTATCAGCCTTGCAGCCAGCATTGTATACGAAACCAAATACAAGAAATCGGGGAAATAAAGGGTTATGACAACAGAGAAGAACGTTCTTTTGACCTACTAGGGGAAACCCCGTTTTGCAGGTAGAAGGACATGTTCCGATTCAACCATCTTCTGTATCTCATGTGTAAAGTTTGTTCAAAAAATTCAGCTGCGTCCGTTCAAGGGAGGTTTTTGTATAGTTTTGGTCTGTAATGTAGTGTCCGCGTCCGTTCAAGGGACGTTCAAAGGAATAGCGATTCCATATAAATTAGTACTAACATCGTCGGTCATGAATTTCATGTCCGTACAAGGGAGGTGTCCGTTGGAGGAGGTTTCACTATAGTTTGGGTTACTGGTAGGCAGATGGAACGTTCCTTTGATATACATAGAATCATAGTAGCTTTTCAACGGTATCATACCTTTTACACCTCCAAACGTGTGCTGCGTAAAACAAAATAGACTCGGAGATTGCTTCGAAAACCCTAAATTTACTGCTATGGCCGACTAATTTATTTGCAAAATACTTTTTCAAAGTAGTGTTTATGGCCGTTTTTGAATTTATCAGCTTTTCCTTAAGGTATTTTTCCAAACTCGAATTTTTAGTTTTTTACATCCCAAGGTACTTATATTCATTCACCATTTCCATTTCATCGCCAGTGTAGAATAACTTTTCGTCAGAGCAGTTTCTCCCACCACCTTTTTTAGAAATTATAACTTTGGACTTGTGAAGATTTAGAATTAAACTCCATAGTTTGCAATAGTCCGGCAATCGGCTCACCATCAGCTGAAGAATAAGTTTGTATTATTATGTCGTCAGCAAAAATGAGAGTCTTTATTAAGACCTACAAATTCAATGCCGCCGGGAAGGAAATCGCTGATGTGCTCGATAATAAAACTGGACTCCGCGAGCAGCCTTGCCACACTCCAGACGTGGTTTAAAATCATTCCGAGGATATACATACAGTCCGCTATATACTTCTTAAAACGAAAATATGGTCCACAGTTGAATACCAGACCTGAATCTTGCTAGGAATTCTTAAGTAACTAATTTTTGTCTATCCATGTATTGAGCAGTTTTTGCAACACAGCTAAAAATATTTTATACGTTTCATATACAAATGATATTCCGAGGCAATTACCAGGGTCAGTTTTACGACCTTTTTTGTGAATCGGGAAAATAAGCGCCTCTTAAAAATTGGATGGGACATACCGATTTTTTACTCATTTTTTTCCATTATATTATAAAATAATCTGATAAGCTTGCCAATAAGTTCCACAGTTCTGTGCTTATAGAATTCGGTTGGTATTTTGTCGGCTCCTGGAGCCTTTCCATCTTCTTTAGGGCTTATGCCAAGACCTCATGCTGATCATTACGAAAATCGGGAAACGCGAAATGAATGTGTTGAGTATTAAGCTTAGAACTATAATATAATATACCACTATGAAGAAAGAGCTTTTATATGTTACTCTTATAATTATGTATAACATTGTTAAGAATTGAGTTCAGTCATTAAAACTACATTGAATAATGCAGACGTCTTTCATTCAGTCAAACATAACATGGTGTCAGATGTGAACCGATAAGTATAAAACATAATTTTTATTAAATACGTGAAAAAGTCAAAGACAAAGAGTATATAAGTCGTTATTAATTTGTTACCAAAGATGGAAGGCATCAATGCACCAAGTAATTTAGATTTTACTACAACCAATCTGGGACAAGCATGGAAGGACTGGAAGCAGTTATTAAATTTGTTCTTGGTTGCATCTGGATTGGATGATAAAACAGACGTTAGAAAAATTGCCATCTTATTTCATACAATTGGTGGAGAAGGTGTTCAAATTTATAATACCTTCAAATGGGAGTCTGGTAATGAGAAGGTATACGAAGAGGTGATAGCAGCTTTCGACATGTATTTCGAGCCCAAGAAGAATCTGATTTATGAGAGATATAAATTTCTTTGCTGTCGCCAAAAATCAGCGCAGTCCATCGAACAGTTCCTCACTGAGCTGAAACGTTTATCGTCAAGCTGTGAGTATCATGATGTAGATTCCATGGTAAGAGATGTATTTATTATTGGACTACTGGATGAAAAATTGCGTGAAAAATTACTTAGCTTCGATGATTTAACACTGGAAATAGCCGAAAATAAAGCAAAGTCCTATTATTTGGGCAAAATTCAAGCAATGGACATGGCGCATGGGGAAATACAAGGTGAGCAGTCAGTTAATACAGTCTACAGTTCAAGATCAACTCGAAATAATACGTCACATCAAAGAGATCAAGAGAGCCATTGTCCATCATATTCATCTCTACAACAACAAAGTTATCGTCGCCGACATTCCCGCTACGAAAGTGCCCAAGCAACAACGACATATGGTAAATCGGAGAGAGCACAAAAAAATATACTCTCGCAGTCTGTCTGTGGAAATTGCGGCCAACATCATAGAAGCAAATGTCCAGCGCTCGGAGTCAAGTGCTTTAAATGCAACGGAAATAACCATTTTGCCAAAATGTTTAAGTCAAATAAGCGTGTGGTAAACTATACTGGGCAAACAAACTGTTATTTATCTGACAGTGAAAGTGAAAGCTCTAACAACAGTCTATTTATTGGGATACGAGTATGTAAAATTAATACTTGCACAAGATCGGACAATCAAAAACGTAAAGATGTATGCTTTGTTAGTCTTAACTTAAGTGATACTTATGAGTACATATATGCACAATTAGACACAGGGTACAAACAAATGTAATGAGCTTGAGTGTTTTTAATAGAATTAATAATAACAGTGCACGAACATATTGTCTAAAGAAATCGAGTGTCATTTTTACTTCATTAGGTGTAGAGAAGCTGCATGTTTTAGGGAAGTGCGAATTTAATGCCACTGCATGCATCCAAAATAAGTTCAAACATTTTCAAATTGAATTCGCAGTAATAAATAATTCGTGTCCAACCATTATAGGGTTGCTGATTGTGTCAGACTCGGTCTTGTTAAAAAAATGTGTTCGCTTGAAGTAAAAACAGATATTGTCGATTTTAAAAAATATTTATAAAGAATTGTTTAAGGGTTTAGGATGTCTCGACGTAACCTGCAGTTTAAAAATAAAAGATAATAGTCAGCCAATTGTTGATGCACCGCGTAAAGTTCCATATAAATTATATGATTGATTAAAATGTGAATTGCAACGCATGGAGGAATTAAAGGTAGTAGAGAAGGTGACTGGTCCAACGCTCGATTGTTTTAGTTGAGAAATCTAACAAGTCGCTTCGAGTTTGCTTAGATCCCCGCAATTTAAATGACGTCTTATTAAGATTTCACTATCCAATCCCAAGTATAGAATTTGTTAAGTCAAAATTAGCTGGCACGCGTTTTTTTCCAGTGCTTGACGCTAGTAAAGGATTCTGGGTGGTAAGGTTAGACGAACCATCTTCAATGTTATGTACATTCAATACACCATTTGGAAGATATAAGTTTCTCCGTCTTCCATATGGTTTAAGTGTTGCACCGGAAATTTTCCATAGATTGATGACCGAGATATTCGTCGATCTGGAAGCCATTGTCTATATAGACGATATTCTGGTCTGGGGGAAAACGATGGAGAAACATAACGCCAGAGTTAAAGATGTATTAGATAGAGCAAGGTCTGCTAATCTTAAGCTAAATAAAGCTAAGTGTCTTTTTGGGTTGAAGGAGGTCAAGTACTTTGGCCATATTTTTAACGAGCACGGTGTATGCCCTGATAACTCGAAGATATCTGCTATTGTCCAAATGCCCCCTCCATCCTCCATTAAAGATCTTCAACGATTTTTAGGAATGTTGAATTACTTAGGCCCTTTCATTAAAAATCTATCCGCGGAGACAGCGCCTTTAAGACATTTGCTGAAGAAGAATGTAGAATGGCAATGGAATGATAGCCATCAGAAGGTTTTTGACAATCTTAAGGATTTGATAACTAGACCACCCATACTTACATATTTTAAGCCAAATGAGCCACTAGTCCTATCCACAGATGCCTCGAAGTTTGCAGTCGGTGCAGTTCTATTTCAGAATAATAAACCGATTGCGTTTGCGTCGAAAACCCTGACAGAATGCCAACAGAGATATGCACAAATCGAAAAGGAGCTCTATGCTATTGTTTTTGGCGCAACAAAGTTTCACCAATACATATATGGACAGGAAATTATATCGGAAACTGATCATAAGCAACTGGTATCCCTTTTTTGCAAGCCTTTAGCGGAAATCCCTCCTCGCTTACAACGCATGATGCTGTGTCTTCAAGCTTATAATTTGAACGTCGTTTACAAGCAGGGTAAGGATCTTCAAGTTGCTGACGCACTTTCGAGAGCACCTTTGCCAACTACTGATCAATCAGAAATAGACACTAACATTAAAATACATGTCGGGTTTATTAAGTCCAATCTTTCAGTATAACCAAGTAAATTAGAAGAAATAGAAATATGCAAATGATTCTGAGTTACAAGAACTCAAATTGTACATGTATGAAGGGTGGCCAGTACGCAAAAATCTTTTACATGAACTTGCTAAACCATATTGGAACTATAAACACGAAATTTGTGTATTTGATAATTTGATCTTAAAAAATCAAAGTATCATTGTTCCAAAGAAACTCCGCAGTCAAATTTTAAATATTATTCATGAGGGTCATCTTGGTATTGAAAAATGTAAAAGTCGTGCAAGAAGTGCAGTTTTTTGGCCGGGTATATCGGCGGACATTGAAAATTTCGTTGCGAAATGTTCGACATGTAAACGCTTTCAAAATTCCAATAAAAAACAGCCACTCATGTCTTTTCCTATCCCAGATTTACCTTGGGAAACTATTGCAAGTGATTTATTCGAATGGAATAAATATATTTACCTTCTTTGTGTGGATTACTATTCGAAATTCATTGAAATTGCTAAATTGTCGTCTAATAAGGCTTCAGCTGTCATCATACAGTTTAAGTCAATCTTTGCTAGGTATGGTATACCAAAGCTATTGATTTCGGATATTGGTCCCCCGTACAGCTCAAACAAATTCAGAACTTTTTTGAGATCTTGGGGAATACAACAGAAAACTAGTAGCCCCTATTATCTGCAATCAAATGGGTTGGCTGAGCGATCAGTACAAACAGTCAAAAAATTGCTGACTAAATGTAAGGACTCAAACACTGATCCATATCTAGCCCTTCTTAACATGCAAACAACGCCCAAGAACGGATACTCTCCATCACAATTGTTAATGTCGAGGAATTTAAAAACAAAACTGCCGGTTATGAGGAGCCATCTTGAACCACATCTTGTAAATAAAAGCGAATATAAAAAAAATTTAAGACGAGAACAACATGCCTCGAAAACATATTATGATGCACATACCAGAGAGTTATCGAATTTGAATAAAGGTGATAAGATTTTATTTAAAAAACTTCCTGATTCAAATTGGATAACTGGAGAGGTGAGTGGAAGGTGCGAGGAACCTCGTTTATACACGTTAACTGATCGCAATGGAAACTGTTACAGAAGAAACCGAAAACATATTTTACCTGACAATACCGATGATAACTTTAATAAAATTGAACATGAGTTTGAAAATGTTGAAGAAACTATCAAACCAGAAAATATTGAGGTTGATATATCGCAAACTAATGAAAATACTAGTCCTGAAAAAATGAAGTTAAGATCAGGCTTGCAATTAGTTAGGAAATAATCAAAGCTTTTGTAAATATGTAGCTACATACAGATAGAATATATAATTATATTTGATTCACTTTTTTGCTCAACTGAATTACCCTATTTGTATAAAATAATGAATTTAATTAGATCTAGTTTAATAAGTAAGACTAAAATATGTACAAATTGTGTGTATACTTCATTAAAGAAATACTCTATCAATTAAAAAAAAAATTATATATATATATATATATATATATCTATGCTTCCTAAAAAGGGGGCATGTTGAGTATTAAGCTTAGAACTATAATATAATGTACCACTATGAAGAAAGAGCTTTTATATGTTACTCTTATAATTATGTATAACATTGTTAAGAATTGAGTTCAGTCATTAAAACTACATTAAATAATGCATACGTCTTTCATTCAGTCAAATATAACAGAATGTACAATTCTTAAGTTCCGGATTCAGTAGCTTATTAAAATACGTAGCGAGAACGCTGGGGCTGCATTCCTTACTGATTACAAACTCTATGCCGTATATTTTACCTGGTAGTCTTCAGAAATCAGTTCAATTGATTCGTAGTTTTCCTTTTTCTTCTTGCATATCATCTTATATTCTTCATTTGCATTTAGGTTAGGTTAGGTTAGGTTAGATAAGGTGGCTGCCAGGGCACGAAGACCAGGCACACTTAGACCGCAATTTCGTTCCATTGTGGTACCACAAAAGGGGCGGTGTTTTGCCGGTCGTCTCTCGGCCTACTGGGAGCCCCGTGATTACCTACTGCGAGGTAGTGGTTGTGGGGGAGGTACTCATGAAGAGTCAGGAGATGCAGCCTGACTGTAATTTGCATAACGGTTGCGATATGTTGAGAGTGACTAGTGCAGTCGCGATTTCCGCCCGACTCCCGAAACAAGGGTTAGGATCAGGCTGAGGTGATTGATGCAATCGAACCTTGGATTAAACCCATTTTACAGCGCAGTGGAGGGACAGCTACTACTTCTTGATCCACGGAAATAAGAGCCTTTTGAGATGACTGTTTCAATCGAACCTCAAACTGCTCTGTATTCTCTTTGCAGGTAATTCCGAGTCGGGTAACTAAGAATCCCGAGCAAGTTTACATTTAAGTAAGACTGGTTATGGACTTCTTCACTAGAATAGCGGACCAGTCATAACCAAGGGAATGACATCTTTTTTGGACTCATTGTCGGACCATGGCCTTACAAAATGAATTTGGTTAGTCCTGTTTCGTAGCAGTTTGGTTTAGCTGGCTTTATTGCTCCCGCAATGCTGTCGAAGTGAAACTGTTGCTGGCTCTCTATGTATCTGTTCAGGTTCCTTCTGTAAGATGACACTTTTCCTTCATTCCATATCAGTTTGGGTAGCGGCTTAATTTTTTTAATGTTATTCAGTAATGTTTGGCCAAAATTATTGTTCGGCTTAATCGGCTATTCGCAATGATATGTTTATTTCAAGTAAAATATAGTATTGGCTGATACCACACATTATACATGCAGAGATCGGATGCTTGTGTTTTTTCTACTGAAATACTGTATATTAAATTATTATCAAAGATAAATATTTGGAATAAGGAAAACTCGCAGAAAAACCTTCACTTACTACTACCCACTAACAAGAGTGCGCAGAGTCCGCACAGATGAGATGAGGGCCGTTAAGATCCTAATTCTGCGATTCGCCATTGCGCAATAACTTAGTCTGTGTCCATTGAATTTGTGGAAGATTTTGTGCAAGTATTTTGGATAACACCTTGGTTGGTGCAAGAATTGAAGCCACACAATTATCAATTGCGTCGTGACTTCAGTGATTGTTCAGTTAAACAGTTAGTAGTCGTTCACTTTTCTAACGGCAAATTTTCTCAGTAATACATAGATACGGCTCACTCCTGTCTCGCTTGCTCCGTTACCTATCAAAAATGTGGAATTTGATGCGAGGAAAATCATCAGCTACCGATATACCCCGAAAATGCACTCTTCGGTGCGGTTTATGGGTTGGCGACATCATCGGGCCGTGTTTCTCCAAAAATTAACAAACCGAATTGTTAGCGACAAAGGCGCCTGCCACACAGCCAAGATTACCGATTTTGTGTTTCTATGGACATATGGTTTGGCCTCAAAAGCCGTGTGATTTGAAGCCGCTTGATTATTTTCTGTGGGGTATTTGAAGTCATTATATTTTTCCGGACAAGCCAACAACGTTTCTAGCCTTGGAAGACAACATCAAGAGCACCTCGGCCTCAAGTGCTCGAAAATTGGAGCTACAGGTTGTAGTTCCTGAGAAGATACTGCCGTGGCCAGATGGCTGACCCCATTTTATGGATATCATAAAACTGTGATCTATCGAATAAAATAAACTTTGACTAATTTGGTCAACTACTGTGTGTATTTCATTTCAATGTCAGACCCTAGAGATGTTAAAGAAAAACACTTTTTATAATAGAGAAGCATCATCTTTAAAAACAACAAGCCAAACAACAACTTCTTATTTTATCAGCATTCGTCGGTACTTGTTCATATATGTAAAGCTTTAAATTTCAAATCTATTTACGAATAAATTAAAATCTCCAAAAAGGAGGAGGTAGGCCCAATAATAATAATATCTAGTTAGGGTGTAATACACTGCGACCTATTGGTCTATTGTGTCCCTGCCTGTGCCTCGGAGAGTTTCATGCCCTCTTTCAGAGCCCTCTCTAGATACTTCTTTTGTTAAGCGTGTCGAGGTATTGCTCTGATTTATCCTTGGCAGGTCACACTCCCTAGATCTCAGCGTCCAGTCCAGTTTCTTTGACGAATCTGAGAATGAGCTGTGGGTTCAGGGCTTGTATGTCCTTGTCTGTTATTTGGTGCCTGCCCAAAAACCTCATCCTTTCGTGGGCCAGTGCCCCACAGGATTCCAGTATGTGGTCTGGAGTTTCGGCGGTTTCACTGCAGAATCTGCAGAGCCCTTCTTCTGATATACCCATTTTCCTCAGGCGCTCCTTGAGTCTGCAGTGCCCCGTGAGGAGGCTTGTTATGATTCTTAGGTTGTTTTTGTTAAGGCTGATTCAAGTTTTGAATTTGTTGTAATTTCCTAAGAGTTTCTTTGCTTGCCTCAGACCTTGGAGGTTAAGTAAGGTTTTGACGCTTGTTTCTTCCTCAAGGCACAAACACTTTGGGGCATTTAGTATGCCACAGCCTAACTGCAGCTCGGCCCCTGATTGCGAAGATCGTAAGGATCTTTTGGCATTTGGGTAAATGAAATGAAGAAATGTCAAAAAACGTACTGGTCTGACATTTCCCAAAATCGTAGGCATTCAGTGATACTAAGGTTAGGTTAGACAAAAGATATACTAAATGCGGCCATTGTGTCAAGTTAGTAAACAACGAAATAATCAATATAAAATTTCTTGTGAACTTACCCATTGACGCTGAGAATCCACCGCCGAAGCCTTTTGATGGATCCAATGGCTTCATCAAGTCGCTCATTCCCAAATGACTACCAATAGGAAGGCATCCACCGCCAAGCCCCTTCTTCTTCTTTGACTTGGACGACAGCTTTCGATTTCTCGTCTGTATTCCCTCCTTCTTCATTGTTAGAGGACGATTAACCTGAAAATATAC
This sequence comes from Portevinia maculata, assembly GCA_949715645.1. Classification (NCBI taxonomy): domain Eukaryota; kingdom Metazoa; phylum Arthropoda; class Insecta; order Diptera; family Syrphidae; genus Portevinia; species Portevinia maculata. The sequence goes on along the minus strand of OX454525.1, from coordinate 253,010,389 downwards.
AAGAAAAAAAAATACACAAATGTAAGTATCATTCAAATAGACAAAATGCAACAACAGCAGCCTCATTCCGCCGCCATCCAAAGCGACTACAATAACAATACAACAAAAACCCATCTACTATGATCCAGCTACGATAAGTACTTTATCGCACATTTAAATCTAGCGCAACGATATTGAGTTTCCACAGTCATCATCATCAACAGACATTTCGGGGCGTGAATATACCCCATGGAATGCATTCGAGGGGAACAAAGAGCTGAACTGATCTTTACCCGGAATATATTTGTAGAACAGCGTAGCAAACAACGTGCGACAATTGTTGCAACGATTGCTACCCTACCTATACATATGCATACTTTAAGAGGATACAACTACCGCTTTTATATTGCATCATATCGGAGAGCAGGGACATCCCATCCCATCCGATAGAGAACATTTCGTATCGCTTACATTCGCGCGACTAGTTTTGCAAAAGGGCTTCCGCCTAGGTAAATAATTGTCGGGTAATTGATACTTTTCCACAGTCCATTGTTGGAAACTGTTCCCAGTTGTGTTTGTGCGATGTTTTGTTGTTTCCCCCTATTCAGGATCAGTGTTTAAATGGGAAAATCTGTTTGTGAGGAAGCGGATCAAGCAGAGATCAAGTGGGGTATTAAGTGGTTTCAAGAGGAATGCCATTTAAATAGTTGAATTTCAGTGTAAATCTGAATATCCGCAAATTTGATCTTTAGCAACGCATCACATCTGCCCTTAACGGGAGGAGCGGATAGATAGCAGCCCATTAACAAGCGATTTGAGCCGAACAGTTTCAAGAATACCCAACTCTGTGTGCCTTTGATTAATTCAAATGAGCGCGCCCATTTCGCTGCACGCGTCTTTCAATTCCAACACAAGCCCCCAGTCTGTACTGACCTAATTGACCGGAACGTCAGACGCGTGTCTTCGGAAAAACGACTCTTACTACTCTCGACTTTAGCTGGCTGCCTTTTCCAATGAATTCGGTTGTCGGTTGCCGGTCACCCACCTACAAATGAATCGCATCATAAAATTCAATACAATCCACACGTGAGAGTGAACAAAGTTGCACACCAAATTCGATCGTTAGTGCAGGCGCCAGTCCAAATCGGATACCCTGTGACATTTATGTAAAGACAAAAGAAAGTGAACACGTCCTTCAAGTGGAAGGTAAGTCGATTGCCAGAAAAATCAGACAAACACCTTGCTATTTATCATCCTGACGCCAGGCTGAATAACCACTGAACACAGGTAGAAAAGGGACATGCCATGTACTCTCACTACCCTCGCAGCGGGAAATGAAGTGGTTTTGTAAATCTACCTCTGTGGGAGGCATTTCACCCCCCAACAGGACACCGCCATTAATTCGTAATTAATTCGTCATGTGTCGCAACTTGGAATTTGATTTTTCTATCGATTGATACTTGCTTGACATATAGCTAGGTGTAGTCTGCCAGTTGGTATGCAAATGTCCAAGTGACGCTTGAGGAATTTCAATGCAAACTCTTTTGTAGCAAATTTAAGCCGCCATAACGTTGCCAATGCACCTTTCGCTATCCATACCTACCTAGCGTCTCTTTACGACGGAAAGGAGAATATCAGTGTGGTTAAGACAAAAGAGCGAACAAATCCACCGCCACATACACACACACACACGCAGGGTGAGATGATAAATTCTGTTAATCTGCGATGCAAACATGATGATAAGCCGCTGGATATAATGTAGCCACTACTGACGCACCACACTCTACTGCCACCAGTGCCAGCTACTCGTCGTAGTTTTTCGATCGCCAACAGATAACCGCGCACACATTTTGGCGACACAACGAACACGACATAGATGCAACGAAAATATTCTCTTGAGGACATCTCTCGCGCGCGAGAACATTATATTTTCTGTCAGACTAATTAGAGAGATTGGAATCTTGCAAATATTCACCCGCGGTCGACGCAGAATGGAACGAAAAATTGAAATGTAGCGAAATTAAATAAATTATCTATATACCGCTTTCGGTGAACTTTGCAATTAAATTGCGATACATGAATGCAAATGCAGTGCCTAAATAGTGACAGTGAAAAGCAGCAATAGCGTATGCAGCTCGCGAACATTTACGTACTCATATCTCAGCGACTTATCGCAGAGCATATTATGTTGAAATTGTAACGAAAATTGTCTATTTCCGTGAAAATATAGTGGACACCGTCCAATCTTGATAAGACCTCATCAGCTAGTGAATTTTCGCAAAATTCAACTGACGTGCGTGTGGGCTTTGTTGCCCCTTCAACTTTGAAAAAGGATTTGATTTGCATATGCAAAATCTAATAATTTATTTTCTATCTATGGACGATGAGGTAAGTGTGGTATCAGTTAAAGTCTAAATAAATGTGACGAATGTTGAGTTCAATTTAAAAATACACTTTGGGATTGTTAACAACTTGATTGGAAGTAAACCGAAGAGATGGAACTTACTTTACTTTTGGTGGCGCTTACAGTCCGGAGTGGATCACAGCCTCAACCAACAAGCCCCTCCAACCAGCTCGGTCCCTCGCTAGCTGCCTCCAGTTACGCACACAAAGTTGGTTGAGGTAGTTTTCCAATTATGCTCGCCACCTAAGGTGAGGTTTTCCTCTGCTGCGTTGACCCTCAGGGGTGGATTCGAAGACTCGTCGGGCTGGTGCGTTGTTGCCCATACGCTCCACGTGTCGCACCCAACTCAGCCGTTGTATTTTTAGCTTTTTGACCAGGTCAGCGTCGCTGTATAGCTCCACACTCCATCGTCACAAACTGGACCGAATATCGCTCGAAGAGTCTTTCTCACAAAGCATCCCAGAAGGTTTTAATCCGCTCTTGACAGGGTCCATGCTTCTGCACCATACAGCCTGACCGGGATGATTAAGGTCTTATATAATATCTCCTTGGTTCTATGCGAGAGGGCTTTACTTCTTAGATGACTTCTTAGCCCGAAGAAACAGCGATTGGCAAGAGTGATTATTCGCTTGATCTCTACGCCGATGTCATTTTGCGAAGTGATGGTGGAGCCCAGGTAGGCAAAGTCTTTAACTACTTCGAAGTTGTATCTGTTCATCGTGACGTTTTGTCCGAGTCGCCGATGTTGAGATTCCTTTCTCGTTGACAGCATATACTTCGTTTTGTCCTCATTAACAGCCAGACCCATCTTCGCCGTTTCCATTTCGATGCTTGCAAATGCGCCACTGACAGCTCGCAGCGTTTTCCCAATAATGTCAATATCATCAGCATAGGCAAGAAGTTGAATGGACTTTTGAAAAATTGTACATCTGGTGTTGGCTTGTGAGTTCGGTACAATTGCTTCAAGAACGATGTTAAAGAAAGTGCAAACCTTTTTCGACGTCAAATGGCTCGGTGGTGTTCTTGCCGACTTTGACGGAGCAGCGAGATTTCTCCATCGTCATCCTGCATAAACGGACGAGTTTGGCGGGGATGCCAAAACTTGATATGGCTTTGTATAATTCGTCCCTATATACATTATCATAGCCGACTTTAAAGTCGATAAATAGATGGTGTGTATCGATCTGAAATTCCTGGGTTTTTTCCAAGATCTGTCGGAGTGGGAACATTTGGTCGATGGTTGACTTTCCTGGGCTGAAATCCTACTGATATGGGCCGATCAGGTTGTTGGCGAAAGGTTTTAGGCGTTCACACAATACAGCCGACAAGAAGAGGCTAAAATGTGGTAAAAAATAAAAGGTCTCCAATTAAGAGCTTTCATTTCAAATTTCGCAACATTTTGACCTCTCAAACAAAAAGCTGCTTTCCGTATAGGAGTAGGTACAAACTATACCGTTCGAGAAAAGGCAAGTATATGATCCCAAAAGGAGCCTATCGCAAACTAGATTTCACCGCATTTTGCATAAATATCTTGGTATGCATTCTTACAAACTTCAGCTTACAGAAGATTTGAAGCCGACACCATGGGTTGTTGATTGAGTGTTATAAATGCGGGTAAGTGCAGCTGATTTTGCAAGAAACACGTTATGAGCGACGAAGCGCTTTTCCATCTGCAAGAATTCGTTACTAAGCAGAACTTTCGTCATCCAGGGCAACGAAAACCATGGATTATCTACTACAAACTAACACTACTATGGCGGAATTATTTGAAAAGTAGATCCTAAAACGGTGCAGGGAAATAACTTCACGGGCAATAACTTCACATGAGCAATAATTTCACCTCCAGTGGGCACTTATTGTGAACTTATTTGTGAACTTATTGCCCACCATAGGTGAGCAATAACTCCACTTTTTTGTGGGAAACAATTTCTCTTAACATTTTATGATAATTCAAGAACCGTACCCCGCACCTACTCCAAAACAAGCAGTGACCCCAAGCAGGGGGTTGCAGGGGGCAGCATGCCCCCCCCCCCAAAGACATTGCAATGTTAATGGAATCTACTTGGGATTTCGCAACTAATCAAATAAACAGTGCAATGCATAAGGGTTGCTCACCTATGGTGGGCAATAAGTTCACAAAAAAAAGTGAAATTATTGCCCAGTCGAGGTGAAGTTATTTCCCTGCACCTCCTAAAACAATGGGCGCGAAAACTGACAATATTCTCAGGAAACTTTGAGCAAACAATTATTTATCAGTTTGTTACAGACTTTGCAGCAGGTGTTTTTAAGGACCAAACTGAAGTAGTAGCGGTTTCCCAGTTTTTTGTTTTTACTCACATCACACCAAAAAATGCAAAAACCTTGTTAAATCCAACTAGTACGCTGACTGGCTACTGCTACGAGTACAAGACATGCGAAAAGCCGCATGTCCATTATAACTAACGTCATGAAAAAAAGCCGCATGTTTTTCACATGTTCGCAACATGTGAGTACACGACACACGAAATCTGTCCTAAAAGTGGAATGATTGCATGTGGCATACATGCGACAGTAGCGGCCACATGTGTTGTTGCCGCATGTACTTGCGAGCAGAAAATATTCTACGTACACGGCATGCGGTAAACTGTACATGTGCCAGATGAGCACAGACATACATAGAACATATCATGTACCGGTCTTTTCTTTCTTTACAGCGAGGTAGGGCGATACGATGAGGATTAACTTGGTCATAACTCTCCTACTTGACTGCATCCCTACTGGTCCGCTATTGGGGTTCGCCGATTTGACCTTTATAAACATCGGCAGGCTTTCGGATAATTTCATCATTGAGGCAAATCAAATGCTGGGGTTATTGCATTTGTGTGATCCAGGAATGGCCTGCCTCTATTTGACGATTTCAACACATATCATATCATCATAGGACTGCCGTTCAATTCGACCATTTGCTTGTTTTACTAAAGACGTACATATATTGAAAACGAATATGGGATCGTGCATTCCCGCATCGCATCGGTTGGTGCTGAAGCCACGCTACTTGGGCACTGGCCACAATGTTAGGTCACCTCAATACATTTTTCGCATTCCGCAGACTCGCACATTACTCCGGAAGCTCACGACGTTATCTATAATGTTCTTGTCAACGATTATGTGAAGGTGAGTGTTTGCGTGTCGATGGAGTTGATTGGCACACGACGTTGGTCTTCCGAAACAACATTTGCTAAATGCAACTTCGACTGACTACGGAATCAGCAAAACTCGTCATCACCCATTCCTTCCATAGGTTCAATACGTTTCGTGTGCGAGGAGGAAATGGAATCTGTGGAACATCTCCAGTGCCATTGCCCGGCTCTCCAGGAAGCACGCTTATCCTACATGGGAGCATGGTTCATTGATAGCTTGGGCAATTATTAACAGATCCAAATGGAATTGTTGTAGGTTACATGTCCTACCATATACTATAAGGGTAGTGACAGTGGGCCTCTATAAATTGATATGGGTGATACCTGCACCGTCCGTACCTAATCTAACCAAACCTAGCATAACCGCGCAGTATTTCCGTGTTCAATGTTATTTTATCAAGCGGTCCTTGGAATCCCCAAAAAGGTCCTTAAAACCTGATAAAAGGATATTTTTCTAAAATGTTCTTGGAAACCGCGCAGTATTTTTGTAGTATTTTTTCAACATGGTGTTTAGTATATTTGTTTCATTGGGACACGCAGCTTGTGAACGAAGCTGTGAAATTGGAAAAGTTGCAGGCAAAATTAAAAAAATTCATAACAAACTGAAAGAACTTTTTCCATGGGATTTTTGTATGAACTCGCGACCATAACGCAGGGTTCGAACTATGGATTTGCGTATTTCTTTTTTTTTTTGTTTATTCGCTATCGTCCTGGGAAAGAAAAACTATTGCAAAAGGAAAGTTGAAAAATTCGGACAAACTGTAAAAATCATAACTTTTGTGTGCACTCTCGATCGCAACTGTTGATAGGAACGACATAATATTTGTTTTGAAAATTTTAGCAAAAGAAAATTCTGAAAAATTTCAAAGGACAGTAGCTAGCAACATTTGGAAAACTATAAAATTGGATAATTTTTATGGAAATAACTAAACTGAATGTTTTCGGTAAAATGAAAAACCTGGAGCAACGCAACCCAGCCTTAATTAAAAAAAAAAAACATTTTCTTTTACTTTTGTGTCAACGTATTTGATTCGCAGGACGATTTCTTCTCATCTTTACTTTGTTTACACATTTCCAATAGCTAGTTTAAACAAGTAGTAATTTTTTAAGTTAGGTACTTAGTTATTTTATTTTGATATATAGTTTGTAGCATGCCCTAATATTGGCCGTAGATTCCCAAAAAGAGTAAGTATGTACCATTTCCGTATCCATCACCAATTTAGAGGCCTTTAAATTCGAGCTAGAAAGCTGAAATTTAGAACATTTATATTTTCCAGGGGCCTGAAATGTTAACTCCGGCAATTGTCGTTAAGTGATATCCCAAACTAAATATTAAAGATTTCCATTGCTAAAACTGTCGGTTGTTACCGATATTTTTCGATAGCGTAGCCACGATAATTTTGCTATACAATTTCGATAGTTGATGACATAAATCGTTAACATTTTTTGACGATAACTAAGCGGATACTTTTGTTATGTTTGATTTTGGGAATACATTTTTCGTTATCGCGTTATACGTTCAACGTTGTTAAGCGATAAACGCAACTTGTGTTGTCGCGGAGATAGATTCAACAGATTACAAAATTGAAAATGTTTCCTTATAAAGTGCAGCTTGTCAATAGATAAAACCCACCGATTATCAGCAGCAGTACAATGTTGCGGTTTATTTCCGTCAAAAAATCATGATCAGAGACCATACTCCAACTAAAAAAAATATGCGGAATTCGAGCGTTAGGTCATGGAGAAAGTCTTGGAAAGATTTTTTTCTTAAGGGATACATTGTGATAAGATATACGCTATTAATCCAAGCGCTTACAGATGATGTAGGGTCATCCAACAAGGGGTGCTATCTTAAATCAATAAAAAAGTACGAAGTCTGCTGGCTTTAATTTTTGTGTCAATTCGACCTTATAAGCCATAAAGGCCAAGGTCATTTTGCATGTGATCGTAACGAAATGGACATACCTAGGTTTTCAGTCAGAATATCAGCTATGCCGGCAATAGTTTCAGCTGACTTTGCGGAAAAAACATGAGTTGGGGTCTTCACACAACAAACCTGTTCGAGACGTTCAAAATTATCGATTTAATTCCCTATAGATGGCGCTTTTTGATGATCAAACGCAGTATGAACTCTACGAAACGTTTCCGAGATATTTTCACTTTTTCAGTGTGTATCAATCCATTTTTAATAACCTCCTTGATTAATTTATCAAAAAACATACCAATGATAGAGTGTTGATAATTAATCAATGCACAAAATTTAAGGTAACGCCGCTTGTCTGTATTTTTGTATTTATATTTGTATTTTATTTTATTTAACAATAGCCTTGAGATGGGCATCTCATTTATGGCCATTAAATTTACAATATTTCATTTTTTATATATTTATGTACCATACATGCCAAAGGGTCTGATGACTCAATATCGGAGTTATTTGTTTGCGAAATCGAGTTGCAATTGTGCGAAAACGTCATACAAAAATGCCCTTAAAATTATGACTTTATTTGCAAGAGAATCTGATTAATTAATTAGACATCGTATTGCAAATAAAGACAATGATAGAGTCTGATATAAAAATATCCACACTTCGAGGGAAACAAAAACAACCTTATTTACCAACTCAAGATCAAGACTTTCAGAAAAGGACCTTATTTGTAGTTGTTGTAACCCGTGCATCCATAAGTTTTCTGTAGTTGTAGCAGTTAACGCGTTGCGCTACCGATCGAGGTTCTAGGTTCAAATCCATCCAGAAACTAATATAGTTTTTCACTACCCCCCGTTTTCTGAAGTCTGATTATCAACCAAAAGTACAGACTGCTGCTTTATAAAAATTTGACGCGTTAAACTGCACACACAAATGCTTGGAGAAACTAGATTTAAGGCCCTATATGGGCCTACATTTAGTGAAAACTTTTAAGAGTAGCAAATGGAGACTTTTCATACAGTTTGAGGCATTAAATTGAGCCTCGTAATCTGAGATCAAATGTGAGCCTTCTATGTATTGGGATAAATATGCATATACAGTGGTTTTCAGAAAAATAGGTAAATCTTCTTCGTTGAAGTTACGATCAGAATTAAGGGTTCGTAACCCTCCCACATTATCGCGTTCTTTTTTAAGTAAAAAGGAAATCCAAATCCCAAAGCACTCAGACTCGGTAACGATGGTTTCTCTCAGTTAATGGGTGGCGTATGTTGTTGTTCCCCATGGGGATTGAACCTGCAACGCACGGGTCAAAAGCCAACACACTAACCTCCACACCGTCGCCACCCCTCAACCTGTCTCACTTTATGGTGTCCACTCTGTGGAGTTCGCCGCTTTGACCTCAAAAAATATCGGCAGGCTTTCCGGTTTCGGATCACTTCTTTACTAAGGCCCATCAGATGCCCGTGCGATTGCATTTTTACGCTCCCAACCGCTTCTTTTTACGATTTCAACACGTGCATCCTCATTATTGTTTGTTGTTTGATCGTTCTTTTACGACACCGGTGGTCTCCCGTGTTGCCAGCGCTCTGATTTGCATGCGGGAGATGCGAATGGAGGAGGGCGAATGGAGAAGAAGAAACAACCACGAACTCTATGAGTTGTACCAAGATGTGGATGTATTCCAAAAAGCAAAATCAAGTCGACTACACTGGCTCGGCCACATTGAGCGAATGGAAAAACAAATGGTCCAGTCAAGAAGATCTTCGACTCCCGGCCCCTAGAAGCCAAGGAAAACCGAATCTCCGTTTTAAAGACCAAGCCGACGCGGATGCCAGAGCGCATGGTCTGGACAACTAGAAGCAGCGTGCCCGGGATGGAAGAGGATGGAAGGCTGCAGTGACTCAGGCAGAGACTCTTCACGGGTCGTGAGCCCGTTAAGTAAGTAAGTGGTAGAGATTCAAGATTTTAAATGCGTTGACAGGTTCACCTGATGCTCGAAATAAAATTGCGTAAATGTGATTTGTCCCCTATTCGCCTTTTACGACAAGCGCTGTTTAATTGTAGGCGCTGTAGTAATATTCTTAAACAGTCCCTGCACGGGAATGGAATAATATTTAACTATTAAAGAGCAGAAAAAAAATATTAGGTATTAACGGCCCCGAATCCGAACTGCAAATTTGAAAAGTTTCTCACTAATAGTTGGTCAGAGATCATCAATGAGTAAGATGAGCACTGCGCACATGTACATATTAATCTAATTTACTGAAACTGTTTTGCAATTTAAGTCAGGGGACTCCACCCCACAATCCAATAGTCACATTTACCATATTTCGCCATAGTCTACCGTATTATTTCTACGGTATAACTAAAATGAACAATAATGGGCCAACACCCATTTAGAAAAACCTTTTACAGTTGCTTATATGTATATCGCAACAATAACAACAAGTGTGCCCTAGTCTTTCTAGAACGAGCTCACATTTACGACATAAAATATAATCCAAAAAAAAAGAAGAAAATCTTTCGAACTTTGCGAATAAATAAATAAATTTGCCAAAGCATTTCGACACCAAAACTCCTCGTTTTTCATCCGATGACCATTCATTTTCTTAAATGTTTTTGTCTGACTTGTGAATTTCACTTTCCACAAAAGAAAAACCTTCCGCTATGGAGTGTCAAAAGGACCCCCAAACATCGCCTCAGGTTCCCTCCATACACAACAAAAGGACGTTAAATGATCCCATTACCATTCTCCTCTTACACAGGTTGGGCACCCAAAAAAGGAAGAAAAATTAATGAGATAAAAATTACCCACTTAATTCATATTTAAAGTGTGCGTTCGCTTTCACAAAGTGTCAACTAATTCATCAATCCCCCGCACGCTTCCCAGATCCGGACGCAAAAACGAAACGGAAAAGGGATGAAATTGAATTTACCTTCCACGCCAGTGAGCCGCGCATGGCTCACCCTAGCATTATACTGAAATCTAAAATCTCATTTATTTAATCTACCGTCGTGTGTTTATCGCGTATCGGCAGACTGCATCCGTTCACAATATTAGAGTATATGTGGATGTACCAACACACTGGCTGGCAGGATTATGTCAACCTATAAACCTCCGTTCCCAGCATTATTTCCCAATCAGCAGCAACACAACAAAAGATGCGCAAACAACATCGGCTCGAGAGAGAATGAACACTCCTGCGATGAAAGTATAATTTCATTCTAAAAGTCACAGATACACTGAGGGGAAATGGTGTGTGAAATCGCTTGAGTACTTAACGAGGGCTGAGGAGACCTAGGATTTGTTTTCCGTTTTGATAGTTTTTCTCTTGGCAAATTTGTTAAGATCTAGTCAATGATGAGCTGGTTTGTCGTAATAGTTCCGTTCCTAGATGCGATTGTTTAACATAAGCCCAGGGAGTGTTGAACATAGTTCACTCAGTGTGAGACCGGATTTCCTACAAAGCACCCCCCTCACTAAGAAGCGTCAAGTTTAATATGTTATTTATTCTAAATCACCCCCAATCAGCAGCACTATCTCTGAAAGGATAAAGAGAAATAAAAAATAAGGGAATAAAGGTTCATACTTACATTGTGAAGCTTAAAATAAAGACCGCAGGCATTGCACACTGGTTCACCGCTAGCGTTCCGCCGCCAAAGGGTTGTTGTTGTGGTTTTGCAATTCGCACAGGATGTCCCCGCTCGCTTGGCCGCGCTCTGCAGCGACTGCAAAGTCAGAAATTGAAATTTGAAATTAGTATGATAAAAGCTCAGCATGTCCCTAAAATGTACTCAAACTCCGCCAACTAAAATGATATGCAAGTGTCGCATGTATTTGCAACTATGAACACCAAAGTCATGTCATGTTAAACGTCTTAATTTATACTTCGGGTCGAATAATTATAATCGCACCCAGGAGAATACTACACATGGCATGGTCGAGGTAGTGTCCCGCATCCGCATCTACATTTTCAATTCATTAGGCCTGTGGGCGTTGAAATTAATTTTATTTCGCACTCTCTTCGGTTTGTCTGTTTGGATTGGCATCCTTCGATTGGAAATCCAACGCAACAACAATCCAGATTCAAACCAAATGAAATGGGTAAAATGTTACAACATCGTTAACATAACAGATGAGCAGAAACGCGAGAATCGTGTGTAATGTCTCACTCGGATCGTTTGTTCACGTTGTATACGGTTGTACGGGAACGTTTTATTTTCCATTTTACACCTTAATTTGATGTTTGGTATCGGGAATCGGACTCGAAATCAGAATCACCTCTCTGCAGGTGAATAACACACAAAACGATTGGAAAAACATCAATTAAAAATCAACGTCAGACATGATCGCAGAGGTTGTTGATGATAATGGTTCAGACAAAAAAAATATACATACATACCTACAGAACCCGAATGAGGGTGAAAGATTCACGAAAACATATAAATAAGATGGTATTCGATATTCCTTTTTTGAACAGAAAATAAGTTTAATCTCTGAGGTTGGGATGTTTAGTGACAGAATGTTATGTGGAACTAAGAATGGACTTCCTTAAATCGATCAAAATCGCCTTAGATGTCGAGACGAACGTGTGGGTATTGCATTTGTCTCGCATGCAAACTTTGAACATTTTGCGGGCGTTTGTTATTTTCTGACAGCTAATTCATTCATCTTTGTCATTTTGGAGTGACAATCAGGAATTTTCGCTTTTGGAAATACATAAACGTATGATCAATGGATGTTGGTGGAATTTTCATTGAATACAACCATATTAATTCATAAAAAAAAGTTTAAAAACATTTTGTATCTACGATGCATTTTTAAGTACCTACCAGCTAAGAGATATGTATGTTGGTACTACAGTACTACCTCGGTAATGTGAACTAATTAAAACATGGGCAGTTCACATTTTCGAGGGTTCACATTTCTGGATACTAAAAAATTTGTTATATTTCATGCTTCTTGAAATGACCTGTAAATTGATTATTGAAAAGTAAAAGAAAGAAAACAAAGTCAAAGGTATTAAAATATTATTTAAATAATAATTTAATAGCCTAAAAACGTAAAAACAAAATAAATAAATACTTCACAACAAGCAAAATTAAGAAAACAAAACAGGAATAACATAAGGTTGCAGTAAAATTGACGAATACTTTTGTGCGTAGATTTATCAATTGCAACTGTTTTGATATTCGCAATTGATGTTACTATATCTGCTCCCAATCCATTTTCTTGGGCTCAGTCTAACAAAACATTCGAGAACTGAATGGCTCGACAGTGGGAAACTTTTGTATTGTGTATTATTTCTTTCACTGAAGACGTTTACTCGTCTTCGGGGGCTACCTCAGCATTCTGACCATTATGTACACCATCAACGCCAACGACCAATGTTCTTATGTCCTCAATCGATACGTTTGGGGCATCAAAGCAGTTTAGGAGTTCTCTAATTTGTTGAAGTTCTGCTTCAAAATGTGGTGCCCCATCTATATCGCGAAGACGACTTAGTGGGATTAAATCCTCAGCTTCCCAACTCGAATCTCGTAGCAGAATTTTTTTTAAAACTGTTTGCTATGGCGGACTCAGATATTTTCGCCCAAAAGTTTTGCAAAATTGTAACAGCGTTTCTCAAGCTTATTTTTTTAGAACTGCACTAAAATTGTTCTGTTCTTCTTGCGTTGCAACAATAAAACCAAATAGTTGGTGGTTTTTTTGTGAAAAAGAAAAGTTCACATTATCGAATATCAAGAATTGGTTTTGAGTTCACATTTTAGAGTAGGTATGTAATATAAACTTTTTCTGGTTCACATTTTTGGATAATTCACATTTTCGAGGTTCACATTATCGAGGTAGTACTGTACCACCAAAACTGGTTGCAGATTGCCAGAAAATGTTTTTTTATCAACATTTTTTTTATGTGCATCCATAACCAATTAACTAAGTTTTTGGCATTGAATTTTATAACATAAATGCTGATTATTTTGCATTTTATTTAATGTTGTATTTCGTATGGCAACCATTTAAAGTAAACTATGTAAACCTACATTTAAGTGGCATAATATATATGACTATTTCCGTTACTAATTCCTCCTGCCTATTGCAATCAACCACATTATATCCTATCATGTATTGTTTTCCGATAACCGACAACTAAGTCGATGTGAGCTGCGAGACACGCATCGAACATTCTGAATGTGAACAAATTTAATCGGACAAATATGGTCTCTGAACATTTGCTTCTTGCGGCCAAACCCAGAGAACTATAACCGATTTGGGTTTTTTTTTATTTTTGAGGAGAGGATACATAATTGAATGGCAAGTGGTCGGTCATGACCCCATGGTGTATCAGACTCGCGCGGACTTATGTATCCCCGTTAACAGCCTTGAGACCATCTTGCAACCGTCCTCTGTATTTCATCAGTATGAGTAAGTTTTTTAGTTCATAAAACGACGCAGTCTTTTAAGTCTCCTGTGGCCTAAGACGCTCCCACAAAGAGCGGGATGAAATGTCTAGGCTTCCATGCAAGAAGTATTTCACCTCTTCTGATCTGACCACAATTCATAAGGAGTTTTAACCCCCAAAATATAAGGGCAACGCGCATATCTCGAGTGGTGCTCCAATTACTTATTTGGAGCTACTTAACAGGATTCAAAAACGGGAGATAAAACTTATCGTAACATTGCATAACGAGTTAGCTCTTTTAGTCATCGTGGAAATGTTTCCGGCCCTTTTTTTATAGGTAATTCCACCATTATGTACTCAAACAAAATAGTCAGTTGCCCCCAGAAATATTTCCATAGCAATACCCAATTCACCTTTAAACCTATTTTCTGACGTACTGTGAAGTATAGCCGGTCTGTTTTTCTTCCCCATTACAAATTACAAACGTTTAAATCCAAAATGCATCAGCATCTCTACTCTGATATTTATTACCATTTCTTTGATGCCCACACTTTCTAACTATAAACATAAATAAATATAAGGCATTAACGGCCCATTTAGGGCCTAAAACCTAGCCTCCCCAAAATTTTATAAACATGTTTCCATTATGAAAATATTATCTACTATCGGTCCATAGGGTGGCCTTGCGTAGCTTTTTAAACCATTTTGTGTGTGCAAACCTACAACTTAACGCCGATTCCTTGGATACTCTTGGATGTTTTTTTTTTTTTTATACTAATTTTTTATTAAAAAGGAAATCCAAATCCCAGAGCACTCAGACTCGGTAACGGTCCATTGTACTACCAGGCAGAAATCCTTCTTCTGGTGTAGAGGCATGTGAATGGGTGGCGTATGTTGTTGTTCCCCGTGGGGATTGAACGTGCACCGCACGGGTCACAAGCCAACACACTTACCTCTACACCGTCGCCAGGATGTTAGTCAGACTTTTGATAGAGGTCGAATGGTGGGAAAATCGTTACGTATTCCTTCTTGGGTGCAATTCTAACATCGCACTACTCACTCAGTAGTCCAACGCACGGTATCGAAAAGACCAGCGCAGGTTACGAGCCACCTGAGAAAATGATTCCGTGGTATTTTGACGAAGGCTTGCACGGGAAAAAGGTTACAGAACGTGCATATCTGCACGCGCTGCAAAGCAAGGCCAGAGAAGCATGGAAGGAGCATACTGAAAGTCGACTCGTAGAGAAGAAGATCCGCACGAATACGCAGTCTATCAGATCAATAAAATGAGTCTCGCGTTCGAGGCAACATCCGGAATTGTATAAGAAAGGCAAGCTACTGACTGCCTTTAAGACCGGAGCACAGGTTCTTGGAAACAGAAAAGGAAAAAGAGGATGTAAGATGTATTAAGACAGCATTTTCAATAGCTTCATGTAGAGAAGAAAGAGACTGGAGAGGATAAGAAGAAGTCGTTGACTTGATTGTAAAAAAGATCGACAAGGTCGCCGGCTATGACGATTTACCAGCGAAGCTCATAAATACAAAGGTGATGTTTGACTTAAACGCATTCACCAAATCATTTACTAATTACTCAACTTAAGTTTGGGTGAAACAAAGAAAGGTTGATGAATGGACTAGCAGCTCCACATGCCATATATACAAGAAAATCGATTCCATATCCTACAAGAACTATCGAGACATTATCCCTACTAAATGTCGCATTATAAAATACTATCAAATGTACTGTGTGAACGTATTAAGCCGTTTCGCAACACACTAATTGGCATGTACCATCAGTGTGGCTTCCTCCTAGGCAGATCTACAATAGATCAAATGATCAAACAGAGAAGTCCACTGAATTTCAAATCAAGACTCATCACTTTTCACTCGACTTTTAAGCCGCATGTGTTAGCATTCACCGTCAGGAGATCTATTTGGCGATGCCTGAATTCGGGATTCCGACAAAACTGATCTAGTTGAAGCTAAGACGCACGCGGTCCATCACGCGGTACAGATCAACATTATCAACGACGTGCAATGGAAGAGGCTTTTATGGATATTGAAGATCCGTCGAAATTGGCTGTCAATAAACAGCGTTTTTCAGCCTGACTGCTGGTTAATTTTAATTCACGAATTTCAAAGACCAAAGCGGTCTGACGAAGAATGGCCCTAATACCCTCTGCTACTTCGGTTAAGAAAAACTAATGGGTTCAAAACTCCTAACAAACCAGCTGTATAAGACGCTAATGTAGCAAGTTAAACCTTGTGGCGACGATTTCTGCAAAGTAAACGAAGGGAGATATGAGCGAGGGGTTTGATGTTCGCATCCCGCCCAGGAACACTTGACATTTTTTCCAATGCTCGGGATCACGGAGGACGCAAAAGTGTCAATACCATTCACGGTTTGCGAGCCCGTTAAATTAGTAAGTAAATAAGATAGTAGGTAATTATGAGCAAAATAAGAGGTTGCAGTAAGTGTCACTCCCATTTCAATGTCGTACCATTAAAGAAGCTAACGATTGGACGCCAAAAGCAGTCTGATCTCCGTATTCTACTAGCGACCTTCTCTTAGCAGATGATCAAAAGTTTTTAAAAATACCAATAACATCTGAGAAACGTATTGACATTTAGGTGGGTATCCTCGACTCCAAATTCAGATAATAATTTTGCGACCAACAATATACCTACCAAAATATAACCTTGTCTGCAATACAATCAATATATTAACCCAGTTTATGGCCTGTGTAGTGTGTACACTTGTACAGGCATCATCTAAAAAAAGTGATTTACCTAAAAAAATCGATGACGAACCAAAAAAATTAAAAAAAAAACAAAGCCATCGTTAATTACACGATGACATGTATGGATGTATGTATTTAATTTGCTTGCTTGTGGGAGGCGTGAGAAGAAAGTTAAAAAGTGTTTGGGTAGTCACATATTTATTTTCGTGTTAAATAAGTTTAAAAATATCCATAGGACGTTCTACCTACCTCTAAGGTCATAATGTTTCAAAAAAAACCTCAAAAATAAAACAAACACATCTCGCGTGTGTCGGTGATCTTCCTTTTTTGATACCAAGTCCGAAAAGCCAATAAAGAATATATCACACAGCGTATGTTATTCGCTTTGTGATTGGGCAGCGCAAGCTAAAACATAAGCTTAACATTTTTTTTGTTGTTGTTTCATTTAAACTGATGCTGTAGCTATTCTGTTCACTGTTCCTACTATTGCTGCTGGTCGTCCGTAGTCGTTTTGCAGCGTTTTTATGTGTTCCTTACTGGTTTTATCGGATCTCTTATTTTTCTTGTCTTAAAAACCTCATTTCCATGTTGGCTGTGCTTCGACTTTGTCGGCATTTTATTCATTGGTTGAGTTTTTGCATTTTTAATCGATGTTTTTCTGTTCCTTCTTATTTTACGTTTAATTTATTCAACCAACCACACTGTATAGAGAATCAGCTATAACTATCATACATACTCGTAACTATAACTTAACGAATGTTTTTTTGCTTGCGTCTGAATGTCAGTAAAATTTAAAGAAGCCATAATGCGCTCAAGCTCAACCAAAATTTAACTCCATTGAAATTAATTAAATTAAGGCACGGTTCGAAGCAATTAAAAAAAGCGAGAGGTCCAGACCCTACTTAAGGCGTTATGCTAATATTGACTGGTAGTCAATTTGTTTTCTGGGAGCGCAAAAAACCTCTTCAATTTATCCAATAACATTTTAAATAGTTTTCATAAGCTTAACAAATAAATAAAAAAAATCATTTGTAAAATATAATATTTTTTTAAAACTTTCGCAGAAGCCAATTGTGAGTAGTGATAGATAACCTTATCGCATCGCCACTATTTTTTTTCGGCCAATAAAAGACACATATATATATTATAAAATTTCCTATCACTACGTATAAATTGATTACTTAGGTATGCTATCTTTATCAATCAGAAGATAAAGTTGTTGGTTGAGGAACCAAAAAATAATAATAATTTTCAAACGAACAAGAAGTTAAAAAAAATGTTAGATCCTTATCGGCCACCTCACCTAAATTTAACAAAAAAAGAACTATAAAACTGATAAGACAACCGATGGCACAGCAGGTAGACTCCCCCCGATGTATGGTGTTGACATATCTATGTCGAAAGTTGAAAATTTAAATTGAATTTTGTATTTTTTTGAAAAATCCCGTCGGCATATTGAATACGCCATAATGATGGTGGAGAAGGGAGGTTTGTATGCATGTAACTGACAGTACCTACTTGTATACATAACTAGGTCTCTATCTTAAGCAAGTAGCAATGCCCTTTGCAATCGTTTCCATCTTTCTGTTGAAAAAGGGGACTTTGATTCTAATATATTTGCTAGATAAGGACCAGATAAGGAGATAAAAGATTGTCTGCACTACTCTCAGGGAGGGGGTATTCTATCTTTAGCATCCCTAGAGCCCATTTCTTGCTTGTTTTTGGTTGCGCAGAACGAAGGCGAATAAAATATGATATACACTCAAACTCATTATATAAACAAGTATAACAAAGACAAGAAAGAAAAAATGAAAACCTAGACGGGACAAGCAAAGCAGAACTAGAAGAAACAAAAACTGAGGAAAAAAGTGCTCACTCTCACAATAAGAATGAATGTTATACTCTTAGGTATGTGTACACATTGAGTCTTTCAAAAAGGAGGAAATTTCTCCAGGGCGTGGTAAATAATGTTGTCGTTGCTAGGGATGCTTTCAGTCGCTGGTTGCTAGGGTGCCTTTTTAAAGTCACGTGATTGGTCGATATCCACCCCAAAAAAGTGGTGTAAGACTCTCCCCTGGTGTACTTGTACATACAGTGTACACACCGATAATAAATTTACATTGTCTCTCTTTCTCCTTGCCAACTATTGTTATGTGTGTATTGTGTAAACGTAAATGGAGTGCAATTTAAATGAAATCAGGACACCGTATCCACCAACAGCCTTTGTATAAATAAATATTTACAACTACAGCCTCTAAGGCGGATCTTTAAAGTGAAGGAATTTCGCGCAAACTTCTGTTCGGAAGGATACAAAAAAAAATCGATACACCCTCCATATGGCGCAAGGCAATAGCAAAAAATACATTAATTTCGTCCTTAAAGAGGTGAAATTTATTTTTAAATAAATCTGTAGTTAAAAGACAAACCGATCAACCCGATCGTGGGAATTTCCAACAATATAGGTGTATCCTTTTATTTTGGTTTCGATGATAGTGGGTTGGATCCCTTCGATTCAAGGGGATAAGGAGTAATCATCTGCATTTGCAACGTAGAAGTCATCTTCGACGGCGATGATGTTCAGATGATGATGACGATGACTACGACGATGGAGATGCACAACACAAAGTATATCGTTGTTTGTGCGTCGCCTGTGTGTATGCTGATCAATTAAAAAGTTAACGATATCTCAAATTAGAGTTTAAAAATATTCCTTTTTCATTTTTAGTTTAGCATCGAAACAGGGCGTGCCAATAACATAATGAACAAGGCAAGACGTTTTGCCCTTGCGTTGCTTTTCTTACATATAGGCTTTGCTCTCGGCTCTATAGGTATATGTTGGATAGAAAGCGGAAAGTTTATATTTCATGTAAGAGCTAGGGGTATCCTTGTGTACCGACCTAAAGAGATGCATACCAAGGTAGTTATGGAAAGATTCCTGATTAAGAATTTTTTTTGCAACAGATGGGTGTATTTTTTTCTGCATAAAATGTAGTATCACGTCGTTTGTCAGAAATTAATGCAGTGGAGACAGTGGAGTGCCGTAAGGTTGAATGCTGAAGCCAGGGTTGTTGAATTTTGTCTTGGTCGTGCTTAAATCACCTGCACTGCTTTTGGACGATGGCGCTAGTAAATGTAATGAAGAATCTTACTGTGGCGACTGAATTAACTATGAATATAAAACAAGGTCAGGCAGACGGCAGTATTGCCATGTCCTTATTCTTAAGTATACCAATTTGTAAACTTTATGATGAAAAAATAAAGAATCTATCTATCTATCTATCCCTAAAACAAGGTAACATTATCCCTAATACTCTCAATGCGTTTATATTTTATTTAAAATATGATAACAGGTAAATTTAGCTGCTGTTCGTTATCAAGTGAGAGGAAAAAAAGGCATTATTGGGATTAGCATTATAAAAATTGAAAAAACTTAATACCATTTTTTTACAACACAAACAAAATAATATGTCCTTCTTGCCTTCGGTTTTTTCCAATATGTATTATCGAAGGATTTAAAAAAAAGTTGTTCAATAAACCAAAAAACTACCTGTTCGTTAGCAAGTGAGGCAGAGTGTATATCTACAGGTACGGCCAAAAAATAGCACATTGGAGAAAAAATGAAAACAAATAGTATTTTGTTTTTTAAATGAACGTTGAAAAGTTTTGTTTAAGCTTTAATTAACTGCGCCTAGCACATGGAGTGGGACCAATAGTAAGAATTGATGGCGGGATGATTAGTTAATGTATCTTCGTGCTTAAATATTCGTATAAACACGATGAAGCCGTGCTCGTTCTATAATATGTCTGCCATTTGGATTTTTTTGCATGATAGTAACCCAAAACATGCAGTCATGATGGTTGAAGATTGATTCCCACAGGAAACTGATGTGCACGTTATTAGCCCCATAGAAACCCGTTGTATATAGTAGTATATAGGGTAGTGATGCGAATATATGAGAGCGCAGGGGTTCTCACGATAGCCTCTCACTCCACGTTGGTGGCTGCTGGGTGCCCAGTACCTCGGCTGAAGATTGGGTAACCAATCCCTTTGGAAGATCGTTGGCGGCAGCGAACGGGAGAGGGGGGGGGGGGGGGAGTGTTTTTTCACAATGAAACACTTCCTCATGCTTCAGACGGCAGCGAAAAAATATCCTATATGAGCTCAACGATGGCGTCTACCAGTTCCAGTCAGGTTGAACTATTAGTGTTATCCCTATATGAGCTGTTTCGTCATATTTAAATCACAGGTCCTTAGGGATCTCCAATACTGAGCCAGGGTATTGGAAAAGAGTTGGTGGTGGACGAGCCTTAAATAGGCCAACGGCACCGCTCATATCCCCGAAGTGGGTTACTGACAAAACCCAACCCCTCGTCCTAGAGGTAAACAAAAGAACTGTCCCTCCAGCTTGGGGGTTGTGCCGTCAGGGTAACTTCCCGATCACATGACACATAAATAGTTATGAGAGAGACAAATGAAGCGTCGGAAAATGGATAACCTCATAATGACCACAAGACCCGGACATCAAAGCACTACGATCTGAGAGTGTGCACCTGGAATGTGCGAATACTTACACACCCCAGGTGCTGCTCTTGAGTCTGTCCTCGAGCGGTACAAGGCAGATATTACCGCGATCCAGGAGATACGATGGATACGATGAAAAGAAAAAAATGCGACATTTATTACAGCTGCCATAAAAGATTACATATGGTAGGGTGCGGATTCGTCATGGGGAATCGGCTAAGGACAAAAGTAATAGACTTCAAGCCGGTAAGTGATCGCCTGCCTGCGATCCTCATCAACGCTACATTTCAAAACATTAGCCTAATATGTGCATGCGCCCTTACCGACGAGGCTGAAGATCCCATCAAGGAGGAGTTGTATGACTTAATGGACGGAGCCTGTCCGTCCAGTTGTGTTGCTTGACACTTGAAAACACACGGTGTAATATGCAGTCTGGAAGCAGCTCTTCCGAATTATTTCAAACTTGTACCGAATTTAGGCAAGAAGATAAGCTATCATGTGACTTCTTCAATCTTGTTCTGGAGAAACTAGGGCGAAGGCCAGGTGCCAATACGGAAGGCACTATCTTCAATAGATCCATCCGTCCAGCAACTTTGGTCTGCGGACAACATCGACATCATCGGCCGGTCCCAGCGTGCAGTGTTAGAGGCTTTCACGGCGACTGAAGAACAGGCGAAATTGGTTGGTCTTGAAGTAAATAAGGACAACACCAAGTACATGCTATCAACAAACAAACAAACAAACAAACATCTGTAAACCGCCAAGGTCAAAATGTCACTGTAGATAGCAATAACTTCAAGGTAGTTAGGTAGTTCATCTACCTAGGAGTATACACCTTAGTGAAATCCTTAGTCGAATCCACCTTGGCGAATCGCCGCTACTTCGGATTAGCGAAACAAATGGCTTTAACACTCCTCATTCGAAGGACAAAATGCATGCTCTGTCGAACCTTAATTCTAGAAAAGGAGAGCTTATATTAGGTTCTTTTAAAAGAAAAATACTCCGTCGGATATTTAGTCCTGTGTGCGAGGAGGACGAATGGAAGAGAAGATGCAACCGCGAACTCTATGAGCTGTCCAAGACGTGGATATAGTCCAAAAAGCTAAATCACGTCGACTACATTGGCGCTTGGTCTGCAGAACTGCAAGCAGTGCAGTGTCTCAGGCAGAGTCTCTGCACAGGTCGGGAACACGTTAAGTAAGTAAAGTTTATTTAAAGGTGTAAAATTGTTGACGTTAAGTTGAAAAAAATTTGACAACCTCCTGAGTTGATGCACATTTATGCTCGTTTCGCGTTTTTTTTTTTTAAATCGTTGCTAACAAAACATCTGGCTCTAATCCATTGCTTGTTGTCAACTAATTTCCTATCTGACTACAACGTAAATGTCAAAGAACAATGAGATTTCAGATTATAACATTACTTTTGCGACACCTTTTACTACAAAAGCCCCATCTAGTACCACATATTAAGACCATCTAAGCCCCAGGTTCTCATACTTATTATATAAGATTCTAAGCCATTCTCGAAACAGGCATTGATGTAAGAAAAAACTAGTGCTAGCTACCGGAACCCCCGAGTACATAAAATTCATATAAAATTCGCAAACAACTTTATTCCTCCAGCAAAAGAAAACAAAAACAAGTCTCATCCACTATAGTAAGTTCGTGTCCGAGCATTATGAGCTTCCGCTTAGCATGCAAGCGCTTCCACTCCGTGGTCATCATCAGTCAACTTCAGCACCACCAAAGTACATATCTTTCCTGTTTCGGGTGTAGAACAACCCTATTCACCAGCACAATATTGCAACTACACCATAGGTACCTACACCCATAATATGTATGTACACATAGGAGTACGAACCACCATTCTCGAACTTGCGGTCAATTATTGTTATCGATTAAAATGCATGTTCATGTCTGCAACAGTAGCCACAGAGTATACATATACCAAATTATATAATAGCGCGTAGGTATGAAATATGAAAGCAAATCAATAGATAGATACAACACTTTGAGAAGGAAGGACATACCAACCAGTAGTAGTGCGCTGGATTTGTCTGCTGCACCATCGAACGTGTGTTTAGTGACAAATATTAATGACACTTTTCGAGCCTCGTTTCGGCTCAATTTTAATGTATGCACTCCATTACATCGAATCGGTCCGGCCCTATGTCTTCTTTGGTGTCCTTCACTCGAGCAATGTTATAGCGTCGTCATATAGTTATACGAATATATTAAAACTTTGGCTCGTTAAATTGGACGTTAATGCATGTAATTGCGTAGCATACACAATAGAGAGGGAGACTGTTTTTAATCTTTGAATTCGATTGAATCATTAATAATTGAATTCCATGAGTGACGACGAGTGTCGTGTGATATTATTCATGCGAGGGTGGGGACCTTTAGGTATTCAAATGCTTCAGCAATGAACTTTTCTCTCAGATTTGCCGATACAATCTGATTCCAGTGGTCCACACGGTGAAGATCTTCATCGATGTCAATGCAAAGGCACACCTGCCGCGCGGTCTTGGATAATAATTAATTTGCAGCAAACATGAATTACTGGCGACTGAATACTAAACCAATCGACAACTACTGCATGAATATGCAAACATGACAATATTTACGATGGGAAAATCTCCACTAATTGCATACATTACGCGAATGGCCGGTGTGCATTGAAGTGCGGTTTGGTGGTGCCTTATTATGACACATTGTGCAGCGTACATAGGTTTATAAAGTCTGAAGGTATCTCGGGACAGGTTGCTGGCTGGCCACATAAGTCACGACGAATAGATAGGTAGACATTTTGTTTTTTTTTTACAAAAGCCGCTTATTCATTGCGATCGATAGTACTTTTCATTACTTTTGGTTGTAAACGTTTTTTTTTGTTGCCAAGATGTGATTAATTTGGCCGTCAAAGAGGTGTTGTTTGGGTAGTTCTACCTGAACTTGCCATGGAGTTCAACTAAGTAAGAGTTGCGTGCAAATTGGCTTTGGGTCATGGAACAGAGTGACCAAGGATTATTTGTTTAACCGCACGAAAAAATAGGCAGACAATAAAAACGCATAAAACTGGTGAATTGTTGCTACTTGAAATATGTACTTAGGTAATAGGGAGTGGTTTATGGTATTTTTGGTTAAAATATGAAGGTATGAACGTGTTCTTATGAATTTTATAGCTTCTTTTAAGCGTCCGCTTAAATCGTAGTTGGACTGTTTGTCGCAAACCGGACAATATGGAATATTAAACTCTAAAGCAGATATTATACTATATATTACTATTGTACCGACTTCTTGTACCAACTTGAAGTCGTTGCGTATCTACTCATATCGCACGGTCGAACGCTGTTTACAAAACCCCAATCAACTAATATGAATCATGAAAGAGCTTAAAAACTCGAAAAGGGCATAATTGATTTGGCACTTATGTCCCACACCATCGGGACATAAGTTCCAAAATATTTTGTCGAAGATGGGACATAAGTCCTAAATTTTCGGAGAGAACTCTAATCTCACCAGCAGGATAGGTTTATTGAATTCCATTTCGAAGGCTCTGTTCGAAATCGGTTGTAAAGGAAGACTCAATAAATTGAAATATGTGTACATATAGGGATCATGACGTAATCTCGAATGAAAAAAATCTCGAATGCAAAAAATCTCGAAAAAACTAATTTTTAATCTAGAATGCAAAAATCTCGAATGGAAAAAAATCTCGAAAAAAAAGTAAATTCGAGATTTTTTTCTTACCTATTTTAAGAGTTTAAACTTAAAGAAAACGCATTACATATTTAGTTTATTCAGCAATTTATTTTTGTCGGTAAATTAACAACAAAAAAATCAATATTTAACAAAAAAAAAAAAACATTATATATACATTATATGAAAAATGGTAAAAATTCCAATGGGAAATAAGGTGCCGTGTAATAAAGCCGAATCGGCCTTGTTTTGCTTTTAATTTATTTACACAATCAAATAAAGATTCCTAACTGTTTTCAGATGTGCACCCCTGAACCTCGCACCTACTCCAAATCAAACAGTGACCCCAAGCAGTGGGGTTGCAGGAGGGCAGCATGCCCCCGCATATGCATTGCACTGTTTATGGAATCTACTTGCGATTTCGCAACAAAACCCATAAACAGTGCAATGCATATGGGGGGGGGGGGGCATGCTGCCTCCCTGAAACCCCCCTCCTTGGGGTCACTGTTTGATTTGGAGTAGATGCAAGGGCAAATTGTTGAAAACAGCACCAATGGAACGCCAAATTGGTCGTATTTCACTTTCACATCATTTGGCGAGACTCCCAAAATTGATTTGGGACTTATGTCTCACTCAAGTGAGACAGAAGTAAAACTTGGGACTTATGTCCCTGCGCCATTCATACCAACATATGTAGTGCGTATAAGTTGAGAGGCTCCGAATCCTTGGTACTGATGTGTTGAATGTGGAATGCTTAAGAAAAAAAGTTTATTTAGGAACTTTATCAAGCCACTTCATGAGTAAATGAAAAAGAACTTGTATTGGCTACGTTCTATCGATTACAAAATTTGTATCAGGTTCGTCCTTCTCAAATGAAGGCTCTGTAATTTAAGTTACGCTATACGAAAATGCATTTACAAACAACAATAAGCAGAATATGCCTAGAGCTTTCCAGGTTTATATAAGTCAGAGGTGAACAACCTCTACAATTGGTGTTACCTCTAATCAAGTAATCTAAATGGTTCCGTCTTGATTCACTATTTATTGCTACAAATAAATATCTAAGCGCTGTTGTCCGAGCTGCTTTCGACCGCCTTGAGGTTCGTTTTTCATAGCAAATGAAACAAAGAGAACGTCTGTCATAGTAAATGTCAAATTATGATTATTAATTTCATTTTTCCTTGCCTCGTCGTTTTTTATAGAATTTTATTTTACAGCAAAATTGCGCCATTCATTAGAGCCAAGCACATTGCTTACAACATGCCAACATCATACGATAGCGCAACGAACACATCAACTTCGTTTGCATGTGCGGCAATGGCACACCAAACTTAACATATTCATGTGGAACCACCCACCACAACCATTATCAGAAGGTACACCAAGTTGGCCCAACACCTCTGGGCACTAAAATGCACTTAACATAGTTGATAGCTGCTCTGGCCAGCAAGTTTGTGTGTTAAGCGTTAAACCCTAAGCAAGTGAGTCAAGGTTAGAGAACCCAAGAAACCAATCGACCAGCCGATAATACTTTACGCTGCTGTTGCCATTCTTGCTATTGTTGTTGTTTTTTTTTTTTTGGTTACTCCATGGTGATTGTTTTGGCTTTAATTACAGGTGCCTGTGGCAGAATTCGCGCCAGACAATAAGAACTCATTTTTTTGTTTTTTGTTTGAGAGAGAGCGGCGAGATGCCCCCGCTGCTCACCACCATCAATGTGTCACATAAAAGATACTTTATTAGTGTATCATTTCGGCTCTTTTATTCTCTATGCTTCGGTTCCTTCTCCGATTCAAAAAAAAGAAAGAATCGCAAATTCGCACAGAAGGATCAATGTCACCACCATCAGCGAACAGCGGCATGAACATAGGCTCCGGAACGGAACGAAATTATATATTTAAAGTGAGCTATAAATTATCATTGAATAAGAAATAAGTCAACAAATACTGGCCAACAGGGAGTAGCAGCGGAACTCCGGAGGCACATCAGTTGCCCTAAACAATGGCGAAACGCGCGTCACCGCGCAGAAAAACCGAAACAAATGCCATGTAACCTTAAATCAATTCAATTGCCACCCAGTGTTGTGTACCGTGTGTCACCACACAAAGAGGAAGAAGAAGCTGTGCACTGCCTTTCCAGAGACTGAAATGGTAATTAGGAGTGGATTGGACTGGAATCCGATGTGTGGCTTTGGCCGCTGTCCAGTGCAAAGTTTTTTTTTGTTTTCTTCCTTTTACCTGCTGAATGCACTGCACATGCACCTGACCGCAGAGAGTAGTAGCAGGAAAAAGCAGTAACTTTCTTCCAAAGATGGCTGCGCGACGACGACTATGAAACCCTCGTTAATTAATTTAAATATTTATGTTCACCGTTTAACACTCAATCCCAGCATTGGATAGGAAATTTATGGAAATCACCATCAGCAGCAGCAGCAACAACAGCAGCACCGGAGGAGGGGCGCATGCATTAGCAGCCAGGTAATTTAGTACAGAATACACGAGTATCTGTGTAAGATAGGTGCAGATGACAGATATGTAGGCGCACTATAATCATCCGTGTCAATTGGTATTTTTAAAATGAAATGGAGGTGATGGCGCCACACAACCAAAAACACAGAATATCTACTTTCGTATGGGAAACTCTCTCTGAGTTTTTCCTGGAAGTCGACCGAGACAGACACTATTATGACATTTGAGATGCCCAATCCGATGGATGTCCCAGCACCACCCTGGAGGAGAAATTTAAATAAAACTCACGCGCACAGACCGTCGATGAATATTCTAAAATAAAAAAATACGATGAAGTTGGAGACGACTTTGGGGACCTGATGCTAATCACATAGATGTTTTCTAAAATATGTTCTTCAGATTTTCATTTTTCTTTTAAGTTCTCCTAATGATTTGTTTGGGTAATTAAGAAGGCTGCTGTGCTTCTCGATGGGAATTATGATTTCGCGATGTTGAGGTCCCATCTCCCATATTTTTTTCGCTTCGCAACTGCAACACACCTCTCAAGAATAAAATTAAATTGCCACGGCTGTCGATAAAAATAAATCCGCGATCTGGTTATACTTATAATTGACTAATATGCCTATAAAACCTTCTGGCTATTCGCAGTATAGATACAAGTAGAAAAGATAAAAAAACAAAAAAAAACTGTTAACAGGATGGAAACTACTCATCTCTAAACTCTAAGCCCACAAATGCGAGCCGTTTGGGGGTTGTCACACAGTAGGTTATTCAACTTTCACATGAAATTGGTTTTTGTATTTGGAAGGACTTGGTGAAGACAATGACCTGACGATATTATCCGAGTTTCCTACAGTTGGCGTAGAGGGTAAGTTGTTTTGACAGATTTTTGTATATACTTACCAGTCTTCGCTTTGGCTTAATCAGTGGTCTATTTTGTCCATTCATTTTGTAATACAGTCCGCATGCGTTGCACAAGTAGTGTCCGGTGCCGTCTCTTCTCCATAGTGGCGTTGATGTGGCTCCACAATTCACACATTCTCGACCTTCTGTAAGAAAAAATAAAATTATATCGTTAGTAATTTGGTTTGGCAGTTTCTTTTTATACAAATGAAATGAAAGACTTATTTATTTAAATAAGGCTGGTAAGCCATTACCCTGGATTTCATTACAGAAGATTTCAAATTCTAAAATGATGATTTAAATAAGTCATTGAAAAGATCGTGCTACGGCGAGAAATTTGTAGCAAAATAATTAAACCATTAAATGGATATTGCCTAAGGCCGTGTGCAATTTGTGTTAAAATCATTGGTAAACTTTATTCACATGCTGACTTTTGACGTTTGAATAGAGATGTCAGTTGGATTTAAAAAAAAATTACCAAACTATTTTCAGACAGGTTTAGAAAAAAACACAAATTACAAAAATCGTTCGCAAATTTCTAGTGCTAAAGCTTTTATTTGCAATTGATGTACTGTTATATACATGATTAAAGAACAAACGGCGGGCATTGCTCAAAAGGCCCACACAAAATGGCAACTGGAAAAATGCAGACAAAATTTCCAACCAACAAGTCTATTTAATTTGATTTCCCATCAAAAAATTAATATTTCCTCATAACCAAAACGCTGGGCTGTTTTCCGTCATAGTTACGGTGACAATCCGTTCTTTTTACCTCTGATTTGTTTTTTTTTTTTTAATAGTGGATGGGTTTTGTCCTTTGTTTTTGAAACTGTCCTTTAAATCATCGAGAAAAATGTACATGTACCACCTATTAATTTAGATATCAGTTTGGGCAAACCGGGTTCTAGTGCGCCAACTGAAAATGTTTTTTTCAATAAAAAATAGTGTTTGGATCAGTGACAAACACACAAAAAGTGTAAATACTGTTACCAATGAAAAAGAACTCTTATTTATGTTTATGTTATTTTTGTCATCTTAGGTCGGTATTCACCGACCACTCAATAATCGATTTTAAAACTGAGAAGCTATAGTTTGAAATTTTTGCTACGCACTCCAATGTTGTGTTTGGGGGGTCAACGCTAAATCGAATGTGCGAAAAATAATGTTAATAAAAAAACAACATTCACTCCACAGGAACTGTCGATACTAAGCACGTTTCTTTGAGAAAATTATCCACAGGAGCGCTCGAATTTACACGTTTAACAACTAAATCATTGTATCGCCAGTAACACTGGTGAAATCTGTCGATATCATCCATAGCTGAGCTGCTTTGGATGATATCGCTGCATGCTGCAAATACATATTATACTGGCGATCACACGGGAACAGGTACATATTTTCCGAACAGTAAGTCATAAAATCAAAGGGTAAATAAGAAACGACTGCTGGAATTTCCCAAGGTCAAACAATGAACTACTTGAAAAGCGTATAAAAAAATGCGTCACTAGGCTGAGGTTATTGCGAATATTTCGTTGCAGGAGTTCACATCAGCGATTTTTTTCAAAGTTTTGTTAAGAATATTTAAAGAAGCGTTGAAAAGAATTGTTTTTATTTAGTTAAAAAAGAAAAAAAATAGATGCTTTCAAGGAGTTAGGACTCTCAGGCCGAGAAATTGTGCGGATCCACAACACTATGGGAAAAATCAAAAGAACGCACGGGGGTTATTCTACGGCTTGCATCAAATTCAACTCTACTAATGACTAAATTAAGGGCCAAAAGCGGAGTATCAGCATAGTAACGGTCCGAAGGATAGTACGAAAAAGTGGGGCTATACAGAGAAGAAAACTTAAAAAGAAACCTGTTTTGAGGGAAGTACACAAGGAGAATCGAATGAATTTTGCAAAAGTACATGTCGCTTGGAGCACTGAATGGAAACGCGTTGTCTTTTCGGATGGTTACAACTTTTATATCCATGATCTAAGAAAGGAGGAGTTTATTTTGGGTAATTTTAAAACATATATCGCCCGAACCCATTACTTTTATACTTCTATAAATATGTATTTTTTGTATGCAATAATCTCCGAATTGAGGCATCACTCAGCTTTTCTGCCCCATCCAGAAGTTGCAGGCAAAACATCAAACAGATTTTCTATGGTCAAATGTGAAAATATTCAAAAACGATTGTTTTGGATCGTATAGGTCTGCTTATGGGAAGCGAATGTGACTAACACTGACATTCACAGAATCACAGAATCCGTCGTACTCGGAATTTCGGTATACGAATTCTGAAAGTGCTATCATAGAATCCGTCGTAGTGGAAATGTTGGTGCAGGGAAATAAGTCCACGGGAACTAAGTCCACTGAGGGAAGTGGACTTTGTTCCCATTTAAAGTGGGAAATAAATTCCCAAAACTGGTGGTTTTAGTTCCTTTTTAATGTGAAGTAAATTCTCACTGTCGACTAAGAACAAAATAAAATTAAAGAGTCAAGTAGGTACTTTACAATTTTTATTAACAAATTAGAAATTAACTTTTAACTGAGACAGAGTAATATAGATACCTTGACCTTGCACCTACTCCGAATCAAACAGTGACCCCAAGCAGGGGGGTTGCAGGGGGGCAGCCACTTTACATGGGAACTAGGTCCAGTTCGCGAAAGTGGTTTTATTTCCCACTTAAGTCCCTCAGTGGACTTAGTTCCCGTGGACTTATTTCCCTGCACCGAAATGTTTGCTACGAATTCCGAAATTCGTTAAAAGCGGTATCACCGAACCCGAATGATTCGGAATTTGACACTTAATTCTACGAACTATTTGATCTTTGTGCAGGAGCAAGAAAGCAAAAAAAAAGAAGTGTTAAACAAGCATTCCGGAAAGTGATTATTTTTGAATGTTTGAATGAACAACAGTACCTCTTGATTGCTAATCGTGAAGAGGGCACTGGTATTACAGCGCTGTTTCACGGGTTGCCACAACCGATCATCAGACTCCTTTACTGTGTTGCTGGTCTTTTTTCAAATCATTATTCTCAAAAAAGGGGAGGGTTATTAGCAACAATTGCAAACGCAATGGAATCCATTGTTGTATTTATATTTTAGGAAACGCTAAAGGGGTTTTCTGTAACTTACTTAATTAAAGTCAATTTGTTGGTGCTGATAGTGTTAGAAACACGTAGTTGGTAGAATATTTTTAGGTGCCACTTACTGTATATTAAAAAAAATATAAGGGATAGGATAGAAGTTTGGTGCTTTTATATGGTTTTTCTAAACGAGTTTTGCCCTGCTCGGCAATCGAACGTTTGACCTTCCAATCAGTAAATAAATACACTTTCATCGCACCATTGCCACTTTGACGTGAAATACCTGATTTCGAAAGTTCGAATTTGATGTAAAATGAAGCAATGCTATTTTGGGTTCGGAATGCATGATACACATTTTTTCTTATTCGTATCGTACGTAGTTCGAAATTTGTAGCTGTTTTTCTGTGATTCTGTTTCGCAAAGCAAAAGAGGCAGAAAGTAGATATAATTTAAGTGGTAATAGTAAAGAGAGGTGTATCGTGTATAGAGTGCGACCGAAGGTCCATTTTTTTCCGAAGCCGAATCTAATGTACAACACAAACGAAACAGACATGGAATGACTTGTTTAAAGTCCAACGCAGCAGCATGGAGATGCAACTTCACTTCCACCTACTACGGAAACATAACACACATGGAATGAGTTGTCCGAAATCGACTCCTAAATAGTATGATAATTTTCTTTTTGCGAAAAATGGTAAATTTTACATAAAATTTGTTCAGTAAATTTCCATGGCAAGTGAATAAGATAAAAAAAAAAACAATAAGGATAAAAAGCAAAACAGAGATGCCGTTTCGGTATTCCTATACTTATGAATGGCATTCCAAAAGTCATCAAATTGGTAACTTTTTTAACAACTATCAAAGAAATTCAGCTGACTTTGGTTGATTTAAAGCTAAAAATGCAAAACACGAGCCACTTACCCACTTTAAATAGTACAGTAATTTTAAGTGAACAAATGAACTGTCAATTAGCTCAATTCATTGGAATGCTTAAAAACTACTAGACATACTGTAAGCGGTGACCTGACTGTTACGTATAATGTGCATATTCACGGCATTCACGCTAATTGGAAGTCATACATTGCGAGCATAAAATGGCGAATGTTGCAATCCGAATATATAACGCGTTTGAACAACCCTACTGAATGCACCTGTCTCGCTTTCTATAATATACATTCTATTACTTAGATACATCATTATTATAACTAATCATCTTCAAATGCAGACTTAGTGTATAAAATTATCATTGCAACTAAAGTAACCTAAAACTGTTCACACATCTGTAGCTACACTCGCCCGACTTGCACATAGTAGATACATACTCAAACTAATGACCCTCTAAATGCTAATTTGCATTCGACTTCAGCGGTCATGCTGTGGAACACGTTGTTTTTGGGTCGAAATCGCTATAAGCCACTGAATTTGTTAGCTGGTTGTACAACGCACTTCTGGACTTCTTGTGGGTGACTAAGACTGTGTTAAGAAGGAGAAAAAACCATGGAAGCGGAAATGATGGATACATTCTCTCATTTTAATAACTTGGAAGTAAAAAAAAAAGGAAATGAGTGAAACCACAAACTATTCATATACAGTTCGTCCGTAATGATGACGAAAAAGAAAGGTGTATTCGCGCGATTGTTTGGGACCGAAACATCAGCAATTATTATAAGCTGCGGCGAGGAAATTATTATTGCACAATAAAGCATTGTTGGTGCTGATTTTTCGCTTACTTACATATGTATTTGATATTAAGGTAAGTTACCCGATATTACGAGTAGTTAGGCAACAGTTGACAAACGTCAAATTAATCAACGGTTCCGTGATACTTTTATCACGGCGTGCTTATTTTAATGAACTGTGACAGGTGAATGACATTTTGTCTTAAAGCCATTTAATAATTGTTTCGGTGAGAGTCTCAAGTGGGCATTATTATAAGCTCGCGCTCGGTCAAACAGAACGCGGGCAGCACCGGAACACAAGCTACGCAGCAAATACCGAAAATGATTAGAAGCTCTGGTTTTGAATCGATTTCATCCCAAGTCTTCGTCTTTTTAATTATGTCCTTATATTCTGGGTTCCGTGTACCATAGCGAATATTATTTGGACGTACCAATTCAAATTTGTTTTCCAGTTTGACAAATTATTTTGGTCACAAACTTGAGAAAAACAATGGAAATAAGCAGAAGCTTCAGCAGAGTTGAGGTAGATAATCATACGTGGTATCACAATGGACCTAAATTGGTCTTAGTGGGTCGACTTCTGCCGGCAGCCACCTAAACCTAAACTATCTGCCGACATAGGATAGTTTTTGCAACACAGAACGCAACAGGCGAACTACATATTTTCCCGCACCGTGCGTTATGAGTAGGCAGGAGATGGCTGAAATATAATTTTTTGGGAAAAACTATACCTATATGCTCCGTCTGCAACATATGCGACGTTAACGGGGATAGAAAATAATTTGCATGTTTAATACAATAACACGATACACAAAATTCGCGAACGATGGCGGCGATCAAGCTATCGACATTACAGATATAAATTTAGTGCTTACAAATGCCGTTTGCTAGGTATTTGCAATGTACTCTCAGAAAATGTCATCAAATTAATCCATTTGACGTTACCATAGACCCATATACACAATTTATTTATTTACAGCAGCAGACGCGTTAAGAGGTTGCTAAAGTCTTGCTTAGAAATGGCCGGTGACAGTTTTCCTTATTCTGTCACCGTTTTCGCAAACTAATCTCAATTTGGTAATACGTGAACTTCAATGTGAGGAAGGGCGGATGTCAATGTGTGAATGTGTGAAAAATCTCAAGTAGATAACAATAAAAGTCGTCGTGTTTTTAGTACCTACTAGAGTGTTCCGTTTCTTTACTTATCGAGACACAAACCTCGCTTAGTAAACACACAGATGAAATTTGTTTATCGATAGGAATTTAGGTTTTAAGACAATTTAAACGTAGTTAGGATATTTTGCCCACGTTAAAAGGTTTCACATCGAAAAGGAGTTTGAATGAATTCACAATACACATGTTAACAATATTATAAGTTTAAGATTTTTATATAGCTCTTAGCTGAAGACAGGTATGACGTATGAACAATATTTAAGTAAGCTTAACATCTGAGATATGAGTTAAGAATGTCTAATAAATCGGCTGGAAATTTTTTTTTAGCGGAATGAAATTCGTATGCATTAATTTACTTAGAGTCTTGTTAAAAAAGTAAAATTTAATTTTAAAGTGTTCTATAAGACTTGTCGTATTGTGGTAGAGGCTACTTGTCTATATATTTTGCGAAGAACAGCTTTTTCATTTTCATTGATTTCTTCGATGATCATTCTGGCCCGTAGAGAGTAGATGCATAATCCAAATTCTCGTCGAATTTTTAAGGCGTGTCAGTGGGTGGATTTGAAAAAAATACACACCTGATCAGTTTGGGTCTCTAGAGCGAACAGATTCTAAATTTACCTCAAATACCTCAGCTACAGATTATTATCGGTGCTGCCAAGGTTTTTCGATGAATTTCCTTCGCGGCGATGAGCGTTCTTTTGAGCATTCTTTGAGCATTCTGTCATACGCGTACAGAATAACACTACTACTTGTAAATTCAGGAAGTTAACGTACATTTACATTTTACATTTTCTAATGTGTTATTTGAAATAACGTACAAATTGCTCCACATGTAGTTGACGTAGCTAATGGTGAAGTGTAGTTTACCTGCGTAGATTACGTGGGGTATACTCTGCCATCAATGGTAGGAAGTATTAATATAAGAGTTCCACAATGCTGCAACTAGCAGTTTGTTGTTGTTCATCGAAACTGCAGCTCGCGACAAAGCTTCAATACTGTTCACATTTCCGCAACACTGCTCTAATTTCCAAAAGATTTGCAGCTCCATTGGATAGCTTAACGACACATCTCTTAAAATGATTTCAGCCATTGATTTATATAAGAAATATGGATTGCTGGTCAGATGATATTTTTATAGATTGTCCGAGGGTAAACGTGTATCAACATCTCTTACGGCTTATGCCTGTTGTGGCCGAAATCCGCAGCTCAGTGTTAGGATACAAATTAAAATATCAACACGCTAGAAAGGTACAAAACAACAATGTGTCATCGTCATGAGGGAAGTAGAATGTGGCTAATTAGATCTTATTACAAAACAGTAAGTACTGCACTTTTATATTTTTTTTAAGTAGGTATCTTCTATTTGATACTATTATTTGATTATTGCAGCATCGATATTGCTTTGATAACTGAAACTTGGTAACATAATGATTTTAAATTTTCCACTCATAACTTTAAATGCTTTCGTAATTATACAATGCACACCATAGTGGTGGTGTTGTAATTTTAATTGAAATAGCAATCTAACATTCACTTTCAACTGTGGTACGAACGCGGTAGTGTTGAAAACAAAGGCATTGAATTAACATTAAGAGATCAGCAAAAATGAAGTAGTTAAGTTAAGTTTTCGTCAGAATCCTACCTGTATTTGGGAACCTTGGTTTGGTTAGGTTAGAAGGGTTGTATGCGCAGCGGCGCAAGTTTCAACCGGAGCCTAAATCTGCTGATGGATCTTTTTAGTTCTGATGGGCGTATCCCCGCCACTTCGTCCATACTACACAGAACCATGCTCCCAAACTAGAGAATCGGCGTTCTTTGGGGGGCTGCGCTATGGGATAGGAAGTGTACACAGATTCAATTTCCTCTTCATTTTCTTAGCTTCTGCACAAATCATATGTAAAAATGTCTGGACTTCTAGCCATGTTTTCGGTGGTGTCTTGTCCAGTTAATACCCCGACGAGAACACCAATTCGTTTTTTTTTATATTCGGTTATTTTTATGTTTAAACATAGACCGCAGGATCACAGGCGAATCAGTGGCGGACTCCTGTTTCATTTAGCATCTTTGAAGATGGGTATAGCTTAAAAGTGCTGGCGAAAATTAAATCCTTGATCCTATATAAACGGAGTTTATCGAATTCATACCTAGTTCTCTCGTAGTCTGTGAGTGGCATCATCCCTCTCTGAATAAAGATGTCAAGTAAAGCCGAGTCATCA
This sequence comes from Portevinia maculata, assembly GCA_949715645.1. Classification (NCBI taxonomy): domain Eukaryota; kingdom Metazoa; phylum Arthropoda; class Insecta; order Diptera; family Syrphidae; genus Portevinia; species Portevinia maculata. The sequence continues at coordinate 252,974,022 of OX454525.1, read as the reverse complement.
AATACAGCAAGGCTTCCGAATTTTGTTCTCTCTAAATCTAAGAGTACATTTGGCTGCCACGTAATTTGGAAAGAGCGCAGACCTAGTTGCGGTGAGGATTTTACTGAACCAGTTATACCCACGCAATCAATTTTCTGTACCTTGTTCAGAAATGTAAATTATAGGATTTGGCGTTAATCGCCTCTCACCAGATAACTGAGCCATAGGAATGAATGAGTCTTACAATTGCTGTATACAACCAATGCAATATTGGATTTTTAACCCAGCTTCTTTAAAATGGCATTTCAGTAGGCGAAGAAGGCATTCAGCACTCTGTTCATCCTCAGTTCCGTATTCCGTTTCCTATTTAATCTGGAGTTGAATACGACGCTCAGGTACTTGACCTCGGTTGAGAGATTAAGGCGAATGCCTATCAGTTTCGTTTTGTCCTATTTTAGGATCTTTATACTTCCAAGTGAACAGGATGAGTTCGGCATTTTTAAGGTTAATCGCAAGACCTTTTTTATCGGTCCATTTAGATAGTTCTGATAACGCAGATTCCACTATTGCGCCAGCGGTTATATGTATAGTACTTCCCTGTTATTTAACTAAATTTTCTCACCCTCGTAGACGACTATGTAATGCCTTTACTTAAAGGGATTTAATAACCTCTTAAACTTAAGCGAGATGTTTTACAAGAGACGAGAAAGGATTACCCCTGGCTATGCCCAAGACTGCTATTACTTAATCTGCCTATCTTAACGCAGTTTGTCAGAAAATATCAAGAATCATACCAGTCATCAGTTGCAATATAAAAATCATATTTTGTGAGGCTTTTCTTTGGGATCTTTGAAAAAATTTCTAATTAAGGATTCAAGTCGTTGCAAACTACATTTTTTTTGTGAAAATTAAAAACTGCAAGTAATAATATAAGCTTCCGTTGATTGTAGTAAAATACGACTTTTCTTTGCGTAACTTACTACTTCAATAGATCAATTCCACAACGGCCATTTTACAATTTTAAATTGGGAAAAATATTTGTCAATTTACTACTACTGAATTCAAGTTGTGTTAGCATTTTACAAAAAAAGTGTGGGGGGTGGGGGTGGGGGGCACTTACATATGTAGGTGGATCACTTTTGACTTTGACGATTACAGAAATGCGGTTATTTTAAAATAGAGTCTTCAATAAGGGATCACTCCGATCTCTTCTTGTGGATCGTACATCAGCTCCGACAGCTCTCCTTCAACAGCTGTGGTAGTGAGGCCAGTTAATCGTTTTTTCTTTGATTTTGTGTTATGTTGCATTTTTACAAATTAAGTGATATTCAGCTGTTTCTAATAACAATTGTTTTCTTTTCAATCGTTTTCTTTTCAGTGTTTCACCTTTGTGTTTATAATCTTTTTAAGTTATTTTTTTAATTTAATTTTATTGTCTTTATAAGTTTTGTGAAAAAGAATTCGTTCCCCGAAAACACATCATGGAGCACTTTCGACAAAAACACATGGGACTGCTTTGAAACAAGTCGCAAGTACCTGATGTTGAATTTTCGTATAAACTTAATAATTCCAAACTTAAATAGAAATTTCGAAAATATTTTCAGAATGGTTCGTGCTTATAAAAAAAAAATACTTACAGATGTGATATCAACGAAACAATACTTAAAAAAGCTCCCCCTTCGGAGTGTAACTGGTCTTGTCCTCATAATCTTCAAGACCAATCAATTTCGCTTATTCTTCAATTGCCGTAAAAGCTTTCAGAGGTTCGCAAGATATGGGAGAAGTTTTAGGTGTTACTTGGCCCAGGGGGATTTGAACCGGTGACTGAACCGGGGACTGAACCGGGGACTGAACCGGGGACTCTTCTTAAATTTATTTAAGGTGAAGACTTATTATACACAGTTTACTTAAACATAAACATTTATTCAGTATTGAGTAAAGAAAATGTTTACAGAAACGAAATCTTCGAATATTGACGTTCAGTCTTATGCTCAAGCGGCGATGACAGTTAATGATACTTACATACCGACTACTCACGGGAGATCAAAGCAAGAAGAGCAATGCAAAACAAACAAACTTATTTTCAAGAGAATAATTGCCCTTGAAAACAATATCCACTTCAAACAGAATATGAAAGAGACGCTTAAAATTCTTACTTGGAACGCCAACGGGCTCGACGAGTTAAAAATATTTATACCAGGAAAGGGTATTGTTATATGCTTGATCTGTGAAACTCATCTGAAAAAACATTCGAAAGCTAGGATAAGTGGGTATAGCGCGTATAACGCCTTCCACCCAACAGCAGGAGCCAGAGGCGGATCATCTTTATTTATAAAAGAATGTATGGAACACTCAGCAGAAATAAAAATTGAATTAGAAGCAATCCAAGTAAGCACAGCACGCGTTAGAAATAGACATTGTGCTTTCAACATATCGTCTTTATATTGTCCACTGCGATGTAAACTTGAAGAAAGTGATTTTATTATTGGTAGCGATTTCAACGCAAAACACCCATTCTGGGGTTCAAGTCATGCCTCGTAGAAAGGTAGAAAGCTTTAAACTGTGGGTATGCAATACAGTTTTGATGTTCACTCGACGGGTAAACCAACATACTAGCCGACTGATAGAAATAAGATCCCAGACCTGATCGATTTCTTTATTGTCAAAGGAATATCTGGTAACTGTATAAAAGTTGAAGAAAGCTTTGATCTCTCCTCCAATCATTCTTAAATCATTATGACGATAATCTATGATCTGATTAAAAGAGTAGGACCGGCCAGATTAACCTGCGCTAAAACTAATTGGGATGGCTTCAAAAAAGATTTTGAAACAAATATTGAGCTGAACGTATCACTTAAAATGACCTATGAACTTGAAGGTGAAGTTGATCGCTTCGTTGAAATCTTACTCCCAATACTCCCAAAACAAAGAAAACGTCGTTCAATTACATTCAAACTTATTCACAGGAAGGAGAAGATAAAATCGCGTTAAAGCGCCTAAAAGAAACTTTTAATCCATCTGATGGGCAACAGCTTATTCAAACTAAAAACACGGAGTATATGGACAATAATGCAATAAGAAATACAACACTAATCGAACTTAAGGAAGAAATAAGGAAACTTTAGTCTAAGAAAGCTCCTGGATACGACCTAATCACGGGAGAGGTTCTTAAAGCAAAACCTAGAAAAGCTTTGATCAAGCTTCTGTTTATTATAAGCCCCGCGATTAGACTAGAATATGTTCCCAATCAATATAAAGGCGCTGAAGTCATAATGGTTCTTAACCCAGAAAACCGCCGAATGAAAAAACGTCTTATAGGCCAACTTCGCGTCTTCCAATTATATCCAAAGTGTTCCAGAGAATATTGATTAGACGAATACAGCTGGTAATAGAAGAAATACATCTCATTCCGGATCATCAATTCGTTTTTAGAAGCAAACTAAAATTTTCCGTAATATCAAATTTTGATCTTATTTCGTTTTCAAAAACAAAAGGCATAATCCCAAATTAACTTTATTTCTTTACTGTAACGAAACATTGAAAAAAAAAACTCATGGAAATGGCCAAATCTTTGGAAATCAGCTGTTTGGTTTTTTTTTCAATTTCTTAATTGTAAATAACAGTAACGCCAAATTTCACATTCCGGCTCTGAATACAGACTTTCTTGTATGTTTTGTGTATCGGTATCGACGAATTGTACTGCTGGCAAGTCCACCGCCAAATAATCCCAACAAAATAGAGAAAAGCTATCTCTAATATGGATTTGTAGCTTGATCCCCATACTCCCTTACTTTCAGGATTGGTTTGATCTTTACTCAAATCATGAAAAGTAAATATAGTATAAGAGAGACTATACTCTCCAAATCTCTCAGCTGCACAACTCGATTGTCATTGCTGCCGGCTAATGAATTCAATAATGCAGTCAGTTGCGCAGTGGACTTTGTCCACCACACATTACACTTAATACGAATTTTAAATACTTACCTTAATAAATGAATTATTGTTATTTGGAAGTTGTTGCGTCTTTCATTACATACAACAGTAAAGTATAATATAAATCGGGTTCGTCTAAATTAAACTTCTATTTTTCGGAAAAAATAACCATGACCTGACCTAGTCTTCTGCACTTAATGTGTTTTCTTGCAAAGGCAATGTTGCATTCAGTAACTGGCTTCTTCATTATTAAATTAGTTTCAATAGTTTTTCTCTCCTTCTGTAAAAGGTTTTCCCCAGATTATTAATGGCCTTGAAGATCTCATACATTTAACATTTTTTAAAGGATATTTAACAATTCTTATCAATGCCTCTTTGAAAATGGAGAATCAATGCTTGGACAATAGCAAAAGGTTTCATTGCCTTCAAGCCGATAAGTTCGCAATATACTTGGAAACGTTTTTATGGAAACCATCTTCAAACACGTCCACGATAACAATGTTTTATCTTAATGAGAAGTTTGGTTATAAACAGTATCACAGTAAAGCAAATAGGACTTGCCATACAAATAGTGTACAAATTCATCAATAGAAAATCAGTGCTTTCCGCAGATAGCAAAGCCTTGTTCTTTACTGCATCCCTATCTTTACTGGCCATCCTGTTGGATTCGGTAGTTTGATAGGCCTCTCAGCATCGGATCACATCTTCACTAATAGCAAATTCATATTTTATAAAGTTTAGGTAAATCTTTTATATACGGTTGCTAAATTTGGCGAGACTGCGTAAAGCTTCATAACAGCATGTGTAATTGTAAAATAAAATCAATCAATTCAACAGTGGGCGTGCCAGTGAAGTGGATTTAAAAATAAATGCACTTATACTTTTCGGGACCCTAGAGAGCATTATAATGTTCTATACGTTAGTTTCCTGAAGCTTCAATTTTAGGGCCTAAGCATTGATGACGGACGGGCGGACATGGCTAGATCGACATTACTTTCGATTCTGATCACAAGTACATATCGAACAACTAAATTTGTTTCTACAATATAATTATAACAATTTGAGCCATCAATTGACATTTTTCGTTATTTTTGCAAATCGCATAAAAACCACCAACGAGGTCCTGCCCTTCACCGCTCGATATTTACTTTTAAAGGTTAAGACCAATCCCAACTAAATGTTTGCTCTCCTAAGGCTCTCCAAGAGTCTAATGAGGGCTAATCCAAAGAGTTTATTATTAGTAATTTAACTCTCATAGAGTGCTCCGAGTGGCTGTAGTGTAGAGAGCCTAATGAGTCTTAAAGTGTCCCTCTATGAGAGTTAATGCGGATGTTATAAAAGCACTATAACTCTACAAAGAAGAGCTGCGAATGTCTCAAAAAGAAACTATTATTTTTTTATGAAAGTACATAACTGCTCTCAAAAAAGTACAAAACTACTCTCTAAAAATAATAAACTCTTACCATGGGAGCTGTTCTCTTGTTGCAACTCGCTTAAAAGAGAGAAACATAGCTAATGTTAGCAAAGGGTATTTTTATCAAAACATGTTGTCCAAAAGATAAAGATATTTTATAAAAGATGAAGATGTAAAGTTGAGGAAGCACATGTAAATAATAAAAATAGACTTTGTAAAAAGTGTTTGCTTGCATTGTAGCTTATAATTTGATTGCGACTGAAAATTGATCTACTAAAGTTTTTACTTGGAAAAAATCAACGCGATCAGAAATACTCAAAACATAAAACATTTTAAGAATTATTTAATATATTAGGGTTACCATTCGAATTCTTTTTTTGGGCTGTATTTTCTGCAATTTTGACTGGTTTTAAAGCATATATTTAGATAATGTTTGAAACCCTCCATTGTTATTATATGTGTATTTATTAACTGTAAATATTGTGTCTTTTCTAAAACTTTAATGACTTGCATTTGCCACTTTTTTTTGTTGCGGCGGGGAGGTACATGTATTGAACATGACCCATGTGGGTGCCATGAAATAAAGTCCAATTCAATTAGGTCTAAAACCAAATTTTGTATAAAATTGCACTTTAGATTATGCATTTTATTTATTTCCTCGTAAGAGTAAAATGTGTCTTTTATAAAGGGTCTTTCATTAGCGACCTGACGACTTCAAACTTTCAGTGTGAACGCATTCTTAAACCAATTACCGAACTGTCAATGTCAAAATAATCAATAAAATCAACATTTTCATAATGGTGAAGTATACGAATTAATAACGTTTACAAATAATTAAAATTTATTACCGGAATTCCGAGTCGGTGTTCGCAACTTTAACGCGAATTTTTGGCCGCAATTCTCTTCCCAGTAGACAAGCGATTCATAGTCTAGTGAAAAAATTCGAGTCAGAATATTCGCTGCTTGATGTTGCCGTGCCAATGAGACTACGTTTTGCCGAAGTGTGGAGAATATTGCCGCAGTAGATGCTTCCGTCGCAAACCAGCCAAATCGGTCAATTTCAAGGCGTTCTCAAGAATTGGGCCTCTCCCACATTATGGCGAATTTTGCATGAGGATCTGGGCCTATATCCAACTAAAGCCACTTGATCATATGATGCGACGTACATTCTCGAATTGGGCTCTGGACATGATATAAGAAAATGAAGAATTTCATCGCAAAATCATCTTCAGCGATGAATTGCATTTTTGGTTAAACGGCTTCGTTAATAAGCAAAATATGCGTTACTGGACAGGTGAGAACCCCTATATGCTTGAAACAGCCCTTCATCCGCAAAAACTCGCTGTTTTCATGCCGGTGGCGTCATTGGACCGTTTTTTTTCGTCGATGAAAATGACCGTCACGTTACGCTAAATGGACGTTATTTCTTTGAGCAATTGCATGAATTGGACATCATTGATATGTGGTTCCAACAAAACGGCTCCACAAGCCACACAACGGGTGCAACAATCGAGTTATTGAAGTCTCAGTTCGGTAAACGCGTTATCTCGAGAAACGAACCCGTCTATTGGCCGCCGATATCGTGTGATTTAACGCCTCTAGACCTTTTTTTTGTGGGCCTACATTAAATCAATGGTCTATGCAAGGCGGCGACGTTAGAGGAGCTCAGAGCCAATATTGAACGAGAAATAGCGGCCGTGTCGGTCGAATGTGCAGCCGATTCATCGAAAATTGGGTTCAATGTATCGACCGCTGCATACGTTCCAGTGGTGGACATATGAAAGAAGTCGAATTCCATTTATAAATGTTTTGATAGTAATTCAAGCCAATAAATTTGTTGTTAGATAACTCAAGAAGTTTGCGTTTTATTTAAAAAAAGAAGTCAAGTCCTTAATAAAAGTCCCTTTAAAACTCTAGAAACGTCCATGGAGGATAAATGAAAGATTTTGCACAGGTTGGCCGCTCTAGGGAAAGCCATGAAAATACAAGTCCTTATAACAATGGAAAATACGTCAATACAACTACAATGCCTATGAGTTAAATGGAAATTAGAACTCTATTAATTATAAACAAATATTATTTTTTTTTGAAGAAAATGCATGCACTTTTAAGAACTTAGCCGAGAAAATCATCATAAGCAATAAATTATGTACATTTATCTGAATAAAATTATAAGCAGTATTCCTATTTAATAAATGTACTCAAATCATCAGTTTCTACTATGTACCATTATATATAAATATTGGGAAATATATAGTAACTTTTATTTGAATATGGCCGCTTGCATTAAAACTAAAAGTCTATTGTAAAAGTGTAAGGCTTGGTTTGTCATTTCATATCACGTTAATTTGACAGTTCTATTTTATTACAACTAAAGCTTATATGTCATGTATGTAGGAACCGTTCCCTTCCGATCTATCATTGCCTATTAGCCCATGATAAATGTATGTGAATGGCAACTAGCTGTATTAAATCTATCGAAGAGTGCTTATCCACTATTTTTCTTGCAGGGTCTACACCATTTGCCAGATTATTTGTTATACGAGTATTAAGAAATGTTTTTTTTTTTAAATTTTCATTTTTCGATGACATTTTATAAGTTTTTCAATTAATTGTTTCCATTTAAGAATTCTCAAATACATACGCTACCACATTAAAATACGTTTTTAAGGCTACCACAAAGATATTATAAATTTTGAAGTAGCAAATACAGTACTTTTCAAAGAGTGATTATCTCAACCGCACTTTTAAAGGTACATATGTACTTAAATACGTGTACTCTTACAATGAGCTTCTGATGGGATAACAACGCTTTGAGAATTGAAGGTTTGATATAAGAGTCCAAAAATGTTCTTATTTAGGGAGTAAAGGTCTTCGGAACCATTGAAGTGTAATACACTTATGATAAGCGGTACTGCGAGATCTAATTTAAGTATTTTTTGGAGTAACGTTCTGAGGGTGTAACGAGAGTCTTATGAGGTTTTTACAAGGTTTTAGAGTTTAGCTTTGGAGATTTTGTTAATTGGAATGTTAAGCATGTTGCAAACTTTGCATCAAAATTAATATACCTACCCTTACTGGCATTTTTTTTTTTTTTTTTTTTTTTTTAAAGGAAATCCAAATCCCAGAGCACTCAGACTCGGTAACGTTCCATTGTACTACCAGGCAGAAATCCTCCTTTTGGTGTAGAGGCATGTGATTGGGTGGCGTATGTTGTTGTTCCCCATGGGGATTGAACCTGCACCGCACGGGTCACAAGCCAACACACTAACCTCTACACCGTCGCCACCCATTGGCATTACTTACCTAAGACATGAACAATAAAGCGAATGTTGATACGATTCCTCAAATAATTTAAAAGCTTCTATGTATCTTAATTAGGGTGGCGACTGTGTTGAGGTTAGTGTGTGGGCTGGTTACCCGTGCAGAACAAGTTCAATCCCTATGGGAAACAACAACATACGCCACCCATTCTCCAGCCTCTACACCAAAAAGGAGGATTTCTGCCTGGTAGTACAATGGACTGTTACCGAGTCTAAGTGCTCTGGGATTTCCTTTTTCAAAAAACAAAATGTATCTTAATTTGTTGCTGATAACCACCTTACGTATCATCTTCTTCTTCCTGTAACTGCGGAAAGGCTCTGATCAGGATTAAAGGAATAATAACCTCGCACTTTACTGCATCCCCACTGGTCCGCCTGTAGGGTTCGCCGTTTCGAAATAAACGAATATTGGAAGGCCAGTCGATGTCGGACCACTTCATCACTGAGGCCAATCAAATGCTGGTGTTTTTGCATTTGTGTAATCCAGGAGCTTTAATACCTCCCCGTTTTTTTTACGATTTCGACACGTGCGGTCGTGTCAACGCACGGATTTGCATAAAGACTTCCGGGAGAGTTTCAAGATGTTAAACGTGTCATTAGGCTCATATGAATGATTAAATTGCCTGGATGTGATTTTGCCCCTAAGTCGCATTAAACGACAAGCGCTGTTTTTTGAGGAAATCTGCAGTGATATTCCCGTTGCTGCACTGGCGCTGGGCAGATCTTAATAAATTAATAAATAACAATAATAACTATTTAATTCTTCACCATTTACTATTATGTTAGATATTATTTATTTATCGTTTGTTATAGTCGCATGTATCTATCTTTAGTTAACTACATATATACCCATTAATATATTAATTAATTCTTTTGCTTATTTATTAAGAGATTTACTAATTCAGGTCAATAACAATATAATTATATATTAATAATTATTAATTTGTTTTCTTTATTAAATTCTTTTTTGTGTCCTTAATGGAAGGCTTTAGCCCAATTCCAAGATCAGAAGAAGCCATCATGCCATTGAAATTATTCCTATGCAATTCTACAAACTTTCATTTATTTAAAAATTTCATATACATATTTGGTTTCTTCTGCAAAAAATGTAAGTCTACCAAAAGTGATATTTTTTTTTTAAATCGACTGCAAATTGCAATTCGAGAAGTCCAAAATGCAGCTAGCAATTGATGAATTAGACTGGGGTGAGCTCTGTAACTAACACCCATGTTCTGCATTTCGATCGAAATCGAATTTAATTCACTTTTCAATTTCACTCGGAATGAAATTTGATGTTATGCATTTCGATCGTTTTTGATTTTTTCGAATTCATTTCAAACTGCCAAAATCCTAAACAAACACAATGTTTGCTTTTAAGTCAACATGTATGCAATAGTTTTAGCAATTTTCAATGAAAAAATGCTGCATTCGCACTTTAACCATTCGTAATAACTCCCTACAGATTTGCTCCAATTCACAATATTCATTTCGATCGAAATGTAGAACACACAATTTCACTTTCACCTTGCAAATTCACAAAAAGTGGAATGCAGAACATGGGCCTAAGTTTAGAAATCGTGACCAGCGGGAGTTGCAGTTTAACGAGGTTGGACTTTTTTTGTGGAATGTCGCTTAAAACTGTTATATCTTTTAAGCACAATATTAATCAAGTTGTTCGTTAAACAGGGCCTCAAACGATCGGAAATTTACTCAAAAGTTGTGGCAACATGATGCGCTACTGGACTAACAGCCGAGGCAGCCATTTGGTTCAAATTTTATTAAAAAGATTTTGATCTTTGCAATAACGTAGATTAAACTAAAAAAAATTACCAATTCCATTAACAATGAATAGTCCTACACACACCAGGAAATTTAGTGCTTCTTCAATTTTGGTCACATACCTACTTACTCAACTTTGAGAAATAATCGTGCACGCCTTTAAATATTGGTTGGTAATAAAAACCCATTGAAACTGAACATTCCACAAAATTTGGTCTAGGAACGCAGGCTATCTTAACAATAAAACCTCTTAAAAGTTTGCTCCCTCTAAAACCATTAATAACTCGCGATGAGTTTTGCTTTCTTTTAGCATTCCTGCTCTCTGCTGGATTAATAATTTTTCCAACTGTCACATACAGCGTTTGTTTTTTATTGATCTGTCCACAAGGACATGCATGCAACTCCAGGTTTACATTTTTTTTTGTTCGACCATTATGGATGGCTTCCGTCCATGGTGTCTTCCCTGACCAAATGTCATTAAGCATTTTCTGTATTTCTCTCCTGTTTGTTTTTCTATACTATGGTGGTATGACACAATTCAGACACGATGTCCTTTATTTAAGTCGAACCCCTACCAGGTCAGACTGTCTTCCTCATTCGTTTTAGTGATTTCAATTTCGTAGAAATCCCAAGCCAGGCATTTTTATTAACCTGATTCTGAATGTCACTCTTCTGTTTCGGAAACATACGTACAAACATAAGAGTACCCACAAAAATACATACCTACCTATAACATGTGAAGACAAATGAATCTAATACGCGCGGCGTGATGTTTAGATAAGTTACAGGAATTTTAAGGATAGTCATAAACTGCTCGTTGTTATGTGCTTTCTAATTATTCATTGGCGAGTAAGTTCCTCATTTCTCAGTAGTCATCAGTGGGTAGGCAGTACTTGTTTCAGAATGTGAAACGATTTCAATTACAAGTTGTTTTATCGCATCACATTCTTATATTTCCCCGTGTGCTTGTGTGTGTATTTCTGTTTGCCTGTGTCTAAGGTGATAATATCTCTTAGTTTTGCATAATATTGTGGGTTATAACTAATTAGCCGATGCCCGATTCCTATCCCATTAAATTCATAAACGCCGTCTGTCGCCGTCATAAACGCCACCAATAAAATTAAGAAGAAAACAAAAGGTCCACGACACAGAATGCATAGGTACGAGTATAAAGATGCAGGCACTTCATTCTCCATATGAGTGTCTCCCCCTTCGTCGACCCGTCAACCACCATTGGAAATCCATAATTTCCGATTGTTTATGTTTTATAGCTTTCGGTTCGGTAGCAGTTAAATAAATTAAGTTTTTATTAATTTACAAGTCAAATAAAAACAAGATAAGAACCCGAGCAAAGATTAGGCGCAGGTTGCTTAATAAACTGCGGATCATCCATAGCGAGCACGGCCATAGCGATGACGACGCGACTGCCAAGACGATGCAGACGACAATGTGGACAGAGGAGACCCTAAACGAATTCGGGGGAAATATAATAATAACGATAATCACTGGATTCAGTGGAGAATGAGTGTTTGGGGGAATCTCTTGCTTCTACTTTTGGATCCAGATGCAATACATACGGGTACTTGGACCATGCTGCACCACGACGATACACTGTGACAACACGACATGGGCAGACGACATATAAATTTGAAATCTTGTTGAAATGTCGCATGGAAGGCGGCTGGCCGTGGAAAATGATTTGCCTTCTGGGGTCTTTCCTTGAGACCATGGCCCAGACGACAACAACGACGACACATATACAGGTAAACGGTAGATTTCAAAATTTTGATTTTCCTTTTAATTTCGTTTTTATTGTCTCTTGTTTGTTTTTTGGATTTATTTTTTCTCAGTTTTATCCCATGATGTTGATGATACTGATGCTGTTTCTGGTTAAAAAAAATAAAAAATTAAACCTGGCCAAAGGGAAGCACAAGGAATTCACATTTTACCTGTTGCCCAGGTGACCGCTAATAAATCAGTAAGTTAATGATGTTGCCTCAACAAAACAAAACAAAAAAAAAACAAAATTAAGAATTGCTATTGTGTGTGACCTTTTCTACTCCTCCTCCTTCTTGAGGTATTGTTTTTATGGGTTTATCTGTGTTTTTCTCTGTCCAATTTGACTGTTATATTGTTGGCACTGTATCATAGTTGACATTTGGTCACAATTATTACGAAATATAACTGTAATTGAGAATGAGATACAGCGAGCAGCACATTGGCATTTCAAAGAATTCCTTGTGAAAATCTTGGGGTTTAAGATTTATGTATGTGCGCACACGGTTAGAGAACCCGACCCAGGCTGCGCACAGTGAGTAATTATTATTAGTTTTCCTTTCTTACGTAGATATTTATGGTTAAGTGTATCTAAATATTTTTTTTATGCACGTGCGGTGCATGGGAATCTTAGAAGTAGATTTAATGTGAGTCCTGGTGCGTTTCACCTGTTATACATTTTTGATTCTAGGATTCTTCGAGAGGTTTTTCATGCTTTTGGCGCATTGGGGGACAAATTTTAATTTTAACGGAAGCAGTCGGATATCACCGCAATTATCGGATTTCGGAACCCAAAATATCGATAACGGAACCAAGTAGGTAGGTTCTGAAATTCGACTAATGGAGAAGTGGGTTCCGAATATGAACCCGGGTTGTAGCACAAAATTAAGAAACAAAGGGCGCAATAACCGACGGCATTGACAGGAATTGAAATAAGGCAATAAACCATCATTTCAACATTTTAAAGCATAAAAAATAATAAAAATACGGTCAAGCTATCGCTCTACCACACACCCAAATAGTCTTTCTCCAAAAGGCCACGTTATAAAATTATTATCATGAAAAATACTGTTACAAACAAGGAGGTATTAGATAGTAGCATGAAAAGTAGTATGAAGTGGTAAGGAAAGCAATTTATCGGTTTTCCAAAATCCGAAATTTCAATAACGGAAGCAAGTTGGATCGAAAATCCGACAAATGTTGTGGCCTGATGATGGCTGCTACTGAGGGACTGTGGGTGTTGCGGAAGCATTCAAATATCGGAGCCCAAAAGGAAAAGAAAAAGGTGCGATGGTGTTGTATTCACTAAGTGATTGGCAGGTCGCGCATTTGAATCCCGACAAGGGCCATGATTTTAAAAATTGAATACATACCACAATACGGATCACCCTAAAGCAATTTATCCCGTCGATAAAAAACCCTACAACATCCCCAAACTTCTATCCTATCCGCCTATTCTTTCATGTAGTAGGTAAGTACGAGGGCGGGTCAATATGTAAGTGACTTTTTGAATTTCTGACCTCTTTACTGAAACGGCAACACCGCTCCTGTCAAGAGGCATCTGTCAGTTGACTCCTGTCAAAATTTAAACTTGCTGCGTCAGTTAGTTTGTGTTTGACAGCTATTTTTATCAGACTACTCACTAATTTGAGGAGAAAATGGAAAAAAGTGAATTTCGTGTGCTTATTAAGCATTATTTCTTGCGAAAAAAAACCATTATCGAGACCAAGGCTAAGCTTGAAAAATACTATGGGGACTCTGCACCATCGATTTCAATGGTAAAAAAGTGGTTTACTGAATTTCGTTGTGGCCGTACAAGCACTGAAGATGCCGAACGTCCTGGACGCCCAGTTGAGGTCTCTATACCCGAAACAATCGAAAAAATTCACGATATGGTGTTGGCCGACCGAAGATTGAAAGTGCGAGAGATTGTGGAAGCCGTAGGGATCTCGCATGGCTCAGTGGTTTCAATTTTGAATGATCACTTGGGCATGAGAAAGCTTTCCGCAAGATGGGTGCCGCGTTAGCTCACAGTCGACCACAAACGCAATCGTGTAACAACTTCACAGGAAGGTTTGGCATTGTTTAATCGCAATATGGAGGAGTTTTTGCACCGTTTTGTAACCGTGGACGAAACATGGATCCATCACAACACACCAGAGACCAAACAACAGTCAAAACAGTGGGTTTCTAAGGGTGAATCGGCGCCAAAGAAGGCCAAGGTGGGTTTGTCAGCCAATAAAGTTATGGCGACTGTTTTTTGGGATGCACGCGGGATAATCCACATTGACTACCTTCAAAAGGGAAGAACAATCAATGGGTAATATTATGCCAACTTATTGGACCGATTCAATGACGATTTGAAAAAAAACCAACCTCATTTGGCCAAGAAAAAAGTTCTTTTCCACCAAGACAATGCAAGAGTGCACACATGTGCAGTTGCCATGGCAAAAAACCATGAATTGGGCTATGAATTGCTCCCTCATCCACCCTATTCTCCAGATTTGGCTCCAAGCGACTACTTCTTGTTCCCAAACCTGAAGAAATGGCTTGGTGGAAAAAGATTTGACTCCAATGATGAAGTCATCTCGCAAATAAAGGCCTATTTTGAGGACCTCGACAAATCATTTTTTTTTGAAGGGATAAAAAAATTGGAGAAGCGTTGGACAACGTTTATAGAGCTCAAGGGAGACTACGTTGAAAAATGAAATTTTTTTTTTATCAAAAAATCTGTGTTTTATTCCAAAAGTCACGGACTTATTGACCCGCCCTCGTAGCATGTAAAAACAGGCAATGAATCATTTGCTGGGTGTTTAAACACACACTATTCAAGGTTATTTTCAATGAATGGATCAATTATATTTGTCATTTGTATACACATCAGTAGCGGGGAGTGAAAACAGAATGGGAAATCGAGCAAAATATGTACTTATTTTGCCCCCACAAAAAGTTAAAAATCCCACGATATTTTAACACTGGTCTGACATGCTGAAGCTTAACACAAATCGTTGAGAATTTAATCAGTATAGGTTAGATACTCTTCTTTCATATACACAAAAAATAAGTCGGAGAAAAGCGTGTTATTTTTCGCTTAAGAAAACGAGTGTTGACCAAAGAGAACTCAAACACATTACAGTGCTACGGGGATAAAGGAGAATTAATTCGATGACTTACGTGTGCGTGCATGCGCAATTTATATGCGATCCAAGTTCATAATAGAGTACTTCGCGAAGCTATCTCTTTCTTAAATGTTAAAAAATAATCAATGGACCCAATTTCAGTAATTTGCATAAATCGTATGGAAAAATCATTGTGATTGTTAATAAAGATAAATTTAAGTGAAAGCAAAAGCTATTGAAGAGAAAAAACTACCAAATTGTAGGAAAAACTTGAGAAAGTATGTTAATGCAAAAAAACAACTAATAAAAACAGTGAACATGTTGACCAAAAGGTCTTATGTTTTTTTTAATTAACTTGCATAATTTTGTTATTAATTAATTGTTTTGCTTTATATTTAGTAGAATAAAATGTATGTATAGAACATTGCGCAACTTAATTTCTTTGCAAACTAAATTTTGTTGCCACAACAACGCGATTCTCACAGTTGACTTTTATTTTTTTGTTCACAATCCTTTATACTTGTTTACTTTTTAGTATTCAAAAATAATGTTTGGATACTCCTTCTTAGTTCTGGATTTTGTTTTGAATTATTCGCTTTATTATCAAATTTTTACGAAATATTCGCGCCATACAAATTCCCCCGATTTGACCCTACAATTAATTCAGCCGATGCTTTTTTTTCAGTTTACACTGACGTTGTCGCGAAGTACTCTATTGGAAGGGTTTCATGCTTATTTGGTAGATAGTGCTGTCTGGTTTAAATCATAAAAGGGAAGACGAAAGCAGCCTAGTTATATATGCCACGCCACTGATACACATCCTATTATTCTATAGGTATACAATTTCAACGAGTGCTAAAAATTTACATCACGCCAAAAAAGTATAACTTCTAACGCGCGTAGATGAGTACCGACACAAACATTTTTTTGTAATAAAATTTACGGAAATTATAAAGTTCAGTCATTCACGATCCATAAATGGTTTCAAACCTAGCTTTGCCAACAATTAGTGTGCCCGGAGTTAAATTATTGGGATGAATGGAAGGGACCTGCAACTGTACGTTGCTTCTCACGACTGAACCTACATCCGCTGGAGCTGTTCACCATGAACGTGGCAGCTAAATGTGCTCTCAGCTAAGAGAGGTCGAAGTTCGGAGGAAGTAGACTTTCGGACACTCCCGCGCACTGGACACCTTTAATCAAAGGAGGCTCTTGCAACTTACTGATTATGTGAAACCCTGATATGACTTTAATTAGAACTTCAAAGTCTATACCTAAACCCGCTCGAGATGGAACTGGAACTCACCAAACCAGGTCACCAAAGGTATTTCCATCTTCACAGATGGCTCAAAGACGGAGAAGGGAAAAGGAGCAGGATTCTTCTCAGCGGCATTTAGTATTAACCAGTCCTACCGACTGCTAGACTACTGCATTGTTTTTCAAGCTAAAATCTAGGCGTTTAATAAAGCACCGCAGACAGTCCTAACGATGAAACTTCTAGCAATGAAATTAACCATCTATGTGGACAGTCAGGCAGCTCTTAAAGCGATCGACTATAACCTGATAAACGCGATATGCGTCAAATAGTGCCTCCTGGCACGCAGACCAATTAGCTATTACTCGGGACTACTCTGCTGGATTGCTGGGCACGGTGGTGTTTCAGGGAACGAGACCGCAGATATGCTGGCCAGATGCGGCTCGGATATGTCTGCCTCCGCCAAGAGCATCATCGACGGTATCACGACAAGGCTAGCTACGGAAATATGGGACAACATAATAATAGTTCGACCTGCGTCAGGCAGGAGGCATGATTTCTTCGGACGCGGAAGCACAAAACGAACTAAAAACAAAACATAGGGGCGGGCTACAGTCCGCTTGGGCGAACTGTTGGATACCCTATTCTTATTCCTATATCTCATAAGTGGGCGTGACAAAAATTTAAAGGATTTTATCGAAAAAACTAAGCTTTTGTAAATAAAAACGCTCCCTAGCTCAAACTTTGGTTTTTCAATAAAATTGTTTTATTTAATTGTGGGCGTGTCAGTAGGCGGATTTTAAAAAAATTTAAGTATGAGCATAAAGGGCACCTAGAGAGTATATACTATAAATTTCAGCTCCCTAGCTCAAACTTTGGACTTTCAAAAATAAAAAAAAAATAATTGTGGGCGTGTCAGTAGGCGGATTTTGAAAATATTTACACATGAGCATAAAGGGCCCCTAGAGAGTATATATTAAAAATTTCAGCTCCCTAGCTCAAATTTTGGTTTTTCAAAAAAAATATTTTATTTAATTGTGGGCGTGTCAGTGGGCGGATTTTGAAAATTTTATGTCCCAAGCAGTTTTATGGGCCAAAGATCATATATAAAAAATTTCAGCTTTCTAGCTCAAAATTCAATTTTTCCCAAAATTTGTTTTATTTAATTGTGGGCGTGTCAGTGGGCGGATTTTGAAAATTTTATGTCCCAATCAGTTTTATGGGCCATAGATCATATATAAAAAATTTCAGCTCTCTAGCTCAAAATTCGATTTTTTCCAAAATTTTGTTTTTTTGAGTTTGTGGGCGTGTCTGTGGGCGGATTTCAAAAATTCTTAAACTTGATTATTTCGGGACCCTAGAGAGCATATGGTTAAAATTTCAGCTCTCTAGGTCCAGTTTAAAGGCCTAATTTTTGCCGACGGACGGACGGACGGACGGACGGACGGACGGACGGACGGACGGACGGACGGACGGACGGACATGGCTAGATCGACATTACTATCGATGCTGATCATAAATATAGTAACTTTTAGGGGTCTACGGGCAATATTAAGGTATGTTACAAACTATGCGTCAAAATTAATATACCCCTAGAATAGGGTATAAAAACGTATAAATATAAAGGGTAATAGCCCTGAATGAGATGCAGCAAAAAGCTAGAACTTGTAGATCTGGGGCCCTACTCTGTATTTCGTTTCGAAAAATAAATTACTCTGTAATTCAAAAGTCGGAATGCAAATGTTATACAAAATACAATTTTAATTTCGAATCCAAAACTACTTTTGAGTAAATTTAACTTTCTATGCGGAATACAAGTGAAAACAAGAAAGAATGTAAGTCTTGATACCAGGTTCGTTCCGGCTATATGTGACTTCACCTTTTTGACCTACATTAATTTTTGGCACACGATAATGAAGAAGTTAATTCAGTTCAGCAATATTTACATTCTCCAATAATGACTTTGGATAAAGGGCTGGTCAAACTCTTAACATTAAAAGATTTCACAGTGACGGAAAGAACAACAATTATAGACAATGCTGTAACTTTCGGCACCAAATAATGCAATGGACATCAACATTGCAAAAATGCAATGCCGGATGAACTCGCTGATGACGCTGGATTAACGATTCAAGAAGAAGTTCGTCGAACAGTGTTTGAATATACCTATTGACAGATTTAAAGAAGAACTGTCCCATCGATCCACGGCCATGAAAGAAATTAACAAAATTTTCCAAATTGTTGAAACAAGCTTTATGCTCGAAGCTTCTGATGACGTCTATGGCTATTACCCTTTTGCTAGAAATTTCGTAAGAATTCAATAATGAACAACTGCTGGAGGGAATAAAGAGGTATCGTAGGCATTTACGTGCAACCGACAAGTATGGACTTTGCTGCTAAATGGACAGCTCAAGCAAATCTACAACTCATCATTAAATAGGACTTGAGTGAAGCACATCGGTTGTCATTCAATACCTCTTGACTATTTGCGTTTCAGTAGCATCATGCGAAAGGAGTTTGTCCAAATTAAAACTTATAAAAAGTTAACTTCGATCCATCATGAGCCAAGAAAGTCTAGTCAATCTGTATGTTTAATTAAGTTTCAAGTGAAATATTTGCAGTCCAGGAACGACGGTTTTCCTGCATGGGAGCACGTTCTTTGACTGATTTTGCGACCTAGCAGCACGACCGTAGCCAGGACCTAATGTATGGGTGAGTTTCACACAAGTAAATACAAAGATCTCCTTAGAATAAAAAAAGTTATATTCTTTGGTTTTTTTCCGTAAAATATCATTTATTTGCAACGAATTCAAACGTTTTTTTTCAATTACCATAAAACAAAGATTTCGCAGTCGTTGATCAGTCATTGATGAACGATAAGTTGCAAGAAAAGCGCTTTTAACAGGAAGCAACACTTGAAATATATTCTAATCTTGCTCTCTAAAATAGTTCTGGATTATCTATTTTTAAAATAAAAATTTCTTCGTGTAAAGGCAATGCCAAATTTAATTCCGTCAGTGGTTTAAAGTCGTTGTAGTTAAAAGGTTCACTCATAAAGTCTGTAGCAGATTCGACAGCATTCAGTATATATTTGTTATGCTCAAACCGTTCATTTTTCTCTAAAATAGCTGAGTCGAGAATTTCAAAACAAACTCGTTTTAATGATGTGTTTCATCAGCCTGATATAGGGATAATTTGAAATTTGCATGTAAAATACAACAACAACTTATCCTATATACGCTAACTTTAGCGGGGATAGCTATCGCCGCTAAGTCAGTTAGCGGGGATAAACAGTGCTTCCAAAACCCATTTTCTTCGTTTCTGATGAACCGATGCGATGAATTTTTCAGGAAATGTCAAAGTTTGACATCCCTCCGACCACTAACACATCCCGCCGAATATTTTGTTCGTGTTTTTATTATTATTATTTTTCAAACTTCATTATAAAGGTACAGTCAAACCTCTTTATAACGAACTTCCTTATAACGTAATTCTCTTTATAACGAATTTCATTTTGTTTCCCTTCCCCAATTTTCTTTGATGAAATTTTCTATATAACGAATTTTGTATAAAACTTCTTTATAACGAAGCAATTTTTTGTTCCCTTGAAGGTTCGTTATAAAGAAGTTTGACTGTAATTGAATTTAGCAAATCTGTTAATGTGAAATTGTTTTTCATAATTTTAGAATATGCTTGGCATCAATTTCAATTGGCGGAAGTAAATATTTTTCAATTTCAGGATTTTCAATACAAATTTCTTAACTACAACTTACAGCTGTGTCACGCTCACGGTGCATGTCATAGGTGCATGTGTGCTGCCAAGTTTTTTTTTGATGAATTCTTAAGCGGCGATGGTCGTTTTCTGATGCCATCCCTATATCCGCGTGCAATGAAACACGGCTATCGTCATTGTCACTTTCCCCAAGTGAAGACATAACAATCGATTTGCACAATCGGGTAGATCGACTTTTCATTCTCCGTGATCTTAAGGAGGGAACATATTCAACAGCATTCTGTTTTCCATCTGCTGTATTCAAAAACTGTGGAAATGACCTTCCTTAATTGACCTAATAATTGGCATAGCTCTGCGATAGCCGATTTCAGGTTTTTGCCAAATTCTATTAGCTAGTTCAAATATTCCCAACAATTTAAATAAATATAAAAGCAAAAAAAAAATTTGTTTTCATCGCGGAATCAAGCAATCCTACTTTTACCATATCATCTGCATTAAGGTTGTGTTCGATGCTTTCCTTTATTTTCATCAACGTTTGAACTAACTGATCGAAGTTACTGTTAATTGCCGAAATTGCTTGAAAATGTCCCGACCAGCGCTGTTCAATAAGCAATGGAATGTTTCTACCCTCGCACAATTTGCGAATCTTGAAGCGATTAAAAAAGTCATGAAAGGGCACTACTTGCTTTTGGGTGAGCTCAAATATTTTTTGGCCTAGCGTATGGCTGCCGTGCCTATAGCAGGGATGCACCTTACGGATATTAATCGATTCATTAACAGATTCAAATGGTTTGTTAACTGCATGTCCTACCAAGTACTACAATGGTACTCAGAATGGGCCTTTTTGGCTTCTTGGTGATACTTACACCATTGTGTATGCAACCCTCCTAACATAACCTGACGCGTATATAAAACTAAAATTAAAACTTCTGCTATTACATTTTTGCAAGCGCGGCCGATTATCATAGTGACTCAATGGAGACTTTCCAACTACCCTCGGAAAATAGAATTTGATCGATCGGAATTCATTATTCACCTAAATATTAATGTATAGAGCATTAAATTTTTGCCAACCGAAACACAACAGTGAAAAACAAAAATATGTAAGTACTCGTATCTGCATGACGAAAGAACATTTTTCCGCGCAAAATAACTTCCCTGGTGGATTTTCATAGAACAAAATACATATATGGTTTACAATGCCCATTTCACAAAATCAAGATTCAAGAGAAAACCAAAAAGTAAACCAAAAATCATATCTCCAAAGGACACAAAATGACTTTTTACATTTCAATTAAATTCCGACACGTTTCTGTATGAAAATTGGGTGTCTCTGAGAAATTGCCGAAGTTATTTCTATTTGCCTTTTTTTAGATCAATAGGTTCTCGATGGATCACAAAGCGTACATTTTGGTGCCTAGTGTTGTATTGACCTTCATACCCGTTTTTAACCGAACTTAACCTTACCTCCAATATAGAGCGCGGGTAGCCAGCAGACAACAAAACGCTGCACGTATAACTGCTTTATCATTGTGCGGCTGTATTAAGACTAGCTTCAATCCTATGACACAACACATCATGAGGGCTGTCTGACTGTCAATGTATATGGTGATAGGCCTATCGGACTTTGACGTCATAAGCTGTTATTCCGCTGCCTTAAGTACAGTAAGAACCTCTTATTGGAATTCATTGCAGTTATTTGGACCGACGAGATACCCTCTAGTTCTGGAAAAAGATGGGAGATGGGAGAATGGCTGAAGATTCCATTTAAAATTCCAATTAAAAAGGCGATACGCGAGACTGGGACAACTACCGTTTAATCAAGCTGATGTCACACACCACGAAGATCAATGAGCGGGTATTAGATAGCCGAATGCGGCCTCAGGTAAATCAACCACAGATGTGTAGATCAAAAGTGTAAGGATAATGATGGATTTGCATTGGCAATGGTGCGATGGTAGTGTATTCACTAAGTGATTGGCAGGTCGTGCGTTCGAATCCCGGCCAGGGCCATGATTTTTATAAATTGAATACACACAACAAAAACAGATCTCCCTAAAGCAATTTAGGCGCCACCTGTTGAGAAAAGAAAATCCCATCGCACCAAACTTCTTTCCTATCCTTCTATTCTTTCATACAGTAAGTAGCACCCAGAAATAGGCAATGAATCATTTGCTGGGAGCTACTTACAGCAACAAAACAAAAATGATTGCGTTGTGGTTTCCACTATAAGGGTACTGTGTACTATAGAAAAAGGAAATCCCTTTAGCGCATGCAAATTATATATAAAAAAAAAATATGGTGGTGCCAAAGGATCTGTTATGGGTGACGCGAAGACAACGAGGAGTTCCAGAAACCTACAAACAGATGATCATAGACATGTAGCAGGGAGTAAAGACAAGAGTAAGATGCCCCGTTGGCGTCACCGAGAAGTTCGCAATCAAAGTCGGTGTACACCGGGGAAGCGTCTTAAGTCCCTTGATATTTGTTACAGCCCTTGATTTAGGAATAAAAACGAACCCCAAAGTGCATCAGTTATTCTTTGCTGACGATGGAGCCATCATTAGTGGGGACCAAACGTCCGTGCAAGGAGCACTTGATGTTTGGGTATGGATGGAGGTTTTGGACGGGGATGGGTATCGTATTAATCCGGAAAAAACAGAATACTTTTGCTGCCCGTTCACTGATCCACTCCGACCTATTGCAGACATTTATATGATCGAATAAGAAGTTCAAAGATCCGATCAAGTCTTCACGTCAAAGATTCTATCTCAATGAAAATGGAGAGCGACCAGAAAGAGGGGCATGCCTAAAAACTAATGGATCACACAAACGCAGCAACACCAGCATTTGATTGGCCCCAGCGACGAAGTGATTCAAAATCGCGAGGTCTGCCCTCCGAACCGGCAAACCCAACAGGCGAACCATTAGGGATGCAGTTAAGTGGGAGGGTTATGATCCAAATAATTCAGATCATAGCCTCACAGTCATTAAGGGAGAAGAAGAGGTATGAAGTTCGTTTTTTGTTGGATCGATGTTAAGCCCTTAAGTCATAAAGTAAAGAAAGTGGCAAAATGCCTGAGAAAGAGGCTATGTCACATGAGTAAAAGATTACGCATATTCCCCTTGTTCTATGTTTTTTTTCGAATATCATCAACAGCCAGAATCCAATAAATAATGTCGTTACTAACTTTTCAAGCATGTGCAGTTACAGGCAGCAAAGTTGGAAAATATGCCTTAGAGGTTAGGTAGGTTAGGTATATGCACCATGAACTTGCATGTATAAAGATACATAGGATACTATAGATCGGCACAATTGAATCAGATTCGATTTAAACGTATTGAGTTATTTTTAACTGTGTTCCATTCTCCAAATAATTTTGTCTGAAGATTTGAAAGAAGTATGCCTTTTTATGTGACTGAATGACCGGTTAATGCAATCGAGGCCTTATTCTAGTAATATTGAACGTTTCAACTGCGGGCTTGGCTGTTAAATGCTCGAGATACTTAAACCAGAAATTTCTCCCGAAGTAAATGTGAGTAAACCAATAATTTATCGTCAATTCTAAAGTAAATCGACAGGCTTTTCCAACTGCTTCCAAAAATGTAAGCCCCTTGATTAAATGATGCAATAGGTCCCCAGCCCCGCTAGTGATCTGTAGCAAAGCAAATTTTGTTCAAAATATATCGTGCATTTTAGGGATACTGCCAAGTGATTTGAATCTATGCCTGGCTAGTACATATGCATTATTTATACTTAACACTGCTCCTTGATTTTGTAGTTTGAGGTAATAATAGGGCAATTAGTTTTTGATGTTGCATATAGAGATGGAATTGTAATGCCGGATCTTCCATTATTCAGGCTGATTCTATCTTTTTTAAGTTCGAGTTATCCGATTCCGACCCAGTTGAACAGGTATTCTGAAGGACATACCTACCTACATCTTTCAAAAATAAAATCCACACACGGGACGTGGTAAAATGTTGATCCACCTGCAAAACCGTAACCTGTAAAATGAACACTTCTATCCTATCATTTGTGAATTTTTAAACAGACAATCCGTGACTGTAAAAAATTTACATTAATATTCTTGCTAGATTACTCTTATGCAAAAAAGCAAGTTCAAGTGCATGCACACCACAATTAATACTGAATTCAGAAGCCGAAATTAACACAAAAGCGTAGCAATCAATTTGTGTGCGTGAGCAAGACAAAGACACATGATGTGAGTAAATTGTTACAAAAATAAATACAAACCAAAACAATATATATAGATATAACCAAATCAATAGAAAAAATTAATTAAACCATAAATTTAAAATACAATCAACATAACGTCTTGAGAATGCAAAGAATCTTAGGTATCTGCACCTGATCGCATTCCAGCCGTTATCATAATTTCAACTGGTGTGTTGTGTCAACCAAAAGTGTAGATGCGCCTAAATACAAATGGAAATAACCATAAAGGTTAACTGGCATCGATTGGACATGTGTTTTTCCAAGCCCAATGTTGTGTGTACGAACGGACAAAGGACGACAAAAGATACAACAACCGAAAAAATACCACACACCAAAAATAAGCACAAAATGCGAGCGAAAGATATAAAACAAACGCGATGCACTGTGCAGAGAAACCTGTGCCTTGCAGTTGCTGACTGAAGGAGGAGTAGGCGAGAAAGAAGGAGTCGTAAAGCAGTATTCTCGAAAGACTCGTAAAGACAAAAAGGTGCTGTCACCTGAAAATATATGTCCCAGCAAACATCAGTAAATTTTCTCATCCTCCTGTGTGTGCTGTGCTGTACCAGAATCCCAGCTTTTTTTATATTATTTTTTTGTGGTTTCTGTCTTTTGATGGTCTTCATTATTACGGTTATCGTTTGTTATTTTCGTTATATGAGACACACAAATTTAAGCGTGAATGCGGGTGGAAAAAGATGCAAAAACATACAAAATACATAATGCTACCTTAGGGAGGAGGCTGGGGATGAACATTGAAAAACATGCACCATATGGAGGGATGGGTGGGTGATGTGGTGATATCTACTATGTACTTAAGTGGATGTTAACTAAAAGTCTTTGCTGTGGAAGAGGGTGTGAATCATGCTGACAAGGAAATCAATGGGTAGCTGTGAATGTCTCTGATTCGTATACGAATAAGCCCTTATAACTAGAAGTTTCACTAGACTGAGGAGAATAAAACATTTATCTGTATGTATGAAAAAAGTGCGTGACTTAATCAAAATATTATGCAAAGCCATTCAAGTGGGGTATACATGAGATTATCTGTGAGAACCCCTCGACTACCAGTACCCATTTAAGACAGCTCCTTGAGTCATGACTCGCATGAATGAACAAGTTTCTACACTTTTTGGGCTTAAATATTTAGAACAAAGGTGGAGTCTCATTTTTACTAGAGTGCAATATATTTTCCCACGGAGTAAAATGTAGGCTTTTGACATTTGCAATCCCTGTTAAGTTTCATATATTTCAGAGATATGAAATATCTATAACAGAATCTACCAACATAGCTTACTAAACTTATGTAGGCGAAGTTATGACTTCTAAGGTAGCTACTTCAATAGATTATCAAGATGGAAGTTAAGTCGAGAATGTGAATACATCGACCAAATTTATTAAACTACGGTGAATTGAGTTTACCTGCAACCGGCACTTGACTGCACAAGAAGAACGTGTAGATACAAATTGCAAAACCTACTGGGCAAGTAAACGTTTTACAAGTTGGACATTTTATATAGGCTTGAGCCATAGTAAATTTTGTATACAGTTATCTCTTAAATTCAGACAAACTATGCCAGGTTACAAAATACAAAATCAGTACAAACTGCGTAGAAATATGAGACTAATTCTCTCGTTATAAATCCAAATCAAAGACGAACTTATCTTCAAAAGGCCTAACGGCGCCGCGTTGATCTAAAACTCGTCATATGTGGGGAAACTCATATGGATTGCTCTGCCTCTGCATTCTTTTTTTTATAATTAGCGTGCGCTTTTTCTGTAATTGATACAGAAGATACCCTTATAATGTAAACACAGCGCAGGCGTTTTTTTTGTGCTGCAAGTAGCACCCAGCAATAATTCATTGCCTGTTTTAAGGTGCTACTTACGGTCCTGCTCGGGATTCGAACGTACGACCGCTTTGCTGAATTTTTGATGGGCTCAAAGTTCACGACGCCGAAACAATGCATGGAAGGAAGCGACCTATCGACTCTGTCCCCAGCCAGGTCTGGTTTATCCTGGAAGTACCTGCTCTTTCGAATTGACGACGCAAGTTCACGTTTTACCGTTAATCCTTCTTATTTTTGTCTGTCTTACGTGGGTTTTTCGTACACCGCTTATCTGTGTTCTGAAGTGCAGCTGAATATATACTAGTAAGTACTATTTTTTTAAATCTGTGTCGTCGAAACCACGAATCAGTTCATATAAAAATACTAAAATTAGTGCGTTTTGAAAATTACGTGATGAAGTAAAATGTTATAGAAAAACCATTCAATCGTCGCCTGAGAATTGTTTTGTTCCTTACGCCACTTTTGTCGTTTTTGAGTTAGGAACGGATTCTATGGTAATTTCGTTAGCTCTTTTTAAATCTGTGATTCGATTTGCTCAAAGTCTTTCCAATCCCGAGATATCGACCATCGATTTTGTGCCATATCCACCAAAATCAACAGTGTGTAGAATTGTTTTGTGCCATAAACCAGTTTTTGGCGTTTGGGACAAATTTTCCATATAATTTTTTGCAATTTTTTGTGAGAATTGTTTTGTTCCACGTGCATATCACGGCGACAAGAGATACAAAAAATATTAACAAAGTTGAGAATTGGTCTGTCCTACGTGTACTTGTGTTAAAGAAAAGCTATGGATGTGTGGACACTGATCGCAAACAGAATTTTAGTGTTATTTTGTTCCACCTCCATTACAGTTGTGTAGATATTCGATATGATGAAGATATGAATTCGGTGCGGTGGTGACCTAGTTGCAGACGTACGAGTAGTCAATCATTAAATACATATGGTTTCAATAGATGTATGTAATGAACCTTAGCTGAACGGATAAGTACAGAAAAAATGAGAAAAGTACAAGATTTGGTGTTCCATGAGTAAAAATCTTGCCGCAAAGTGTTCAACATTCTGTTAATTTGTGTTCCATGAAGCTGTGCAGATCAGTTTAGCACATGATTTTCTGTACCTAGTTTAGAGATAGGGCAAGTGAGTAAAATGTATCAAGTTTGAAAATTCAAATTGTACTGATGCCAACTGATTTATTTGTTTGGCATGAGATATCGTATTTCTTAGTTTAATGTTACAAATATTCGCATATACATACATGCAACAAAAATCGAAAGAATGACATGAAACGAGTTCAAATTGTGATCAAATCGACATCAGGCCAAACATTGACGGTACAATGCTTACTCAAAACCCGAAATTCACTAGAAAACAAAGAGGATTATCTATTTGACATTTCGCAGCTGAGAGGAGAACATATGACTCGAAGCTGTACTTTTCTGATCTGATTTGATCTGACATTTTTCACTCATTTTGAATAATTTTCTTATTTTATTGTATTTTTTAATAAAAACTTTGTTAATAAAAAAGATGAAATCGATTTTTCTTTTAAAATTTTAGCATCCAACTCCATGATTTCTTGCCTTTCAGATATTTTGGATGAGAATTGCTTTGTTCCATATCCATTTTGTTGTGTTCCATGTGTATGGACAAAAAAATCAGTTTCAAAATGTACGAGGTGGGACACAAGTCAAAAAAAGAGACTTTTACGTTAATTAACGTAGCTGGTTAACGGTTTGGCAAAACACTTTGAAAATTGGTAGGTGAACTCTTTATAAGACTAACTTCAAGTTAAAAAAATAAAAAAAATCCTATCACATAGTTTTGGAGTACCAAGTGCGCAAACCTTTAAATGCGTTTTTCTCAAAAAAGTGCCAATGGCATATGGAACAAAACAATTCTCAGGCGACGCAATGTTGTTTATCTGCTTTATGCTAATTGAAAAGGAAAGCCTTGCTAAGTTTTTATTGCATAGGTCATCTGGATGACCGCTTTAAATATGCCATCGTCTATTTCACGAAGTATGTGCTTTACGTACAGAAAATAGGCGTGTACTTACAGGGTTAAAAACCAAAGCAAAAACATGAAGCATTACTAAGAGTTGAATGATGCGGTCTAAATGTTCCCCATTCCAAATGGCTTTGTGCCCAACGGATAGCTTTGGTATAGGAACTTATGGCTGTCCCTAATTCCTAAATGGGTAGCGATATTTCACAGCACAATATCAGCGGATATTATCAAGGAATATAGAAATACAAAGAAGTATTATGGGGCTCTGAAAATTAAATAGAACACATAAACCTCTTATCTAAATCTTCTAAGTTATAAGAGCTCGTTTACTAATCATCAAAACTATGTCAAACATCACGCTACGAAGCGTTTTCGATTTCGTTGACATATATTTAGTGTCCGACCGAACATTCGGCTTTGGCTTTGGCCACCTTCGGCTAAAAATATCACCTTCGGCAAAACATTCCACTTCGGCCAAATGAGACCGAAGTTTTGGCCGAAGCCGAAGGTTTAGTTTATGGATGTCGTGCGTCGTGGTAGGCGCCGAAAAAAATGTAATTTTGTTTTTCGTAGAACCGTTATGAATGCACAAGAGCGAAGAGCCGGACAGCTGCCGTCGCATCATCTACAACAAAATCTAAAGATAATTTCGTGCGCGTATTTGTTCGATCTTGTCTTGCGTTTTTTCTTTCGTTATATGCATTATTATCTAGCTACAATTGTGATCTTTTTATTGTTTTCGTTATCCTTGTGCTTGTAGAAGATACTTAAAAGGTAAAAAAACCCAAGTAAGTACATATTCGTATTGTTAGTATGTATATATTTATAGACATATGTATCTACCTACAAGTTACAGTTTATCCGCTTTTAAATCGAGTGCAAGATACAGCTTAGTTTTGGCGATGTTTGTATTTTAATTTTCTTTTTTTGTCTTTCTCTTTACATGATTACATCTTTGGGACAAAAGCCTCTCTGGGAATATTTTTCTAAAAAACAACGATAAAAACTTTCAAAAAATCATTATTTTTTTTACTTTTAGTCAATCTTAAACGGAAATTCTTTAAGTTATTAAAGCTTCGGCTTCGGCTTCGGCTAGAAATCGACCTTCGGTCGGTCATTACATATATGACAGTCCTTGATTATCAGCATGAAGGAAAAGTGATAGACTCCATCCGTTATTCTTTACTATTACAGTGAAGATCAAACGTCCCTGCAATGAGCAAGTGGTGTCTGGGCGGATTTTTGCAAAAGAATGGCTATCGTATTTCTCCGAAAAAAAAAACAGAATACTTGTGCTGTCCGTTGTCTGACCCACTCCGCCCTATTCTAGACATTTACATGAACGGAGGAGTGATTAGCAAGAGCGAAAAGTTCAAATATTTGGGATCTTTTATCATAAGCGAAGCAACCGGTGATGGCGACATCAATCATCGCGTAAGCGTTTGGTCGATGAAGTTGCGGGAAAGGTCATAGGTCATTGGTTAAAAAGGGGTATGCAATTTGCATACAGCACTAGGCACCAGAAGGGCCCATCGCGATCCCTAGGGAACCACTTGAAGAAACTTCAATTGGAGAAAAACCTAAAAACCTAAAAAACTTTTCCTAGACAGAGCCCAATCCTCCTGCAGAACTTAACCAGCTTCCTATGGTCTATGCCGCTCAGCTCCCCTAGTTCCTCGAAGAAGTATTCCCCTAGAATCCTCCTACGATTCCGTGCTATACCCTCGCACTCACACAATATGTGCGTTATGTCTTCCTCGGCTTGTAGATCACCACAGAACCTGCACGTGTCCATATCCAAAAGACCAAGTCGCCTAGCATGCTTTCTTAGAAGACAGTGCCCTGACATAATCCCAATTACTGTTCTAAGCTGTTCCCTGCTCAATTTTAGAATTTCCTTAGATCTTTTCTTATCCAAATGGGGCCAAAGGGCTCTGGACACCCTATGTCCCACTATGTTCTGCCATCTGAGGTCAGCCATTTTTAAGATCTTTTCATTGATTTTTCCCTTAAAGACGCCCAGGGGTGGTTTAATGTTCACACCTCCGCTGTTTTCCAGCTCCCCTCCCTTTCTTGCTAGCTCATCGGCTTGCTCATTTCCCTCTATACAGCAGTGTCCCGGTACCCAGCACAGTCCTACTCGATTCCGTCTACATACTGCTTTAAGCATTGTGCGACAGTTTCTGACTATCTCAGAGTTAATGTTAGCAGATTCAAGTGCCATAAGTGTCGCCTGACTGTCAATATAGATGGCAATGTCTCTTCCCGACAATGATCTCATCTGCACTATCTCTGCCGCCCTTAGAACAGCCAGAACTTCCGATTGGAAGACACTGCTTGTGTCCGGAGTCGTATAGACTCTCTCAGGTCTGGATCAGCAGAAAAAATGCCAGAACCCGTTCTCTCCCCCGTCTTAGAGCCGTCAGTGTAGATAGCAACCTTGCTATTATGACTGCATCTCTTTGCCACTCCTCCCTTCGCGGGTATGACACCTCATAGGGGATGTCATGGTCGACCAAGGGGCAAATCTCATCAGTCCGTATAGGATTTCCGGGTAGCACATCAGCTAAGATCGTGCAATGCCCAAAACTACAGTCCTTAAACTGGCCTAAATTTTTTAGGCGCAAAGCGCTGTTGCCAGCAAAGTTGCGGGAAAACTCAGCATTCTTGTGCGATTGGAAAATGCCCTCAAAGCTGAAACGCTAAGATGACGATGACAGCAGTACAAACAAAGCTCGATGGTGGTAGAAGTTCCAATATCCGTGGGAAGTCTTCACGTCAAAGAACATATTCCAAGAAAATGGAGCGCGACCGGCACAGTTGGTAATGTCATAATCAAAGGGGGTATCCCACGTACACCGTCAAAAAGGCAATATTAATTAAAGTTAATATACAATCGCGAAAGAGTAGAAGGCCCTAAAACTCCTGGATCACACAAATGCAACAACACCAGCTTTGATTGGCCTCAGTGAAGAAGTTATTCGAAATCGGGCTAATAATTTTTGCGGTCAAACCGGGGAACCCCATCTGGAGGGTTATAATCCCTTCAGTCCAGATTAATACCTCGTCGTTAAAGAAAAGAAGATTAACTGAACTCGTACAAAAGTAATTTTCTTGTTTTCTTGGCAGTCAATTCATAGTGAGGTGACTTTCGTCTTTATCTTTATTTGTTTCCTGATGGTCATGTTTCGTTTGGATGGATAACTATGATCGACAATCCCTTAAATGGTAAGTGTTTTGGTGTTCCAACTTTCGTGTTAATTGCAGCATTATATTCCCATTGCCTAAGTAGTAGGTATAGGTGATCAACACAGGCAAGATCAAGCCGTGAGATTAAAACCAGGAAAGACCTTCCAGCATTTTGAAAAAGACCAACCGAATCTTGAACCCAAGCACGTCTTTTATACGACACAATGTCCAAATAAAGACAAATGCGTCTAACCATTTTGGGTATCGACTAAATAAGATAATTTTCTATTTTTCTTCCATCTTCACTTATCCCGACAGAATCCATTAACATTCCCATGCAAACTATGTTACCGCATCTTGCAATCAATGCCAAACTATGAGACGCATAATCAATGCTGCCAACGTACAAAAAAGTTAACAAAACACGTAAATAAAAAAAATTTAAATAAAAAAAAAAATATATCAAAAACTTAAACTGAATTCGATAAAAAAAATAAAAAACAAAAATCGTATCTAGATTCACCCACACCATATGTGTATGTCTTACCGGCACTTGTGCGTGGCTTCGTCCTTTGTGGCTTCACATCCGTGCTGCTCATACCCGCTTGCCTGGCAGCTGTTTGAAACATTCCAGTCGCCTGATGGTGTGAGTGGTGATGGTGATGATGGTGATACGCTGCAGCATAGCTGGGCTCATACCCAACACTGCCTCCACCTCCACCGCCACCTACCCCGTATGCAGCTTGTGTACTTTCAAATAGGCTGCTGGTGCCATTTAACGCTGAATGGTTGTTGTTGTTGCTTGCTGCATTATTATTCGCGGCCGAATGCGAATTGTGATTATTGCTGCTAGTATTGTTGTTATTGCTATTACTGTTACCCGCATTCGTACCTTCGCGTTGTTTTGGCGCAGGAACTTGATTTGTACCACCTCCACCGCCGCCTCCGCCATTACCGTTTGGTATCGTAGGCTTTATATCCAAAGCGCAACTCGCATCGTTTAGTGAGGTAGTTGATGCCTGTGCCTGGTGCATAAAAGCGTTCACAGCAGCCTAAATAATATAGAAGAAAATGTGTGAATACCAAGAGGTTTTCAATACATTGATAGTCAAAAGCTATTCAAAAGTTCGATAGAACCCCATACCTGATATTCGGATGGGCCTGTTTGTACTGAATCGGGCGTTGAGTCCTTTGGCGGTGTTGGAGGGAATGGAAATGAATGCTGACCCGTTTGATGGCTTTGTATTTGACCGCCAACCTTGTCCTGTGGATCCTGTGGGCACGCAAACGGACTACCCCACGGACTGCCAGGCGGAAATGATTTATGATCGCTGGTTAGCCACGGACTTAAGGGCGTATGAAAGTGTGGTCGGCATACCTGAGGCGTTGTATGTGACGATGGCATTCGAGAAGCTGCAAAATACAAAAACAAACGTAAGTAAAAATATTTAGATCAAATTAGAGAGAGAGAGAGAATCAATAATAAGGCGGTTCAGGTAGGTACACTCTACTACCACATACCGCTGCTGCTGTCAACCACCAGAGGGTATGCAATTTCTCGTAATAAAATGTTTGCGTTAATAGTTGAAATTACGCCAAGAATAAGATCATACATCACCAGTCATCCTTCGTCTACCGTGTTGTGTTGGTGCTCACAACATGGAACATTCCTCTTAACCAGGAGGCAAATACACCAGATAATGTCTACCAACCTGACCGACTGGCTGGCTTCAACTGGGTGCGTCCGCAACACACAAAATTCAGATGCAGATGCATTCACTTTTAGTGTATAATTTCAAACACTCTTTTTGCTGGACTCTATACAAGGAGAGAAATAGCCGGAAGCTTCTGCTTCGCAGGGCGATTGTCATAAATTGTTTAATTTGTATCATAAACAATCGCGTTAAAACTTATTCCCGAGCGTGGATCCATCCGCATCCTTTGTGTTTGGAGCGCGCGCGGCGAGAACTCACATCGCCCCAAACCTGGTAAAGGCTTTTACGCAGCGTATAATTTACTGGACACCAAGTGAGATTTATGTACGGCTTTATGTAATACAGATCAGGGATTATAATAGACCGAATCTGAATCAGAAGCACAACACCGAAATGCGTGAGCCGCAGTCAACCGACCAATGTCGCGCACACCTTCTGTGTGATATCGACTGGTTTGATGGATGGATGAATGGCAGTCCAAGACAAAGCCACTACACTGGCCAGAGTTCCAGATGATCAAGACTGACGGTGATCTGCCACGATCGATCAGTTGGCACGATAATTCCCATTTGATTATCCTAATAACAGCTTTTTGCCAATATTATATGTACGTGGACCTGATTATAGATATTATGACTGTTCGTCCGGCGATGGAAGATCGATGGACGTTGCGGACAGATCAGTCCGTTCGTTTACCTTTGCCACAGATTGTGGCTGGACAGTGAGCTAAGTTGTGCAAGTAAATCAACGGATCGACGATTTCAACAATCATCTTGAGATAATATTTAATTTGGCTGTTGTTCTGTGTGCTGAGCACACAGTTTGCCAGGTTTCTTGCCTTACTGATGGAACCTCCATCTCCATCTTCTCATTCCATCATCGATGACTTTTGTGTAAGTAAATTTCACACTTTTTATCCGCAGCTAAAGATTGATGCCCCATAGTCTGCAAGCTACGGTATATGCACCAACCATGAATCCATCCACGTAATAGGGAGCCAGCATGTAATTTCACAGAGCGAGCAAATTTCAGGGAGCGTTGTGATACCGAAATGGGTAGACCTATTATTTTTCGCAAAATTATAGAGGAACCAATACTTATAGAGTTGTATTCTTTTCTGTTGTAGTTTTCTTGTTTTGACATTCGAACACGTACACGTACACTCAGACACGTCCCAGTTTGAAATTTGCGCCTTTGCATTGTAACAAATTATGTCGAAATTGACATCGCGCTATAATTGTCAAGTGTGCAATTGAACGAGGTATCGAGTTAGGTATCCCCAGGATCTCGTTTCGTGAGCAATTTTTTGTTAGTCTGTTAATGTAACAGCAACATTTATTTTATACTAAGTACTATGACAGTTAGCTGAATAATAATGGCACACACTTATTTGCCGAAGTTACTTGTCGGGGTGCGAAATTTCTACACTGGAGCATTCAGACTCAATACTGGTCCATTTTACTACCAGGAAGATACACCACTTTTACTGTGTAAATTTACTCGTTTTCCTAAGAAAGACGAGTAGGCGCTTCAATGATTAGGTTTACAGCACGCACCACATCAGCACCAAATACCTGCCACCTGATACGAGCGAAAGCAGGAAAATCGCAGAGGAAATGTTCCGCAGTGACATCGCTTTCTCCACAAGCTTCGCAGTTGGTGGCATCGCTTAGGCCTAGCACCTTAAGATACTAGATAAAAACGTAGTGGCCCATAAGAATGCCAGTAGTCCGTCTGTCGTCTTTACTATTGAGGCACAACAAGAATGCCGCAGATTTTTTACGGGGAGAAATCGTTTTGTCTGTCTGCACCCCGGAGATTGTGTTCATATGAAACTCAACCGTCTATGGAAGGTGCTGAAAAGTCCTTCTCTGAGCCCTGTCTAGCAAGTTCATCGGAGATCTCATTTCCCGTGATCCCGTTATGACCCGGGACCCCGACAAGTCTAAGTGAATTCAGTCTTCCGACCGAATTCAGAGAGATCTTGCATTTACGAACTATTTTGGAGGTAATTAAGGGTTGAGCAAGGCCTTAAACGCAGCCTGATTGTCGCTACAGATGCGTGCTGGGGAAGGCCCCCGTGCAGCCGAAACACACCTTCTTTGGAGTTTATCGAAAGCAGCAGTAACGTATTTAAATGAAAGCTTGTTTCATCAAACAACCGGTGCGCGTGCGTATGCTAGAAATGGTCTTATCATAGCCGTATAAATCCATAGGACTCTTTTTGGTGGTAAGCCCCATGTCTTGCCGAAAGTGCCCTTGCACTGCCAGAATACTGGCAGCGCCTTAGCAGTCTTCAGGTCAACATGCTTCGACCAAAGAAAGTTGCTATCCTGGGTGACACCCAGATATTTTGCTTCATTGGAGATTTGGATTATGATGCCTTTAGCACCTTCTCGTAAAGAGAACAACCTCAGTTTGGAGAGGATTGACCGAGAGCCCATTCCTAGGGCACCATGCGTCGATCGCGTCTAGGGCCGCCTGCGCCCTGGCGCAGACAGTCGGTAGGCATGATCCAACAGAAAGCACGGCAACATCATCCGCGTACGCCTGAGCGTAAATATTAGAACTGTTGAGTGCGTTCAACAGAGAGTCGACCAGCATACACCACAGCAGTGGAGACATGACGCCGCCTTGCGGGCAGCCTCTGTTTACCCCCGCCATAACATAGCGGCCACAATCCGCATCCGCAACCAACGTTATATTCATTAGCATTGCTTTAATCCACAACACCAATGGTTCGTCTACTCCGTGTTGTCTGGCGGAGCTGCACATGCTATCAAAAGTCGCATTGTCAAAAGCACCCTCAATATCGATGAAAATGCCCATCGCGTATTCTTTTCTGTCAAGCGCGCCTTCAATTCTACCAAATAGATTTTGGAGCGCAGTATCGCAGGACTTTTCGCGTTGATAGGCATGTTGCATCTGAGATAGTGGGTGCAATCGCAAAGCAGTTTTGCGCACGTGAAGCTCGACCAGCCTTTCCATGCTTTTCAGCAAGAAGGAAGTCAGACTGATTGGTCTGAAGCTATTGGCGAGCGAGTAGTCACTTCTGCCAATTTTTGGTATAAATGCCACTCTAACTGTACGCCAGGGTGTTGGAATGTATGCCAGTGCTAGGACAGCGGTGAAGATTTTCTTCATAGTCGGCAGCAAGTGGTTTGTACATTGTTGCAGCATGGCTGGGTATATTCCGTCCGTACCAGGTGACTACTTGAAGCCGTCAAAAGACGCAAAGGCATATTTAATGGCCTCGTCCGTTACCACGGCCTTCGCAATATGCCAGCTACGCCGAGTTGTTTGTCTTGGCTCACCCAAAGTCTCGGTAATCGGGGCTGGTTGTGAACCAATTGTAATCTGGTTACCCGGAAAGTGAGACTCCAGCAGATAACTAAGAGTTTCCGCTTTCGTCTCAGTGAAGGTGCCATCAAGTTTTCTAAGTGAGTCCAGTTTGGCTGGTTTGCCCTTTTTCAGAACTTTAACCAACCTACTAGTTTCACCCAGCGTTTCAATCTTTTCGCAGAAATTCTTATAAGAAGCACTTTTCGATACCCGAAATAGCCTCTTATATTCCTTCTGCTTCGATCGGTAGAGATTCCAGTCTGTCTCCAAATCAGTCTTGAGTGACCTATTTAGAAGCTTTCTAGCTTCTCTTCGGATTCTTTGCAGTTCCGAGCTCCACCAGGGAACCGGTGTTCTGCCAGGGGGTTTACTTACTGGACACGTCAGTTCGAAACAGCTAGTAATGGCACTATTCAGGTTTTGAACAGCATCCTCTACCTTTTGTCTCGTCCTGAGTTTGGTTAGAGTTTTTAGAGTTTTTCCCATTTCCTCCCTGAAGCGTATCCAGTTGATTTTTCTTGGATTCCTCCTCTCCTGCAAAGTTATGGCTTCGCATTCGATTTTGAATTCGATATATCTATGATCTGAGAGGGATGCCTCCGAAGAGACCCTCCAGTTGGTAACCGCCTTAAAGTATCTATTTGATAAAGTCAGGTCGATCACCTCCTGTCTTCTTGACGTCACAAAAGTTGGCTGCGAGCCAACATTGTTGATAGTAAGATCAGATGATAGAATGAAATCCAGGAGGTGGTTTCCTCGCATGTTGCATTTGCTGCTGCCCCAAACATTGTTTTGAGCATTGGCATCACAGCATATAACTAGGCCCATCTTCCTGGTGTCGCAATAGTCAATGAGTTCAGCAATTGCCCTCGGGGGTGGAGGCACTACCGAATCATAGGGGAGATAAGCTGATGCTACGACGAAGGTCTTCCAATTTCCATTCGTTTCGTAGCTAATGGCTGCAGCAACCAAATCTTGGCCACAAAATTGTCCAAGCTTAGTCGCTGAGAGAAGGTTCGACACAGCAAGACAAGCCCTGCGCCTTTCGGACCGCTCGTCACAGAGAATCGTGGTGCCACGAACACCTTCAAGGCCACAGATGCGATTTTTCTCACGCATGGCTCCTGTATGGATGTTATGTGGGGTTTTGTACTCAACCCGGAAAGCTTCTTGCTGATTAGAGCAGTAGCAGCCTTCGAATGTTGAAGGTTAATCTGGGTAAATATAATTACCGTGTTTTTCTTCGCGACAGCCAATTTCTGTCCACTGGTGCTGCAAACATTGCTGATTGCAAAAAATGTTTCATCCAGATTTTGTGCGCGGGGACCTCCATGAGTTAGAGGTATTACAGTGGAAGGGAACGCAGAAGGTGCGTACGCAGTTCCACCGGTAGGAGTGCTCGAATCCTTCATCCTCCGTTTATTCCTGTTCGAGCTATTGGAAGAGGAGGCAGCGTTGGTTTCAATCCGCGGGTGCGTTTCGGTTGGGGTAACCTCTGCTCACCTGCATCTCTCAGCCGTCGCCGCCGAGGTAGTGCAGCGCTCAGCGCTTGCGCCTTCAACTGGTTCAGTTTCTTTGCGCCGAGCGATTGCCGCCTTCATCTGTTTCCTCTTCCGCTGGCTCTTAGACAGAAGCCCACCGGTGCGTACCGCTTCTGCAGCCCGTTCAACCTGTCCGGTTTCCTGGGCCTCATCAGCAACAACGCAACAATCAGCTACCTGCCTATTTTAATGAAGATTAAGCGTATCAGGTTGAACCAGCTCCTAAGTCAACGCCTGTACAGGCGGGGGGAGTTGGTAGTATGTTGGTTGGGGCCACCAGAATCCTTGCCCCGACCGCGGTCGTTAAGACCACGGGTGGATTTTCGCTGTTGCGAGTGCCACCTGGAGTAGACATAACCTTAGGTTGTTCCTTCATACTTTTCCTTTTGGTTTGGTTCGCGGTAGGGCATTCACAGCGAGTAAAGCGCAGCCTGCATGGGCGCAGACCGTAGTCTATTCCCATACAGACATCGCTTACATCTCTGCTATAACCCTACAACCTCGGATAGCGAGCGTATCGTACCGAGGCTCCCCTATGAACCACCTGGGGTCGCGCCTGGTGGGGAACCACCCCCCAGTATGGATTTTAGTCGCCTCTTACGACCGGCATGCCTACCTCGGTTAAATTCTAACCCCTACCCCGAAGGGGGGTTTGGATTTCAGTCGCCTCTTACGACCGGCATGCCTACTTCGGGTAAATTCTGACCCTTATCCCGAAGGGGGACGCATTGTGGCTAGTCAAAAATGGAGTCACATAGCGGACAAGGTAATATCAGACCCTGTGCCCCGACGTAAACAAAAAGACAAATGGACGATGTTGAAATTAAGTAGATGTCAGAATCGACATCCTGTCAAGATATTGCCTTCTGTGGAGTCACGCCAAAAGAATGGGGCTCTCAGAAGCGGGCACAAGTAAATATTGCAATTATATTTGCGTAACGGAAAGCCTTACGCACAAACTTTGTGAATGCAAGAGTATCGCTCGACATAGAAGAATACGCCTGGCCTATTATTTCTTTGATTGTCTAGAAGAGGTAGCGTTGATTGACTGCGACAAATTATTGAGTTTTCGTAGGGAATTTATTTTACGAAGAGGTTTAGGATGAAGTTATAGTTGGTTCGAACTGCATGATTGGACTTTAGGTATGACTCTATCGGAAAGCGCCATTGATTTTATAATTGGCGTCGAATGTCAATTCGGTTTTGACATTTATGAAGCAAACAGAACTAGAGTTTGTGGGAGTAAACAATGAAACGCTATACTCCCGAAGAATGCCGAATAATCATTATAGAGAAAAACTTGAACGCCCAACTAAATATTTAAAAAACCCATTAATTTTGTATTCTGTATCATATGTAGATAGGGAATATAGGGTCATATCTTCTGGCATACCCTGTAAGTACCTACTTGTAGATTCAATTTCAACAATGTAGGCTTGTCGGGGTCTTCTTTAGATATAGAGGCGGCTTCCACGCCCCCTTCTTCTCCAATCCTAATAATGTTTTTTTTCTAGCTTTGTTGGTAATGAAGTTAGATGGAGATGAATTCGGCCTGAATAGGTTCCTATAAGGGTGTGCCAAATACTGCACAACTTGCCTTTGCATTATCCTGCCTAACAATATTATACGAGTAGAAGCAAGCCACATCTGGTTTATCACATCTGGTTCACACATCAACACTTTAACTTCGACTTTGACTTTGACAGGACCGAGAACTTCATCGATTGAAGCAAGAGAGAAAATCCGCTCAAAATGTGCGTTCACACTGAAAGTTTGAAGTTGTCAAGTCTCTAATGAAAGACCCTTTGTAAGCATTTGCATGTTGGGAAAACTGAAAACATCGCCGCAAGGTTGGTAGGATTTGCACTTCAACGTTGAATTTAGGATTTAGATCTAACGTTAAAGTCGAAGTTGAGATTGAGGTGCTTATGTGTACCATCCCATTAAAAAGCTTTGGTTCTTAAACGTGCGGCGTAATCGTCAAAGTTAAAGTCGAAGTTAGGTTAGGTTAGGTTTATGTGGCTGTCGGACTGGCCAACGACACGCGGTTGTTTTCAAGCGGTCCCCCATTTACGTACTAACCGCGCCCAACGTCGTTTTAATTACGGTGATTTGACGAGAACCGATTAACTCGACGTGGTATGGTCGTTGGTTAAAGTCGAAGGTAAGTGTTGATGTGTTTCTACAATTAAACAAATTTACTTATAAGAGATAGAAAGTTTTTCTGTCACTTTGTTGTAAAATCGTGTTGTTGTCAAATTGTATTGCTCTGTTGAGCCTTCAGAAATTCAAACTCACCCAGTTAAAACGAAGAATCACAACAGCTTACGTCCACAACCAAATATGTAATTTTCGCGTGGTCGCAAATGGATGGCGAATTGTTACAAATGCATTGCGTGAGTGTTCAGATATTTGCGACTTTCGTAAATCGTCTGCTTAAAGCATAAATACTGGAACTGTATAATCATTCTTTATTGATTTTCCCACTCCAATTGAATTCACCATACAACCGCTATGCGGGTGCTTAACAACAAACTGCGGACATCTCTTCGACTCATACAGCGGACGGGTCTCGGCCTCAAATGCAGAAACTTAGGGCGCCACTATACCGCGTAGAGTGCAAATTCAACAGGTCAAGTTTAGTTTATAGCTCGGTTGGTAAAAAAATACCTTACTCTTAAACCAAAAAGCCACTAAAAACTTCATATCATCTGGATGGGTGCTATAGAAAAATTTAGTTAACTGTTTAAACCGGTTTTTTCGATGGAGCTACATCGTAGGATTAATATAGCTTTATAATCGCACATTGAATAAAATATTTACTAATTCGTGTAAGTCTGGATATGCAAGGTTTTGAAAACAAGATTTAAAGATTCGTTCAGTCTTACTAGAGCTGTGTCAATCGTTCAAATTTAATGATCGAATCGTTCAAGTATTGGTTGAAAAAATGATTCGGTCATTTCAATCAATCATTCAATCAATCAATGACAGATGGGACATGGGAGTATTGTATTGCTCCATTCAATTTCAATACAATCAAAAACTCCAATCATCATTCGTTCAATTTAGTTTCGATAGAGACAGATACATTCGAATGGATTGTAAGAGTGAATACACTCAATAACAACAAACTGCTGATTGTATATATAGATACCAAAATGCCTTTGAATAATTAGGAAATGGAGGTTATTGCACAGAAGCGATATTTTTGTAGAACAAATATAAGTTGGTAAAACGAAATAAGCCGAAATAAA
This sequence comes from Portevinia maculata, assembly GCA_949715645.1. Classification (NCBI taxonomy): domain Eukaryota; kingdom Metazoa; phylum Arthropoda; class Insecta; order Diptera; family Syrphidae; genus Portevinia; species Portevinia maculata. The sequence continues at coordinate 252,932,576 of OX454525.1, read as the reverse complement.
TAAAAATATTTTGATATATTAACACATTTATTGGTTCAGTAGATAAGAAATCAGTAATAAAGAAATGAGTTAGTCAGAACAGAACAAAAGTATTGACTCGATGAACGATTGACTTCGGGCATTGTGATTGTAATCACCAATACGTTATTGTGATCGGGTCAAAAAGATCGAATCAATCACGATTGACACAGCTCTAAGTTTTAACCAATCCATTCGAAACTCGAGACAAACTTGTTTACTGATGAGCCTACTGCGCCCACTTAAGGCGGATTTACCTGCCCTTATTTCCACCTGGAACACGCTTACACAGTAACTGACAAAGCAGAAACGATTGATTTTTAATTTTTAATCCAGTGTCGGACAGTTACCTTTTGGATTCAATGTGAGTAAAATCAAATAAATAAAACACTAAAATCTGTCCGTAGGTTGAAGGAAAGCTACTAACAGGGCGAATGACTACTTAAGAAGCGGAAGTGTCTTTACTGCCTCCAGAAAAATCTAAGGCCTGAAAGCTACCGATTAGCCTTTGGCGATGTCACCATAGCAAAGACAGATGCAGCAATAACTGTGTATAAGGAAATCCCAATTGATAGGTTAACAAACGAATGATTTTAAGTGCCACCGTTAAGAAACATTTTTCTTCAGCTAAGTCTTTTAGCATATCACAACGCCCAGTGCAAGAGCACAAATTCCCACAAAAACTCGATCAACATTTACACAAAAAAAATGTTTTCCTACATTAAATGCTCTGTTAAATTTGCGCAAAAGTTTACCTACTCTACTACAACGGCATATATGTACAAGAATATTCACCTAGAAAATCGACCACGCAATCTTTACCGGCACCATTAGTAGGTACCCGTAGATCGTAGTAGGTACGGTTCAGTGGATCATAATGGATGGCAAAGTATTTGCATCATATCAGGTAACACCTTCGTCATGCAACAACCGCCCATCCATTCATCTATCCGTGTGCGGCAACTGACATAAGGTGTTGCACAAGCTTCTGTACCATCGGCTGACAGCGTCCGCATGTCTATCTTCAACATAACTTACTCGTAGATTTTTAATTCTTAAGAAGGAGTGCGCTCGCTACAATAACGTTGCTACAATATTATAGTTTTCACTTTCAGCATTTGGCGCCTTGTCGTGATAACAGGCACTTTTCGACTCGCAACTCCACTCATCAGGATACATTTTGAAATTTAACCGCACTCTCGAGAAATATAATTAAAACAAATAAACAATTAAACTACAATATTGGGGTGAAGTGCATTTTGAACGAACCTTTGGATATAGAAAATGTAAATTCAGATGCACGGAAGGACCTCAAGGTAAACGAAATGAAACGAAACACGAAGAACAACCTGGGACAGGTGCATGGCGATTATTATTAAGTCGTTTGTAAAGAACTTCGGTCAGGATGGCATGGAATACGACTCGCGCCACGGATGCACAATGCAGTCCAGTTTTCTTGTCTCAAAGGCAGGTGGGATGTGCCACCGCTACCGCCACGGCCACATAAATTCAAGAAGCCCCCTTCGCATAGAAGACAAAACAAGACAACAGTCAAACAAAAACACATTCACCCCGTAAAAGATGTTTTTTTTTTTCCTGTAGATAATTTCTCCATTTAGTATGATTGATTATCCCCTCTTTAGAAAGAAAGGAAGCAGGTGAGATTAACATGGAAAAAAGAAGCCAACCTCTAATAGACTCGTTAAATATACTGCAAGACCCTTTTTATATTTTCAACCCCTAAATATAAATGGAAAAGGTTACCATCCTTAAGTACCAATCACATTCCATTCTAAAGCGAGAAAATGTATCAAATCTCCTGCCGACTAATCCGATTGCGGAATTGATCTAATATAAGAGATATGACATGCCTAATGGCCATGAGAATTATGCGATACGGCAACAATATGCTTGGTGTCAGGATAAATAGATGAAGGGGGTAGTTCTCATTCTCAGCCCATTGATGTTGTACGCATTCAATAGTAGGTATGCCATTCCACAATCAAAATTGCAATCGTTTCCCAAGAAGTGTCTGACAGAACTTTGTCCATCAAGATTGGCAAGAGATGTTAAACACTGATAAAAGGTGGCGGACACTCTTTTACTTTTCCGAATTGGGTGTTAAAAGTAATTCATTTGACTAATTGAACCAAGTTGAACCAACGAAATGTAGGATGTCATGTATGTAGAATGCTCTTCCTATATCAGGAGGATCTACTCGCTTTTGTAGGTACATAATATTCGTTGATGGTGGGTTTGTTTTGTCTCTAGTTATAAGGATCTTTTCGCTTTAGGTTTATGCATTAACTAATGAGGGCCGCCTCTATCGAGATGGCATAGATTTTCTTGTGTCAGACTCTTTTGTTTGTAATCACCTTATTCAGGCAGAAAGATACTTTTTTTATTCTTTTGGTATAAGAGCTGGGTACCATCGTCTTCCCATTTTGTGTTTGTTTGAATATAATCCTTCAAGGAGTCTTTGCATCTATTCATTGCATATTTATAGGATTTTTAAGCACCAGAGCGATGGTGAAAAAAGGGTTGAAACAACCCCTAAGCAAGGAGGAGACAAACCCAAGCCAGTCGGTCGATAGGTAAAATATTTGATAAAATGGACGTTTACATAGGCTGAGGTGTTTTGCATAGACAATGCCTCTGCGCACCCAGATGGCTCACGAGTAGATATGCATGCGTATGTACTCGAAAAACGATTATCACTGCACTTTCATCAGCAAAAAATAAAATTGTATTCACATTTTATTTACCTACTTATGTATGAAGAGGGTCAGGAAATTAAAATAAGGGAAGCAAGTACCTACCACCTATATGTACATGTATGCAGTATGCTTGACGTCACACCTAAAGCAGCTGCCAACTTAACTTAAAACTAGTTGACATCCTCCCCGAGGGGTGCTGTCCGCAGATGATATTTCGTGAAACATACTATGTTCAAATCTAAACCGAAGAGTAGTGTACGTTTACCGTTTTGTATATATTTTTTTTTTTTTGATACCAATCCAACCAGCAGATAAAACACATAATACCGAATGAAAGCCGATTAATTATGTGGTTCACGTAAAAAGCATTTATAGCTCCGATTCTAACAATGGTCAACGCGGCTTTAGGCTTTGCGGTGGTCAATGCTTGTTTGTGTGCAAGTTGGTTGTCAAATGAGTCTTCACTTATAGCAAAAGGAACAGCAGCGGCAAGTAAAGCAGCAGAGTGTTGCTATAAAAATGTTCGGCAACGTTTGATCTCTTAGCCGGATCGTTGAGTCTATAAAGCGAAAAGCAAAATGTAATTGTTTGCAGTGCAATTAACGCGACAATGTCAGGAGATGCAAATTTTATTTTCTACACGGCTATGCTGGAATTTACATTTTTTCCCTCAGCTTTTGGTTTTATTTTTATTCAATAAGAGTAGCGCATAGAATGTCATAAGATTGTGGAAACTGGGTTTTAAATTCTTTTGTTATAGGTGCAAGTTATTGTTTGGCTTAAGAATTAAGGAGGCGGTTTTGCATGGAGGCGCTTTAGAAAGAAACATATTTGTTGACGTAATTCTTATACTAAGTCCATTTTAAACAAGTTCGAAGAAGTCTTTTTGTTGGTCAAATGGTGTCTCATGATTGGGTGTCCTATTCTAGAACCAACAGCCGAAACAGAGCCTGTAGCCTAGTTTCTCCCGACAATCGTGTGTGTGAAGTTATATATTTGCCACACATGAAAGGGTGACCAACTTTCTGCCGGTGCCGTATGGCGAATTTTTGGAAGCTTATACTCTTAGATATTTGTCTGACTTTCGCAAAAGATGGGACAATAGAAGCTACTTTAAGGTGTTGCATGTTATTCGAACCTCGGACTCCTCGGTTAATTGTCCAACGCACTAACCATCAAGCCACTACATCCATAAAGTCACTATTTGGTGAGGCTTATACGGAGGAATGGCGTTTGGCCCATATTTTTGGCGAATTGGGTTTGGAGAACACGCAGCACAGTGTTTCAAGGCCGATCCTTTTCTCGTTTTGGCCATTTGCGCTGACAAGCGAAATCGCCTGATTTGACTTTTCCAGATTTCATTCTTTGTGTTAGGGCCTTAGGGGTCTATATGAACGAGCAACAAACCTTTGAAATTTTAGAGGAGAATATCCAACCAGAAGTGGAGGATTAGTCGATAAAAGTTTTGAGAAAAGTAACGGAAAATATTGTGGAACGAGTCAGCTAAGCAGCGAGTTTATAACTTCGAAGTAGCTTTGTCTACCTGGGGTGTGCGCTTTTCAGTGAACTGCCATTAGCGCAGATATCAAGCATAGAATTTCTTTAGCCAATGATGCAACAATGAGCCTTTGTTCAAGACGTTTAGCATAGTTTTTAGTAGAAATTCGTAGAAAAGTGAATAAGGTCAACGGCTGATGAAAATACTCTTTTGCGCTTCGAAAGAAAAATTCTGTGACGGTGAAACTGGTAACAAAAAAGAAACTTGGAAAATATGCCAACTGGCTCGGTAGTAAAATGGAAGAGCAAATATTGTTTAGAAAAAAACAACCCTTTCACAAAGCAATACAAACATTTGGCCTAATTTTACGTCACCATTTCAGCATTGAGGAATGAAAATCCACTGATTTCAGCTTAGCCAAAAGGAAGGTGTGATGCACTCTACCCAAGGCTTTTGCAAAATCTGTGAAGAGTACTTACATCAAAATGAAAGCTTTGCTAAAGACTATTAGCTAAGGTTAACAAAAACGGCATACGCAGTTTAATGTCGCGACGAACTTTACCTAAGCCTTGACATCTGACACATTTTTTGAATACGAACCTAGGTAACTACAAATTTCATGAAATAATGTAATACTAAATAAATTGACAGTTAGTAGTGGATCAGCTCGCTAAGCAGATGTGTGAACTATGACGCCAAATTTTATTTCTATAAATTATTCATGACTCAACACTTAATGCAAGACAAAACTTTGTCAAACTCGTCATCGTTTTCAAGAAGGAGTGTTTGTCAAGCCGAATTGGAGGCGAAGAAATTGCTACAACTTGTGCTTCCCAAGAGTCCGTTCGACGTTCAATTTGGATGGCAATTAAAAAAAAACAAGAAAGCCACACATATTTTGAGTGGTATTTTTTTTTGTGACACAAGACACAGGTTCGTCCAGTCAAACAGCCGCCAAGTAAGACAGAGCGTATTTATTCCTGCAATCCGATGAATTGTCTTCCGTCGCAATGCGCGATGCCAGAGCAAGTCATATTTTTCTCCAATTGATAGTCCATCATTGGATGCGATTATAAATTCAAATGTGTCATGTTAGTCTGACAGCTTTTTTCGTGCAATTTAATTTGTTCGTTCGCCTTCGCCCTGTAACTGGCGGTTGTTGTTGTTTTCCCTTGAGAGCGGGACAAAAAGTGACAGTGGTAGCCTATACTATTGGCCTGAGAAAACATTCAAAGAAACTGGAAACCCTGACAGAAACAGAAGGATGCGCATTCACTCATCTTTTCAAAAACGCTTTCCGTTGTGTCGCTGACCAGAAAAACATAAGAGAAACAAAGTCTCCAAGCGGCCACTACTACCACCACCACCACCCAACTTGTGATGTTCATTGTCGTTCGCGGTTGCGCGAGCGCACCAGCCGCCCCATCATCACGATGATAAATTGACTAGCGATTGCTATCGAGATGCTGAGATGCCGCTGTGGCTGCTGTAGCTGCTGCTGTTCCTGATGTTGCCGTGTGCATATACATGTACGAGTATGTGCTGGATATACTGCTGTGCGCCTCCATTTCCCGTGTTCCACGGTATTCGCAGAATTCATTCTTGTCCTCGCAGACAATCAGGCTGCAATATGACTGCTACTCATACCGAGTGTGTTTGGGGAATCATCATAGGACTCACCATAGCCCGTAATCAAATATTCAACGTTTTGGGGCAAATGTGTCGTTGATAGTGTCCAAAGAGCCGCCTGTGCGCACAATCGCACAGATGGAAGCTTGCACAAACATTTGCAAAAAGGACCTCCTTGGAATTTAGTTTTGCTTGGCGACTGCGACATCCTTTCTTTATCTCTCACGAAATTGTCCGCCGTGATGCGCATAATTTAATAAATAAATTATGATTGTTGCCCTTTTTGGTGAGCCTGGACGCCTTTGTCCCTCTGGAGGTATCAGGTATGGTATCATTCTGATTGTCCGCGCTCTCTCATGTATTTATGGATTTATTCCAATCGATGCGGGCAGATCTGGGCTTCTCGCGTGTTTTTTGATAAATGTACCAGGATACGCGTTTATTTTATTATAACGCGCCGCGCACACACATTCTCTTTGGCCCATTATACAATAAATGTCAACAGGATCGATGGTGGTCCAGACTACTCACTAGGAGTCTTTAGGAATTCCAAATTTGACGATCTCACCAGCCCGGACAGGGCGACAGTATGAAAAGGCGCTTTCAACATTTTTCGTTTGTTTGCTGTTTGTTTGCTGTCATATCCCGTAAATTAAATCGATCGCGAAGGTGTGCACGGTTCGTTCGGTTTTTGGGACACACGCAGACGCAGCAACTGCAAGAGACACACAGCAAACAAAATCGGACATAAATGTAGCAAAATCAACTTGTACGACGAGCAGAATCAATGTGCGCGATGCTTTATCTTTTAAATTTTGTCTCGTCTTTGGTTTGGAGGATTTTTTTTATAAGGGTACGCGTGCGCACGCGTAAGTATCCAACTCAAATTTAGCGTGTAAACGCGATTAACAACGCCTTGCCACAGCTCGGAACGACACAACGATCAAACGCGATTTTTATTATTACTTTTTTTGTTTTTGTGCGCTTTCCTTGCGTTGTTGCTTTCCTACCAATGTGCGGTAGGACGGATGCGAAAGCGCGAATCTCTTGCGGATTGGTTAACAAGCTGTGACGCGCAATATTTAACGCCATGAAAAATTATGATCGCGACGATCGATTACGTTTTTGAAATATGATCACGAACTTTTCTCTCGCTCGTTCTTTCTATCTTGTCTTCGTATTTTGTATATCGACGACGATGACGATGACGACGACGCCTCCTTGCTACAATTGGAATTAGGATAAAAATAAGAAATGACCAAACGAATACATGATGTATTCGGTGTGATCTTACATCGATCCGGCGCGATCAAGTGAGGTGTGTGCGCGCGGTACTCATTGTGATTATTAGTATGTTGAGCGTTTCCCTTCGACTTTGAGTGTGGAAATAATAATAAAATATAATAACACATTGGACATGGACACGGACGAGACAAAGAGAGGTCCTCTTTGCGCGGCTGAGACAAGGGCGAGAGATATAAATCGGGAGTCTGATGAACCTCTGCCATTCCCAGGCCATCGATTATTATAGTGATGTGCCCTCCTCATCAGCAATTCCATACTGTTCGCAATCAAAAATGACTCTGAAGCTAGAGGGGGGCGAGGTGGGTTTTCTTCTTATTTGACTGCCACCTTTTTCTGTTGATGGCAATCTTGCTTGCGAAAACGTCGATTGAATCGTTCTCATAGATATTTCAAACTTTGGATTCAAAATTCGAAAATTCAGATACATAAATGAATGAATTCTCGAATGCGGGTTATACGGAATTTTATAAAAAAAAAACTCTACCACCTACGAACCTGTGCAAAACGGAAGAGAGATATAAATCAACCAGTCCGGCGTGTAGTTTTCCCCCTTCTTTTGGGGTCTCTTTCAGTTTTTTTGCGATAGGTGCATAAAACTATCCAACCGGCTGATGTAAGCATCTACATATGTGTACTTTGCAATTGCTATTCCTATTTGTTTATTCCTTTGTTAAGGTAGTGTGTGCGTCGTATTCTCATTCACACACTCCACGGCCAACTCTTTTACATGACAAAACGGAAGATTTGAAGCCTTTGCTTCTGCTTGGGCAAACCTGTTCCCAAATTGGATATTGAGAGATTCCTATATGCAGACTAGGATTGTAGTTACCTGTTTTTGGTGGATTTCTGTTTGAAGATTGCATTCAATTGAAATCTATTGGATCCAGTTGTATGTATCAATTTACGGGCTCCAGTTAGCAATCGATTTAGCTCCCATTTGGACTGATGGTGTTCTCATATTTCACATGATGTAGGTAGGTACACAGGTAGTTGGAGGGCAGCAGTGTTCATAGCTTTATGGCGATTCGATGTGAAAAGATGAGTGGAAAGAAACTGTGTAATGTGGACTGTTTAACTCATACCATTGGCCAGAGATGTTAAAATAGATGCCTGATTCCGACGAAAGTTAGTCTTTTTAGACTGGTAAGTGTTTGGAAAAAAAATGATTAAAAAAGTTGTCCCCGAAAATCTGTCGCCCTATCAGTCTAAATCTTGGATTGCTCTGCTTTTTTTCATTTGTGCAACTGTCATCTCGATAGGTATTCGACAAGGTGTTCTGTTCAGAAAAATGTGCGTGATTTCATTTAAACATTATTATGAATATTGGTTACTTCTTTTATGTGCTCCTTTATTTCTCCTACATAGGTTGGGTTAGTTAAGGTAAGGTGGCTGAGAGGACGTGAGCCCAGGCACACTTAGACCGCAATTTCGAGCCATTGTGATACCGCAAAAAAGGGGTGGGGGGATTGTTCCTACTGGGATCCCTGTAATTTCCTCCTATGAGGTAGTGGTTGTAGTGGGGAGATACTCCTGAGAGGGTCAGGGTATGCAGCCTGGCTGCAGTTCGCATAGGTTGCGATGTGTCCTACATAAACGGAATGAGAATATCACTGCAGCGAACCCCAAAACACAGCGCTTATCGTAAAAGACTACAATGGGGAGAAATCACTTATAGGTAAATTTAACAAAAAGGTGAGCCTAGCGACACATTTAGAATCTTGAGACTCTCCCACAAGTGTGCATGTTGACACCACTGCAGATCACCGGTATCGTAAAAGAACGATCGATCGATAATCGATAACAGGAGCATGCACGTATCGAAATCATGAAAAAGAGGCAGGCCTAAAAACTCATGGATCATACAAATTTAATAACACCAGCTTTGTTTTTTTCCAAAGTGATTCGAAAAGGTGAAGGCTGCCGATGTTTATTGAGGTCAAGCCGGCGAACCCCACAGGCGGAACAGTAGGAATTGGGTTAAGTGGAAGTGTTATGGACTTATGGTCCCTTTAATTCTGATCATAACTTCGCTGTTAAGAAAGGAGAAGATTTGATGTGCTTTCATGGACGTTCCAGTGCAGTCTTTGATAAATGCTTTAATAAATTCAGTTAGCAGTTAGACTTTCTTCAATCAAATCTAGCGCTTTAGCTTGAAAATAGGATTATAGAGTTTAAGTTATCGCGCCCAGCTTTAGAAATTCCATTCGGAAACAAATAAAGAGGCATTAACCTGTCCATTATTACAGGATCAATCGATTTTTGAGCAGTCCCTACAGATAGGTATATGGCAATGAATATTTTCTATGACTGTTAGGAAAACACATTAATAAACCGATCGTCTTGATGGACTTGCGAGCTTTCTATTGTGGAAAAGAACTTCTTCGCATGGGCTGTATTTATGTAATTCGATTTGTCATTTACTACAAATTACTATCATCTTCTGGCATTTCGCAGAATTATTTGATATGAACTGACACCTATTACGCTCAATCGGAGTATTTGTCGGTTTTGAAAACAATCCGAGTATCAAATAAGTGAAGAAGTTAACGCATACTTCCAATTTTGATCCGTAATTATCGGATTAAAGAATTTTGATACTCGGTGAAAAAATCGCGAGTAAATGTTGCTGACATTTTTTGCTGCGAACGTTTGTATTATGACCGAAAAGTATCTCGAACGAAAATAAATTTTAACAATAAAATAAGTCAGAAACCAACAAGCACAACCAAAACATACAAACACGTAACAAATGGCATAGTATATTGTCCATACACTTTGAGAATGGAACCAAATGGATCATATGAAAACTACATGACGAAAAACTGTTGAGGAAGAGTTACAGCAACTTAGAGAAGAGTTGAAGTGTTACCCATATTATTGTAAACGGATGGAGGTATCCCAATTTGGTACCATCGCCTTCTTAGGGCGAGTAAAAGTGGCGGTACATCGCCAATAAAAATATAAAACTTACATATAAGGAAAGTGAAATAAGGCGAACCGAAATAGGGCCATATTTGAAAATATTTGAAAATATGACCTTATTTCGCTTTGCGGTACTGAAAAAAGCCATGTTTCAACATATGGCATTATTATGGGAGGGAAGCATGCAGTGTAATAAGGCCAATCGTTAAAATTTGGCCTTATTTTGTTTTTACAAAGCGAAATAAGGTCATAAGTTTAAGTAATGGGTGAATTTTTAAGAAAGATATTGTCTTCATGCTTCATGCTCATCACAGTTTTTTACGTGTCTTTTAAGGATTTTATCGAAAAAATAAAGTTTTTAGTAAAAAAAAAAAACGCCCCTTGAAAGTGGGAGTTTCAACCAATTTTGAATTAAGGCATTGTTAAGAACGACTTTATCTACATACTTTGCGAAGAATATGACTTTTATTTGCATTGATTCCTTTAATAAATCTCGAATACCTTCAGTATGCGGATTTTAAAAATATTTTAAACTGAGCATTTCTCGTGCCTAGGGAGTATGTATTCCAAATTTTAGCTTTCTAGTGAAATAGTGGACGACAGAGGGCGGATTATTAAAATCTTAGTACTTTTCATATTGGGCCCCTAGAGAGTATAATGTTCTAAATTTCAGCTTTCTAGCTCGAATTTTAGGGTCTCAAAATGTACAACGCACGGACGGATGGACGGACATGGCAAGATTGACATAACTTTCGATGCTGATGAAAAATATAGCCCCCTTTAGGAGTCTACGAGCAATCTTAACATGTTTTACAAACTATAAGTCAAATTATAATACCGTTAGAATAGGGTAAGGAAAAGAGAGCTGAAGTGATCTGAGAAATTATGCCAGAAGCTGTAAACGAAGTCGCGAAGTCATGCGCAAGAATTAAATGAGGGTTAGAAAAATTTAAAATTTCGCTTGGAAGAAACTACTTTAATCTGAATTAAAAATAAACTTTGTTGCAAAGCCATAGCGTCGAAGTGTCGACGTTTCTTGGGTTTTATTTTCAAGTCATATTTTGTGGACAAATCTGGCTTGACATGTCAAGGAGTTCGCAAATAAACGAAAGGGTGTAAAACACTTACATTGAGAAATAAGCGTTAACGAGCAAATTTATCGCCTTTGGGGAACGGAAAGACGGCTTGTAATCGTAGCTTTTACATCCACTCAAAGTCACGCAAATTGGCGAATTAATAATAATATTAATAATATTTGGTTAGGGTATATTACACTGCGACCTATTGGTCTATTGTGTCCCCTTGCTTGTGCCTCGGAGAGGTGAATGCCCTCGTTCAGAGCCCTCTCTAGATACTTCTTTGTGAAGCGTGTCGAGGTATTGCTCTGATTTATCCTTGGCAGGTCACACTCCTTAGAGCACAGCGTCCAGTCCAGTTTCTTTGATGAATCTGAGAATGAGCTGTGGGTCCATGGTTTGTATGTCCTTGTCTGTTATTTGGTGCCTGCCCAAATGTTTCATCCTTTTGTGGATCAGTGCCCCACAGGATTCCAGTATATGGTCTGGAGTTTCGGCGGTTTCACTGCAGAATCTGCAGAGCCCGTCCTCCGCTATGCCCATTTTCCTCAGGTTTTTTTTTTTGATTGATTAATGTTTATTTAGCTTTATAAAAAAACCATTTTTACATTTTTAATTATAATAATTCATATAATAAATAATTAAATAAATAAATTTTAATTTTTCAATAATTTCTTTTAACAAACATAAGTATTTCATTTCTATATCTGGTAAAATTTGTTTCAATTTTTACAGCATTGGGTAGACTATTAAAAATTTGTATTCCTTTATAAAAAAACATATTTTGCGACCTAAGATTTACGAAAAATTGCACATTAAAGTTATTGTTGCTTCTTAGATTATAAGGTTGAACATCAGCTCTTGTAGTTAGTCTTCTTTGCATATATTTTGGCGTTAAGTTATTTTTTATTTTAAAAATAAATAATAGTGAGCTAAATATAATTCTTTGTTTGATATTTAACCATTTTAACGTTTCAAGCATATAGTTAATTGGTGTGTACCGATTACAATACAAAATTGACCGCATAACTTTATTTTGCAATTTCTGAAGGTTTTCAATCATACCTTTAGTTCCCAATAATAGTATTGTAGAGCAATATTCGAAATGGGGCCTAATTATGGTATTATATATTTTAATAGCCATTGAAATACATAATTTCTTTCTTATTCTGCGAAAGAAACCGATTTTCTTGGATATTTTTGCACATAACTTTTCAAAGTGTTGTTTAAAACTCAAGTTATTATCTATTACAATTCCTAAGTATTTTATTTCTTTTACACATTCAAATTCTTCCACCTGATTAATTTCATTATTTGACGGCAGTAACATTATTTTAGTTTTATCAGTATTTAGTTTTAATTTGTTCATATTGAGATACTTTTTTACATTATTTAAGTCTTCTTTTAATTTTTTAACAGCATTATTAATTTGTTTTTCATTTACATACAGAAGACCATCATCCGCAAAAAATACAATTTGACTATTTTTTATTACTTTTTTGAAATCATTTATATACAAAATATATAACAATGGACCTAACATTGCACCTTGTGGTACACCCAACTCAATAGAGATTGTGTCAGACATTTCGTCATTAAATTTTACAATTTGTTTTCTATTTTCTAAATATGATTTAAACCACAAAAATTCTACTCCTCTCACCCCATAGCTGTGTAGTTTCTTCAATAATATCTTCCTGTCAACCGTCTCAAAGGCTCGTTTTAGATCAAGGAACGCTGCTGCAATTTTAGTACGCTCGTGCAATTTCTCTTTCCAATCGGCCACAACGAAGTTTAAAGCGGACTCACAAGAGTGTTTCCTTCGAAAACCAGATTGCTCTTCCATTATTATTTGATTATCTTCTAAGAACATTTCAAACTGAATCTGCACAACTTTTTCTAATATTTTTTCATGAAGAGGTAACATGTTAACTGGTCTAAATTGTTCACATTTATTCGAATTCGACACTTTTTGTACCGGAACTATCACAGACGTTTTCCAGTTATTCGGAAAAATACCATTTACTAACGAATAATTAATCATTTTAAGTAGGGCTGGGCCTACATAATTGAAACTATCTTTCACCATTTCTTTGTTCATGAGGTTATAGTCGCTCTTATTAGGCATCATTTCTACAACTTTCAACAGTTCTTCTGTAGTATCTAATGTTTTAAATTTAAAGCAGTTTACACTTAGCTCCGCATAGTTGATCCACGGTTCAATTGGAATATTTTCATTTATCTCTTGTACACTTGATTTAAAGTATTGATTGAATTTATTCGCAATCACTTTATTGTTATTTGTTGTTAATTGATCAAATTCAACAGTTTTAAGTTCAGTTTGCACTTTACCCAATACAAGAGTTTGTATTGTTTTCCACATTGCTTTTTGACAACTTGATTCATTTATTTTGTTTCGAATGTAAGTTCTCTCTGTTTTGATTAAACTTTTTTTATATTTATTTCTTACCCTCTTGTAATTTTCCCAATCAATAATAGAGCCCGTTAAAATAAACTTTGAATAGCTCTGGATCTTTTGAGACTTTTGTATTCGAAGATCTTGATTAAACCAACTTATTTCATTATCACATTTTATGTTTTTTTGAACTATAAATTTTTTTATCACCTTTAAAATTTCTTTTTCGAAAATATCACATGTTTGTTCATTCACTTGCGTTGATATACTTATGTTATTTATTTCACTTCGTCTTATGTTTTGAACAAATTGAAAACAGTTATATTTCAAGTATTTTATAGTTTTCTTTTTAACGCTGTTTAGTTTAGTTTTAATATTAATCTTAAATGTAACTGTCTCATGGTCACTTATTTTTAATTTATTATCAACTTTTGCTGTACAGTTTATAATATTCGTAGCTACATAATCTAAAAGAGTCTTAGTTGTTGGAGTTATCCTTGTAGGCTCAGTGACTAGTTGTTTACAAACATTTTCCCGAAAAATACACTCAAGTTCTTTTTTATATACGCTGTTCATAAGCCAATCTACATTAAAGTCACCTAAAATTATTAAATTTTCTTTTCCTTCTAATTCATCCATCCAAATGTTCATATTGTCACAGAAATTTCTGATAGATGCACCGGGCGAACGGTATAAAGTAAAAAATGTAATTTTTTTTTGTTTTTCTCCAATTTCCACTTCCACTATCAAAATCCAAACATTTAATTCTATCTGGCAGTTTCTTAAAACATTTATTTTCCAACAATCTTTCAGATACAATACTATTCCTCCCGTATGAGACGATGTACTTTCACATTTTATTATTTTATAGTTTTTAATATTCACTTCATTGTCACATACCAATTGGCCTAAATGAGTTTCAGTTAAGATTATTAAATCATATTCCTTTTCAGTTACTAACTTTTTGATTTCAACAAAATTATTTGTTAGTCCTTGAATGTTTAGAAGCACACAGTCAAATGATTTTAATTGCTAGTAAGCAAATTTAGACCGTTCACGGCTTATCCTTCTAAGGTAAACTGGGCAGTTGACATCCCGAGCATCATGATTAGGGTCAATCTCCATACCCAAGTTTTCAATTGTTAAAACACAGTTTTTACATTTTAAATTTTCACTTGTACACTCTTGTAATATGTGCTCTTCACTACACTTGGGGCAACATACGTTTTTTGTACAGTCCTTCGCTATGTGGTTGAATCCCCAGCACTTGTAGCATCTTTTTACATTTATTTTATCATATACAGCACATTTGTTCCATCCAATATTTAAGCTTGGTTTGTCTACCTCTAAAACTTCTCTAAATAGCTTGCTATCTGTTTCAATTATTGCATTATATTGCATTTTATTATTAAACCTTTCATAACATTTGACAACTTTCATTGTTCCTTCGATTTTATTTTGTTTTTTTAACACCTCTAACAAATTATTTTCATTTATTTCTTTATCGATTCCAATAACAACAATTTTAGGTGCAACTAATGCTGGAATGTTTACACTATATTTATCTCCCAATTTTTCTTTCAATTGTGACTCGATTTTTCTGGGTGCTCCTTGAGTCTGCAGTGCCCCGTGAGGAGGCCTGTTAGGATTCTTAGGTTGTTTTTGTTAAGGCCGATACAAACTTTGAATCTCTTTTGGTTGTAATTTCCTAAGAGTTTCTTTGCTTGCCTCAGACCTTGGAGGTTGATAAAGGTTTTGGCCTTTGTTTCTTCCTCCAGTCTCCTTAACTCTTCGCGTATAGTGTGTTCTCCTATCCCGCAGAATGGTTCAGGTCCTATGAAGGGTTCCTCTGCCCCTTTTCTTGCCAGAGAGTCCGCTGCCTCATTGCCCGTAATGCCAACATGGCCAGGCACCCAGCAGATGGAGATTCTGTTATTCTTGCCTAGTCTATTCAGTCCTTGTAGGCATTCCCACACGAGTTTTGACTTGATAACGTAGGCGTCAAGAGCCTTTATAGCTGCTTGGCTGTCAGACATTATTGCTATGTTGCAATTCCTGTAGTTTTTCTCGAGGTTGATTCGAACGCACCTGTCTGTGGCACATATTTCTGCCTGGAAGATGCTGGTACAATTGCCCATGGATTCGTAGTGCTTAGTTCCCGGCCCAAACACTCCTGCACCAGTTCCCTCCTCAGTCCTCGAGCCGTCCGTATACCACTTTGTTGTGTGGTTGCTCAGTCCATAACTTATGGATTCGTTGCTCCAGTTCTCCTTATTGCTGAGCTTTATCTGGAAATTCTTCTCGAAGTTGAATTTCCTGATGCTGTCGTCCCTAGGTATGTCAAGAAGTGGGAGTTTTTTGAGTAAGTCACCGTGTTCTTTCGAACCGATGTATTTCCCTCTCCCAATTTCCTCCTTTGCCATCCTAAGGATTGTTTTGTCTGCCTCGTTCATCACCATGATGTGTAGAGGGGTCAGTTCCAATAACACCTCCATGGCTGCGGTTGGGCAGCTACGCATTGCTCCGGTAATGCACAGGCACGCCAGTCTTTGCACTTTGCCGAGTGTCTCTCGCGTTGTGACTAGATTTTTTCGTTTCGCCCATGCTACCGCTCAACCAACGACCATACCACGTCGAGTTAATCGGTTCTCGTTAGATCACCGAAATTAAACGACGTTGGGCGCGGTTAGTACGTAGATGGGGGACCGTTTGAGAACAACCGCGTGTCGTTGGCCAGTCCCATCTACAGAGTTGAGGTAGATAATATACGTGGTATCACAATGGACCTAAATTGGTCTAAGTGTGTCGGCTTCTGCCGACAGCCACATAAACCTAACCTAACCTAACCTATGCTACCGCTCCGTATGTGATCATTGGTCTCACGATTGCAGTGTACATCCATCGCAAAATTGGCGAATTGGGTGCGAAGAACATGAGGTACTAGCAGGACGGTGCAACTCACTCACAAATAGCATGGGCAATAGTATAAATTCTACAGCAAGCGTTTCCCGGTCGCGTATATGGAAATTCTACTTCAGTAGGTGGAACGTACCTTGCGGCGAGGTGTTCGATTATTATTTCCATGCAAAAAAAACATACGTACACGGTTAAAAATTCTGGGGTGTTTTTTAATACGGCCCTCGTATTACAGCCGTATGCAATACATGAATAATTTGTTTTTAATATTCCAACTATATTAAACATTTTTTGTAATAATTTGGTATTAAAATTCAGTACATATCCCACTAAAATGTTTTTTTTAATACTTTTTCACTAAAATTTAATCCTCAAATATTAAAATATAATACATACCTCTATATTATAATCTATTACCATTATTATTGAAAACTTATATTTCAATAATTTGTTTTTTGATTTTAGTAAAATATCTGGTTTAAACTGTCCATAATAAAAAAAATTATTGAAATTTAATATTTGATTGTATTAATATTCAATAAATTTTGTATTTAGCGCGAAACTCTCGACTCAATGCTCAAGAAATACTTTAAAACTCTTCCTTGAATTGAATATCGAGGTATTAAATTTTAATACCTTAACCCTTCAGTATTACATTTTAAGACCAAGGTATTGATTTTTAAGCCTTCAGTATTACATTTTTATATTGAATATAATTTTGTCGAAAGAAAACTCCGTTAGTTTGTTTCAACATGTCGGTCGGCAACATGGAGTTCCTAATGGATAATTTAATTGGGACTTACATTAAAGTGAAAAAAGTGGAAAAAAATACAATCATTTAAAAAAAAAATTAAAAATCAGACGAATGAATCATCTGAATCCTTTGTCGTTTCAAATGAAGATATCCTTCTTTCAAGTAAGTAATAAATAGCAAGTTTAAGTGCCATATATTTATTTCCTGGAGAGTGCAAACCGTGCTAATTTATTTAAAATTTGTTTTTGTTTTAGTCTTGGAAAACGAAGAACTGGTGAACGGATTTACTTTGAAAGATCGAGACGGTGTGCTGATTCCAGTGGATTCCTTGTGCGATATAGTGCGGCAGTATTCAGGTTGTGCCTGCTTCCTTGTGGTTCATGACACTGCTGATTTAGAGCCTCCTAATGAAATAAGTGAAAATTTGGAAAAAAAACAAGAAGCAGCAATAGGGAGCTCTCTTCTTTTATACAAAGAAGTAAGTACCTTTTTCAATAGTAAGTTTAATGTACCTACGAGTATATAAATAAAATTTTCTAAATTTTACAGGGATTAAAAGCATTTATAAACAAAGGGGCGGGCTACAGTCCGCTTGGGCGAATTTTTGGATACCCTATTCTTATTCCTATCCCTCATAAGTGGGCGTGAAAAAGTCTAAGTATGGTTGAATTGTTAAGAACGCTGTACATTGTATTGTATTGTATTGTATGTGCAGTGGGGTCATCAGTAGATGACAAGCACTTAGACCTGTTGGTACATTGTACTTCGGCATAGGTGCCCGCTCGCTGGTTATTGGCGATTAGTAAGATTCAGTGAGGGAGAACCTGCCAGTAGCCTTGGCAAAGCGAAGAATATTTGCAAGTTCAATTTCCCCCATCTCATCTTCGTTAACGAATTGTTTGCCTATAGTGGTGAGCCTGGTTCTGGCGAAAGCCGGACATTCACAGATGAAGTGAGATGCCGTTTCATTCGCCTCCATGCAGCACTCACATAGGCCCGAGCTCCTAATGTGAATGGTTTTGAGGTGCTCGTTAAGAGGACTGAAACCGGTGACGAGACCAATCAAGGATCTCAAGTCTTTCCTGTTTAGTCCAACAAAAACTTAGCTCTGCTGATTTTTGGACCGTCCACTAGCTTCTTCGAATACCTGCATGAGACCAGGTCATGCCAGTATTCGGAATGTTGTTGGCGTAGAGCCGAATCCATTTCACGTTTGTGGACGGATGAGCAGCATCCTATGGATGGTTGTGGGCCAATGAAGGCTGTTGAAGAGCCCGCTCTTCCGCTCTTTCATTACCCTCGATACCTGTGTGCCCAGGAACCCAGGCAAGTGATACCGAGTTACATCTTCCCAGACGGTTAAGCCTAACCATGGTTTCCTCAACTATTTTTGAGTTGAGAGAGCCAGCCGAACAAGCTTTGATAGCAGCTTGGCTATCTGAGCAGATGTATAAGGTTTTATTCTTAATCCTTCTCCTTAACAGGATATTGGCGGCAGTGGCAATCGCAAAGATGTCTGCCTGAAAAACAGTTGTTTGTCTACCCAAGGCTGCAGATAGATTTATCCGACAGTCTCTAGAGTAGACCCCGGCTCCGGAGATACCGTCAATAAGTGAGCCATCAGTATAGACGATGACATCACCCGGCCTAAAGCCATTTCACCCCTCACTGTTCCATTCCTGCCGTTCAGGAAGGATGACCTGAAAACGGCGCTCAAAGACTTGCTTCATGCACACAGTGTCAAGTGCTCCTCCCCGATGGCCAGGTAGGCTGTCATAGAGAGCTCTGTACCTAGCACCTCTGGCCCCATCGCCGAGATTGACCTGCCGTCCAAGTACTACACACATGCGGTATAGTGATTTTCTGGCCTCACTTTCAGCAAGGAACTGCAAGGGAGGTAAACAGAGCAACACTTCCATAGCAGCAGTGGGAGTTCCTCTCATCGCACCTGTAATGCATAAGCACGCACGGTGCTGTAGCTTCGACAGTTGACGTTTGAGGATGTGAGCTCTAGCCCACCATACAATCGCACCATACATAAGGTATGGCCTAACAATGCACGTGTAAATCCAGTGAACCAGCCTGGGACTAAGTCCCCAGGTTCTGCTGAACATCCTACGGCACTGCCAGAGAATGTTAGTTGCCTTCGAAATCCTAGCAACCAAATGTTCAGAAAAGTTAAGCTTTGGATCTAGAACAAAACCCAGATACTTAACCTTGCTTGATAGCTTTAGTTGAGTGCCCTGGAAGTAAGGCCACCTCACTTGAGGTATTGCCCTTCTACTCGTGAACAGCATCATCTCAGTCTTCGCGTGGTTGACTGACAGAGCTTGCTCGCGGCACAAACTCCCAACACTATTGAGCGCTGTTTCCATCCGCTCACAAAGAGTTGGTAAACCGCTGTACATATTCTGTTATATAACATTTAAAAGATTTTATCAAACAAAAACGAAGCTTTTGTAAAAAAAACGTTCCCTAGATCAAACTTTGGTTTTTGAATAAAATTATTTTATTTAATTGTGCGCGGATTTAAACAAAATTAACACATGAGCATAGAGGAGCCCTATAGAGTATATATAATAAATTTCAGCTCCATAGCTCAAATTTTGGTTTTTCAATAAAATTGTTTTATTTTTTTGTGGGCGTGTCAGTGGGCGGATTTTGAAAATTTTATATCCCGAGCAGTTTTAGGAGTCTAGATCATATATAAAAAATTTCAGCTTTCTAGCTCAAAATTCGATTTTTTTTGCAAAATTTTGGTTTCTTTGAGTTTGTGGGCTTGTCTGTGGGCGGATTTCAAAAATTCATCAACTTGATTATTTCGGGACCCTCGAGAGTATATGGTTAAAATTTCAGCTCTCTAGGCCCAGTTTAAAGGCCTAATTTTTGCTGACGGACGGACGGACGGACGGACGGACATGGCTAGATCGACATTGCTATCGATGCTGATCATAAATATAGTAACTTTTAGGGGTCTACGGGCAATATTAAGGTATGTTACAAACTATGCGTCAAAATTAATATACCCTTAGAATAGGGTATAAAAACAGGGACAGCGGCATACATTTTGGATGAGTACTACCGTACAAATAGCCTAAAGGATTCTTCTCGAAGGGTGTTAGTGATGGCGAAGGCTGAGTACCTGCGCTCAGTAAGTGGGAATTATCCATCTAAGGAGGATAAAATTGTATTTTCTAATGGATTTTACTGCAAAGTAAATTGCTTTCTTTGCCTTGATTCAAACCATTTTATAAAAATTGAAAAAATAATCAAAGTTGAGAATAATCCATATTTTTTATGTACGAAATATGAACAAGAAAGTCTTGACAGCCAAATTAATATGTAAGTAATAACCAAACACTTTTCTTAAAGTTCGATAGTATAATGCTTAAAAAGTCATTCGAGCATTATGTTTTAAAAAATAAAATTGTCATATGAATGATACTTATGTTAAATAGTTTCAGTTATTATATAGTTATAAGATTACTTTGTTCTTCCTTTTAATAAAATAACTTTTTTATAAAAGAATTATTTTTTTTTTTACTTTCAAAGTTCAAGATTAACGATTTGATATTCAAAAGATCTAAGGTATTATTTTGGTAAATATTTTGGGGGTTTGAAGTAAAAAAGAGAATATACACAACAGTTTGGCAACAGCTGAACCTTCCTGCTCAATAGTAATAATTACAATAAATAAAAAAAATCAAGATTTAATTAAATTAAATTTAAATACATACTATGCGAATTAACAATTAATACAATAAAATGTTATAGTATTGAAATTTAATAAATAAGTATTAGTTTTCAATGCTATGTGGGTTCAAAAGTAATCTAATGAAGTCTTAAATAGTATTAAGATTTAATAATCTTGTATTACATTTAAACTCCCTTTGGGCTTAAAACGAATAAAAAAATATTAAATTTAAATGAAAAAATATATGTTTTCAATATCCAGCATATTAAATTCTAATATAAATGCCCTTAAAACCAATACAAGAAGTGATGAATTTTATTTTTTTGGTTTAATTACTAATACTTATGTGGGTTACTATTTAATAATACGAACTTGTTTTTTAATACAAAACAGTATTGAAATTCAATATGTCTTCTATTGGATTTGAAAATTAAATATATTCAAAGTATTACATTTAAATACCATTTTGGACTGGTCATATATGCAACCCAAAAAATATTAAATTTAACGCCAGGATTTTTAACCGTGTATGGATAAGGATTTTCAGAACTTTAAGCGCAAAATGTACAGTACGTTCTAGAGGCATGAGACGAACAAATAGTGTTTGCTTAAGCCGGGTACTATAAGTCCTGAATCGTGAGTCAAAGAGATTACTATAGTGATTTTTTTTAATAAGGGGCAGCGCGTCACCCTAATATATTTCTTCATTATTGAATGCACGAATGCCTGAAGCCATCACTCGATTTGACAGTTTTAGACTTCTATCTTTGTGGTTTTTTGAAGTCACGGGTCTACACAAATAAGCCACATACCTTGGCGGTAGCGAACATTCGACAAGAAGTCGAGAATTTATCTACAAATTTTGAGAAAATCATGCAAAATGGAGTAACACGAGTCTGAATGTGTATCAACTTAACTGAAATCAGATACTGCGACCTAATGGAAATATTTAAACGTCGAGGTCTAAGGCTGGGATTACACAGTCAAAGATGTGTAACAAAATCGTTGAACAGTGTCTTATTTCTTTGATGGAACTTACACAAAACCATTTAATTGTCACATAGCGCGGCTTATAAACAAATTCAACAATCAAAACCAATTTTTTTTTCATTTTCAAACAAATTATATTGCCTTAGTAATTGAGCGCTAGCTGTACCAACATTATTTCTAAAATATGCAGGAAAACAATGAAAAGTACAAGCATAATTACAACAGTCTTCTTTTGACAGTATTTTTGGGATTCCTGAAAGACTGACGGGGAAAATCAATATTTTAGACTTGCTCAGCTTAAAAAGCTTTTCTCTTTCAATAGAGCGTCAAGACATTTTGCATCTCTTGCAAACAGCACGAAAATATGTAATGATACGGCAAAGAATATGAAGAAACTAGAAATTCTAAATGCCTTCAAAAGCTCCACTGAAAAAATGGCTACATAACACCATGCACTCGGTGAAATTTTCCTAGAACTGAAAACAAAAGCGCTGTGCTCATCCTGTAACTCTCCACTGGAAATATCAATATTAATTTCTTGTCTCAGTACAATGCTGAGGACACATTAATAATACATATTTCTGCCAATTGAACATGACTTTTTGTAACCACCACCACCCGGCAAACAGGTAGATCCAAAATCAAATTACTTGACACTGTGCGTCCACTGTTTGTGATTTGTCATTTTAATATTACGTTCTTAATTTTATTGTGCGCTGGAGGGCACAAGCATCGCACCGCAGGGGTACCAAACAGCTAACAATATCAAATGTGGCAGCGTTCATTAATTTCGTGTGCGCAGCTTCCAGCCAGATCGCGCGTATGTTGCGTGTACTCTAATGAAGTCACAGTGGCACAAAGTGTACAATAAATTGACAAATCGTTGGTAATTTATTTTTGCATTCACTTACACATACACACGCACACACATGCAGGTGGATATCCTTCGATGCGCAAAATTTGCTTAGAAATGATTTTCATTTCGATATATCAATTGGTTGGTCAATTTCGTTGTCGAATGCGTAGTAGTTGTTGTTAGTGCATAAATGAGAAGCACCCACATGCATGGCCGACTGCTTATCATTACTGTTACATGGATGCGAATCCTTGTGCGGATGCTGTTGCATATAGTTGATGGTAGCTGGGAGTTTATTTTCATTGATGATGATTTGAAATTAATTCAGTTGGCGTGATGTTCATCGCTTGAGAAAATTGGTGTATTGAGTTAGAACAGTTGGAGGAGGGAATAATTGTTTTGTAATTTGTTCACGCGTTGAATGAATTGAGGCTCTAAGGAACTAAGGTTGCAGTAGTGTACGTGAAGAAAGGAGTTGCTACCATTTGCTTACGTCAGTGTTTTTGAACCCAAAAAGTGGATTGAGTGAATATGCGTTTGCCTTTACCAATTTATTGAATGGTATCCTTGTACATTTGCCCAAATCTATATGCATAAACTCAACACTACTCGTTCACGAACAGGCATTGACAGTAGGAAAGAAGGAAGGAAGAAAGTGTTTTATAAAGAATGCTTTGTTGACAAATGTTTGTTTTATGATATTTTTGATATTTAAAAGGCAAACATAACGGCAGATCTGTTACGGAATTAAATTTTATTCAATGAATTTTTGTAGTTTTTAATAGTTCTACCCCTGTATGGCTGGATCACTTCAACTAGCAAGCAAATCCGTGGTTTGATACGACAGGAGATCACCGGTGTCGCAAAAGGTCGATCAAACAATTTTATCAATCATGCAGGTGCAAATGCCACAACGCCAGCAATTGATCGGCCTCAGTGATAAACGATCTAAAACCACGAGAGCTGGCGACGTCGATTGAGGTCTAACCGTTGAACCCCACAAGCGGACAAGTAGGGATGAAGTAAAGTGGCCGGGTTATGGTCCCTTTAATAACTTCGCTGTCAAAGAGAAGAATATACGTACAAAAATTGAAGTACATTTATTTATTGTGAAACATGTACCAAAATTACAAATGCGCTTTGCGCACATTATGTGATTTCGCCGCAAGCGGACAAGTTACCATAATTTATTATTTTTATATCTGCTATAAATAGCTTGAAGGCAGAAACAAAAAAAAATATAGCTTTTTTGTAGATTTTAAGGCAGCTTTTGACCTTGTTAAACGAAGCGCACTCTTCAATAAACTGTCGCAGTTGGATCTCTGTAAAAAAAATTCTTAAAGTCATTATGTCATCCGAAAACAAATGCAGCAGTCTGGAATGGAAAGGATTTCTGGGAATGGTTTTAAACACAAACTGGTGTAAAACAGTTCCTTATTATTAACTCTATTGATAAACGACATAGAAAAAGATTTGCCTGTTGAAGTACGAATTGCTAAAAACCATTCTCAATGTCTTGTTATATGCCGATGATCTTGTTCTACTTTCTGAATCTCCTGAAAATTATCAATTGATGATAAATCGGCTAGCCAGTTACTGCGAAAAATGGGAACTTACCATCAACACTGAATAATCTAAAATTATGGTCTTTTCCCGTTCACCACAAGTCCAAAGCTGAAATAGATGGCTTTACAATGGAAGCCGATTATAGATTGTGAAGGAACTCAAATATTTAGGATTGAGTTTGAACATAACCTTAGAATTTGGTAAACTATTTCATTCGATCTAAACAACCTGGACAACTTAAAGAACCAACTTTATCAAATAATACAAAAAAAAAACAAGATTCTATTCGTGTGGCATTTATAGAGAATCAGAAAGCAGAGTATTGTATTCTCACCTCAACTTCAACCTGAAGGATAAGAACTATTTCAGTGACTCGCACGGCTATAGTAAAATATCTTTTATTTTTAAAGCAAGATGTGAGTTGCTTGGCTTAAATGGCATCCCATACATGGAAACGTCAGCCAGCTTTGTAATATTTGTAAGTTAAAAGTGAAAGAAGACTGCTTTCACATTTTTAGTGTTTATCCAATCTACAAACCACAAAGACTAGCTCGGGAAAGAGTTCCTTACCATGCAGGAGACAATACAAATTTTTAACGAGTGTGATTGTAAAAAGTTACTTTGTTATCTTAAATCCATTTACAAACACAGGTCGTTATTAGTAGGTAGCAGGACATTATTATTGATTGAGTTTATTAAAAAATAAAAAAAACTACATTGCAAAAGTTACAAATGTAAGGACTTGACAACTTTTTTTTTAAATAAAATGCAAACTACTTGAGATATGTCCAAAAAAATCTTATTTTCTTGAATAACTATCAATCATTTATGAATAGAATTCGACTTCGTTCATATATCGATCACGGGAACGTATGCAGCTTTCGATACGTTGAACCAAATTTTCGATGATTCGGCCACACATTTCGACCACTACGGCCGCTATTTCTCGTTGGCTCTGAGCTCCTCTAACGTCGCCGGCTTGTTGGTATAGACCAACGATTTAATGTAGCCCCATTAAAAAAGTATAGAGGTGTTAAATCAAACGATTTCGGTGACCAATAGACGGGTCCCTTTCTCGAGATAACAAGTTCACCGAACTCAGATTTCAATAACTCGATTGTTGCACCCGCTGTGTAGCTTGTGGCACCGTCTTGTTGGAACCACATATCACTGATGACCATTTCATGCAATTGCTCAAAGAAATAACGTTCCAACATGTGTCTGTACCGAATATTATTTACCGTAACGTGACGGTCATTTTCATCGACGAAAAAACCGGCCCAATGACTCCACCGGTATGAAAACCGCACCAAAGAGTGACATTTTTTATGAAGCACATGAGGGTTCTCACCTGTCCAGTAGCGCATATTTTGTTTATTGACGAACCCGTTAAATGAAAAATGCCCTTAATCGCTGATTTTGCAATGAAATTCTTTATTTTCTTCCATCATGCCCATCAAGTAGCTTTAGTTCTTGAGTTAGCTTGATCTTGTAAATGTGTTGGCCGAGATCCTTTATTTGGCTGGTTTGCGACGGACGACTCTACGGCAGCAATATTCTACACACTTCGGGCAAAACGTAGTCTCACTGGCACGGCAACATCAAGCAGCGAATATTCTGACTCAAATTTGTTCACTAGACAATGAATTGCTTGTCTACTGAGACGAGCATTATGGCCTAAAATTGGTGTTAAAGCTCTTAAAGTTGCGACCACCGACTCGGAATTTCGGTAGTAAATTTTAATTATTGGTAAACGTAGCTCCTTCGTGGACTTCACCATGAGATGTGATATGAATTTTACTGAATATTTTGACACTGACAGTTCGAGAATCGGTTTAAGGGTGCGTTCACACTGAAAGTTTGAAGTTGTCAAGTCGCTAATGAAAGACCCTATAGATGTATAAGCAGTTTGCTTTCCGAGCCGACGGCTAAGCCATTGCCTTATAATTCATTCTTATTTGTAAATAATGTAATACGAAAATGTTGAATATAAATGAATTTCTTACTACTTACTACTTACTACTTAGTTAGTACAACATCTTTGCTCTTCAGCAACTCACAGCATTCAATGGCTGTTAGCACCCCCAGATGATTAAAAACTTCTTCGTTAGAGTCTCCTTTACCACAAACAACAAGAAGGAAAGAAGGGTTATTGTACCACCTTGTTGTTGAAGTCTCTTTTATTCGTTTCGGAAACAATGGCTTCTCTTCTTCCAGGGGCCTGTACCACAATACAACAAGTCTTGTTGAACTAGTGAAATTCCATTCAAATTCAAACAAGTAAAATTCAATATTATATTGAATTTCACTTGCTTAACAAGACTTTTGTTGTATTGTGGTACAGGTCCCTGGTCGTCTTTTCATATACCTATATTCTGAACGAGTCTTCTTTGAATTTGTACTAAATTAGCTTCGCTTGCATCACAGTGCAATGTATGTATTTATGCAGATTTGGCAAAATCTTGTGCAAACATTTGTGTGTCGGAGCTAAAGATATGACATTAATGGAAGGGGCCTACAATGTAACGCCGATTCCGAAAGGAAGATATTTGAGAAGCTACTCATTACAATTCATTCCCTTGGATATGTTTGTCAGAATTTTGCAAGAAGCGCGGCAGTGGACAAAGTGTTAGGAGTTCCTGGGTGGGATTCGAACCTAGCTTGAACCCCTCGCTCAGTAGTCCAACGCGCTAAACATTCAGCTACTGCGCCTATTTAATGGCATTTAAATGACCAAAAATATCATAAAACTTTTTTACTTAAATTACGATCGCTATATATTTTTCTTACTTCTAAGAAGGATTATTCAAAATTCAACCCCTAAAGTATAAAAGCTTGTATAAGACAACAAAGTTCTTTGGTCGTATCTACAACACATACGTCAGGATTTCCATAAATTCAACCCTAGAGACAATTTACTGTAAATGCATCTTTATTACATAAAAGACTTAGTGCTGATCGAATCAGCCACTCACAGCCCAAACCGCTAATGAAAAAGTCGTGCAACTTGGAGGGTGTATACCTCTGGGTGTGTTTTGATTTGTTTTGCCCGTTTGAGAGGGGTAAGCTTTTAAAAATATGTATAGTAGTTGTATTGGATTTGTAGATGTAACAATGATAGACACATGCTTTAGTATATTTTGATATATTGGCCCAAATGGGTCCCCTTTCTATAAAAACTGGATATACCTACATAGTTGTAGCTTGTAGGAAAGTAAAAAAAAATATTAAAAACATAAATAAAAGATGTTGAGCCTTAAAGGGCCCTGCTGAAAGGGACAAACTCAAAACGTGTTATAATTTCTTTTAACTGATTTCTTTGCGGCCCTAAGCGGGAAAACCTTATCGAAAGCTTATTTCTAAGACACAAATAGTTAAACCCCTTTAAGAGTTTTTTTTAGAAGCATGAAGTTACCAACTGCTAAAAAAAAACCTGATGCAAAAGAATAAGTCGAAAACAAAGAGGCACACTTAGGAGGATTTAAAACGCTGAGGCTAACACACAAGGATAGAAAATGATAATTATCGCCAAAGATAATGACAATATAGTGTTCGCAAAATAATGTGAGTGAAGCCAAGGGTTACAAGTACAGCTACAACCATCAAAAGTTGTAATAGAAATGTTATGTCCATTGGGTATGCTGCTAGTGCATGCAAATACCGTTGCCTATGTAGAGAACATTCTCAGTTAAATATGACTAATGGGTTACAAATCGCCTTAACGGTCACCAGTTCCTGTTTGATCATACAAAACGTTTCTCAAACTCTCATAAATTTGATTATCAGATTATTTTTCAGTTAATAGCTTCTTTCCAGCACCGAGAGTAGGTACTAATCAAGTCGCTAACCTCATGCCGAACCCTTGGCTAAAATTGATACAAATCATGGTCTCACATTTAAATCTTTAATCTAATCCCATTTGACGAACCGCGATTTTAATGGACTTAATTCTTGGAAATTTCAAAAGTGCCTCGGTTTCAGCACTCAGAGTGTAGTGCACTGCTTTTCCAAGGGAACCTTTCTAGTAATTAATTAAATTTATTTAAATAAATCATTTCGTCGGACCACAATCACTACTGTAGCGACCGATATACAACACACCTCTATTTGTATACATTACACGTCGGTCGTAGAATCATCACCATTTCTATACCTACCATAAATGTAGCTACTCTCCAGCAAGGGCTTGCCAAAAAGCTTACGATTTTTATTATGCTCTTGCCCATAACAATAAAAGGAGTACAAATGGAACGACAACCATAGTAGTTGTTGGGTAATTAAATCTAGGAAAGTGTGTGCGGACAGGAGAAACAGAAAAGTGGCCCGTTGTTTGTTTGGTTATCTTTATGTGATTGACCATCACAGTGATTTTTTGTTTATTTTTTTGTTTCGCGTTTTCAATTCATTTTTATTACCTTAATGATGTGTTTTATTGAAATTCCACAAATGAAGTCCAGAAAAGAGGGGCACAGTAGTAGCCGACAACATATACGAGAGGAGAAAGTCTTTCTTTGGATGTGGATTCATAGAAAAACCAATAAATCCATAGACAAAGCAAGTGGCGATAAAATTACTTAAATCGTTAAATAAGCCATAAAAGTCGCGCATAGCGAATTGGCTTTTAAACAAGTGATCGGTTCGACTCGATACGAGTGTAATTACAACGATATTATCCCTGGAGGTTTATTTGTTTTTAATTGCTTACTAAAGTTTGACCCATCTATCCGCGCGGTATCTGTTCAGATGCAGTTCGATGATATCGTCAATTCAATTCGGTGTATATCGACAGTTTTGTATTTGCCGCCCTGCCACTGTCGCTCATTAAAAAATCAGTATTTTTCTGTAATCTAGCGCATCTTGGGGCGGAACAATTAAAGTGTCACCGAAAATGCATTTGGGCATTTGCGGAGGCGGTAAGTGGTGCGCGTACTACTGAAATGAACGAGGTAATAACACGCATCCATGGGTAGATGGTCGCGGGGATGGGACGAATTAGTGAGTTGGAACCCTCTGTATTATGCTCATGTACCATGCAACGGAACTGATTTTGCAACTGTCTACGTATACACATTGTTTAGTGTCCCTTTCCCTTGTTCCACTGCCTGGTCATGAGAAGTTTCCATCTTTAAGTCTCACTATTTTACTCTTAAGCTTTCAACCGGCTGACAAAAGACAACATTAGTCCAATGGTGTGCTACAGGCACAGATACCTATAGCCATCTAGATGCAGATACATATACAGATACACCGTAGCACTCTGTACAGTTCATACAGCAGCCAGTGGGCCAGGCCAGGTGAAGCTGGTGGGCCTCTATAGTAATAAATTTCCATAGACGAGTGCTTGTGGAGAGGCAATTTCTGTGGAAAACCCTAGCGTAGACTCGTTCTTGGCTGCTCTCTCGTTGGAGGAAAAATGAAATGTTTTTATTACCCCGTGTATAGCTGAGAAATCACTGGAAAACAGACGTCGTCGTTGTTGTCGTTGTCGAGACACAATAACGTATGTGTAATAGTTGGGTAATTCACGTGAAACACAGCCCACAAGCACAACCAGATCGGACGCATACAAATCATGGAACATGCGGCTAGAGGTTATGTATGCATACCTAGCACACGGACCCAACGAAAGCCACTCGGCATGGGGTCGTTGGAATTTCGATCCGCGATCGATGTGACAAACTATGCGTAAGTTTGACTCCCCAAAACACCTGGCCACAGATCGATCGTGCATTGATTGTAATGATTGATGAAATCCCTGATTTGGGCTCGTGTTCATCGAAGAATTTGCGCGATCGTTGCTGCTGCTGCGGCTGGTAGGCGTTTGTGCCGCAGATACACACATTCCAATTCATTTATCGCTGCAAGCAGCATGCTACATTAATTATGACCCAAATTCCTGGAAGAAACGATCCGATCCTCACTTTAGATTGACAAAGTGCACCACTGGTATAGAGAAGTAGTATAGACATGACTTAAGTCTGACAACGGCTATGTGGCGGTGGTGAAGAAGACGTCGACGACGACGACGACGAAAGCGGCGGTCACTTTCAACACTTGTTGATGTTATTCTGTGTGTTGTGTTACTGATGATGGTGATGGTGCCACGCCTAATTGCTGGCCAACTCTCCCCCTCGGAATCTAATAAGCACACAAAGCGAATCCTTCAGAGCTCCAACTGACGCATTGAAGACGTTTTAATTAAAATTTTTGTGCAATCTTATATGACCGGGGGCTGCCGCTGCAAAAGTGCACATGTGCGGTCGCCGGCTTTTTTGTGTGTACTCATTGTTTCACTAAATGACATAATTATTACTTTGCCTCGTTCAATTTATAGCCCCAAAAGGAATCTGTACATTGCACGTTCACTATCGCGTCGCGCCGGCTCTCTCAGACTCATCAACATCATGCCAACCAATTAAGTCTCTGCGTACAGCTGCTAAGACAAAATAAACTTGTCCATGTGCAGCAAAAATACGACAAAACGCGAAGGGAAACAAAACCGCGCGAGAGACAAAGTGACACGTAGAACGTTTGTTGAATTTTACATGACCATTCTATACACACACAAATTTCTATATCTGCGGATAGGTATGTACTTGCAAAACGATCGTT
This sequence comes from Portevinia maculata, assembly GCA_949715645.1. NCBI lineage: Eukaryota > Metazoa > Arthropoda > Insecta > Diptera > Syrphidae > Portevinia > Portevinia maculata. The sequence continues at coordinate 252,901,607 of OX454525.1, read as the reverse complement.
GAATTCTACGACGAATAAGGTGTCACCTTAATAGCACCGACTGCGCAACGGCTTGTGAATTCTAATTTTACCATCGAGGAGCTGCTGCTGGCATCGTCAGGCGGCGCGGCAGTGCAGTGGTAGCAACAATCGCAGTGACATCTTGCAATGGCTGTCATCAAATTCGCGTCAAGTGACACTTTTTATAAAATTCCCCATCCGTGCGCGCAAAGTGGGCGGTTTTCTGAGAGGAGATCGTCAAACTCGCAGCGCTACCGAGCCCATCATCTTCTTGACAGAAGATTCAGTAACTATAGCCGCTAACGTGTTTAAGAAAATCACTTCCATTGAACTCATTTCAATTGAGAGTGGCAGTAGGGTGCTCCATTTGCCCAGTTCGGTGCTCGCCTGTCATACACTTCAAGTCGCAATAGGCGCATGTGAGTGCGTACATAAAGAGCGACATAAAGCGGCTTAATCCGCGTCAATCGACTAATTTGCATGACTTTTTCAAGTCCACTACACATACTGCCACTAGCTGATGTCTCATTAGAAATGCGTGCCAAATTTGAGTTCGAGTATATATTTATGTATATATAAAACATGTTGAGTACCATGATTAATAGCTGTGATTGAAATTCGAGACCGCAAATGGTCCACGCAGATGGTAGCCGAGATTGGACAAAGTGTCGGCCAAAGAAGAGCTTTTGTTTCTCATTTTAATTAATGCTGATTAACGCGATTAATTACGTGCGTACAAGGCGGCTTTTAAAGTTCCAAGCTGGAACTGAGGTACCAATTTCTGGTTGTCGCAGTGACGAGACTTATAAGATTGTTTGACAAATTATGATTGTCAACGATGTGGAGATTTTGTCATTTGTATTTATTAAATCGGTTTTGTTTTTCTGAATTGTCACATTAATGGGGAATAACTTAGGAGTGTGCATTCTATGGCGTTTCGATAGTCAATGCAATGGCCTGAGGTCTCATTACATGGGATATATCATGCAATATGTTGAGATATATAAAGTGAAGACTTTTCGGTTTAGGTTTTATCTATACGAACGCTTTTGGAATATCAACTGTGCGAATGGTAAGATTTTTGTTGACGCAACGAGTGGTCAAAATCCCAATTGCTTTCCGAGCCCCTGGCAGTCGTCAACGTGCGCAGGCGCCGCGCCGCATGGATCCAACTGAATCCTTACAGCGTCAGTCACCTCCCGGGAGTACCGCCACAAGTTGGCGAGCCCGGCCTCTCCCAGAAATGCTATAAACTAAGAGGATGTTTTAAAAAAAAGACAAAAAAATTAGAGGATGTTACCTAGAGTAACGCACCGTCCTGGGAGGGCATGTTGACGCCTTCTCCTCCAACAAGAGGTCCCACACAATGTTGTTCTGAATAAGATTGTATCCGTCATCTGAAAGTTGAATTTTAACTTCCAGTTGTCGCAATATTTTGATCGAAGTCACGCTGCACAACAATGTTAATGACCTCGATTATAGAACCTGTAGGTGGCATGATTAATACCAAGAAATGTACTAATTCTACATAACAGCGACTCGTGATGAGTCTCTGTCTGAGACACTGCAGCTTTCTATCCTCTGCAATCCCGGGCACGCTGCTTCCAGTTGTCCAGACCAAGCGTTTTGGCATCCACGTTTGCTTGGTCTTTAAAACGGAGGCTCGGTCTTTCTTGCCTTCTCGAACCTACGATTTGGGAGTCGAAAATGCTTTTGGCTGTAGCGTAACTGTCCATTCGCTGAATGTGGCCTATTTTTTTGACTACATCCACAACTCTCTACAGCTCGGTTGTATCTTTTCCTACATTCATTCGCCCTCCTCGCGCATTTTTCCTCCTATAGAGCTTAATATAAGCTCCCCTTTCCTAATTATCGTGGAGCACTCGGCACCATAAGGCAGGACTGCAGGATTAAGGTTCGATAGAGCAAGCATTTTCTCCTTCGAGTGAGGAGTCTCGAACCCATTTGTTTTGCCAAACTGAAGTGGCAACCGTTTCCTAAGGTAATTCTCCATCGGATCTCCACTGAGACGAAATGTACCATGAAAATAGCATTTTCGGTTAGATGTGAGTGTGACATATAAATATTTATACAGTTCCACATCCGGTTACACAGAACTAAAGCAGGCCGACAAATTTGGGTCATTATAACCAAAGTTCGTTATAACTGATAGGAAATATTACAGAGTTCTTATGGATGTTTGATTGGAACTTATTGAGCGGGCCATTAATTGATATTAATAAGTTGTGTGTACTGTGCAGGGCTCGGACCCAAATTCTGGAGTTGATGATGAAAAAAGCGGAATAAGCCCAGAACTAGCTTAGACACGTAGAAGGATGCTGGTGAACTTCCTGTCAGGAAAATCGAACCTTTGCTCAGACACGGATTGTAGGTTTTGTCTGGAGGAGAATGAATCTTCCAAACACGTTTCCTTTGAATACACGCCACTACATTGTTTGAGAAGACGTATTAATAGAGAAGTACGTTCGGGAGCAGAGGTGAGTAACTTCACCACCAAGGGTGTGCTGACTTTTATTAGAGATGCGGTACGTCTTTTGGAATAGTATATGATTAAGATACAACAGATCCTTCAGGTCGTAGAAACAGCGTACCTGATTACGCCGTGATAATGATTTGAAATTCACAACTCATTCTCATAAAATTAAGGATCTCCACCAAATGGCCCAAAAAGTGAAAGCTGAAGCAAACAAAGTAAGTCTTAAAGATTAATGTGTCAAAAGCCGTGTTTCTTTGCACGCGGATATAGGGATGGCATCAGAAAACGACTATCGCCGCTTAAGAATTCATCAAAAAAAACTTGGCAGCACACATGCACCTACGACATGCACCGTGACACAGCTGTAAGTTGTAGTTAAGAAATTTGTATTGAAAATCCTGAAATTGAAAAATATTTACTTCCGCCAATTGAAATTGATGCCAAGCATATTCTAAAATTATGAAAAACAATTTCACATTAACAGATTTGCTAAATTCAATTACAAGGTGGCGCAAAAGTCATCATCCTATCGGAAGAAGCATAATTTTTGCAAATGGCGGCAAATGTAAATTCTACTTTGATATTTGTGAAGTTAACTGATACAGAAAAAACTTAAGACACCAATTAACAAAATCCAAAAGCAGAACCAAAGTTTTTCATTCATAAAAAAAAATACAGCGAAAGAACATCGGGTGACAACTTTTGCGCCACCTGACAACTTTTGCGCCACCTTGTACATTTATAATGAAGTTTGAAAAATAATAATAATAAAATCACGAATAAAATATTCGGCGGGATGTGTGAGTGGTTGGTGGGTTGTCAAACTTTGACATTTCCTGAAAAATTCATCGGAAGGATTCATCAGAAACGAAGAAAATGGATTTTGGAAGCACTGTTTATCCCCACTAAAGGACTTAGCGGCGATAGCTATCCCCGCTAAAGTTAGCGTATATAGGATAAGTTGTTGTTGTATTTTACATGCAAATTTCAAATTATCCCTATATCCGCGTGCAAAGAAACACGGCTAAAGATAAATGCGCTTTGCATATAAAACTAAAACTCAACATTCCCGGAAATCCAGTCGATCTTTCTATATTTTGGAAGCATAGTCTGGGCTGACGATGACATGTCCCCGTATTAAACATATAGCATGGGCAACAGAATATGAATAGCTTAAGCTGTATTCGGAATGCCGACTCGAAATATTCTATTCCGTAGCCATTTGGCATTATGTCTATTAAATAGAAAAAATCCAAAGATTTATTTCTGATAACCATGCTTTTAGTTTTACGAGGGTTTAGATACATCCCATTAGACTCCGACCAATCAGGTACGAATATCCTATCGCGTCATCAAACATAATATATAAAGATGTCCGAGTTGAAACTTCAGGCAGAAACTCATTAACAAAAATAAAGAAAGGAAGAGGACCCAGTATCGAAACTTGTGGAACGCCACAATCGGTACACAGACACGGCTTGTTTTCTGAGCCTAATGGCGACATAACCTTAACTGTAGAAGATGCGAGAACAAATAGCCAGCGTAGGAATTTAGTTTGCTCAAATTTAAGTGATCGGCACCGACAAAGGCTTTAGATCCAAAAATATTAAAAGGTGTAGTACTTAAAAGGTGTCCAACGCTGACACTTTTAAGACGAAAGCCTTTCTTTGATAAATGTCTGGGGAACATTTCAAAGATTTTTTAGCCAAACGTGTTCTCCAGCGAATAGTTATACCAGAGAACAGGCCACGAACCAGTCAGCATCAACGCAATATCGCTTACGGCTCAAAGAAGGATCCATTTCAAAATATGCCATGCAGTGTGGAATTCACGGCCGTCCTCTGTTGCGTTGTCCCACAGACTTGGAATCTAAGACTCTTCGGACCGGATCTGTACTTTCCATACTCTCTACTTGTCCAAGGCGTTTCATCCATCGATGGCTGACTATTCCTATGTTGCTGTACAGCCCGCACAGTTCGTGGTTGAACCTCCTCCTCCAATCGCCATCAACGCAAACAGGACCAAATATCGTACGCAGAACTTTTTTCTCGAGTAAACCCAGGTCTTCTTTATTTGCCCTGCTTCTACGCCGTTAAACAGCACCGGGATAATGGGGGTCTTATACAAGCCAGCTTGATATTTCAAAAGAGTACCTACTCCTACTCTATTACTCAACTCCCTGCGTACAGTAATTGGCAACAATGATTTAGCGTTTAATCTCATGGTTGGTGGTATTCCTTGTGTTAACTGCGGATCCGAGGTTATCCTTTCTGGATGACAGCATATATGTCATGTTGCTCTCATTTACCGCCAGACTCATTTTAGCCGTTCCATTTCAATTCCAGCAAACGACTCACTGACGTTTCGCTATATTCACCCAATAGCTTCAATGCCATCCGCTCAAGCTAGAAGTTGAATGGGCTTTTAAAAGATCGTGGCTTTTGTATTGGCCATATCTGGGGCATTGATACTATGTTCATTCAAGGAGATCGTAGAAGTCATCCTTGCTGTTGTCATCTTTGTCCTCTGTGGGGGCGTGAACACAAATAACGCTGATATTGCCGAATTTAGCCTTAAGGCGGATTTTAATAAGAGCACTCGCTCGCTTACGTGTCGAAAGCTTAAGACTTTTTGGGTTAGTCTACCTCTAACAAATTCACTTCTAAATAAGTGCTTCCTTCTCGCTTTGTACCAATCGATGACCGTTGTAAATATCGCAGTTTTCACGCACTTTTTGCCGGGGCTTGAGCTAATGTCTGCTTTGAAGCAGTCAAGGTCAAGGGCCGCCGCAAGTTGATCGGCTGCACGTGGTCTGTTAAGGGATCGCGCTGAAACGAAAGTCGTTGTCCATTTGCCGTTTGTTAGGGCCGACAACATTGACTCCATACGTATTCGAGGTTTTAGGTTGTCCCGTAACTATCTTTTTTTGCGCACTTCGATTCGTGTTTAATGCCCCTGCAAAAAGAGGTCCGTGATATCCGGGATTGGTAGCCTCGTCGAGGATATAACTGCCACCGTTAACCCTGTACATGATGCACTGCAATTACATATGTTGAACAAGCTCTGGAAGGGATACCAGATGCTCCTGTTAACTGGAGCTGTGGAAGCCGCCGTTGGCTGTTCGTTAGCTGATTGCCACCTACTACGCCGTGCTGGGAGAGTGATAAACCCTGCCACGGATTCATTCTCCCCCCGTCTCCCGTTTGCGGCGCCAACGACGTCTCACAGGGATTGACCCCATCTTCTGTGGAAGGTTCTCGGTCCCCAGGTTTCCCCACGTGGAAGAGAGACTAGGAGTTCGGCAAACAGAGGCTATGTGCCGACGATTGTGGCTGCTTGGTTCGCATGTCAACGGTTTGAATTTTCGGTATTGAACCTCTACATTTCGCATTGAATTTGCCGTCTCCAGAAATACAAAATTCTTATAAACATCTGTATGAAGCTTTAATAAAAAAAATCCAATCAAAATCGTTCAACAAATTTTATAAGCCTGAAAACACACCTTAAGCCATCTTTATCTCCTTTTAAGTATGACTACATTGCACAGCATTCGGCATTTATATATTAAGAATTTATATCTCCCCATATCCACATAGCCCTTCAAAACACGAAAGATTCTTTGGTAACTTTGTGACACAAATGCATACAAAAAAAACTATATTCAATAATAAACAATGCCACTCCAAAGGGCAATCCGAAACAACTAGCAAATAAAACGCCACCGATTGATGCTCAATTTTTAGTTTAACTTTGGAATTAAATTCGAATAATGGCAACCTGTACTGCCCGTGGAAAATAATAAAAAAAAAAAACTTCAAACTGACGAATCAACAATAGAACCAACACTGTGATTGTGCTTTTCTGCTGCACTCCTTCTGCACAATACCTACCACAAAAAGTGCACAAAAAAGTAAACATAAATGAACAATGTCTCACAGAGGCTCAAAATCACAGGCCGAAAAAGGAACTCGCAATAACTCCTCAAAATAAAATTCCATCTCCTGTCGACTGGCGTGCATGTTTGACAACAATGGAGGCGCATACAAAAAAAAGGACGACTCGTAATAAAGGTGAAAGGCGTTCGTTCTTTATTATTTTCAATTATTTTTAGATCCAATTACCGCTGTAAAATGTTGACGAAGAATTTTCAGCCAACAAAAATATAACTTGGTCCACTGTTTTAGCGCGTGTCCAACGTTAACCTAAAAACGGAATACACTGTGTGTATGCAATCAATTAAAAACCAAAAGTCATAGTTCTGCGTAGCCAGTAACATTTTATGACCTTTTTTGCAGTTCATCTGTATTTTTTTTATTTTTATAGTTTTATGGTTATTATGTTCCACAATTTTTGTTTGTAAAAAAGAAAATAACAAAAGTTTACGATGACCTGACTGACAGTACATAAGCCACAAACAAAAGCCCACAACTGGGCATGATGTATCTATAACGAAGTAAAAAAGTAACCGAGTACCTAAGTATTAGGTTGAATGATTATTTACCCAATGGGGCGACACATCCCCCCCCTCCCATACATTGGTAGACCTGGTAATTTAACGTTTTCATTTTTCGAACGCCATGGGCCATCTCATAAATCTTTGAATAGACATGAAAATTACAATGACAAAGTGAATAGAAAATGAAAATTGTCGGATTCTAACCAAGTGTACGCTCCATGCACCCCCCCAATTTGCGCTCCTTTTTTGTTTTCGTAGAGGGCGGAGTTGTTGTTGGTGGTAGTAGCTTTAAGGTGGTGACACATAATAGGTTGCCCTTGCGGAATCACTTTGTGGTTCGCTTTTTCTTTGCACGATATGAAAACGCAGCCTACCCACACAAACAGACGAGTGGGTATGCTGTATATCGATCGATTGTTTACCTATAGGGGTGTGAGCCCTCGGTTAGAATGCCATTAAAATCGCATTAGGCCGACAGAAAAACACTGAAAATGGGAAATCGAAAACAAATGAACGACCACCGGTCGACTGCTTCATTGTGATGAACATAGGTAGGTTTCCTCTCTGCACACCCTTAAAGCGCACCCTTGAATGTGTTATAGATTATTTTAGGGCCTATTGTAGAAATAATAAAGCTACGCCTTTTTGAATGGTGTTTGCTCGCTAGAATGGTGATTTTTCGTATCGAAAAAGAATTATAATAAAATATGTTTCTTAAAATGGCTGAACCAGAGGAGAGCTACTATTTTATGTGATCATGAATATTGTTAATCAATTGAAATGAAGTGTGGCAAATCGCAATAAATAAATTAAGATAGGTATCTAGGCTTTGCTGCACATAAACGCCTCATTTGATAATTGGCTCGAACGATAAAACAATCAGTTTTGGTAGGTTTACCCTAAGGCATCGATGCAAATACAAGCCCCAAGGAGACTGCTATCTACAGTGATGGCTCTAAGGCACCCGTTCCCTCCAGTTCTGACATCTAATTTGAAGATCCAGATCTGAAAGTATCTATACGACTCCCGTTCACAAGCAGTGTCTTACAATTAGAACTTCTTTCTGTTTTTAAGCCGGCAGAGCTAATACGGATAGAATAAATAGTTGGACGAGATATCGTCATCTATCGATAGTAGGGCTGTACTTAAGGCACTGGAATCTGCTAACATCAATTCTGAAATAGCCAGAAGCTCCTGCAAAATACTAAAGACGTAGTGCAGTTAAAACCGAGTGAAACTGCTTTGGCTACAAGGACACTACGGTATAGAAGAAAATGAGCAAGCTTGGGAAATGAAATGAGCTTGCGAGAAAAGGAGGACAGCTTGAAAGCATTAACCGACCCAAGATGGCCAAATCAAGGCGCTTTGTTCACATTTTTATCAAAAAAGAAACAGGAAAATTCGAAAACTAAGCGAGAGCTCCTCCATACAGCTTCTGCATAAATCGTTTGCATATAAGCTAAGCTTTGTTGCATGAATTCTTATTTAAAAGTGCGCAGTAATGACACCTATTGCGGCGCTAATATGAAGTCCGTTAGGAAAGGTCAACTCATCGCAGAACCAGCTTTAACCAGATCGGTACCACTTGTCCATCTAAGGTTTGTTTTTTCGATTACATCTAGCTCAAAAATGAGCTTGCTGAAATAGGTAAGATCCAAGTTTAGAGAGTTCATCAGCCTTACAGTTACCTGGAATGCCCCTACGCCTCGGGCAGCGCCCAACAAAAGGGAATATTTAACTGATCCGCCATATCCTAAAAAGATGATATAAATGGTCTCGAGGGGATGGTGACTTAAAAGTCATGTATCATACTGTAACTGGGGTACGGTATGTGTGATTATTGGAAGGGTCCTAAATCTATTCAAGATAATTTCCTTATTAATTCACTATGAGGTAGCTTTCGGAAATAAAAACGTGAAACTTAAGAGTTTCGGTTCTAAACTTCCAACAAGCCACGGTTAGTATAGTTATGGAAGTTAAGTGGAGCTACGCCTTCTTTAGTTTGACATGTTGTTAACTAATGACATTTTTGAATTTGAAATAATTGAAATATTTCTAATTACTTCCAGATTTTTTAACGATTTTTAGAACCGTGTTCATGATTTTATTAAGCATTTATAACTAAATGCAAAGATTAACTAACCAAAAAAACAAATAAAATTAAAGGCACAAATCGACGACAAAAAGCAAATATAAATAAATACTTGGCCTATAAAAAGTTTGTTGTAAGGACAGTTACATTTTCACAAACTGCTCAGCCGTTTAAATTGAAGCTATCCAAGTTTTCTGATTGAGCTACCCAATTTACGGTGATACCCAGGGGATTTTCCTCAGTATACCAAACTTCTTCGGACCAGGTAAAACTTAATGCTCTATTAGGAACATACCGCTTTGTTCGCTATAAAACTCAAACAAGAATCCACATTACAAATTGAGGTGCATTTTTTCGTAAACCGATATTACCGATTCAGGAAAAAAATATTTTGTTTTTCATTTCATTTCATCAAATTCTTTATTTACATATAGATTATTTTAAAAAAATTCATAGAATTTACATAGACATGGCGATTATGCTGTCTGTCGGGTGAAACATTTCAAAAAATAAAGATGAAAAAACATACATATAAAGGGTTTTTCAATAAGAGCGCTACAAAAGTTTTTGTTAAATAAAACAAAAACGGTTTGGATATCACTGAAATTCATTATTCCTGTGAAAGTACGTTCGATGCCATTATGTATGGAACTCGATTTCTTTTGCATGGCCACCACGGGCACGCTTCCAGAAGTCCAGACGCTGAACCCAATTTTCAACGATTGTCAAGCATAAATCGGCCGATACTGCTGCAATTTCACGTTCGATATTCGTACGAAGTTCATCAATCGTCGCTAGCTTGTTGGCATAGACCATAGACTTGACGTAGCCCCACAGGAAATAGTCTAACGGCGTCAAATCGCACGACCGAGGCGGCCAAGCGACTGGACCATTTCGTGAGATAACACGGTTTCCAAACTTGGTTTCCAATAAATTGATTGTGGCATTCGCTGTGTGGCTTGTGGCGTCGTCCTGTTGGAACCACATGTCCTCCAACTCCATATCATTCAATTGGGGCCAAAAATATTCGGTTATCATTGAACGGTAGGGATTCCCATTCACAGTAACGTGCCGGTCTTGATCATCACGGAAGAAGTACGGCCCAATGACGCCGCCGGCCCATAAACCACACCAAACCGTAATTTTGTCGGGATGCAATAACGACTCATGGAGTACGTGTGGATTGCTGCCTGACCAATACCGCATATTGTGTTTTTGACGAAGCCATTCAGCCAGAAATGAGCCTCATCGCTGAAGATGATTTTTCGATGAAAATCCGAATCATTTTCAAGTTGTTGCTCAGCCCAATTCACGAACATACGACGTTTCTGGTGGTCTAGCGGCTTCAGTTCTTGCGCCAATTTAATCTTGTAAGGATGTAGGCCAAGATCTTTTAGCAAAATTCGCCACAACGACGTCACAGAGATGCCTAACGCTTGAGAACGACACGTGTGAGAGACACATTTGGGCTTTCTTCAACTGAAGCCTCAGCGGCAGCAAAATACTCGACACTACGGGCACTTCTTTGTCTCACTGGCACGGGAACATTTTGTACTGTGCTTGTGGATTCAAATTTGTCCACTAGACGCTCAATTGTTGATCTGCTAGGACGATTATGACGACCATAAATTGGACGTAGCGCTCTTAACGTTGAGGCCACTGACTCCGAATTTCGGTAGTAAATTGTAATAATTTCGACTCGTTGTTGGCTCGTATATCTTTCCATCATGAAATGGCAAGCCTTACTGAAGAGAAATGTCAAAAGACCGGCAAAAAATTCGGCGTCGTTTGCTGTCCCTGTCGCTCTACTTTTGTAGCGTCCCTGTTGAAAAACCCTTTACTATACGTATGCATATAAGCAAAGTTAAGAGTTTGTTTTAAGTTAAATTTAATTAATTTGAAGAATGTGGAAGAACATAAGAAAAAGAAAGTTATCTGAATCAGCATATTCACAATATTTACTTTAGTTCAAAAAAAGGAAAACTGTCTGTAACTATTAAAAATATTAAATTGATTACAAAGTTTCGAAACTCTTTTAAACTTTCAATGACTTCCAGTCATTGCAGATACTTCGTTTCATCAATTGTAGCTCTCACATCAGAGAACATTCCGTTCCATTCATCAACGTTCGAATCACTCAGATTTAGGCTTACTTCATGGGAGAGCGCAAGTTGGTTCCATTCCTTGAACGGAGAAGCATTAGTTCGGAGGAGAGACGCCAATATTGTCTTGTGTAAGTTGTTACCATTCCTCCTGATAACTCTGGTTATATATTCTGAGTGGGCTTTTAGATTCTGGATGTAAATCGGGACAATTCCAGACTCCAAATGTATCGCGTATGTCGGTGTGGCATTTGGTAGTTTTAACAAACGTTTGAAAAAGAAACGTTGAAATTTCTCGAATTCTTCAAAAGGGATGTAACCAAATGCCTGCACTCTATAGCACATACAGGTTTGAACTGTTGCATTGAACACACGGTACTTGCACACTAAGTCTATGTGCGGATTCCCGAAAAACTTCGGCCACATAATACTTAACGCTGCCTTAGCTTCGGTGCTTTTACCTTTGCATGCTTCGCTAGGTTTAGATTACTGGTAATCAGTACTCCCAAATATTTGAATTCTGTGACCACTTCGATACGTTCATCAAGAAGAAACCAAATCTCTTCTGCCAGACGATGGCGACGATGACGCTGTTCAAATATCATCATGTTCTGCAATAGTCTTGGAGCCTATTGATTTGCAACTGCAATGAACAAGGGTTGTCAGCCACCATGACGAGATCGTCAGCATACAGTAGGACCTTTATCCTAGTTCCAGCAATCTGCACTCCTCCTGGCAAACAAGTACATATGTCATCGATGTAGAGTGCAAAGAGGATCGGACATAAGATACAACCCTGTGGTACACCAGAGGATGTATCAAACCAGTTGGACACATCCACTCCATCATAGACCGTTGCACTAGTAGAGGCGAGGAGATTAGCGTTAGTCGCTAAGAATTTATTAGATAGTCCTATTGTTGACAGCTTGTAAATTAGGACATTTCTATTTACGGTGTCAAACGGCGCTTTGAAATCCACGAAACATGCATATAGCTTCCTCTTTTTCTCTATAAATTTTTGGGCGATACTATTAATAGCAAATATGTGATCGATCGTAGAAAATCCAGTTTCAATCCATTTAGCAAGTCTATTGTAGAGAATACCAACAAATATTTTTCTGATTGTTTTGAGGATTGAAATACCCCTGTAATTTTTAGCTATATTAATATTCGCCTTTTTAAATATAGCAACTATCAGTATCAGTGCCTTGTTGAAGCTTACGGGGACGGTGGACGTGTTATAGAGCATATTAAAAAAGAGTAATAGGTACTGTTTGAACTGAACAGTTGCATTTTTATAAAACTCGGAAGGAATTCTATCGATACCTGGGGCTTTGCCATTTTTCATTTTGAGTAAAACAGCTCGGACATAGATATAGGGCTGTCCGTGTCGTGCAGGGATGGCGTATTGGAATGATTTGAAGGAGGCATCAGCAGTTAACAGCGAGCGAAAATGAGAGGCTAGCGCGTCTAATTGGATCGAGCTATGGGAATGTCGACTATTACCAGCCAGCTCGCGAACATTAATCCAAAATGTTTTTGAGCTCTTGCAGTCTGCTAGCTTTTTGCCAAGATCCTTTAAGTATTCTGTGCGTTTATGCATACACAGTCGTTTATATATTAAAATATTTTGTTGGTGGAAGGAAATTTAGTCAGAACGACACGCGCAATCTTGTCTCACGTCCAATCCAAAAGCGGACTTACTTGCCTATAATAAGTGTAATTGCTTCCGATACGCTTGTGTTGGACCGCAATTGTATTTATTTCTTTTTCGAAATTTGACAACACAAAAATCTACTTGCACTCGGTTCAGTAGACAAATTCAGTTGGATAATGTTGACATATGAAAATTAGCAATGCAATATTTCAAACGTTTGCAATTTTGTCGAAGAATCCAGAGGTTGCATTTTATGTTCCAGGTCGATGTTTTTTTCAATACATATTTTCTTCTTCTTGACGGCAAAGTTATGATACAAATTAAAGGAACCACAACTATCCCACTTTACAGCATCTCTACTGTGAGGTTCGCCGGTTTACCCTCAAAAACGTTACTTAGGCCAATGAAATGCTGGTGTTGTTGCATTTTTGTGATCCAGGAGTTGTTTGGCCGCTCTGTCTCTCTCTTGAGCGATTGTAAAGAAAAATTGATTGGTATTGCCTTTTTGAGACAAGGTTCGAAGGACCTCTCCTTGGAACATGACAGTATCAACCGAGGCGATCGCCCTCCATTTCCTTTAAGATAGGATCTTTGGCATGAAGGCTTCCTTGGATCTTGGAACTTCTTATTTGATAAGGCGTAATAACTCCTGTTGTCATATGAGGAATCTTTATCATGTCGTTAATTTGCAACCATGCTTTTTAACGCTGTCCAACATTGTGAGCTGCATGTTAGCGCAGTACGGTGTAGAGCCTTGATTTTAGCTTCAGGAAGTTCTACGATCACAGAAGATGGTTGAGTTTTCTCGACACTTCGTCCATCCTATATGCTTAAGTGATGATATCGTCATCACAGCTTGCTTCGCTATTGATCGTAGATCTCATATATTTTAGCTTTTCGCACTTGGGAATCTCTTTTCCATTCATATATATATCTGGAATAGGTCGGAGTGGGTCAGAGAACGGGCAGCAAACATATTTAGTCTATTTCAGACTAAAGATAGTGTTCGTTTTACTGCCCGACTTGTCCGTTTAAATCTCCGCGAACAAACAAAAGCTCTTCCTTTGGGATGTTCTTTTGAAGGTTGTAGAAATCTAGTCAGAATGCATATTTGTCTTCCTACTCGCATCTAACTTGTGGAGCTGAGCACTGACAATATTCCACACCTCACCTTGCATCACCAGTTTAGGAGACATCAAACGATCACTTCATTTTGAAATGGTCAAAACGCTGCGAAGAAGCTATGCGACTAAGTGGCAAAACACTTCGAGAAGTTTTATCATTCAGCTGAGTCTAGCAACATGTTTAATCAATAACAGGAGCATGTCGAAATCGTAAAAAAGAGGCAGACTTAAACACTCCTGGATCATATAAATGCAATAATACCAGCCTCTGTAAAAAAGTGATGAAGGTTTGCCGATGTTTATTGAGGTCAAACCGTCGAAAACCACAGGCCCACCAGTAAACACGCCGTAAAGTGAAATGATTATGGTCCCTTAAATTCTTATCATAACTTCGCCGATAAGCAAGAAGAAGAAGAAAAATCGCCATTTAAGACCAGCACTGTTTATCGGGGTTGTATTCTTTTTATCTTTCTCGTGTACCTACTTTTCAATACTAAAATTAAATTTATTGCAGTCTGTAAAATTTCGAACTCGAACTGTTAATGGGGTCAAATAATTTAGGTAAGAGTGAGTGAGTGAGAGGTAAGGTGAGTGTAAGAATATGGAGGGCTCAGTTTGTATACCCTATTCTAAGGGTAGATTAATTTTGACGCATAGTTTGTAACATACCTTAATATTGCCCGTATCCCCTAAAAGTTACTATATTTATGATCAGCATCGATAGTAATGTCGGTCTAGCCATGTCCATCCGTCCGTCCGTCGGCAAAAATTAGGCCTTTAAACTGGGTCTAGAGAGCTGAAATTTTAAACATATACTCTCTAGGGTCCCGAAATAATGAAGTTTACGAATTTTTGAAATCCGCCCACAAACTCAAAAAAACAAAATTTTGGAAAAACAAATCGAATTTTGAGCTAGAAAGCTGAAATTTTGTATATATGATCTATGATTCCTAAAACTGCTTGGGATATACAATTTTCAAAATCCGCCCACTGACACGCCCACAAAAAAATAAAACAATTTTATTGAAAAACCGAAATTTGAGCTAGGGAGCTGAAATTTTGTAATATATACTCTCTAGGGGCCCTCACGTGTAAATATTTTAAAAATCCACCCACTGACACGCCCACAATTTAAAAAAAAAACTTTTTTGAAAATGCAAAGTTTGAGCTAGGGAACTGAAATTTATAATATATACTCTCTAGGGGTCCTCTATGTTATGTGTTATTTTTTTTTTAATTCCGCTTACTGACACGCCCACAATTAAATAAAATAATTTTATTGAAAAACCAAAGTTTGAGCTAGGGAACGTTTTTTTTAAAAAAGCTTCGTTTTTGTTTGATAAAATCTTTTAAATGTTATATAACAGAATATGTACAGCGTTCTTAACAATTCAACCATACTTAGACTTTTGTCACGCCCACTTATGAGGGATAGGAATAAGAATAGGGTATCCAACAGTTCGCCCAAGCGGACTGTAGCCCGCCCCTATGTTTTAACTTTACTTTACAAAAAAGCTCATATCTCAAAATCGAGTTAAGTTATTCCTTTAACAATGTTTAATCCAAATAAAACTACAAATTGCATATTAACATTTTGGTTAAACAAAAGTTAATTTTTTACATAACAGTTTATTTAAATTTTTGAAAACTCTTTTTTTCTCCAAAACGGCTCTATCGTTTTTGATCAATTTGGATATTTTGAATACTTGGGGTTAGTGTTAGCAGACCGCGTACTCAGTTTTTTTTTAAAGACTCGATTGGCGGTATACTTTAAAAACTCAACAACGGGTGCGTTCAATTTGCAAGACAATTGCAAATTCCCTACTCGAGTATAGCAAATGGACAATGAAAAAATGTAACTTACAACCAATTTTTACGAGTGAAAAGCGCGAAAGTTTACGTACGATCCAGTCGTGCACGTTAATTTTTTATATTCGTTAAATCATTTACTATTCCTGGATATTATAAATAGTGGATAACCAAGCAATATTGACCCTTATTCAATTGTACGAAGAAAGGGGGTGTCTGTGACGTTGTTGTCTTCCGTAACAGTCTCTGGATTATGAGAGAAATGATAGACTGTGCGAGATGTATTAAAATAATTTTAAGTCAAATGTGTTGTTAACTTTAATACATTGTCACGGCGTTAATATTTAGGTGAGAAGAGCATAACTCCGACGAATTCGGTTAGCAGCTCTGCTCTGAAACCTCAGTTCTGTAAATCAATGTAGAATATCTCTTTCTTTCAAGCATATTTTTCAAAGTGTTCGGTATATTGTTATTTCCCTTCAGTTACTGCCTTAAAAGAAGAGATCTCTCTATCTATCAGTGTATACAATTTTTAAAAAAATATTTACGACACTCTGAATGGTCGACTGGCTTAGCAAATGATTAACACCAAAAAAATACGCAATTTTCTTCGCTTATTTGAAATTAGATATTTTTTAATAATTAAACGTTTTGTTAACTTTAATACATTGTTGCGGCGTTGGAAGCTCTGTAATAAATTATTATCAACCACTCGATACGACTATCGTATAAAAATCTGTGTGGAATATAAAACTGATTTCAGAATACCTTCTATCAAAAACTCATTAAATCATTCAAATATACAGATCCATAAAGATCATGGGTTTAGGGGAGTTAATATCCTCGTATTTTATTCATTCAATGTTGGTGCTATTGAATTTTCCAAAATCAGAAAGCAGTTCTTTAAAGTCAATTAAAAAAAAAATTTGGAAAGAAAAAACAAAACTCACCATGTGTTGGATGATAGCCGGTCGAATAGTATCTTCTGTGATGTCCAGAACTTTCGAGGGCATAAAATGCACCCATATCTGATGCATCAAGACCGCCCGAAGTCCCACTCGATAGACCTTGATGAGCGCTACCGCCCGCTCCCAGTCCATTGGCATTTGGTGAACCACCTAGCCGCGGACTCTCGTACCAACTGCGAGCAGCTTCCGCTGTTGAAGTCATATCCATTTCGAGAATAATTTTGAATGTTTTTTATATAAACACTTGTAACACGAAAAATATATGTAGTAACACTAATGTGTGTTTTACTTGTTTTTTTTTTACTATTTTTGCAATCAGTTAATGTCACTGTTAGTGATGTCACTTCATTTGTAGTTAAATCCTTGATTTTTTAAACTTGATGATACATTTCCGTTGCAACCTTAAATAAATCAACAGAAAAAAAAACAATTAAAAAATTATTATCAAAAATCAGGGTTTCTCCACTGCACACAGTTTTGGTCAAATACAACTGAACACCGCCACTGATAGAAACGTCAACCGATTTTTCTTTCAACCACTAGATATATTTATCAGATCGCACACAAATAATGGACTTCTGCGCACCAATCTTTTTTTTTTTTAATCAAAACTTAAAAAAATTAAAAAAAGCACACTCCGTACCCCTCTAACTTATATTACACAAAAAAAAGAATGATTTTTTAGAAATTAAATTTTTATTTATGACCCAATGACAAGTGATTGAATTGGAAAAGGCAACCAGTACGCGTAACCATAAAAGATAAAAAAAAGTTCAAAATTTAATTATCAGTAAAAAACATCGAATATCATTATCAGTAACCAGCAGTGTTGTCGTCGTTTGGTGCCGGCGATAACGCCCCAAACTAAGTAAGTGATGACTTACTACAATTTTGATTCGGTTCCCAAACAGTTATCATGTTTTTTTCGCATTTTTTTGGTCGATTGATCAGGTACTACTCTACACAGTTCATATAAACATAGCAATAGCAGTCAAGTGATTTCCCACACACAGTTGGCAATCAAGGACTCTATTGATGTGAAACGAAGAAAATTAAATGTTATTTTCCTCTTTTTTTCTTGTTGGGAGAATACCTGTGGTTTTTCACACTAAACATTGCATTTGAATTGTTGTTGTGTTGCAACAATATAAAGGCAAAAAGGACACGAGTATAATACTGCTGCGGTAGGTTTTGAGAGTTGGCGCCCGCAAAAGGTGTTTACCTACCCGCATTGTTTAAAATAAGGTGACACTCTAGTCTGTCTGTTGTTGTTGTACTTGCTGATTGAGTTTTGATGGACGGTGTGATTAATGGTATGATGATTAGTACCCACCATATACCTTGATGGGTAAACAATTTGGATTTATTGAGGTTCACTTGAGATATTGCCAAATTCACAAAAAAAATGACATTGCAAGCTGTAGTTTGGTTCTTGTTCAATAACAATGTTTTGTTGACTTTTGTGTGCATCGAATTGTGGGCATTCATTGTTGTAGGGGCATCTTTGATATCGTTTGATTTGTTTTTCGACAGGTTGAATCTTTGTTTGTCGTACTCATCAGTTATTGGTTGCAGTTACGTGGCGTCAAATTTGGTGGGAAACTTTAGAATGTGACGCATCCACGTTCATACAGAAAAGAAGATGCGTTTTGTCATTACGGAATAATACTTATTAGCTATTAACGAAAGATTATGGCCAGCATTAAATGATCATAACCATCTCATTTAACTGCCTGTGGGGTTCCCCGCTCGACCTCGATCCTCCCTGTTTCGGATCACTTCATCACTGAGGTCAAACAAAATATTGGTGTTGTTAACTTCATTTTTCCAATCCAGGAGTTGTTTAGCCTCCCTGTGTCTTATAATCTCGAAACCGGCACAATCCAGTTATTGATTATTAGGTGATATTCTTTTTACGATCTCTAGTCGTGTCAACCTCCATATTTGCATGCATTAAAGCGGGACACTTTCAAGATGTCAAATGTGTCGCTTGGCTCACTTAAAAAAATAAAATTGCCTAGATGTGATTGCTCTCCTTAGTCGCATTTTATGACAAGCTCTGGTTTTTGGAGGACCTGCCCCTTCACGGGTTTATGCATATGTATACGCAGTATTTCATCAATGGCGGAGGCCATGTACTTAAGCACGATTTTCAACCGACGATGATCGTAAGAATGAACGTTAAAGTTGACCATATATCCTAAACTCAATGCTTTGACCTACAAATATTTATACATGAAACCATTTAACATGCGCTCGCTTGTTGTCGATTTGCCTGTGAACAAGAAAAAAATTTGTGCCTACATTTGCGTCACTCTACATATTATAATTGGATCTGATACTTGATTTGAAAATCGTTGTTGAAAGCAATTGTTTAGATCTGTCTATTTTGCACTGTAAATGTGATCTGTTTCTTTTATGTATATAAGAAAATGTGTTTTTTAACGAATTGTTATAGGATTCATATTTAGAAAAATCATAGTCTATGTCTAGGAAGCTATATACGTTCACGTCCAGTACAATTGACAATTCCGTAAAAAGTCTGGTGGTGAGCGAAAAAGTATAGAGTCTTCGACTGTATTAGTAACATTTGTGGGAGACCACAGTATTCACCTTAAGGCAAAAGAAAACAAATAATAAATTGATCCAACTTCTGGCAACTATATCTTTTTTGCGAGCGATTTCCAATGCTTACAACCACAGAATATTCCCATAAGGCTAGTAGATATTGATAAGCTATGATATACCTACATGAATAATGATATGGATGATAGCTTTAAATCGAATACAAAGCTTCTAGGCTAAAATGTAATGCGTACAAAATTGTGATTTTGAACATTTGACGTAACAATAAGTCAGTGCAATTATACATTCGAACGCGGGCAAAAAATACAGAGCCATCACACAAAACATCTTATCGGACTAGTACTTCCTAATACTTGCACCCTAAAACATGCAGTACAAAAAAAGGCGACAATAAAATACCATTGCTATATGCAGCTGTTAAGAAAAAACGCTTGTGTTTATACCACTTTTATACCAGTTGAATACCAGCGCGGATATTCTATGTAGAAATTAGAAAACCTTTTTTACGTATGGCAACAAGTTCGGCGCATAGGGCAACGTACAACGTGCTTTATGCAATATCCTAGTCGAAGTAAATTACTCTAGAAACTAATGAATTGTGCAGCGCTACGAGTAAAACCAAGATAACGAGTGCTTAAGTTGAAGAACGTACAGCTCAGAAATGTTGTACCAATTTGGTGTAGCATCTGCAGTATAGGGAAAACTCTGAAAGGAAAACTCTATAAAACTGTCCAACACAGCGGGAAACGAGCAGACATAATTTTGGCTGTGATTTTAACGCCGCGGATGATCAAGTTTTATATTCTGCGGGAGTAATTCCTTTTACACATTAAAATGAACTAAAGATTACTTTCGCTTTTGTTTTGTTTACATTTTAATGCCATTAACATAACATTCAGCGGTTTTATTACCTTTTGTTGTTTGATTTAAGACTACAAAATTCGTATTTGGGTTCCAACAAAAAAATTTACTTCAGTCCATAAAAATGGTTATCCTATGAGATGCAGTATACAAAATTTGTAAAAGCAACATTTCAAACGATTTCGTGCCACAGTTCGCAAACCAATAATCTTGCCACTCCAGCCTCAGCGAATGCTCCTCATTTTACTCGGTCTTTATGTTCGGTCAATAGTTCAATATCATTCGATATTCGTCAATTTCCATCAACCCAATATTCGACACCAATAAGAGTAACGCTCGCCTCAGTGTTGCTGCGCACAACTGCGTCCTGGCTCCTGGCAATCGACAACCAGAGACAGGTTCTTCTCTGTTTCTCATGCTTATGCATCATTATATAATCCATCTAAGGAGAGTAACAACTAGAAATCATTTATCGTCTCGTTCTGTACCTGGTAGTTGGTATTCGAATATTCGAATATTAAGATTGAATAACGGATTAAAATATTTGCCCATCACTAATATGAACATAGTATTAAGAGACCAGGGTATAGAGAGAGCTTTCGAAATTAAAGCTTTTGAAAGTTCTGATCTTTGGCAGACGGACATTGCTTCTGTGTTTTCTTTTATGATCTCGAATAATGTAAGCCTACTAGGCTGTATAGGTTTTCTTCTTGGTGCCTCGTGCATTTTTTGAACTTCTAGGTTTTAAAGTATTCAGTGCAGTTTGCAGTTTTTCCCGATCGTTTAGTAAATCTATCTATTTGCCTCTAAAGGTGTGTCCATATTAAAGAAACATTTTTTAAACATTTCAGAAACAAAGAAACATTTCTGAAAGGTTTCCGAAACATTTAAGAAATGATTATTTTGGTCTGGACGATTCGCGAAACATTTCTGAAATGTTTATGAAATGTTTCTGTGTTTCCCATTTCAAACGGGAAACTTTCTTTGTTTCTCAAGAATTTACAGAGAAAGAGAGAAAAATGGGAAACAAAGAAACATTTCAGAAACATTTCAGAAACATTTCAGAAGCGTTTCTCGAAGCGTCCACACCTAAAAAACATTTAAGAAACATTTCTTAAATGTACAGAAAGGTTAATAACTTACCCCTTTTCATTAACTCGGTGCAAATACCGAATGCAAACGAGGCAAAATATCATAGCAAAACTTTAGTGGAAGTCACACGTTGAAAGAAACGTGATGAGCTCGAAATCAGGCTCAGAGAGATGTATTCGTTTATCGGAAGATTTTGAAAGCTAAAAGTATACAATAAACTGCTTTTATATAAGCAAGTGCTGGAACCGTCTTCGACGTACGGTTTACAACTTTGGGTTTATACCAAACCAAGCAATATATCAATATTACAGGCATTTCAAAACAAACCACTAACAGCAATTGTGAATGCTACATGGTACATACGGAAAAGTGATATTCACAACGATCTAGGAATTGCTGCCGTGAGTGACTAACTAACAAATTTTGCTCGTAAACTTCGTTTTCGTCTTCATATGCATTGCAACCATGAAATAGTCCGAACTTTGGATGAGACGGGCCTTGTGCGCCCACTACAAACAATAAGACCATGACGGTCTTAACATGTGCCTTCAATGCCAGGTAGCCTGCCTACCCACGATGAACGAAAGAAGTGTAAATTACTTGTTAAGTAAACTTTGTTCTAGTCATAACAATACAAATGAGATGATCTTATCTCATACGTGGCCGGTTCTCGCAGTACCTCTCTGAGGGGTTTGGATTAACTCGAAGGCTCATATCGGCTGACGTGTCAGGATCAGGCTTTATGAAACGGGCATAACCAATGACACGGGCTATTGGTATCTTTGGAAGATTCTACCGAAAAAAACTTCATGAACTCAAAACAAACTCATTTATTTATAAAATAAAAACCTATTGCTTTAAGTTTCTGATTCGTTTTGGTGAGGGTTATTATAATAATGGACTTTAATGATTGCTGGTTATTTGCTTCGTGTACCTTTGTTAATGATCTGATCTTCTGGTCATAGAAAAATTAGATTGTCATTTTTAACAGCTCAAGTGACACATAAAATAATGTCTTGACAGAACTAGTTTCACTGTCAAGATCTAGATCACATTAAAATCAAAGTTGACATGTAGACAGATAAGTAGGTATTTATCTGCCAAAGTAAAATGAGATATGTGCAATTTTCTTCAATGGGTGGCAATGGAAAAAACTTTGGGTTTCTGGGCCGGTTGTGATTTCTCCTGAGACCACTCGGTCCGTAGGGCAACGCACTGATCACTGAGCCAATCAGTGAAATTTAAAATGCCTCATCTGCACTCAGTTCCCTACATTTTTGGAGACTTCAAGGTATAGACAAAATATTTGCGCCAAGGCTCTAATAATATGCGCACAACCGTAGCTAGCTAACAAATACAAAATGGCGTGTCAGGAAGTTTTTCAGTACGTTGCTTCCTTGCAAATAAAATGACCTTTTCAAATTTCAAACAGTTGTCGCCCAATATTTAATTTCTTTTCCAATTTACTTGTATAATAGTCAAATAATGTATAAATACGTCTTAAACACAAAATCATTCAAATAACGTACATTCCGGTTTTTCGAATTTATATTTTGAAATAATAACTCCTTTACCTACCTTATTCATATTTGTAAATCAAGAGAAATTAATAGATAATTTTACAACAGAATTCAACTATGAAACCGTTAAATATTCCAAAAAGTCAGCGAAATGTTTCAATTACTAGTTAATTGTTCTAGCTAAAAGAAATGGCTACTAAGTATAACTGAAGTTTCGATGACACTGCTTGAGAATTATTCTACGACGCCTGTCTTATGGATATGAGTTCCGATGCAAAGACACCGGAGTTCGATTGCGTCGATATTAAGTCGACATTTTCCAAACTCATGTCAGGGTTCAGGTGGAGTGTAACAAAGTCAGACTTAATTTCTCAGCTTATACTCTTGTTTGTGAATTGACTTTGAAGTGTTCCTGAGTTGGATTCGAATCACGAACCCTTCGCTCAGTGGTCAACCGATATGCTCGACGCAATCGTAATGTCCATGTGATTAATATTTGGAAGGGCAAAATATCTACCGTCCCTTCACCACTACACTTAATTCGGTCTTAAAACTGAACTCATCGAGTATTTTTTAATGGGTTCCGGTTCACACCGAAATAAAGCCCAAACCTGTGTTATCTTTGCCAGAACCACTGGTAAAGGCTCCCATTGACTGTGCCTCCTTTACAAAATATCTGATGGTATGACTCTTCGGGCTGCAGATAGGCTACCACGCTCTTGCAAAATACTTCAATATGTTGGGTTTAAGTGGCGCATCCATCTGCCACTGATAGCGAAACACCGCTTAGCACTTCCTCTGCGAGTTATAAAGCATTTTCTGGCACTACGCTCCAGACCCTGGCTTATAATGTTGTTAATCCTGAGTAGCTATTCAAATAATGATTATGTTAAATTTAATAAAGCCAAATCAATTTAAGGATAAGGCTTACCGGCGCTATTAATCGTTGAAGTTAAATTAACTTATATTAATTTAAAAAAAAAAATTAGACATTAACGGCCCATACCCTCAGTCCTAGCTTCTCCCAACCATTCGCTGTGCGAAGTGGAAGCCACCGACAATTCTAAGACGAATCCGAACGGGTAACTTGAGAAGCTTCTCATGACAATTTATTGACACCCTTTGATGTTTGTCAGACGTTCACAAGAGGTGGTTCAGTGGAAAAACTCTATATGTTACTTGGCCCAAGCGAGATTTGAACCGGGGACCTTTCGCTTCGTAGTCGAGCACACTAATCACTGAGCCGCTGCCCGATAATAATTTTATCGTACCTAAATGAATCATCCAATTTTCACTACTCTTATGAACTTTGGCAGGTTTCTACAGATAATTCGTGTGCAGTATTTACTATTGGAAACAATTATACTAAACGGGGCTTGCCAAGCTTTGCTCTTCCATATGTGTAAACTGGTTTTGCTTGTGAGAATTTTGAAGAAATAATGGTTAAGTGGAAATAGCATTGATTTCGCTTGCACTGTTTTCGAAACACCATTTTGTATCGACAACAAAGTTAGCGGTTATTAAGGGACACATTCACACATCTCCTTGAATGCAAAAACACAACAATTTTAGGAGGTTACCAAAATTAAATTTTAAAAGAAAAAAAACTCTTACGTTTTGCGCGGTGAGGCCGCAGTTATAGCCATACATAAAATTAAATCGTAATTTTATAAAAATGTTGATTTGCTTTTTTAGTCCACTAAAAATGAACAGATCAACACAATCTCTGTCTTAAAATGTTCCTGATGAAATACTAAACTAATATGTCAAAACTCAACATAAAATTGGCTAGAAAACGAAGTAAACTTTTTTTCTTTTCAACTTCTCAGTTAATTCACAAAAATAAAACAAACCGTTCCAAAGATCTGTTCCGTTGTTTCCTGTTTTATCTATCAGAAAACAAAACTCTGATGAAATTGCATCTGTTAAACTTTATTTTTTTGATTTCACATATGCAGTGGTGCAGGACATATAGTGACGGACAGATTTTCTAAAAGACTCTTCCTGTTTGCTATGATTGAATTGTCGTAAAACAATTTAATTCTTCCTGTTCCAACTTTTACGGATTCATTATGTTTAGGGCTATAACTGGCCTATCGTCAAAGTTAGGAAATCAAATTATTTTGTAAAGGCCATTTTTTTTTACTTTTACTTACTAATAATTGGTGAATAGTAATCGGGCACTCTGAATGGCACGTCCAAAAAAAGCCTGCTGTTTTCCGATTAGCTGATCTACTATTTAGTACCCTCTTACCAGTAAAAGTGAAATGGAACGCATTTATTTTACTGGAAGTAGGTACTTACCCCAATCCCAATAGGCACATTTAAAATAGTAAATAATTAATCGCTCCGAGATCCTTATTTACAAAAATAACTTCTCACAATAAAATGTATTCCTGTTCAAATTCACAATAATATTTATTTATCGACGGGAAATAATTATAAATTTATTTCTTGTTTTCAGAATTTTGAAATGTCAATCAAATCAAATATCAAAATAATAACTTACATTGAAATTTTCCCAAGTGATGGCGTCGCCGTCTGGTGTAAATACAAATCATAGCTACTCTCCTGAACTAATCAGATCATAGAGCTAAGGTAGTCGATTGCAGCCAGAAGTTCAGAGCATTACATAAGTACTGAAGCCCAATATAACTCGCTTATTGTTAATTTATGACCGGCAGCAATTACATTTTATAGTGAGATATAAAGTTGCTGTTATCAGTTGCTGTATTCAGTAGTGATTAATATATGTACCTATATATTTGGTATTTTATATGTGGCTACTGAGATTGCGGTTAGAAGGAATGCGTTCAATACAACTTCTACTGGGAAGTTCTAAGTAACACTTAGCTAAGCTGACAGAAACAGACATCAAGAAGAGGTAAAATAATTCTTTTTATTTAGGAGAAGAACGTCCTTTTCTGTCAATGTCAATGGAAGAGTATTTTTCCGTACCTAGCTATTCTTTCTTTATTCAAATCTTTATTTAATAGCCTTACACAGTAAGATACAATATCTTATTAAGTAGTGCAAGTTTCAGTGAAAAAATATTCTATGACAATGTTAAATCTATAATGTATGTAGATATAGGAGTAGAAAATTAGGTACTTGTTCAGTTTTTTTTTAAAAAATATAAAAAGTTTAGATGGGTACATATTTACAAATACAAATTCCAAAAAGACAAAAATGGAAAAGGAAATGAGAAAAAAAATAATAAAAATAAAATAAGAAATAAAAGCAAAAGAAAAATAAAAAAATAAAAGCAGAAAGACTTAAACAACTTATTATCATCATCGAAGTGCTTGCAGGTATTGCCTGAGTTCCTGTTTGAACAGCGCTTTGCGACTTATCAACCTTATATGTTGGGGGAGGGAATTCCATAGCCGAATCGCTATGGATAAAGAATTGTCGCTCAGAAACCAAGAAATTGAAGCGCATTGGTATGAGATCAAAAGTCCTAGTTGAACGCATAAAACGGATCCTGCTAAAAAGGTAAGATGGTTGGCGCGTCTGAAGAATACTACGAAGCAAGATCAATATTCTCAGCTTAAAAATGTTGTCCAGAGAAATGCCATGAATCGATTTTGAAAAAGAGGAAATGTGATCGTATCTTCTTATACCATAAATATATCGGGCGATACTATTATATGCTACATTGAGTTTTCGCCTATGCTCATAATCACAGTTGCTGAAAAGCTCACAACCAAACATCAGAATTGGAATAAGAAGCGTTTTGGCAAGAATTATTCTTGTTTTTAGAGGTGTGACTTTTTGTGTAGCCCATAGCATGCAAAGACCTCCATAAACCCTGCCTAGAGCCAGTCTGATGTGGTTATTCCAAGTAAGCTTTCGATTAAAAATTATGCCAAGATTTTTTGCAAATTCGACAAATTCCATAGAGGTACCATTGAGATATATTTTAGGAAAACATAGAGTATCAACCTGCTTCCTAGAAATAACCAAACATTTAGACTTAGACGGGTTTAAACGGAGGCAATTGCTCGAAACCAGCACAGAATCCTTTCCATGTCTTCATTTAATTCTAATGCAGCATTTTCCACAAGACCCAACGGAAAACTATTTCGTACCTGCACATCATCAGCATACATGTCAATAGAAGTATTTAAAATACGTGAAGGAAGGTCGTTGACGTACATAGATAAGAATAGCGGACCCAAAATTGATCCTTGAGGAACACCAAACCTAAGTGGAAGAAAATCAGATGTGGAGTTATTAACCACAACTGCCTGGAATCTCTGACATAAGTAAGAGACTACTAAATTAGTAGCCGAAACGGAAAAATTAAATTGATTTCGTAGCTTACCAGAAAGAACATTGTGATTTGCCATATCAAATGTTTTAGAGAAATCGAGCAAGGTAAGAAAAGTTACTTCGTCTTTATCTACGGCTTGTCTAATTCCCTCTGTTACGTTTATCAACGCAGTAGTACAACTATGTTTAGGGCGAAAACCAGACTGATTAGCACATAGTAGATTATTATCATTCAGAAATCTCCGTATCTGAACATTCATAATCCTTTCAAACACTTTAGAAAGAAACGTTAAAATCGCAATCGGCCTAAATTCGTTTTGGTTCTTAGGAACTGGTATTATTTTGGCTCGTTTCCAAGTAGAGGGAAAAACTGCCGTCATAAATATGTGATTAAATATGTACGTTATATATTTCAAAATGTACGGCAGAATGGCCTTAACAAAAACCGGACAAATGCCATCAAACCCAGTCGAGTTTGATTTGATGTATAAAAAGCTTTCTAAAACATCTGCATCGTCGACAGCTGCAAAGCTAAAACTAGAGATGGAAGCCATGCGACCATCATTGTTCTCGCCTGGTGAGATGTTCGGAGAGTCATAGATGTTCGGTAGTGTAGATACACCCGTAGTATCGTCGGAGGTTGAAACAAAACTCCTATTCAATTCATTACAGTCAACATTATTAGCAAAAATATTTCTTTGTTTTCCTACTCCAATATCTCATAAGTTTTTCCAGAGTTTTTGCTTAGCTTGGGAGGGATCAAGTCGCGGAGCATAATAACGTCTTTTTGCCTCTTGTATTTCACATGTTACCCTGTTTCTTAGAATAGGATACGCATTAAAAAGTACATCAAGCCGAAATCTTTTCCAGCGCTTGTAAGCTGATTGATCAGATTTTTAATACCATAAGTAAACCAAGGGCAAGGACGATCATTCGTTCTAATGGACTTAGAAATGAGAGGAACGTGAGTATTAAAAAGATTACTGATGTTTTCTTGAATGAAATTTACTTGAGTGTCAACTGAGAGCATTCGCGAAAGGTACGTATATTTTCGGTTATAACGGGTTCACACTGAAAAGTTAAATGAATTATATCATGGCGCGAAAAACAAGAAGCCGACAGTTGAATGAAGTGAAGGGCTTTGTAAGGGTGACTAAGAAAAAATACATCAAGGAGTGTACTATTATCCTTTGTGAAATGAGTGGGAAATGAATTATTTACCGGAGTTAAATTAAGTGCACTCATACTGTTGACTAGAGACGAATCTTCGAGAATATTGCTGTTGAAGTCTCCACATACAATAACATAGGGGGAAACAAAGGATAACTCATCCAAAACACCAATTAACGGTGAAGGTTCTATGTTGACATTAGGCCTGTATACAGACCCTAGTAATATTTTATTAGACTTGCAAGTTATTTGAGCAAAGACATATTGCATTTCACTTTCTGGTGGAGCCTTCCGAATAAGTTTATAGACCAGACTATCACGAATATATACAGCCACACCTCCGCCGACACGATCAACCCCATCAGATCTAAAAAGCGTATATCCTCTGAGGTTATAAACCACATCCCTAAAATCACTTAAGAACCATGACTCTGACACGCATACCACATCAACCTTCGAGCCATCGAACAAATATCTAAATTCGTCTAACTTTGCTCTTGACATCAGACTCTGCGCATTCCGATGACACACTTGTAAACCAGAGCGCTGGCTGCATATCACATCTATCATTATCGGCGTGGTATCCCTGCTGACATCGACTACGGACTCCCTATAGCTATCCACATTAGAGTCACCCATTTTTATCAATGAAAAAATGGTGCCCAATGGATCGCACCCTCATCAAAGGAAGATAAAGCCGCACAACCTGATCCAGAAAGCGATCAAACCGAGACAAAAAGATGATGATGATAAGATGTTTAAGAAACAAATATAGAATTTTTAATTTATAAAAGTAATAAATAAAAATATTCGTATAGGAAATGTTTTTGATATCAAAAACATGAAATTGCATGCCCAGCTGATTAACGAAGATAGCCAGTCACTATGAAGGGCTAATATGAGCTGCTTGCCAGACATTCGTTGATTCGTTGGAAGCATTCAAATAACTTTAAGATTTAGGTAGATTAACAAATTCGTAAAATGCATTAATATTTTTTTTGATATCAGCGGTAATACCCCATGCTAAGAAATTCACAGCACTTTATTCCATTTCAATGAATAAGATACGAAAACCTACAATAGAATTAAATAGCTTTTAAAGTTCAGTAACTAACTTATTTGCATAAATTTGAATACAATAACGCACTTTTATGACTGATCACAATGCAAAATTTTTTACATTTCATTTAATAGCTAAATTTTTTTTTATAATGTATACCTACTCGTACTAGAGGGATTTTTAAATACCCTTATAATGTAATAGGGTTAGAAAATATGGAGAGATGTCGATGCAAGTTGGTTTTGAATGTTTGTAGATTATAATATGTAGGAAGAATGGGGCGGGGAAGAGCTTTCCCATTCGTGTTGTACGGCTAAGGAAAGATTCCTTGTATTTTCATGTCCGAATACAGGCTTAAGGGTAAACTGATGCGCATTCCTTGCACAGCGTGTATTGCAGTTGAAATGTTCTAGTGGTGGAATGTAACTGGCTATTTCGTTTAAACACTTGTGGTGGAAATAACGATAAAAGAACGACAGACAAGAGACATTGCGACGATGACTAAGAGAGTCGAGCGATTTCGCGATGTTACGGTCACCAATGAGTTTTATCGCGCGTTTTTTGATCCTGTCAAGTATGTCCAAATAAGTTATTGGTGCACCAGACCAGATATGAGCATTATACTCAAGTTTTGGGCGTGAAAAGCCTTATAAATAGTAGACAGATCGGAGGGGGTGAAATATTCCTTGCAGCGCTTAAGGAAGTCAATGCATTTCGCAGCGTTCTTGGCGACATCGAATAATTGGTAACATTCCAACGAAAGTTGTTATTAACACACATACCGAGAATGGAAAGCCGTTCGGTTTCGGCAATGCAAGTGGCATGCATGGACAATGGCATGGTGTTTGGATTTTGCTTAAATAATATGGAAATGGCTGTAAAATTCACCAGAACTTCATTCAAAGCTCAAAAGGTTCAATGTGTGTTATGCGAATGCTTGCGTGTTTATTGATTTAATTTACATGCAACTACAAAAATGTATTATCCTTAATGCATCTTAAGAGGTTTCTAGACTCAATCTTTAATTCTTTTAAATTTAAAAGCGATCAATGGATTACCCTTGCACAAATTTTGAAAAACAAAGATCCTGTGAAATGATATTGCAGATTTGGATAAAATAAAAAAATAAATATTTATTAGACATTAACGGCCCATTACAAGGCCTAAAACCTAGTTTTTCCAACCGTTCGCTTGTGCGAAGTGGAAGGGACCTACAATTTTAAGCCGAATCCGAACGGCAAATTTGAGAACCTACTCAAGACAATTGATACTGGGAAACAATCTAGATGTTACTTGGCCCAGCAAGCTGAAGGCATTTGATGTACGCTGGTGGTAAGCAGTACCTAAGCATTTAGCATCTTCTTCTTCATTTTTTGGCGATGAAGGTATGTACAGGGTTAAAGGGATCATAGCCCACTCACTTAACTGCATTCCTACTGGTCCGCCTGTGGGGTTCGCCGGAGCATTCAGCAAAAAGCAAGAATGTACACATATACATAGGTATATTCCATAGTTGTAAAATTTAGAAATTGAATCTATAATTTGCATGTAGGTATATGTACAATATTTTTTTTAAGAAGATCACGCCGTCATGAGCTATCATCAGCTGGATTTTGCATCCGAATTCATGAAACTTGCTACTCTGTTTGGAGAATAGTAATAATACTCTCCGGATCACTTGATTACGAACAGATAGTTTTTGGTTACTTTTACGACTTTTTTTAAATCCTTCGATAATCTGTTAAAAACTAAATGCAATGTGAAGAATCTGTTGTTAAAAAAATGGGGTTAATAAATTCAATTTGTATGATGTTTTTCCCAATTATGTCCTATTTTCGTCACACTGGATTACGAACAGTAACTAAATCTATCTATTATCGTATTTTAAATCAAATATAAACTCATTTAAAGTATTAGGGACCTTAGTTCAAATCATAGCTTTATAGAAACAAAACCAATTGGTAAAAGAAATTCATTAACCAAGGAGGAAATAGGCCACATTCAAGCTCACAAGGAACAAGGCAAATCTATCCGTTTCATAGCCGGTAAGATTGGTATCTAACATGGTTGTCTTGCATAACATTGTATATATCCTACTTTCATATTGCATTTGGTTTTTCCTAGATTGTTGAAGGATTTAAAAAAAGTCGTTAAATAACACCAAAAATCTATCTGCTGTTCAAGTAAGCGTATGTATATATTGTTGTCGAATCAAAGCAAGATAGATGCGTACATATCAAACTTTACGTTATGATTATTAAGTCAACAAGTGATATCGCTTTGATCAATTAGTACTCCAGTGGGTCTTAAAAGTGAACATTTACTAGTAAAGCGAATTAGCTGTATTGAGTCCATTGGTTAATAAAATGCATAGTTACCCATTGTCATTGACATGTAGGTAGGTGGATGATGCGAGCATTCGACTATGTTTTCTGGTAATAATGCGAAATGTGCAGCAGGAAAGGACAATACGTAAATTTGGCTATATGAGTATGTACGTACTTCTATACTGATTGACCGCACATCAACAAAATATTAAGACAAACTTGACAGCCAGCACCTTTCATGGGGAGAAAAGGCTGCAATTCTCTTAAACCGCCTGATCAATCCCTATGTGCGATATGCAAGTTGTTGGTCTTAGAGATTTTAATTGGCGCCCGCAATCTTACCCAACCTCTTTAATACTAGTTCTTTATTTTCACTTTTCACTCCCGACAATCAATGTGGTGTCCCATTACCAAATTTTACTTTTTGACTTTGCTTTAAGTATGATTTGGTTGGTAGGGACAGTATTCCCGGGTTAATTGCCATCAACAGATTGCCCGATTTTGCCGATCATTTATGCGGACGTTCAATTGACAAAATTCCGCACAATTTGGGGACAAAGAGATTAATTGAGCTTAGGAAGAACTTTCGCAGGGGTAACTGTCAAACCTCGCTGTCATTAATATGGGTTTTCGTGAACTATTTCGGTTTTGCGTGTTTCATTAAAGAAAAAGAGCAATCATAGATTTGCTCCTAACAAGAAAAAAATACATTGAAAGGAATTCAAATTTTCTTCTCTAACCGTCAAAACTGAGGGAAAACTCGTATTAATTTGTTTAAGAATATTGTTGCAGAGTTGCCATAATATTGAAAAGCAAAATACTATTCTGTTGTTTAAAAATGCATTATAGGTACGACTTTTCTTTTAAGGCATAAGAAACTTCTGTATGAACGAATAAAAAGCAGAAAAGTTTAACAAAGTATTGAATTCTTCTTCTTCCTTAACAGCAAATTTATTATCAGGAATGATGGGATCATAACCCTCCAACGTTACTGCCTTCCTACTGGTCCGCCTTTGGAGTACACTGGTTTCGGATCTAGATTTTGTAAGCAATTCCTGCGATATTCAATGAAACACGCCATAAATTTAATTCAAAAATCACTGAAGACGTGCGTCGGTACTAGTAATCCTCTACATCTACAAAAATGGCTTGTGTGCTGCAAATCATGCGCTGGTGTCATCAGCGTTCGATATTTGATTAAACTTACTACATGTTTGATTTAAAGTCACATCTCAATCAGCCATGTAGTTTTGTAGGTACATATATCAGTACCTGTCTAGGCCTACCGTATATCGCTTCTTTAAATAACGAAATTTAATCATTTAGTTCATTCGACAATTACAAATCCTTTCGAATGCAAATAATTTGTTTAGCTGTTGGCTAATAAAATGTAACACGACAGTGATTAGTTAACGACAAAGGACAGACATATCTTTGGAACTAGGCATACCTACAAAGCCATAATATAATAGATATGGAAACTACGCATCTACATACAAATGTTAAATTTATTTTAAATCAAGAATTCAAAAAATACTAAAATTAAATTTGTTAAAAATATTGTGAATAAGTAATCCATCTCAATCTATTTAATTCACGAAAAATAGGTAAATAAATAAATAAATTGCGGATGCGGCTTTCTGTTTTGACATCCCATACATAAAAGCTAAGACAGGACTTCTTCTTTGGAGACATGACATGGAGGGTCCGGTCATTATCTAAAGCGGTATAGGGATGTATATTATGTTTAAATTTATTCCATTATTGGTATACCTACCTACGGCCAACTGTTTTGCGCCAAAACTCAAATATATTTAGTATTTCAAACTCCCTATTTTGGAACCAATTAAAACAACGCTAGTAGATGAATAAGGCCGTGCTCAAGAGAGGTGGAAGGAACGAATAGATTTTTGTTCCTCGGCTAACTTTTGAATGCCATTGAACTGTATCGAAATTTTAAATCTGACCTAATGAAGTCGTTTCCGGAATATGATGTCTAGGGGAGATCGACGTTGATTAAAATATCGCTTAGACTTGTTGTTCGTGCAGTATTTTTCAACACGAAAATTGTTGTACTTTTTATATCAACCATGACACTTTGGTTTTTAGTTGGTACAGCCAGCCCCTGTGTCCCCTATTTAAAAACATTAAATTAAATTTAGTTATAAAATTGTACAGTATGGCGACGGTTTAACTACTTCTTTTGTATTAAACAAAATGCAGTGTGGAACTAGGTATCTCGGAGGATAGTAAGCGTTACAGTAAGGGGGCTACAATGAATCTCTTTTCATCTCTAGCCTATATTAATGCAAACAATGAAATGAGAAATCACCAAATATCGTGCACCTATGTTTCCTATAATAACTATCAGATCACATACAAAAAATATGAGTCATTAACGGCCCACACAGGGCATAAAACCTAGCTACTCCAACAATTTGCTGCTTGTGTGTAGTGGAAGGGACCAACAGTTTTAAGCCGAATCCTAATTTGAGAAGCTTCTCATGACAATTGGTACTCTTGGATGTTTGTACGACGTTCGCAGGAGGTGGGGCAGTGGATGTTACTTGGCCCCGGCGGGATTCGTACCTGAAAGGTTTAGATTAGTAGTCCAAGACACAAACCTCTGCGCCACTACGCCCACATCAGATTTATAATAATAATGTCAAATATTGTAGTATTCAAAACCTAGCCTCGAAGCCGGGATCGCGGAGGCTGCAGTGTCTTAGCCAAAGACTCTCCATGGGCCGAAAGCACGTTAAGTAAGTAAGTAAGTAATTGAACCCAGTCACTAACTACTGCGATATGGTTCAACGTACAGACTAAATGCGTAGGCTGTTGAAGTATTTTTTTCACATTTTTAAAATATTGGGATGGTTGTGATCCTTGTAATCCAAATCTAAACCTCGTCGTTAAAGAGGAAGACGATTATTTACTATTTGTTTCCACGTCAGGTTGACTTTTATTTATAAAAACAATGTTCTATCTATGGGATGGGCGAATACTTTGGTTTTACTTGTTGTTCTAGCCAGATCAAGTTTATAGACAGATGAACCTATATGCTGGGCTATTGGTTACAGTAATGCGCAAAAGACTGTCAGAAAACAAGTGCAGTTATATTGTAGGACCGTCCCTGCCCGGGACTGATCGTCCCAAGACAAAATCAGAGTACAACTCCAAGCCGTATTTGATACCCAAATCGCTATCCTGGATACTGAAACTGATACCGTTGGAAGAGAAGTTATCACGTCTGAATTCTTATTCAGCCTTGGCGCTACACAATTTTACAATTTTTAGCACGTCGAATACAGGAATGAATGGACGGTGTAGCGAGTCGGCTTGGATAATACTGGCAATTTACCATTCAACTGTTCCAACACCGAATCGGTAAGATTCAGCCTATAACGAGATTCACCCAGACAAGGTTCAAGATCACTCGTAGACTTTAGGGGCGTCGTAGATATTTCTTTACGGCAGCGGCGATATAGCGATACCTATTCGTATCGGAAAACACACATTTTAAAATTTATTTTCACATGATAACTCCTTGTGTTTTGTGGGAGCAATAGCGCAAGGTTAGTGTGTTGGATTACTAATCTTAAGGTCTCAAAATCAAATCCCGCCGGGGTTAAGTAACATCAAAAAAAAAGTTGCTTCCACTGCCACACATCTTGCGAACGTCTGACAAACATCCAAGAGTATCAATTGTCATGAGAAGATCCTCAAATTTGCCCTTCGGATTCGGCATAAAATTGTAGGTAGGTACCTTCCACATAAATGGTTGGAGAAGCTAGGGTTTAGGCAATATATGGGCCGTTAATGCCTATTATTATTAGTTAGCTCGTTTCGAGTTCGGATATTATGAAACCTTACCTAGGTATGGTTAAGTAAAATTCATTGTCCAGAAATGTCTCAGTGGTTGCGCGATGGGATTCACGTTTGAATCCTTCGACATTTAAACATAATTCCAACCTAACTTTTGGCTAATCTTGATAAAATGTTCATCATTTAAATTTTACCTGCCAAATACTTACGTACAGATACTAGATAGGTTGGTACTTCCACAAACAAGTTTCAGCGTGAAAATTGCGCCAAAAATGTTTTACATTTCACTTCCTATTTTAAGGAATGTCTTGGAATAGTAGATTTCTAAAAGAATTCCGTTTTCAAAATTTCATAACCAGAAACAAAATTAACTTTGTTGTTCAGTAGCTAAACCAAACCAAAAGCGGCATTAAGTTATGCATATCCTCGGAAGGACCTTAATATTGTATCTATATCTGGATAAAACATTTCCTGTCGGCAATGAAAACTTGGATGTTGAACTTCCTTAGGCCCGAAGCACGAAGCTTCTGTGCTGTGCCTTTCCGAAGTAACGCAAAGTTGTGCAAGGCACGAATTGCAAAGTGCTAAACTAAAAGTTGCAAAGCCGTTTGGTAGAATATGTCCCTAGTGGAAGTTTATGAAATAAGCAGTTTAAGAGCTTAATTACCTACCTAATCAGTCATTGATTATTGGCGCAAAAACGACTTCAACTCTTTGTTTGGAAGTGCGCAGACCACGGTCATTTCGAACCCAAATCGCAGACATCCAAACGAAGTAGGGTAGGTACTTAATTATTATCAAACAAAAACATAAATTGGTTTAAAGCAAAATTCCTACAAAATGTACCTTTCCCGACATCCATTCGATAAATATTTAAACAACGACACATGTCAACAAATCCAATAGTCAATATTTACATTTGCACTTCTTCATGGAAATCAAATTCGTATTTTGGTCCTATCACAAGACGGATGTTAGGTACTATGATTTACTATGATTTATAAAACAAAACAATCGTTATCCTTACGTTCACGTTAGCAATATTTCTATTTACATAATCCACTCCTTAGATTTCGATCGCAAATAAAAGAACACAAAAGATACAACAACGATTCGTTTTAGGCACACATCCTTGCGGTTTTCCGACCGCAATGTATTTACGACCGCACCTTATCCACGACTAGAATCAATTCATTCGACACGATCCTGACGATCAAAGATTGACAGGTAGTCGTGGTAACTGTTAGTTATACTTATAGAAAATGACACTGTTTCTTATCGCTGATAGATAAAAACGAAGAAAAAACGAATAATTTTGATGAAAAATAAAATAAAATATAATCACTCCAAAGACATCGAGAAAAACCTGAACAAAAAAAAAATAGGACAACAAATTTCGGCACCCCGATAACGTGTGTGAATATTATTTCTTCTCTGCTAACACTGATAAGGCAGCACTGCGCACCGATAGACAGATAAATTGTGTAGATCGATCGATCCCGCGTCAGGTAGGTAGTTATATTGGAAACTATTTCTTGGTGCGTCGTCGTCGGATTGAGGGCGATACGATAAATACACTGACAAAATTGAATTTCAAAAAAAAAAATATGAATACAAATTTATATGGGCAAGTCACTGTATACATTTATCACTGGATACCGGTTGAAGTTCAAAACTGTAACCAAACTGTGCGCTATGGATTGAATGGGATGCTTACATTTTTATTTTATTTTTTATTTGATGCACAATGAAATATCAAAGATTATCGACGGATATACATCTTTCGATAATTATCTTATCATCATCGATGATGATTACGAGGAAAGAAACGCGGCGAGAAAATCCCACATGGGGTGGTTTATTGGATGTGGATCGGATAATGAAAGGAGCGCGCGCGAGATTAACCGCAACAAAAGCCGTGATACCGTACCGTGCCCGATCTGTTTTCTTCACAAAAGCACACACAAAAAACTCGCACACGCAAACACGTCAACGGTCGCAGACCAACTGAAGAAAATATAGGAACATTGGAAAACCGCACGGTGGTTGCGGGAACGATGACAACGACAACGGATCCGAAAACGAAAACAGGGAAAACGAGAATAGCAAGCTGCTGCCTGCCGTTGCCGTCGACAGCCGGTTGGTTTGGCCAATCCCACTGGGAATTGATGATGGCGATGGTGGTGGTAGTCAGAGGTCTGTGTTTAGTTGGTTATCGTTACCATGCTCTCAAGGGGGTTGGAATGAGTACGGTTCTCGTTTTTGTAACTACGAACAATGGGCGTTACTGTATAGGATATCTCTGTCTAGTGCAACGAGCAAAACCGGGATGAAGAACACAAAATTGTTTTGGCTTGGCAATGATGTTCGGCGCTCTGTATATGCCTTTCTCTTTTGCTCGCTTATTCTAGTGCAGTACAGAGTGTAAGCGCCCATTTGCTATCAAGTATCTCACACAGATACCTCATACAAAGTGAGAACGAACATTTGTGTGGCTGCAATTCTACTTCTCACTCCTTTCAACATAGATTGTTGTTTGTCATCTGGCCGGGAAAATGTGGAAAATAAAAAAGCGACGAACGAAAATGTTTTTATTTCTATTTTTTTCGTTTTTGCGTAAAATTGTTTAATTTTTTTTATGTAATTTTGTTGGAATTTTCTTCGGTTGTATGCATTGGCACTAAGCGCTTCGGGTTGAGATGGTCGTGGCCGTGTTGGTGGGTTCACAAAAGTAGGTGCTGTAGTGCAGCAGCGTGGATACGCGTACTTGTTTTCTTCTTCCTTTGTCTAGCATAGATTCTCGTTGCGAATTGCTCATTTGGAGTTCGTTTTTTTTTGGTTTCTTGTGTGTGTGTGTGTGTTTTTTTTTTTGTAATTCTGGTGGACAACCCGCTGGCTCGGAAGGACTCCATTAGAGCTGGTGTGTGGTTGCACCGATGATGATTTTGCTCCCCGTTTTCCGCTTCCTTTAGTTTTATGGTGGTTTTGCGAAATTCTTGGAAAATTGGATGTAGGTAGGTACCTACTACTGGGGGTGGACATGAACATACAGCATCTTATAGTTGCTATCCAATAGGTAGGTCGTGGTACTCAGCATATGTGTGGAATGTATCTAGTTTTGAAGAAATTGTAAAATTATTTTATTCTGTCAGATTGGTAGTGATACGGCTGTGAACATCATTCTCCAAATGCCATATTTGTCAATGAGTCGATGTTGGAGATTTATCTGATATGTTGAGATGTATTCAGATGGCATATTGCTACATGCATCCGTTGGAACATCATCCGCGAGGTACCTATAAAGCACACATTTCGAACGCATGTTCTATGTTTTGATGGCAGGAATCTGATTGACCATTTTAACTATCGACACCTACAAAAAGGTATCTATACCTATACAAAAAAATACAAGAACATGTACCTACCTGGCGTGCGCATAGCTCTTGCTGAGATTGTAGATATAAATTATATCTAGCTAAACTTTGATAGGTAGCTTAATTTTTTTTAGTTAATGCCCAATGTTTTTACTTTGGTAGATAGATAGTTATGGTATGTTATGTAGGAACATATCTACCTAGGTATAAGAAGAATAAATATTAGAAAAATAGCTAACTATTTGTAAATATTTAGATTTGGAAGATTACCATATAGGTAGATAATCTTGGTATTATCACGCTCTACAGGTGATAGAAATAGCTACTGGTAAGAACTATTAAGTAACAGGTAACCATTATAAGGCTTTATATTTCCACTTGATTTTAAGATAGAGAGGTATAAACCTAGGTACCCACATCAATTTTGGTATTACTCGGCCTGGAATAGCCGAGCACCGAAGAAATATAATTAAAATGGTTGAATTCATCTCCAAAGCCTAGTATCCTATTCAACCAATCCCTTAGCATTCCATAGCGCCCGTTGGGCTGCCATTTCCCCTTATTAGATGCAAATCATTGGCCTTTGTAAAAGAATATCCTTCGTCGAACTATTGACATCACCCACGTGCGATTGGCAAACAACTCTGAGAAGTCTTGGGACAGTCGAGTTCGACCGCACCCCTTAATGTTCTTCTAAGCCTCCTCCCCCTTGACCATCCCAAGTCTATTTCTCATCCACCACGGAATAGAAAATTCGAGCGTTTTCAATGCACCACCAGGTAGCGATTTTTACCGACTGTTCGAAAATGGAATGCGGAGTCGGCGCGGGTATCTTCTCAGCAGAACTGAACATATCAAAATCATTCTGTCTCCCTGATCCTCTAGTGTATTCCAGGCTGAAGTGGGTACTAGCGGTCAGGATGGCTTGTAGGATAGGTACTCAACCTTTACCCCATAACCAAGCGGGATGTTACTATCTTAGTTGATAGCCAGGCTATAAAAGCTCTTGGCTCACACTCCATGTCATCCATACAAGTCGCACAATGTAAAGACGAAATCACTTGTTTAAGCGACCATTTCAACATCACTCTCCTCTGATGGGTTGCCGGCCATAGTAACATGGTAAGGAATGAAAAAACCGACTCGATAGCTCTGCCCTTGACAGCTCCCTTGAAGAGACAGTCTCTCTCCCAATAGGGC
Organism: Portevinia maculata; assembly: GCA_949715645.1. Taxonomy (NCBI): domain Eukaryota; kingdom Metazoa; phylum Arthropoda; class Insecta; order Diptera; family Syrphidae; genus Portevinia; species Portevinia maculata. The sequence goes on along the minus strand of OX454525.1, from coordinate 252,861,612 downwards.
TTGTCAAAGAAAAAAATATTTCATTACTACCTTTCAAGAGCGAACTCCAGTTGAAGCACCCTTGCGCCATATCCAGGAAGATATGGTCCTGCTTTAACGCAAAAAGAACTCACAATCTAACAAACAGAACCGGACAAGAAATTGCCGGAATTGTATCAACCAGGACTGGATTGTGGCCTGTCACCCACGCTGCTATGTTGGGCATTCCATTCAATCAAAACTGCCGCAGTTGCAAAGTTTCCACCCATTGGAAACCTTCTACCATTTCCACTGCGAATGTCTGGCTGTAGCTAGAACAAGGCAACGTAAACTAGGCAAAGCCTTCTATGATGACCTGTACAAATTTTGCAATATATAATTGTGCAACATCATTGATTTTCTCAACTACACCGGATCGGTTTTTAGCACAGCGAATGCTGGTGTACTACCGGGCGGGCAGTCACTCGTACCTACCTACCTACTTGGAACATTTCAAAAACAGCGGTCTGCTTACTTGCAAGGGTGCTGGACACTACTAATCTAATGGTCTCAGATTCAAATCCCGCCGTGGCCATATGTTTTCCGCTGCTTCACTTGTTGCGAACGTCTGACAAACATCCAGGAGCATCAATACAAATTTTCAAGAAAAGCTTCTCAAATTTTCCGTTCGAATTCCGCTAAAAATTGTAGTTCCCTTCCAATTCGCAAAAGCAAATGGTTGCAGAAGATAGGTCTTTGGCTTACATTGTTCTTATAACTATAAAATAAATAAATATTAGGCTTTAACGGCCATAACCTAGCTTTTCCAAACCATTTGATTATGCGAAATGGAAAGGGACCTACAATTTAATGGCAAATCCGAATCTTCTCATGACAATTGATACTCTTGGATCTTTGTCACACGTTCGCAAGGGATGGACCGTTGACTTTTAGGCCAACTAAGTTTGTTTGCTTACCACGTCACGGTGAGATCGGCCAATTAGGTAAGAGAGTTCTGGAGGCAACAACCTTCACACCATATAATAGCCGTATTTAATTATGGCCAAGGATCATTATAGATCATTGGTTTGCCAGCCAAACAACAACAATACGAGATCGAAATCTTGCTTGTGGTCAATTTATCTAATAATTAGTTCACCCTATTTCTTACTGGGCCACAGTTTCTATTGTGAATATTTGTGATAGTTGACGATTGTCAAGCAATCATGTTGTCAGATAAGAGCAACTATTTATTTGTAAAAAAAATATTATTATTATTATTGTAATGTTCGCATACTTCTGGTCATAGTGATTTAAAATAAATAATTAAATTTAAAGTTCTGGAACTAAATGAGTGAATTAAAACCATTTTTGATGAATTGGTGCAGGTAATACTAATGTGTAGACAAAGTCCGTAACCATCTCAAAGTTATGTATTGTGTGTCCTCATTCGCCATTAACCCATTTATTTGCTGCTTCGGGACAACTTCGGGACTAAAAATTAAACACTTGACTTTTACTTCACTTGCATGACCCATTGCTGCGTTAACGCAACACCTTTTTCTACTTGTTATCTAGGTATATTATTTTATAGGTACAATTTTTTTTCTTTTGCGCGGTTATTATTTTATCTCATCTATAAACAAAGTACGTATTTTGAACTACACACTCGTTGAATTAATTTTTTCTGTACTGTGCATGTATCTTAAAAATTATTTTTTTTAAATTTATTTTCTTAGCTTAAACAAAATACATTTTTTTTCACTCGCCGAAAACTTTGAAGTTAAGTTAAACGCAAAGCAAGGTCCTAAAGCACTTCAAAATTTAATTTCTTATTAATTTTAAAAAAATAAATTAAAAGGTTTATATATGTTTTTTGTTGCGTTAATGCACCAAATAAATAGGTTACCTAACTTTGATAAATTCTGGTTTGTTTCTCGAAAAATTTGGTATTAATTTATCTGCTGTTCAGGGATTATTTGAAAGCATAAGACCGTATTGTGTGATGCCTTTTTTCCTGCGGTCGAGGTAAGCTCTTCGGTGCCTGGATTTGCCCAAAGAACAGACTTCGGGCGGAGTACAACTGCAGACCCATAAATAAATCTTTTATTTCGGCTTTCTTGTTCCTTATAAACTACTTTGCATTTCATAATGGAGAATCGGGAATACGGTTGGAGTTAGGAGGGAATACGTCCAGTGGCGGACTCCGTTCTTGGGGGGCCCCTAAATCCTTCAATTTATAATAAAATGGGACTTCAGTGAATCGTTACCTTGTATATCGCTCGTATTTCAATACTTCTTGACCATTTGCATCTTGGTTGCATCATGCGAGAGGAGTTTTTCGAAATTTAAACTAATTAAAAATTATCTTCGATCTACAATGGATCAAGAGCGACTCGTTAATCTAGCCGTGCTTTCAATAGAAAGAAAAAATTCCAAAGAAATCGATTTCACATAAGTTATTAGGAGTTCAGTAAATTGAAGGCACGAAAACACATATAACACGCTACAAAAAAAATAAAAAAATCTATTTTTGATTTATTTTGTCTAATTTTTTTTTGTCGATCGATTCGTATTTTATTTTTCTCACCCATATTCATTCCATATTGTAGGTATGTATGTTTATTTAGCCTAAATAATTTAATTCGAATTTAAATTTTACTTGCCAGATTTTAATGAAATAAACATTAACAATTATTTATACATACAAATGCCAACTGAATAAAAGGTTGTAAAACTACATTATTTTTAAGGCTGGGGGCCTCATTCAGCTTTGCCGCCCCGGGCCTCTGACGGGCTTAGTCCGCCACTGAATACGTCACTGTAGGGTCAGACGGCTACTGGTGTCGAACAAGGGACTCCTCACCCGCCTCAGTTCGGTCGCGGTGGTTCAGACCATGTATCGATGATCTGTGCTCCTCCTAGGCTAGATTGCTTCCATGGATCAAACAGTCTGTGATGACTGGTCTTGTTGGATCTGGACGATGACGGATAGAGCTGCAGTCAGCCAAACTGAGAATAACAAGAAAATATTTGGTGTTTTTTTTAGTCAAGAAATAAAAATTGTATTTTACAATATATACCGGATTATATAATAAACTTTAAAGAATATGATATACTAGAAACAATTGAAACTATAGGTTCAACATTTATAAACATTTTCAAGCCGATCCCTCTCTAACGGTATCTTTCCGGAGTATTGGAAAACATCATTTATAACTCCAATCGAAAAAGTTAAGGGTTCAAATAAATGTTAAGACTTTAGGACAATTAACTCTCTTCCGTTGTATGAAACAATATTCGAGAAAATAGTATAGGTACGGGCAGCTGGAAAAATATTTTGATGACAACAAACTCATTTTTAAAAATCAATCGTGGTTTTGCAAATCACATACATGCGAATCAGCTATAAACATGGTGATAATGATAACACATTGGAAAGAATCTCTTAAAAATACTTGCTCTCTTCCTGGACCTGAAGAGAGCATTTGAGACCATAGACCGGTAAATCCTTTCGGAGAAGCTGTCTAAATATGTGGTTAATGGTACTACGTTGGAATAGAAGCTATCTAATACGTCGTTTCCAAATTACGAATGTGAATAACAACTATTCGGCGGTTTTACCAGCGATGCTAGGAATACCACAAGGCTCTATCCTCGGGCCATTGCTTTTCATTATCTACATTAACGACATGCAGAAAGTTGTTACTCACTCTGCACTTGCTTTCTTCGCCAACAACGCACTTTTATACATCGAAGGATGTCAACGATTAATGATGGAAGACCTCCAAAATATTTGCCTTTGGTTAAAAAGCAACAAATTAACACTAAATGTAAATAAAACGAAATGTCTTATTATAAAAAATGATTATGCAAATTTGAATTTATCAATTGATAATGAAACAATCGAGCAGGTAACTGAAATAAAATATTTTGGGATTATCATTGATAGCAAATTAAGATTTGATGTACATGCCAACTTCATTATCATGCAAATTTCTAAGAAAATAGGGTTTTTAAAACGTGTTAGAAGATCTATGAGTACTGTTATGGAAATAGATATATACAACTAGCTTACCACGCCGGCTTCGCTCGGAGTCTTTATTAGAACAAAAACTTAAACAATAATAAACATGCGAAAACAAAAGCAATGTTGCTGAAATATAAGACGAAATTCAAAACCAATCGCGGTAAGTCCTGTTGTGAAAATATTAGAAAAAAAAACAACCTTTAAAAGAATTCACAAAACCATACCGAATAGAAAACTACTACAAAACGAAAGTGTATTTAAAATGTATTATTATACGATGAGATTCGCAAAAAAATCAGTTCGCTGAGTTCAACCGTTCCGTAGGGAGGGAGCCGACCACGTGTCTGAGCCGGCAGGGTACCACACAGACCTACTGGCGGCCGGCATGCGCCCTCCCGATTGCGCGCCGGCAAGTCTCTTGCGCGTCGTATACGCGTTAGCGCGAAAAAAACCTATTAAGTATAAATTTATTTACTAACAAAAACGGCTCGACCGATTTCGCTGGAAACTAAATCAGTTCTCAGTTACGTAACTCTCAGGCTCCACGTGGGGCCTACAACCAAAAATGAAGCAGTGGGTATACATGTAGGTAGTTAAATCGATTCTCCTCTATAGAGTACGGGTCTGGTGGCCCGGCCTTGGAGAAGAAGTCCAACCTAACTTTGCTGGACAAAACTCAACGAGTTGCATACCTCAGCATCGCCGGTGCACTAAGAACCTCTCCCACTGCGGCGCTCCAAGCCATGCTCCACGTTCTCCCGACTGACATCTTCAGCAACAATCCTTGGCTGCCAGCTCAGCAAAAGACTGAGAAGCTCCAAACAATGGAAAGAGCAACACACTGGACATGTCAAAATACTATCGATGTATCGACATCTTCCTAAGGTTACCGACCACCTGCCCACTGAATACAATTTTAACCTGGGCTACAAACATATAATCCCAGATAGAACCGAGTGGACACAACGTCCGTCCTCCACCACCAATCGCTGTCAATTTTTACGGATGGGTGCAAAACGGAGGACGGAGTCGGTGCCGGATTCTTCTCTGAAGACCTGGACATTCACCTCTCCTTTAAACTTCCAGAACACTGGAACACTGGCGCCGTCCGCCAAGCCGCCGACTGGCAGTTGGTTAATACGATATCGAAATCAGATATTGTAATATACAACGACAGTCAGGCGGCCATCAGATCCCTTGCGTCCAGCACTACGAGATCCAGAGCAGTGAAAGACTGACGCACATCTCTTAACGAGATAGCCGGTCAGTATAGCCTAACCCTTTACTGGGTGCCGCGTCACTGCGACATACCAGAGAATTGTGAAGCTGACGAACTGGCTCGACGAGGCTCTTCTGGTTTAAATAGCATAAGCGTCACCGACATCGAGGCGCCAACGTCTTATGCTAAACACCTCATAGACACCAATGCGGTGAGCGAAGCCAACCGTCGTTGCCACCAACTCGACCAGTGCAACACCGCAAGGCTACTCTGGCCGACATTAAACAAACCCAGGTCCATCGGACTTCTGAGGCATAAGAGAGGAACCCTCTATAAGTTAGTAAACGGCCTTACAGGGCACTGTACTATAGGAAGACATGCTCAAAGGCTGGTCATGCCATACAATGACTTCTGTAGTAGCTGTAGGGACGGGGAGGAAGCGGAGATTATCAGTAACTTCCTTTGCACGTGTCCTGCACTGGCCAACATTAGGAAGGCTACACTGGGTAAATACCTTTTCAATGATCTAAACGATCTCAACAACGCCTGCACAGCAAAGATTAGCTCCTTCATTTGGAGGAGGAAATGGTTCCTTGAGTAAGAGGGTGACTCACCCACCTTACATATCGGCAGCACAATGGACCTACCTCTGGTCTAAGTGCATCTTCATCGAGCGCCGATTCCAACTAACCAACCAACCAACTCTCAAAAAGGAATAATTTTCCCGTTTTGCAACATTTTTCAATGATGCTTCGCTCCTAGTGGTCGCAGCGTGATGCCATAAAGCCTAAAGCCTTCCTCGCTAAATGAACTATCCAACACAAAAATTATTTTTTTTTTAATTCAAACCAGAAGTTCCTGAGATTAGCGAGTTCAACCAAACAAAATTTTCAGCTTTATAATATAAGTATAGAGGTAATAATCAAGCCTCATTTTAAATACTGGTCCTCAATACTTTATTTGACGAGCCAAACCACCCTTAACTCATAAGGCATTATTTATAATGGGTTTAAACTTTTTAACTCGCTTTCCAATAGAATAAAATCAGAGAGAAATATCCATGAATTTAAAAGGAACCTTGTAAATTATGTGAAGGAACATGTTTGATTGTAAGGATATTTTCTATGAAATAATTGAATTGTTAATATTGTAAATAGCATTACATAGCTAATAAATCAAATCAAATCAAATCTTCAAACACTGCTTCTCTACTTGCCCTAGAGAATAGATGCGATGGAATCGGACCTAAAATTACCCGGGAGAAACAATTCAGACATTGTATAATGAATACGTATATACATTGAGCAGCCTAGTGTAGATACCTACACTAAATAAGGGAAGGAATCGAAAATCATACCAAACATTTTGTTGATAAAAATAATATGTTTTTCACATTGTTCTTTTACATTTATGAATTTGGTTTATAGCATTTCTGAGCATTTATTTTAAAACTTTCCATTGAGGTCATGGTTTAATTATTCGAGCCCCAAACCTAAACTAGCGCAATAATCTAGCTGCCTTATCTATCTACTGTGGGTGCTGGAGATATTAAAAATATTGTTTCTGCTTATCTATATCATCTAAATAGAGCGTGAACAAATTAAATAGTATTGTCAACTAAAACTGATTTCAAATTAACGTTATTATAAAATCGTTTATTTATATCAATCTGGTGTTTCCCAAATAAAAGTTCGCTGAGTTACCATTGAAATGATATAGATATAAATACTTAGTTGTACCTATATATTTATTTGTATATCGTGATTATTACTTGAGTAAAATATTACCCACACGACAAAAAACCAAAGTTAAAATTTAAAAAAATACACGTAATGTAGGCACCTACATATATATCTTGTCAAAAGTATTTTTATTAAACTGATTGGTAAAATTGAATGAATGAGGTCATATCCGAAGCTAGTGTATTCCTTAGAACTGATTTTTGCAGATATGGGTATACTTCTTTTAGCTCATTAAGGGCAAAATTTTAATTGTAGCGGAAGCAATCGGATATTGGAACCTACTTCGCAATTATCGGATTTCTGAACCCAATAAGTTCGTCGCTATTTGCTGGATTTTCCAACTTTTGAATTTCTGCTGTCGCGGTTTGTCGGATTACGAAACTCACTTGCTTCCATTATCGAAATGAAATGAAATTTGTTGTACATTTAACGGGATTGTATACGGAAATTGATAGAATAAAGTCCGCACATATTGTATTGATTGGAAATGTGCGCTATATTATGTTTATAATTTACTTACGCTAAAGGGGTTTTCTGTAAATCTTACAGTTCCCTTATATTGCAAGGAACACAGCGCAAGCATTTTGTTTTTTAACAGCAAGCATCTAGCAATGGCGTATTTCATTGTATGCTTTTAGGTGCTACTTACTATTAGAAAGAATAGACAGCTAGGATAGAAGTGATTTGGTGCAGTTGTAGGGATTCTCTCCACAGGTGGTGTCTAAGTTGCTTTAGGGAGTTTAAGGTTTCGTATATTCGAAAAAAGTAATGGACTTGGCTGGGATTCAAACGCACGACCTTCCACTCAGTAAGCGAATACACTATTACTGCACCGTTGCCATATGTACGTACTTTGCATTAAAAAAAAAAAAAAAAAAAAAAAAAAAAAAAAATTGTTGCGAATTTCATCATGTTTATACATACATATATGAAAATAAAAAAAAGATGGTCGATGAAGGCGACAATTTACCCACAAGGCAAGAGCAATCAGATAAGTACTGAAAAATGTATTAAATAGTCGCCTGAAAAGTATTAAATCAAGTTTGAAAGGCTAGGCCTACATAAGAGACACACATTGTTCAATTAAACAATAAATATTGTCAAACAATCTTATTTGAGTTTTCAAATTGAAATTTCCAAATGCTCATTCATTTGAAAGTTATTAACCATAAAGGTGGACCCTTACAAAAATAAGTCAATACTAAAACAGCAATCTGATGGCGGCTATTTGTGGTATGTGTGAGTGGAACTTGTCTTGATTATGGGCGAAGTTCATAGCGGATGTTAGCTTTGTTATGCCCTATAAAGCAAGCGCTAGGTGGATTTTACAAAGTTTTTGTATTTGTTTGTGTGATGTGGGTAAAAACAGAGATCCAGCTGTGAAGACTTGAAAGAAACATCATAGACAGGAGGAAAAGTTTGAATTTGTACCGTGGAAACTGATGGCCAACTTGATAATGTCGCTTTATTTTGACATAAGGTTATTTTACCAAGAACTCATTGCAACCCAAAATATTATATTTTTTCGAAATGTCCTTAAAAACCGAGCAGTATTTCTGTGTTCAAGGTTACTTGGTATCCGTTCAACACGCATTTACACATATGTACATCACGCCAAAGAAGTATAACTTCTAACGCGCGTACATGAGTACACACACACTTTTTTTTACGTAGCCACCATTTCTATTTTAATATCCTAACTTGGTCTTGAAAATCCTCATTGACCTCAGTTCCAAATATGGCTCCCGCAAATTATGTCAGCATTTCTTCTTAACTTTTTTTTTGTTTTGAAAAAACGCAAAAAATTGTCCCTGGCCTCTTTTCCTAGAAAAAAAAGAAGATTTTTCTGGCAGTGTTTCCGAAATATCAGATTTTCTTTTCAGATTCATTTTCTTTTCTTGCCAGAAAAAGTGTTTAGGGAAAAAAATGAAAGAAGCAAGGGTATTTTTCCTTTCTCTGATTTGGAGAAAAAAGAAAAACAAAATTTATCACTTTTTGCAGGAAATTAAAAAAAATTTTTTAGTCGTTCTATTCAATGAAGCAAATTAAAGTCGTTATTGGTCTAAGATCAAGCCTCCAAAACTTTCCAAATAACCATGCGAGTACTACAAGAAAAGAAGATGTCATCAATTTTTCAGAAAAAATTCTAGACGCTGTCGACAAAAGTTTTGCTAAAGTTCGCAAAAATATATTCTCTATTAAGCTACCTCGTTACATCCTTGAAATTATTAAGGTAAGAAACATTTACAGAAGATATTGGCATGGCAACAGTCTTACTTAAAATACTAAGTTTCGGGTTGTAATAAATTATTATGTGAACTCCGAACATCGAAACAACGAATGGAATAAAAAATCAAGTTCACTTGAGACAAACGCAACACCTTTCTGAACTGTTGCAAAGGTGTTTAAAATAAAAATAAGCAACTTTACTGAAAAATATCCACATTAAACAAATGCCTGCATAAAGATAAAGCATATTTTCCTGATAAATGGAAACTGGCCAAAGTAGTGACGATAAAAAAAGCTTGTAAATCTTCTGAAAAAAATTGAAATTTACAGACCAATTAGTCCGTCGACCAGCCTCAGCTAAATCTATGAAAAAATCTTAATGGAAAAAATTGCCAAACACATTTCCCACAACTATTTGCACCCAAATGAAAAATTTGGCTTAAGACCTTTTCACAGCACGTCTCATTAAGTGCTTAGGATTTGCAACCATATCAAAAGTCATAGTTCTGTAGGCAAATCGACTGGAATGATACTACTCGATATCGAAAAGGCTTTTGATACCGATTGGCATGACGGACTTATATCCAAAAAGATAAATTTTAAGTTTCCCGCTTATATCTGTAAAAATGTCAGCAGTTAATTCTCAAATCATTGTTTTAAAGTGCAAGTCAAGGGTATACTGATGCAATAGATAATTGCCCACTGCTCGTTTTTATAATAATGAAAATTCCTTAGATGGCACATGATTGGAATTTTGCTTCTATATGGTGTTCAATCGTGTTCTTGATTAACACTGCACCCACAAGTATGATTATGTGGGGAGTGGTATAAATTATATCCTTGCAGTTTAAAGTCATTAGTCAATTTAGAGTGTCTCTAAAAAAATATTTCACGAGCCACTCGCATCTCGTCCTTTCAACTCGCGATACCATGATTTACGTCTTTTCGGTACAGTTCTGTTCTGTCTCTCTAGCAATGATATTCTGTCTAACATCGTTTTATTCCATTTTTCCATGGAGCCAATCGTGTTTATTATTTGTTTCATGGGGATTGCCATTGCAGTGTTTATTTGAGATGGTTTTTATTTTTTTGGGACCGCTTTTGAGCATCACTTGATCTTTAAGTCTTTTTTGTGGGCTCTTTTGTAAGTTCTTTTTGACTTTTTGTGCTTTCTTATTTGCAAGTTCGATTTATTTTTCATCATTCTTTAGTATGGTGACTTTAATACACTTTACACATCTGGGCTTTGAGCAGTATTTATCCGTATACCCATAACTTTGACAATTTTTACATTGGGGTATCTATTTCAATTTACGTAAAGTATGAATCACAACTTTCATCGGTGCCGTGACATAACCCCAAGCGTCATAAGCCCAAATTTCGAAATTTGGCCTTATATCGCATTGTGAAAGTGACATAAGGCCAAATTTTAGCATTTGGTATTATGACACATTGAAAAAAAGTCATAAGGCCAATTTGGCTTTATGGCACTTTAGCTTGGTGCTGTTTTCAACAATTTGCCCTCGCACCTACCCCAAATCAAACAGTGATCCCAAGCAGGGGGGTTGCATTGCACTGTTTATGGGATTCGTTACGAAATCGCTAGTAGATTCCATAAACAGTGTAATCCCTATGGGGGGCCATGCTGCCCCCCTGGAAACCCCCTGCTTGGGGTCACTGTTTGATTTGGAGTAGGTGCGAGGTACGGTTTCGAAAATTTGGCTTTATGTCACTTTCCGGATTTGGCCTTATGACGCTTTGTGAAAGTGACATAATACCAAATGCTAGAATTTGGCCTTATGTCACTTTCGAAAAGCGACATAAGGCCAAATTTATGACGCTTGGGGTTATGTCACGGCACCCTTTCATCCAAAGTATGTTCTTAAGGCCATACATTTTTTCGTTGTCTTTGTCATGTTGTACACAATTTAGAAGCGGAACTTTGCTTTTAAATTTAGGCATATTTACAATTTCCAAAAGTCTCCGTCTTTTAATTCTTTCTGCATGCTTTCGGGTGAGCATGAATAATGCGGTTTCTTCACTACAACCTTAATTGGTTTGGCTTGCTATTTTTCATAAGAATACTATTGCACTTTTCTCTGGTTTAGTATTTTAGTGAGCTTTCTGTATCCTTCTTTTTCAACCACATTAATTTGTATTCCATTATTGTTTATAGTAACATCTTGAGTTTTTTTATCCACTCCCTCACCTCGAACTTTCCAACGTTTGACAAACATCCAAGAGTATCAATTGTCATGAAAAGCTTCTCAAATTTGCCTTTCGGATTCGGCGTAAAATTGTAGGTCCCTTCCACTTCGCAAAAAAAGTGGTTGGAGAAGGTAGGTTTTTATGCCCTCTATGGGCCGTTAAAGCCTAATATTTTTTTTTTTATTGTTTATTTCTGCTGTACTAGCTTTATTATCCTCCAATAATTTGACCAAGCATTCATACTTACTAACTTGCAGTGTAATAATAGGTGGACGCTTGGTTGGATTTTGTATTTTGTTTTTTTTTCCTTTAAAGTATACCTATTCACAGTGACTGTGCAGCTTTCTTTTCGGGATGAGATTTTGTTTTATTCCCCATGCGACAATAATCGTCCGGCTCTTTTTAAACCATTTTCTAAGGTCAATTAATTTTTACTCTTAGTTTGTAACATACCTTAATATTACCTGTAGATCCCTAACAGTTACTATATTCGCGGTCAGAATCGATATTAACGTCGATCTAGCCATAGCCCTCCGTCCGTCGGCAAAAAGTAGGACCTAAGGCTCGAGCTAGAAAGCTGGAATTGAATTTTAACCCTATGTTCTCTAGTTGTCGCCGTGGCGCAGAGGTTAGTGTGTTAAACTACTAATCTAAATGCCTCAGGTACGAATCGCTCCGGGGCCAAGTAACATCTAAAAAGTTTTTCCACTGCCCCACCTCCTGCGAACGTCTGAAAAACATCCAAGAGTATCAAGTGTCAGGAGAAGTTCCTCAAATTTGCCGTTCGGAATAGCTTTGAATTGTAGGTCCCTCCCACTTCGCACAAGTAAATGGTCGGAGAAGCTAGATTTAAGGCCCTGTATCTTAATGCCTACATTTTTGTTTCGTTCTCTAGGGGCCCGAAATATTCAATTTTAAGAATTTTTAAAATCCGCCCACTGACACGCCCACAATTTTGAGAAACAGTTTTATCGAAAAGACGAAGTTTGAGCTAGGAAGCAGAGATTGGGAATATACGCTCTTAATGCTCATGTGTAAAAGGATTTAAAATCCGCGCTCAGTGAGACCCCCATTATTTTATTGGAGAAATCATTGTAAATGAAAGTCCTATTTAAAACAGTTAGATATAACAAAATATATAGGCAATATCCTGAACAATTCGCCCATACCTACTAAGAATTTCGCCACGCTCACTTTTTCGCGGATAGGATTAGGTTATCTGCAGTTCACCCACGCGGAGCCAACTCAAAGCTTAAGACCAGTAACCGCCACCGAAAAATGAAACAAGAGCAGAATTTGAAGAAGTGTTAAGAAGCGATCCGAAGCCGAGAGGCCCAGTAGCGGGGCGTGGAGAATTTAAAAAGGAAGTCGAACAAAATTTGTATATGTATCTATAAGCTTAAGGTACATGTAAATCATCCATTTTTCCGGCTTTCAGGACAATCCCACGATGTTTTATCACTGGTCTGACCGGCTGAAGCTGAACACAAACACAACACAATGAAAGAGAAATGAGTGTAGATTATAGATACTCTTTCATAAACATAATTAGTGTGTTTCTTTATTTTTTCCGGATAGGGAATAGAAAAGACAGAATATTCTATTTTTTTATCCGGAATATCCAGAATGGAATGAATAAAGAAACAGAACTGGAACAAAAACAATGACAGTCATATGTCTGTGTCAAGTCAATTCAAATAGTTATTTTTTTTTTCTCTTAATTATTTAGATATCTGAGGGCAAAATGGAAGAATTCAATTTTTTTTTTGCGTGTAGCTAGGTGAAAATAGTTACAAGACATCGCTTGCGAGCTTTGCGATAGTGTGGGACTTGAAACACCCACTAAAAACACCCAGGGAAGGCATGATGTTACCATCCTTCCAGTAATCGCACCTAGTCTACAGACTAATCAGCAATTTTGTTTTAATATTTGCTTATGTACTTATGTACTGTTTTTAGGAACTAACTTTGGTTTGTTACCTTTTGTTTTTTAATTCATTATCACTTTGTTCGTGTGATTATGTTGTAACACCTATATTTCTTTCCTTTTTACCTAGTTAACTAGTTCAAAAGGTTTAACTCTACGTAATCTTCTAACTAAATTGTTGTTATTAAGTAGTTGAACTACTTCTAAATTAGCATGGTTGCGAAGCCTAACTTCATGTCTTCTTGCGACCTTCCGAACCTCGTCCTCTACCATTTCAATTTTAAGATCCCTATGTACTCGTAGATCAGCATTACGTATGCACCACGGCATTGTATGCTTTGAAGATTTGTGTTTCTTGTGCACCCCCATTACTGGAGGCCATATGTCCAAGTTGGTTTTAATATTTGCTTGTAGAGAAGCAGTTTGTTGTAGAGAGGTATGAATTCCTCCCTATGAGCCAATACATTTTATTGTATCGTATATTTAGTTCATCTGGTTTTTTTTTGACATGTGTTTTCCAACGCAACTTTGCGTCCAAAGTCAAGCCTAAATACTTAGCTGAGTTCGAATGCAGAACTATTTTATTATTTATGTACACATGTATGTGTTGCACGTTTTTATTCGTAAAGTTTATATGAACCGACTTCAGTTCATTTAATTATATTAGCCTTTTTTTGGTCCATTTGGATATACACTCCGCTTCAACTGAATAAGCACAAACATTTTCTAAGCTACGTTGTCCATTTTTTCAAAACCTTGTGCCGTAATATATCATTTGATGATGCAAACTGTTTGCGTGTGATGTTGACAAAATAAATCGGAAAGAATATTTCAAAAAGTACCGCTATTTTTTTCCTGGTTCCCTTGCAAAGCATTCAATATGGAAAAATGCAGTTTTATTTTGCGTCATAGTGCCATAGTAGCTAACTGCTCCCCACACCATAACACCACCTTCTCGACTATGATGCCGCGCTAAAAATCGTTCTTCTTTCCTCATATCGTGGAAGTAATAATTAAACCCATCAGGGCCATCAAAATTAAACTTCTTTTCATCCGATAAAGCTATGTGACGTCATTCATTTTTAAAACTCATATGGAGCCTGGAAAATTCTAAGCGCATACACTTCCGTTTCTCGTTAAATTGTGGTTTCTTTTGAATTTTCAACCATTTCAGATGTTTGGTACTATTGATAACCCTTCGCACTGTTGAAACGCTTGCAGTAACACCGGCTTTCTGCTTTATTTTTGCCGCAGAGTCGCAGGAATTGGAAGCACATCTTAAAATTGCTCTTCGATCAACCGCTGTTGTTGCCGTTTTTTGGCCTCCTTTCATGTTTTTTCCGTGCGAATCTTTGCTCCTTAAATAAGAATAGACCACACTAGAACTTCGTCCAATTTTGTCAGCGATAGAAGGCCCGGTTGGTCCTTGGTCTTTTAGTAAATCGATTTGAGCTCTTTCAACACTATTTAGAGATTTTGATCTACCCATTTTTCTTTGAAATACAATTAATCAAACAAAATTTACTAAAAGTACTTCAACTGTTGATCTAATGTGTCAATCTCCACAGAAAACTCATAACAAGCGAAAATAATGACTTTGTGTCTATTCAGTTGACGCAAAATAAAACTGCATTTTTCCATATTGAATGCTTTGCAAGGGAACCAGGAAAAAAATAGCGGTACTTTTTGAAATATTCTTTCCGATTTATTTTGTCAACATCATACTCAAACAGTTTGCATCATCAAATGATATATTACGGCACAAGGTTTTGAAAAAATGGACAACGCAGCTTAGGAAATGTTTGTGCTTATTCAGTTAAAGCGAAGTGTATGATTTACTGTCCTTTGCAGTTTTTCTGTAACTTCCTGTGCGGTTTTTCCTACTGCAAATACAGCAGCATCGTCTGCAAAAGTGGCAGCAGTAGTTTCGTCATTTTGTGGTAGGTCGTTCGTGTATAGGAGGAACAGTACTGGTCCCAACAAGAATTAAATCATTGCATTAACTGTATAGGAACTGAGAGATGGCAACTGTTTTTTGATAGTGATAGTGATGAAGCCAGTGCAAACGAATCCGATCGTAAGATTATTGAGATAAATAGACTTTATTATGAGGAAATCATACCTTGACCAAAATTTCAAAACCCATTTTCGTTTAAGAACACAAAGCACAGAAAGTTTGTTTTTCTTAATTCATGAAGAGCATTTGATCTTCAGGAATGTAATTGCCCCAACTTTCCCTAAAAACTTTAATGTTGAATTTATGCAAAGCGAAAACTGCCCAAAAGAAGACATTCGACTCATCAATTAGTATTAGACGAACCTATTATAAGTGTCGAGCATTTTTTTTGATAATTTTAGCCTGCACAATCAAAGCAATTACACTCAAGCGCCCCGGAACGAGTCCAGAGATCCGTTGATAGAAGGGCAGTGTTATCTGCGAATATGGCTATCGTCGTATCATTAACGTGTGGTATACATTGCTTTTATTACGTTCAATTGATTTGAGTGCGCTTTGACTTTTGACTCGAACCGAAAATTCAAATATCATAAAAGACAGAAGTGGTCGGCCACAGATTGAGTTAGACAAACAAATATTAATAACCTTGTGGTTCCTGGCTAACACCGAGTGTTTTCGGTATTGTGCAATTAATTTTCTTAAGAGCTACATAAAGGGTGTTCAAATTTAACGTATCATTTTAAATTGGCCGCCACTTTTTTATAGCTATTAGATTACACCGACGTTTTTTTTCAGGTATGAAGTAAATACATTCCCGTTAGGTAAATAGGATCGGTACACTATTGAGCAACGTGTTTTTATTAATAAAACTTATTTTAAATATGGTGAACGTTTTCCAGAAGTTGAAGGAAAATTTCGTTCAAAATACGGTAGAGAAAATGCTCCGTCAAATTCAATTTAATTTCAATTCAATTTCAATTTATTAATCTAAAATGTAAGCGGGCTGTACGTACAATGAGACTTAGGTCTTTTTTAGTAGGTACTTATGGTACAATATATATATAAAAAATATATATACAATATAAAAACCGTGATATTAAACTTATCGTTCATAAATTTGAAGAAACTGGGTTGGTTCAAGATCAGAGAAGTAAAGCCTATCCTCGTAGTGTTCGTTCGACTGGAAATATTGCAGCTGTTATCAGAGGTGTTGCTGAAGAACCAAGGATGACAATTCGTCGTCGTTCAGAGAAATTTAACCTCAAACCAACAACTTTGTTTAACATTTTGCAGAAAGATCTGCATGTAAAGGCTTACAAAATACAGTTAACACCCATAGAGGGCCATAGAGAAGCAACAAAAAATGAAAATTTTTTCAAGCAAATTATCTTCACCGATGAGTCATTTTGAAATTGGCGGTTATATCAATAAACAAAACTGCCGCATTTCGGCTGTAAAATCCATTGTTTGAAAGGCCAATGAAACCAAAAAAAAGTTACTGTATGGTGTGGATTTTGGTGTGGTGGCGTAATTGGTCCATTTTCCATCGAAGATGAAAATGGCAATGCAGTTATTGTGGATGGAGCTCTATATCAAGCGATGATTAGAAACTTTTTGTGGAGTCAATTGGAAGATATTGATGTGCAGAATATGTGGTTTCAAAAGGATGGTGCAACATGCCACCCAGCAACGAACTCAACCGATCTTTTGATAGAGAAGTTTAACAATCTCTTAATTTCCCGAAGAACAGACGTGAATTGCCCACCAAGATCATGCGATTTAAAAACACTGGATTTTTTCTTATGGGGTTTCTTGAAGAGTAAAGTTTATGACGATAATCCTCAAACTGTTCAACACCTCAAAGACAACATCATCGAGGAAATATCACTTATTGAACCTTCATTATACGAAAAAGTGATTCAAACTTTTGGTGAAAGGTTGACAGTCTGCCGAGCTAGCAGAGGAGGTCACTTGGACGACATTCTTTTTCATTATTAACCGGAACCAATGTTCATTAATTTCCAATAAGAATAAATACAGATTTCACACAATTAATGTCTTTCATTCAAAATTTAAAATGATACCTCAAATTCGAACACCCTTTATTATTGAAAGAGCTATAGGATTACTTAAAGCCATATTCCGACGACTGCATCAGCTCAACTCAAGAACACCGGAACACAATCCCCTTCTTACAATGTCATGCTGTATCCTAAACAATTTTTGTCTGAATAACAACGATTTTGTAGACGAGGACATAGATGCTGTTGGTGATTTTGACATTACACAATCTATTAATTTCAGTGTAAATGCCGAGCGTATTGCAGTAACTGAACGAAATAATATTTCACAACAATTGCAATTCAGTAGCTTACCCGTGCAGGGACGGGCTAGAATATCCCTGCAGTGGCCCCAAAAAACACTACTTGTCGTAAAAGGCGACTAAGGGCAGAAAACACATCTAGACAAATTTAACATCCAGGTAAACAGGTCCAGGCTAATCCAGGTTGCAACAACATTATCATTACGTGTACATTGGACTCAGGGATGAAGTGATTCGAAATCGGGATTCCTGCCAATATTCGTTGTGGTCGAACCGGCGAACCCCACAAGCGGATCAGTATTGATGCAGTAAAGTGGGAGGGTTATGATCCCTTTAATGCTAATCATAACCTCGCCGTAAAGGAAGAAATGGAAAAAGCTGCTTTTCAGTAGCTATTTAAATTCAGTTCTTTTATTTATCTAATATCACAGCACTAATAATTAAATAATAAATAGTAACAAACATTTTGTAAATTTATTTAAAAAAAAGACAAATAAATTCATGTAAAAGAAAAAAAACAATATTTTATTCATTTAAGAAATATATATGATATATATATACACATACACATGTGACATCTCTCAGAGACGCAGGAGCTTATACATTTAAAGGAAATAAAATATATACATATGGAGAGACCATAAGCATAATCCAGGACGACAAAAACACAAATTATACAAAAACACAAATTATACACAACATAATGTAACAAATTATAATTACTTGTTTGTGGTGGTGGACTTGCACTCACATGATCCACCAACCTAATCATTAGTTCTAGGAGATTATCGGTTCGCTGTATCTTCTCAAAGTGTTTTCTCGCCTTTGATTCCTCAACCAGCTCTTTTCTTTTGACCTAAATCATACGCCTGAGGACTGTCGTCTTCATTCACGACGACTGCCGAGTCGTCGCTCGAACACACAGCCGGCGGATTTATTTCTGGCCTCTTATAGAAGAGTCTGTTGAGATCATAAAAATGTTCCCCATATTTGCGATTATTTCCACTGGTGTTGTTGTGGTCTTTAATCTTTTTTATATTGGGCTTTTAAACCCCTCCACTTTCCTATGCAATTTTCTGCAGATAGATGTTTTGCTCTAATATCGGAGATCTCGACCGATATATCCTTCCACACTTTTGACTTCATTTGGGTGACCAAATTATACTGATGTCCCTCGTAGAGATTTATTTATTTATTTTTTTATTTTATTTATTTTAGTTTGTAATGCCTATACACTGTAAGATAAATTATCTTATTAATAAGTGATAAGCTAAGACTGCAGATAAAAGCTACAATATAAGGTAAGACTTACATTATATAACAATATAATACAAGACAAAAGGAGCTAAGTAAAAAGGAATAATACAATATTGTTTAACTAAGTTTGTGCAAAATACAAAATTAATTCGTTTTTAAACCTTGCTGCGTTTTCGATCCGTCTAATAGAACGCGGCAAAGAATTCCATAAGCGGATAGCATTAATAAAGAACTGACGCTCGGAAGTAAGGAAAGAGTATCGTGGATGAATTAAGTGGCCAGATCTGTTTGAGGAAGCCATTATTAGCTTCTCATGGAGATACGGGGGCTGTCGTGTTCGTAGGATGTGTGAGAGCAAAGTCACGGTGCGAAACTGTAACAGGCTATCAAATGTTAAATCGAAAATGCGTCTGGAATAGGTTGACACATGGTCATACCTTCGTAGTCCAAAAACGTACCTAATGGTATTGTTAAAAGTGACACGGAGTCTTCTTTTACTGATAAAGCTACACTTACCGAAAATTTCACACCCATAGATGAGCTTTGGTATGACCAAGGTTTTTGCCAACATGATACGGGTCTTAACGGGAGTAAATAATTGAGTTGCCCACAAAGTTCTAAGTACGCCATGAGTCTTTCCGATCGCGGCGTTTATATGGTTATCCCAGGTCAGGCTGCGGTTAAAAATCATGCCAAGGTTTTTAGACCTGTCAACATATTTGATAGGAGCATTACCTAAGACTACAGGAGGATAATAAGACAATTCTAAAGGATACCTTGAGACGACTAAGCACTTGGATTTTGTAGGGTTCAACAAAAGACCATTAGATTTAGACCAACGCACAATATCCTCGAGGTCCTCATTGACGCAGGCTACGCAATGTTCGATAAGGCCAAGTGGGCAGCTCATGTACATTTGCACATCATCAGCATACATATGTAATGCGCAGTGTTTAGCAATGGATGGAAGGTCATTAATGTACAGAGAGAAGAGAAATGGGCCTAAAATAGACCCCTGTGGAACACCGTTTAGAGTTTCTAGGAAATCCGACTGGATGCTGCCACATTGGACAGCTTGCATTCTTCCTGATAGGTAGGAATGAATCAGTTTGACTGCACTGGTGGAAAAATTTAACAGCTTAAACAACTTTTCACACAAATGAGAGTGGACAACAGAGTCAAACGCCTTGGAGAAATCAAGCAAGAGTAAAAAGGTCACCTTCTCTTCCTCGATAGCTTGTCGTATATCCTCAGTAACACTAGACCATATTTTTGACATATCTTGTTGTGACAGCACTGTTTTACTTATAGGCGACTTTAATCTGCCACATATTGGATGGGTACCTTTTGAGGATGATTCTCATCTTATTCCATCCTTTGACTCTGCCCAACAAGAGCTCGCTTTATTAGACAACATTTTGTCTCTTGACTTACAGCAAACAAGCTGTATAAAAAATTTCAAAAATCGAACTCTCGATCTTGTTTTCTCTTCTGACTCTGTTAGTACTGTTGTTCTGGAATCCCACTTCAGTATAACTAACATAGATGACAATCATCTACCCTTGGATGTATTTATTGAACTGGGCGCACATCTGTACGAAAACAGTAATTCGTATGACCGTTCGCAATCTTTTGACTTTCGGAAAGCAAATTTTCAAAGGCTTTCTGATGAAATTAATACGAGTAGCCTTAATTTTAATCTTACTGCGTTATCTAATATTGAAGATGCAGTCGGTGCTTTTTATTCTTTTATTCTTTGATGGATAACTGCAAGAAAAAAGTGATTCCTGTCAAATCCTCTAGGAATATGAAAACGTCCCATCCCTGGTATACTAAAGAGCTCAAATCGATACGAAACAGACGTAATAGGGCTTGGAAGAACTAATTAAAAAGTCTCTGCCATTCAGATCTTGAACTCTATCTCACATTATTCAATGAGTTCAAATCTTTATCCTGCAACTTATATATTGACTATATAAGTAAAATGGAATGCTCTCTAAAATTGGACCCCAAACTTTTTTGGGGATTTGTTAATTCTAAGAAAAAAACCGATGGTTATCCATCGAAACTTACTTACAATAGCTCTACAACTGCTGATTCGCTAGATGCAAGCAATATGTTTGCAGATTATTTCAGTAAGTCTTTTAGGGTGGCCCCTCTTCACATAGATGAGCAATATTTTAGTTATCTAACTAGCTGTTCCCAAATAAGTTTTAATAGCTTCCCATTTGACTTGGAAACAATTTTAAAATTTATTTCTTCTCTGAAGAATGATTATTCATCAGGTCCTGATGGCATTGCACCGATTGTTCTTAAAAAATGTAGTCATGCAATTGCTCCATATCTTAAATATCTGTTTGAATTGTCCATTAGTACTGGTAAATTCCCTTATTTATGGAAAATTGCTTTTATCACACCTGTATTTAAAAAAGGCGAACGTGGTGATATCACCAATTATAGGCCTATTTCAAAGCTTTCGTGTATCCCTAAGCTTTTTGAACAAATTCTTTGCGAAAAGTTAATATTTCTTTGTCGCAATATAATTTGTAGTGAACAGCATGGATTTGTAAAAAAACAGATCCACTGTCACTAATCTGTTAAGTTTCTTGCATGATTGTTCTAATGCCTTAGAGAATAAGGACGAAATGGATTGCATATACACTGACTTCTCTAAGGCTTTCGACCAGCTGTCCCATGAATTAATCGAATTTAAGCTCAGGGCTTTTGGTTTCCCACCATGTTTCATAAAATGGGTTAATTCATACCTTAGATCAAGGGCTTACCAAGTCAAATTTAGAGGATCACTATCTGTATCTTTCACAGCTCAGACTGGAGTTCCCCAAGGAAGTCACCTCGAACCGATTTTATTTATACTAGCCATCATTGATGTTAAGGCATGTATAAATCACAGTAATATCCTGATCTACGCGGATGATATGAAAATATATAAATCTATCACTAGTCAGCAAGACAGAATTTTACTTCAATCTGACATTAATACTCGTAGCTTTGCCAATTGGTGTGATAAAAACGGTTTATCCCTGAACCCTACTAAATGTCAACATATGATATTCTCTAGAAAGAATATACCTTCCACCTTTCAATATTCTTTGTCTCAACATATTCTTTGTAATGTTGATAATTTTAAGGATCTTGGGGTTTATTTCGATCCCAAACTAGTTTTTGCCAAGCATATCAATTTTATTGTTAATAAATCTAATTCTGTGCTGGGCTTCGTAAAAAGGTGGGCGAAACAATTTAATGACCAATACGTTACTATGTCATTGTACAATTGTTTTGTCCGTCCGATTCTAGAGTATGCTGCACAAGTTTGGACGCCGTTCTACAACATTCATTCAAATCGAATAGAGGCCATTCAACGTAAATTTATTCGATTTGCACTTAGAGGACTTCCATGGGATGATCCTTTTAACCTTCCTCCTTACAGTCAGCGTATTAAGCTTCTTCAAATGTTACCCCTTTCTCAACGAAGGCTTAATAGCGATATCATTTTTTTACAGCAGCTTATATCCGGTCAAATAGATGCACCTGACTTGCTGTCGTCTATTGGCTTTAATTTTCGTGGTGGTGCCCATAATTTGCGCAGTGCTGAACTATTGTTTAGCCCCCATCATAGAACGAATTATGGGAAGCATGAGCCTATTAGTCGCATGAGTAGAATCTATAATCTAAATGATCATGTGATTGACTTGCATGTTAGTAAAATTAAGCTAAAAAATATTTTGCGTAATAATGCTTTAATGTCTTAAATTGTTTGCATTATTTTGTGTCTGTGTTAGTATTTTGTAGGTAAATAATTATTGTATTTTTAATTGTTTTGTCCTTACTAACACCTGCACTAAATGATGAGCCTGTGAGAGCACTTTTTGTGCCGGCAATTTCTGCTCGTGATAGTTGCTTGCTTTAAGCACTCCACGACACAGAGCTGATAGTGTAGTAAAAAAAAACACTTATTAAAGCCGTGGTACAACTGTGGTTTTTTCGAAAACCGGATTGCTGTGTTGTCAAAAAATTGCAATTGTTTAGGTGTAAACTCATTTGATTTTGCAGTATTCTTTCAAAAACTTTTGAAAGAAATGACAGAATTGAGATAGGTCTAAACTCATCTCAATGAGGCATTTTATGTCCCCAGCCCCCAGGAGACCATTTCAAAAATGTGTTTGATCCTGAAATTGTAAAAGGAAATCAAAAGCATGAATAAAAAATAAAATAAACTTAAAAAAAATAAAAAATTAAAAAAGACAATAAATTTGCAACTGCTTGCTGTTGCTTCCCTTTGTTTTGTCAAGTGTAGATGTCAAACGAGAGAATATTCATTTTATTCCACCTTTCTGTAAGAATAAAATAAATAGATTCCTAGTATTCCAGAATGAATAAAGAAACAAAAAATGGATTATCCGGAATATTCCATTGAATGCAAATGGTCCATTCGGAATATTCTGAATATTCCGAATGAATAAAGAAATACACTAAATACATATATATATAAGTCGAAGAAAAGCGTGTTATTTTTCTTATAAGAAAGCGAGTGTTTAACAAGAAGGAATCAATATAACAGTACGTAAAGTGCTAAGGGAAAAATGGGACAGAAAACTAATTTCTTCTCAATAACAACTATCTAGTGAGAGATTTTATAAGACGACATATTCGGGTTGCTTCACGTTTGCCTTTGCTTTCTGGCGACGATGAGTGTGCGGATGAAAATATACACACAATAATAATTTCGATGACTTATTCGTGTGCGTACGCGGTTAATATGCGATTGCAAGTATCAATTTAATTTGGCAGGGTTTCATGTGTATTTGGTAGATAGTGCTGTCAGGTGGAAATTTTAAAAGGAAAGTCGGTAGGAATCGGATTATATGGACGCCACGACAATATTTATTGAGGTTGAACCAGCAAACCCCACACGTTAACCAGCAGGGATGCAATAAACTGATCATGGCTTCGGCGTTAAAGAAGTAGAAACTACAACAGTTGAAGAGTTCATGATATGAACGGTGTATTATTTCTTTAATTAATTTGGTAGAAACCGAAGGTTTGGAAAAAAATATATTTTTGGACACAAAATTGTGGAAGCTTTACTGTCGTTATAGATGTCATAAACACAAAGGTCGCTGGGCGAAAGGCGGCTAACACCAAATCCTACCTGAAGAATGTGAACAAAATAAAAAGGATTGCTTCTTTGGGGATAGGTTAGGTAAGGTTGAGATGATTGTCAGCTACAGCCGACACACTTAGACAAACGTGAGGTCCATTGTGATATCACGTGGATCTAGGGAGTTTCTCCCTACACCAGATACACCATTTAGTGCATCTATAGAAGCGCAATGGACTTCTAACGTCTGTGTTAGCCAAGTCATTAAGATCAATAAGCAAGAAGGCTTCTAGATAGATATTTCTTTTATGGCAGAAAGCGTTTGAATAAACTCCAGATGCGTACTTGCCTATTATACAGTGCCCTGTAATGACACTTATAGTAGAGCGTTGCAGGTTCAGTTTGACCAAATATGCTTAGTCACTAGACATAACGTACTATTTTTTCACCTAAAGTTTGTTCTTTCGATTGCGAATAGCTTAAACATAAGTTTACATGTAGCGATAGGAAGTCCTAGAGCAACTTTATGTGGTACCACGGCCCCCAAAAGAGGTGAATGTTGAACTACTCCACCGTCTCCTTAAGATATGATCAGCAGCCTAGGGATACTAAAGAGTTTGAAGAGCCTGGTCCAGGGACTAAGTCGCGGTTGGACTATCCGAGAAGATGCGGATGCTCTTAGAGGACATCAGACTTTGCTTTAGCCATGACAGGGCACCTTTTCCGCCAGGAACACGCTAAAACGACAAAGAAGGCTAAAGGCGAGACTCAGATTTAATCTTTCTGAGAAAACGCCTCCACCTACCCCATCACCAGTTTTTGATCCATCGGTGGATCGATATATCTTCCGAAATTTATCAGCCTCCCAGAATGATCTTGTTTTTTTATATAATTTGAGCGTGAAAAAGGGATTTTGAGCACCCTTATAATGTACATAGTTACACAGCACGGGCATCAAAGATAAAAGGAAGAAGGAGGGACGAGAAACCGACGCACGTTGGTTTTGAATGTTTGTAAATTATAATGTGTAGGAAAAACAGAGCGTGATAGAGCATTCCACATTTGTGTCTTACGGCTAAGGAGAGATTCTTTGTAATTCACTGTACGTCCGAAAGTACAAAATAGTGAACTGATGCTCATTCCTGGCATGGCGGGTATTGCGGTTGAAATGTTCTAGGGATGGAATGCAGCTGGCTATTTCATTAGAGCGCTTTTGGTGGAAATATCGACAGGAGACATTACGACTATGGCTCAAAGAGTCAAGCGATTTGGTGATATCTCGATCGCCAATGAATTTTATCGCGCGTTTTTGTATGCGGTCGAGCAGCTCCAAATATGTGATTGGAGCACCAACCAGATATGAGCGTTGTACTTAAGTTTGGGCGAATAAACGCCTTATAAATTGTAGCCAGATCAGAAGGGGTGAAATATTTCTTGAGTCGCTTTAGGAAATGCTGTTTTCCATCTTCTCGGAAAAAGCCATGAAGAATAGCACCGATAGAAAAGCTTACGCAGTGGTTTTGCCAGCGTAGAAGAAAACCTCCTCAGAACGTTAGGAGAAATACCATCAGAACTAGCAGATTTGTGTTTGTCAAGATCTCTTAGTACTGGTGAAGACAGTGATTTGGAATTTCTTTCCAAGCTGTAATTGAGGTATGATGTAGTCATCGAAGCGCACGGAATAGTAGATGTGTTTAAGCAACATTTCCAGCAGCTGATTAATGGGCATCATGTAGAAAGAGTGATGGGGCAAGAAGAGAACCCAGGTCCAGTCAATGAAGAACCAGTTCCACTACCCAATATAGAAGAAGTTGACTTAGCTATAAAAAAGCTTAAAACAACAAAGACGCAGCCTCTGATGGCTTACCAGGGGAGCTCTTCAAATACGGTGGTAATGTTTTGGTAGGGCGCATGCACCGAATCATCAGCCAAGTATGGGTGGAAGAAAACATGCCCGATGACTGAGCTATCAGCTCCATATGCCCAATCAACAAAAAAGCCGATCCTAATGTCTTGCAAGAGCTGTCGAGGGGTATCCGTGCTTAATGTCGCATATAAGATCCTATCCAACTTAAACCGTTTTGAAACACACTAATGGGCAAGTAGCAGTGTAGCTTCCCGCCAGGCAGATCGACTAAATACCAAATTCTCACACTGAGGCAAATCCTGGAAAGGACCAATGAATTTCAAGTCGAGACACACCACCTATTCATCGAATTCAAAGCTGCTTATGATAGTATACATCGTCAGGAGCGATGGCGATGTCCGAATTCAGAAACCCGGCAAAACTGATTCAGATGTGTTGCGTGTCAGTTTAAAACACGCGCTGCAACGTGCAGTTTGGAAGTAGCTCCTCCGAACTATTTCAAACATGTAATGGATTTCGACAAGGGGACGCGCTATCATGAGATTTCTTCAATCTTGTACTGGAGCAGATAGTGCGAAGTGCAGGTGTCAACAGCGAAGGCACTATCTTCAATAGGTCCGTTCAGCTGCTGGGTTATGCGGACGATATTGACATCATCGGTCGATCACAGCGCTCCGTGAAAGAAGCTTTCGCAAGAACAGGCGAAATCTGTTGGCCTTGTAGTAAATGAGTACAAGACTAAATACATGCTATCGACAAACAAACAAACATCTATCCACCGCCTAAGACAAAACGTCACTATTGATGGCAACATTTTCGAGGTAGTTAAGGAGTTCATCTACCTCGGAGTAAACATGAACTCCACGAATGACACCTTAGTGGAGATCCGGCGAATTATTACCTTAGGAAACCGCTGCTACTTCGGTTTGGCAAAACAACTGAGCTCAAAACTCCTAACTGTATGCTTCGCGGGGTCAGTCACCTTGCCGTGTGTACCATCATTGCATTCGATGGTATCGGTGCGAAGGCTTACGGCGCAGGTTCAACAGGCTATGCTGTCTAAAGGCCACCCATGACAGACAGGCTGCTGACGAGCGTCAACCAAGTACTGACCCGGACTCTACGTCCCCTCTCCTCTTTTTCTTTTCAAGGCGCAAGATAAGTACGTGTACGTGCTACTATGTGACCTTCACAGGACAAAACGTCCTTCCCTTTCCCCTCCTTTACCACCTGGGCTGGACTAAGGTGTAATACGACCCGTGCCAAGAGTCAACCTGGCTGAGGGCCCAGTCATCAAATAGCTCAGATGGACCTCTTGTCTCCGCTACTCGTGGGATCTAACATGAACAAAAATAAAACAAAACAAACAAAAACAAAAAATTTTACGGCCGGTTCTCCTTCTATACCGGACGGTAGCACGGCGACCATGCTGTCTACCGGCAAAGCTCACCTGGCTCCAATTAGTGCTGGGACTGTGGATACACATGATCCCTCCACTAGTGGTTGCGAGCTCAATAAATCCCTCTCCGACATTGAGAGGACTGTGACTCATGGTCCCCCCTCTGCCGGCCCTAACAAGACAACAACGTCTGCTGTCAACGCTTCTAAGCTGACTGTAGGACGGACTGTGGCTACTCATGGTCCTCCCGCAAAAGTCGGCAAAAGCGTTGACAATAAAAAACTTGATGGTGATGGGACTGTGAATCATGGTCCCCTCCCTTCCAACACCAAGCGTCCCCGTATCAACAGATCCAAGGCGTCTTACAAGCAACGACGCAATGCCATCCGGATCCAGCAGATGTGTGGCACCATCGCGGAGAAGGATAGGACGTCCGCACAAACAGCCAAACTAGATTGGGCTCAGCAGATCCTCAAGTCCTGCGACCCGTCGATAAAACGCCAGAGGTCAGTGGAAGGAACCAGCTCGGTTCCCAAGAGACAGAGAGTGCACAACACCGGCATCTCCCCCACTATCACACCTCTCAGGTCTTTCAGCGACATCTTGAAAGACAAGATTGTGGTCGCAGTCATCGATCGCAACGACATTGACGGGTCCATCACCCAGGAGAAGTGGGATATGATTAAGAGAGCGCTTTCGCGCTCCTTCTCCACCTTCATAAGGAATCATCCCGGACCTCTTCCGCTTACGCATGAAGGCGGGTGGCATCAAGGTCACATCAAACTGGTCGCGTGTGATGACCAAAGATCGGCCGATCTCTACAAGCTTGCAATAAGCAGGCTTGGAGAGGTGTGGCCTGGCGCAAAGCTCGAGGTTGTTGCGAGGGAAGACATCCCCTGCCGACCAAGATCTCGCATCTGGATCACTGCGGATCCATCCACCCCTGAGGCCATCCTGGAAGTCCTGCAATTAAGCAACCCTTCACTTCCGACCCACAACTGGAAGGTTGCCAAACTGGAAGAGCTGAAGCGCGATTACAGATGTGTCGTGGTTGTAATCAACCAAGAAACCTTTTCTCCTCCGGCCAAGAACGACTACATGATTAGATTCGCAAGGGACGATGTCAAAATGCGGGTCTATAAAAAAGACGAAATGGATGCGGGTAAACTACCCCCTCCTCCTCCTCCTCCCTCTGACTCTATGATCGCAGTCTCAGATCCTGGAGCTTCAATCTCCTTCCCCTCGCTGGAGGATGATGAACCCTCTTTACCCAAAAAATCTCCATCCACTTCCGACGTCCTGTCAGATATGGAAACTGATTCTCTAGACAAGGTTATTCTGAGTGAAGACGAGCTTCTCAGCTCATCCTCGGAATTGGAAGGCCTGAACAACACCGTGGTGGAGGTATCTCTGCCTGATTGTAGCGAAAATGCTGCAGTTAGTACAGATTAACCTCCAACACTCCATTAAGGCTTCGGCCGCACTCATTCTTCGTCTAGCCAAAGGCGCAGAAGACATCGTCTTGATCCAAGAACCCTGGATTGTACACAACCAGATTCGAGGACTCAGGACTCCCGGATACTACCCACTGTATGTGACTGATAAAGGTAAACCCAGATCGTGCATACTATTGAAAAGTAACATTAATGCTTATTTACTCCCCAATTTCAGCGATCGAGATATGACTGTGGCAAGACTGGAGACTGCAGGCAGATCATTCTGGTTGGCATCAGCTTATCTCGCCCACGATCACGTGGGGCCTCTCCCTGGTGATAACCTAGAGAGGCTGGTAGATGAAGCAAGGAGGCAGAAAGCTGAACTCATAATCGGTTGTGATGCTAACGCTCATCACACCGTATGGGGCAGCTCAGACATTAACAACAGAGGTGAGCCACTTTTTGAATATCTTTTAAGTACTAACCTCATTGTCTGTAACCTAGGTAATGAACCCACATTCATTACCAAAAACCGACAAGAAGTCCTTGATATTACTCTTGTCTCCGATACCATCACCGACATGATAACGGGTTGGAAAGTATCGGCTGATCACTCGTTCTCCGATCAACGATATCTTTTATTCAACTTTAACGTTGATCCTCCATGCCAACCCACCTTCCGCAATCCTCGGAAAACCAACTGGCCTTTATACAGAGAAACTCTATACAAACGTGTTAACTCTGAACTCTTAAGTCCCCCCTGCAACTCCAACGAGCTCGACAATAAAGTCGATGAGCTTACCCTGGCCTTTAACGAAGCAATGTTTGCATCGTGTCCCCTCGTACAACCTAGGGGGAAAAAGAAGCCTCACTGGTGGTCCACTGAGCTGGGACCACTTAGAAAAGAGTGCAGGAGACTCTTTAATCTTGCTAAAAACTCAAAAGCTATAAACGATTGGTAGGAGTCCCTCAAATTATACAAAAAAGAATTAAGGAAAGCCAAAAGAACGTCATGGAGACTCTTCTGTGGAAAAATAGAAGAATCCTCTGAGGCATCTAGGCTAAGAAAAATCCTTGCTTCAAATCCTACTATGCCGAGCTGCCTTAAGAAGGCAGACGGCTCTTGGACGACATCTAGCGAAGAATCGCTCAATCTGCTACTTGATACTCACTTTCCAGGTAGCTCTAATATTACCGGCAATTATAGCCTTAACAGGTCACATGCACAGGTAACTTACCCTCACGGTCTGATAACTAGGGACAAGCTGACTTGGGCGCTACAAAGCTTCAAACCCTTCAAGTCTGCAGGACCAGACGGCATAATACCTGCCGAACTACAAATGTCAGCGGATATCATCCTGCCTGTGCTGGAGATGATCATGAAAAGCTGTCTAAATCTGGTTCATATCCCCCGGGCTTGGAGAGAAGTAAAAGTGGTTTTTATACCCAAGGCTGGCAAATATTCCCATGTCAGTCCAAAGGACCTCAGACCTATTAGTCTATCTTCATTCCTCCTCAAAACGCTTGAGCGATTGATTGATATCCACCTCCATATGCACATAAACCCGCAATTGCTGTCTACAGCTCAGCATGCGTACTGTAAGGGAAAGTCAGTGGAAACCGCTCTTCATTCCTTAGTACGCACAATCGAATACTCTCTCCATCACAAGGAGTATACCGTGGTTGCTTTCCTTGACATAGAAGGCGCCTTTAACAACGTTAACACATCTGCAATCGCAAACGCACTGGCAGAGCTGAATGTGGATAGCTCGCTTGGTGAATTGACGTCGCAAGGCGGTGTTCTTTCTCCCCTTCTCTGGAACTTGGTGGTGAACAAACTACTGATAAACCTGGAAGGGGAGGGCTGCAGAGTGATTGCCTATGCGGATGATGTTGCTATTGCCGTCTCTGGAAAACACCTCAACACCATAAAGGAACTCCTGCAAAACGCTCTTAACAAGCTAACGAGATGGGCTAATCGGTGCGGACTGGGCGTTAACCCCCACAAAACCGAGCTTGTCCTCTTTTCCAGGAAATGTAAAATCCCATATATTGACCCTCCCTCTATTAGCGGTACAAGCTTAACTTTCTCTGACGAAGCAAAATTTTTGGGTCTAATCTTCGATAGGAAGTTAAGCTGGAAACCCAATATACAAGAAAGAGTCAAGAAAGCTGCAGTAGCACTTTTCTCTTATAAAAAAGGCATTGGCAACAAGTGGGGTTTACAACCCCGCATTACGCACTGGCTATATACATCGGTGGTAAGACCAATTCTTACTTACGGGGTGGTTGTCTGGTGGACTGTTCTAGAAAAAGCTATAGGGTAACTTCGGGCATTATGGCGCAGGGGGCATTATGGCGCACCTTGTAAATACCACATATCCGATTTTCTCATAATAAATTGAACTATGAGAAAACTTTAGTCTTCGTCAATCGAGCGTAGTGTCAGGTTGCTGGGTTTAAGCGATTTTTTTTGTTGCAGTGAAAAAAAAAATTAAAAAAAGTTTCAATTTTCTCACCCCGTTATATTTTTGCCCATTTCTCAATTGCATGGTGCTTGGTAAGTATACATCGCAGGTGTTGCGTGTGTATAGTGAAGTGAAGATAAATGTTTCTGTTTTCGTTTGGTGGCATTAATAAGTAACAGGAAATGAACACCTGCCGATTTTTTTATGTGTTGTGCAAACGCGTATTTTTTGTTATATAGCGCACTTGCTGTAGGGGCATTATGGCAAAGATGCGCCATAATGCCCTTATGAAGTTTGCATGTAAGTGTCCGCAATATTGCCCCTTGAAAACCATTTAAGTACAGCAATATTTTACGGTCAACTACCAATATTTTATGTCTTATTTCCATAGAAATGCCGACTATCCGCAAAGCAAATAAGGGCTTGAGAGCAACATGGTTGGAAAGTAATCTGGTTGCTGCATTTAACGAGGTAAAACAGAAAACTCTATCAATAAATGCAGCTGCAAAGCAGTACAATGTTCCAGCGACTACCCTGAGAAGAAGGCTTCAGAACGGTGACGTCAAGATGCATGTTCTAGGTGCTCCCATATGCCTTGGAGAAGAAAATGAGCAGAAAATTGTGGCTCACATAAAGAGACTACAAGCGCATGGATTCGCTCCTAACAGAAAAGAGTTGTGCCGCATGGCATTTGAACTGGCAGACAAATACAAGCCAAGACACAATTTTAATAAGGCTGACAGGACGGCTGGATATGGATGGCTTCGACTCTTCTTAAGCCGGCATCCGGAACTTTCTGTGCGTAAGTCTGAGGGGGTGTCCATGGCTCGCGCAAATGGTATGGAAAAGGAGGAAGTTTCAAGGTATTTTAAGTTATTGGAGGAAACATTCATTCAAAATCAAATAATTGACAAGCCTGGTAATCTATTTAATATGGACGAAACTGGCTGCCAGCTGAACAATAAACCCGAATATGTTATTGCAGAAAAAGGTTCAAAGTATGTCGCTACGGTAACTTCAGCAGAGAGAGGGGAAACTGTAACTGTCATTGCCTGTTGCAACGCAGAGGGAAGTTTCCTTCCACCAGCATGTGTTTTTAAGGGGAAAAGAAAGAAAACCGAATGGGAAGAAGGGATGCCTCCTGGCTCTGTGGTGTATATGGGTGAAAAATCTGCATATATAAATAAAAACATTTTTTTTACTTGGCTAAAGGACCATTTCATTACAAGAAAGCCTATTGGTAAAGTTGTTCTTGTACTCGACGGCCACTCTTCACATACTAACATTGAAATGCTTGACTACGCAGCTCAAAACGACGTTATCCTTTTTTGTCTTCCACCGCATACAACACAATTTCTTCAACCTTTGGACAGAGCGTTCTTTAAACTGTTTAAATCCTTTTTTTTTGAAGCTTGCAACTTGTTTATCAGAACAAATCCTGCGAAAAAAATGAATAGATTACAGTTCGGCAAGCTATTGTCAAGTGCTTGGGGCAAAGCAGCTTCATCAAAAAATGCAATTTCCGGTTTCAGATCGACTGGTATTTTTCCGTTCAACCCTGAAGTAATACCAGAGTATGCCTACATTGACCATGACAAGCATTGCGAGAACGAACCAGCCGGTCCGACTATACTACCCCCACCAACCCCACCTCCAGTTCAAGATTCTACAGATGCAAGCACAAGTCAGAAAGGTGCTAGCGATATTACCCCAGGAAAAATGCTGCAAATTATTTCCCCAGTTCCATCTTGTTCAAAACCAGTCTTCAACCCAAGAAAGCAAAAAGCAAGGGTCTTGACTTCAAGTAAAAATAAAATCAACGCCAAAAAGGCAAAAAATTCGGTATTAGAAAACGGCGGATCGAAAAAAAAGAAAAATAAAAGGAAGCGCGACCTTAATTCTTCGACTTCTGATGATGAGAACATTGAAATCCAGTTAGCCGACGAGTCTGATGGGCCCGAAGATTTCCAAGAAAATATTTGTGCAGGTTGTGGGGAAGACTACAATATAACAACAAAAAAAGATGAATGGATGCAGTGCATTATATGTAGTTTTTGGTCCCACGACTCCTGCACTCATTTTAAAAACACTTGTGATAGTTGTGGCAAATCTAACCACAAGTAAATCAACACGCCATATTGCCCACTAGGGTACGCCATATTGCCCCATGCATTGGGCATTATGGTTTTTTATAAAACATTTTTAAATTATTTTTTTTATTTCTTACATCCTTGAATCTGTAGTTTTATATAATTTGTTTTGATTCTTTGTTTCCTATATTTAATAAATCGTTTTGTTTTTTCATAAAAAAACTGTTCTTGTTAAAGTTATTTGGGAAGGAAAAAAGTGCGCCATAATGCCCGAAGTTACCCTAAACCGCGACAAGCTGGGCAAAGTCCAGCGTTCAGCGTGTCTGTACATTAGCGGAGCACTCCGTACTACCCCCTCCGGTGCTCTGGATATTCTGCTACACCTGATGCCCCTTGATATATTTATTATGCAAACAGCGGCATGTTCCGCTGTCCGCTTAAAAGCTACCTCGCAGTGGACCAATAACAATATTGGCCACTCCATTATTCTGGACTCCTTTAAGTCTCTACCCAGAAACATAGACTACACCATACCCCGTTTGCAGTTCGGAAAAAACTTCCAAATCACCATTCCTTCCAGATCATTCTGGGATGATGATGCATTTGCGAATGATAAATCGATCCACTTTTACACCGATGGATCAAAAACTAGCGAGGGGTAGGTGGTGGAGTCTTCTCAGAAAAGCTAAATCTTAGCCTCTCTTTCCGTCTTCCTGATTACTGTAGCGTGTTCCAGGCGGAAATTTTGGCGATAAAAGAAGCCCTGACGTGGCTGAAGAGGAATGTGATATCCTCAAAGGATATCCGTATCTTCTCGGATAGTCAGGCCGCGATTAAGTCCCTGGACTCAGTCTCTTCAAATTCCATCATAGCCCAAGACTGCCGATCATCTATTTCGGAGATGGCAGAGCAGTTCAATATTCACCTCTGTTGGGTGCCGGGGCATAGGGACATTCCAGGTAACTGCAGTGCAGATGATCTCGCCAAAAAAGGAACCACATTACCTCCTTTACCTGATAAAGGTTCCCTAGGTATACCAATCGCTACTTGTAAACTCTTGTTTAAGCTATCCGCAATCGAGAGAACAAACCTTATGTGGACGAGTAGCAATAAATGTCTAGCGACTAAGCGGATCTGGCCAAAGCTGGATCTGCGACGCTCTAAGTGTCTAATCTCATTAAACCGACTGCATATTAGCTCCAATATAGGTGTTATCACAGGTCACTGCTTAATAGGCAGGCACGCATCCAGACTCGGTGTGTGCTCAAATGACTTCTGCAGAAGCTGCATGGACGAGGAGGAGGAGACTGTACTTCACCTTCTCTGCACGTGTCCTGCGCTCTCCCATAGAAGAAATTTCCATCTAGGGGACTTCTTGTTCAATGACACAAGCGACTTAGCCAGCACTGGCGCTAGAAGTCTTTCGCGTTTCATAAGAAGCTCCTACTGGTTCAACGAGCAGTGAGGGTAATCCCCAGATCTGTGTAGTACCACAATGGACCTATCATTGGTCTAAGTGTGTTGGCTTTGGCTGACAGCCACGTCTACCTAACCTAACCTAACCTATGCTTTACAAAACCCCTATCCTGCGAGTTCTGCTTCGGCGGATTTTTTTATCCTGTATGCGAGGAGGGCGAATGGAGGAGAAGATAAGACCGCGAACTCTATGAGCTGTACCAAGATGTGGATTTAGTCCAAAAACCCACAATACGTCGACTACATTGGCTCGGCCACATCGAGCGAATGGACAATAATGCTCCAGCTAAGAGGATCTTCGAATAGCAGCCCCCAGGTTCGAGAAGACAAGGAAGACCGAACCTCCGTTTCAAAGATCAAGCCATCGCGGAGGCCAGAGCGCTTGGTCTGGACAACTGGAAGCAACGTGCCCGGGATCGTGAAGGCTGCAGTGTCTCAGGCAGAGACTCTTCAGGGATCGGGAGCCCATTAAGTAAGTAAGGAAGTAGTCTATGTTTCTTGGGAGAGACACAAATGAGTCCAGAATGATGGAGTAGCCAACAAACATTGTTATTGATCCACTGTGATATAGCTTTTGAACGGGCAGCGGAACTAGCAGCTGTTTGCCTGCTGAAAATATATGGAATAACTGGTTCAATAAAATCCACACCCCAACTGGGTCTGGGAACATTACTGAACGTACAAAAAGTCTTCACAAAGAACGGGTTAGCCAAATGTGCTCTCACATTGAGAGAGGTTCATAGTTGTCAACTATTTCATCGCATTTGCTGTTGTCCTTTTACACGTTTTATTAGGTTTTAACGCAAATTGTCCAGTTGCACGTAAAACTGAAAAGAATTAATTGCCATGAGCTATTCTTCTAGAATATTAATTTTAAATTTAAATTCGAAATAAAAGCAAATCACAACCAAATACGTGCCAAATATATTCGTTCCTTATCCAGTAGATCTTGATTATACGAAATGCTAACATTTCTTCTGGAAAAGATTATGGCTATACGCATTGCCAATGCCACCCGCATTATTGTCTGAGCTCAGAAAACTGTGTTGAACATAGGGAAAATCTCGCCTAACCAATCTTCTAAAGATTTCTCCTAGGAAACACATATTCGTTAAATGCGCTCGGTTTTCTAATTAAGAAGTACAAATATACTTAAAATTGGAATATAAAATCGCTTTCAAACATTGGACAGATACAAATACATACATAAATGTTTTTTTTAACTACTTGTATGTCAATAAAATGCTAATTCTTTGACTTATTTAAACTAATTAGCTCTTGAGGCCGACACTAGCCTCGACAAAATTCCAGATTCATATCGATGCCACTTAAAATCCCCTAAGCACTCAAGAGTCATAACAAATTAACCAACGGACTCTTTTGATAAAACTATTTCATCAGTTTTTGCTACTCGTCGACATAAGAAAACAGACATTTATTGTTATGGAAATAAAGCAATTGCATATCTATATAGATCGATGTTATTTAATGACTTTTAAAACGTACTTAATATATAACTAGTACAATCTCCGAAATTGTAAATTTTACAATAGCTTTACAAAATAGCTTCACTGAAGAAAGGGTAAATAACATTTTGTGTTTGTCGTCATAGATTAAATCAAAAGCCTTGTGGGTAAAGCTGTTCAGTTGTTAGTGCGTTTGGCTAATAAAAGAGGGGGTCGAAGTTCGTTTCTCACCAAGAATACATTAACGTTTTATTCCACTGGCCCACCCAGTGATGGAAATTTTGTATTCCCTACCCATGCACAAAATTGAAGTTTGTTAAGTTAATGCTTTCGATAAAACTTTTTCGCCGGAGTAGACTATTTTGCAAGCAATAGTTTGGGAAATAACTTTCTTTAGACCTTTTGGAAGTAAACTCACAAGCTTTATACAGGGCGAACACGTTGAATATCGCTAAAGTTCCGATAGGGTTTCCGGAATCCTTCTATGTGTGAATTGATAAGAAGGATGTGGTCTACATATTTTGCTAAACATAACTAATTTAAAGGCTTCTATCGAAAAACCAAAGTTTTTGCGAAAACGCCCCTAAAAAGTAGATATGGCAGAAAATGTTGCGTGAAGGAATTCTTCAAAACTTTATTTCCAATGATTTTTATACCCTATTCTAGGGGTATATTAATTTTGACGCATAGTTTGTAACATACCTTAATATTGCCCGTAGACCCCTAAAAGTTATTATATTTATGATCAGCATCGATAGTAATGTCGATCTAGCCATGTCCGTCCGTCCGTCCGTCCGTCCGTCGGCAAAAATTAGGCCTTTAAACTGGACCTAGAGAGCTGAAATTTTAACCATATACTCTCTAGGGTCCCGAAATAATCAAGTTTAAGAATTTTTGAAATCCGCCCACAGACACGCCCACAAACTCAAAAAAACAAAATTTTGGAAAAAATCGAATTTTGAGCTAGAGAGCTGAAATTTTTTATATATGATCTATGGCCCATAAAACTGATTGGGACATAAAATTTTCAAAATCCGCCTACTGACACGCCCACAATTAAATAAAACAAATTTTGGGAAAAATTGAATTTTGAGCTAGAAAGCTGAAATTTTTTATATATGATCTTTGGCCCATAAAACTGCTTGGGACATAAAATTTTCAAAATCCGCCCACTGACACGCCCACAATTAAATAAAATATATTTTTTTAAAAACCAAAATTTGAGCTAGGGAGCTGACATTTTTAATATATACTCTCTAGGGGCCCTTTATGCTCATGTGTAAATATTTTCAAAATCCGCCTACTGACACGCCCACAATTATTTTATTTTTATTTTTGAAAGTCCAAAGTTTGAGCTAGGGAGCTGAAATTTATAGTATATACTCTCTAGGTGCCCTTTATGCTCATACTTAAATTTTGTTTAAATCCGCCTACTGACACGCCCACAATTAAATAAAACAATTTTATTGAAAAACCAAAGTTTGAGCTAGGGAGCGTTTTTATTTACAAAAGCTTAGTTTTTTCGTTAAAATCCTTTAAATTTTTGTCACGCCCACTTATGAGATATAGGAATAAGAATAGGGTATCCAACAGTTCGCCTAAGCGGACTGTAGCCCGCCCCTATGTTTTTTTAAATAGTGGGCTGGTCAGAGGGCGGATTTAAATTAATCTGAGCATTTCGGGCCTCTAGAGAGTAGTATCTATATTTTTCAAATTTCAGCTTCCTAGCTCAAACTTTGATTTTTCAATAAAACCATTTTTTAAGTTGTGGGCGTGGCAGTGGGCGAATTTTAACTTTTAAAATGTATTCCGAATTTCAGCTTTCTAGCTTAAACTATGACTTTTACTTTATACTCCTTTTACTGACTACAAAACTTTATTTTAATATTTTTTTAGTGTTTGAAAGATCTTAAAACATAAGCTTTTCGGGCCCCTACACACAATATATTCAAAACTGCAGCTTTCTAGCTCAAACTTTCAGTTTTCGATAAATTTGTTTTTCTTATAAATACTTTATTATTTCGGGCCCCCGTGGAGTATACGTTCCAAATTGCAGCTTTCTAGCTCGTGTCTTAGGGCCTAATTTTTGCAGACCAACATACGGTGTACATATATAGGCTTAGATAAAAAGAGTAAAAACGCTAGACTGTGACTTGGCAGCACTATGCTGGCTGTCATTTGACATTTGGGTTATCTTCTCTAGTCAAACTAGAGTATATTGAACATGCAAATTCAATTCAAAAATACTACTCTGATTAAGAATCTAACTATACCACCGTGTAGGGCAAGAATATTGCAACTTAAAAATATAAAGTTGACCTCGATAGGACAATTGGTTCAGCAATGGCAGCGGTTGAATATTTTTTTGGTAAATATAAAACTTCAGCAAGTAAAATTTGGGCGTATGTGTCAGTTCAGTAGGTGAAAAATGTCAAAGTTTTGACATTCGATAACAAAAGTTATCGGACAAGAGCGACAAGAAAAAATAACGGTTTTGTCTAGAACAGTTAGATACAAGCATTTTTTACTAATGAAATTAGATTTTAGGGTTCCGTAGCCAAATGGCAAAAAACGGAACCCTTATAGATTTGTCATGTCTGTCTGTCTGTCCGGGAATGTCACAGCCATTTTTTTCCGAAACTATAAGAGCTATACTGTTGAAACTTGGTAAGTAGATGTATCCTCTTAGCGGGGTCAGTCACCTTGACGTGCGCACCATCACCGCAAACAAATTCGATGGTGCCGGTGCGGAGGCTTACGACGTAGAGTCATCGGGCTTGCAAGGGCCAGGCCGTCCGATGAGCGTCAACCAAGAACTGACCAGGACTTCACTTCCGCTCCTACCCCACCCTTACATACCCCATCTGCCCCTCTCCCTTTTTGCTTACACCCCCCCCCCCCCCCGCCCTCCTTACTTACAACTTTTCGGCAATGCCCGGGGAGACAACCCCGACAACAAATCCCCAAATCTAAGGTGGAACAGCTAGCGCCGAGAGATGAATGGCTAAGGGGTTCTTAGTCGATAGCAGCGAACTTCGGATACCAGGCGACCTCCGATTTCAAGATAGCCTCCCTGTGGTTATACGGGTAGACCACGGGCGACCTTCCTCTCCCGTTCACTCGTGGGAATCAAAATAGATCCGTTTAAAAAAAAACAAATAGAGAATGATGCCTCTACAACTGCATCATCAACTAGGGATGTTTCAGAACACCCTGCTTTACCAACTGGGGATGTTTTAGAACACCCTGGCGTAAATGACGTGACACCTGCCAATCGGGAAGGGTCACAAACCACGGATTCGGAGATGATGAGCTTAGAAGAGAACTTGTCCCTTCTTAGTGAAGATATCTCTGAGTCCAGTACGCTATGCAATGTTAGCATACTCTCGGATGAAGTGCATCCCTTGAATACAGGCGCGCCGGAGACCTCTGGCATAACTGCACAGACTGAGTCTAAGCGCGTCAAATTCACACCATCCGAACAGCGCCGTTTTAAGCGCGCGCTGAAAAAGGGAAAAAACGTAGAGCAGGCCAGAGCACTTGCTCTGTCGACAGAGGTCGACACAGGCTCCGAGGTGAAGCGTACAAGGTCCGAGGACAATACGCCGCCCCAATCCGAAGCGAAACGAGCTCGCACAGGAAATACAGCCGTCGACAAAGTCTCCTATAGAGACATAGCGAGCTTTGTAAGACTGGGTGTAGTACCTGTCGATCTGGATCGCAATCCTCTCAGTATTGAGCAAATGGCTCAGATTCAGGAGAGGATTATGGACATCACCATCGAACAACGTGATGAGGGGACCAAACCAGCCTTCCGCGGTACAACTTTCAAAGCCGGATGGCTAATGATAGTATGTGCGGATGCTACCACTGCAGAGTGGATGAGCACAAACTTCGCGAAGCTCAAAGAGAAATGCGGGATGGAAGTGACGCTTGTGGGGGAAGAACTGTTCCCGAAACCACATATCGTCAGAGCCTTCTTCCCACATAGTACCGGAGTAGCGAATGAAAGATTACTGGCAATTCTAGATGGCCAGAATAAAGAACTCAACACCAGAACGTGGAGAGTTCTGCAAAGATCTGACGACAGAGATGTCGCCCATATGGTCCTTGCTGTAAACGAAAGCACGATGAAGCGACTTGTTGAGCTAAAGGGGATGGTCTCGTTCAGATTTGGACAGATCAAAATAATCCTCAAGAGCGCGGACAAATCGACGAATCAGGCGTCAAGAGAAAACCAACAAAAGGCTACAACACCAGGGGCTAGTATTAGTACTGCCACTGATGCTTCAGAAAAGCCTTCCACAAGCGCCAACAGTAGCGCCACACCACCAGTGGCTGGCATTAGTGCTGCCACGGGTAACTCAGTTGCTAAAACAACTGTGGTGCTGGATGCTAAAGCAAAGGCTAAGAAAACGGACAGCACAAACGCGCACCGTAACCGCTTTAGGCCAAAACTGGCGGCCGAACAGGCACATATAAGCGGGAAAGATGGACAGAACACCAGAAGTCCAAGGGGGAGACAAAGTGGTCTCTCTCAACAGGGTTACGTACGACGAAGGGGTGATAACAAACCTCATAGAGTGCGTAATCCCGAGTACGTGAAGAAGAAATGACGTCTCTAACTGTGCTGCAGGCAAACCTGCACCGCGCTATGGGTGCATCGGACACCTATAGCCAAAGATGTGCCGAAAGGAACGTCGCTCTTGGTTTAATCCAGGAACCATGGGCAACTACAGGTAAGATCTTTGGTCTTAACAGCAGAAATAGAGAGCTAATTTTTGCCAAAGGTAATTTCAGACCTAGGGCAGCTCTTTCCATTGCGAAAGATATAAAATTCTCTCTCATTCCAGGTTTCAATACTAGGGACCTGGTGGCCGTTTTAATTGAACGCCACAATGGCCATGTGATACACAAGTTTGTATGCGCATCGGCGTATTATGCTGGGGACATAGAGGAGGTACCACCTACACCAGTACAGGAACTTGTCCAGTACTGCCAAACTCAGCAAGTACATCTTGTTATCGGCTGCGACGCGAATGCACATCACCAGATTTGGGGCAGCCGAGACACAAACAAAAGAGGTGAATTACTTTTAGATTACCTATATAGTAAAGACCTAGTTATTCTAAATAAGGGAGATAAGCCCACTTTTAGGAACAGTATACGAGAAGAAGTTTTAATCCTTACTCTCTCGTCCCCTTTTATACAAAACATTGTAGAGGACTGGCACGTGTCTGATGAAGCTTCTCTGTCTGATCATATGCATATTATGTTCAGGCTGCGATGCAACACCGAGTGCGCGCCGGTCAAATACAATAATAAATTAACTAACTGGAGAACCTATAGTGAAAATCTGGCAATCAGAACTGATCTGCTACCAGATTCACCACTAACACCGAGTTATGCGGACGCTGCACAATGTCAGCTTAACGACATCATTATCTCATCCTTTAGGAGTAGTTGTAAGGTAAAGCGCACCGTGGTAAAAAGAAGCGTACCATGATGGAATGAAAACCTGGAAACTATCCGCAAGAAGGTGAGAAAACAATTCAATAAATCGAAACGCACCGGCATGGGATCAATATCGCTCCCTGTTAACCAAATACAACCAAGAGTTGCGAAGATCTAAGGGCCTCGTGGCGCGCAAACTGCGAAAAGCTGGAAAAACTCCCAGCAGTGGCGCGGCTCCAGAGAGCACTTTCAACAGATCCTTCAAACTGCATGGGATTGCTCATCAAACCTGATGGAACAATCACAAGCGACCGGGAAGAAACTCTCACAACCTTGCTGCAAGTTCACTTCCCTGGTTCCCTAATTGTCGATCACACAACTGATCACACTACTGAGGTTTCATATCCAACTAACCTCAGCAGAAATAATAGTTTATCTGGTAAATTATTTAGTCCAGATAAGGTAAAATGGGCCATAAACTCATTTAAACCATTCAAGGCACCAGGAAGTGACGGAATTTTTCCAGCCCTCATTCAAAAGGGTATGGAATTCTTCCTACCTAACATGATTGCCTTATTTAGGTTCAGTTTCAACTGGGGCTACATACCACGCACTTGGCGGGAGGTCAATGTAGTATTTATCCCCAAACCAGGTAACAAACCTAGTGAACTACCTAAATCCTATCGTCCCATAAGCTTGACATCGTTTTTCCTGAAAACAATGGAAAGAATAATTGACGTTCATATCAGAGAATGCGTTACTTTTAGCATGCCTCTACACCCCTGTCAATATGCGTATCAAAAAGGCAAATCAACGGAAGGCGCCCTGTTAAAACTAACAAATCACATAAACAACGCCTACCGTTGCAAAGAAATTGCACTATGCGCTTTTCTTGACATAGAGGGTGCTTTTGATAACACTGGTTATGATTCAATATCAAACGCTTTAATTCACCGAAAGGTAGACTTTCCCACCATAAACTGGATAAAAGCGATGCTCGAAAGTCGGAAAATCACTGCTTCGTCAGGACAGACTTCAGTATCAGTTACAGCTATAAAAGGCTGTCCACAAGGAGGAGTTTTATCACCCCTCCTGTGGTATTTGGTCATAGATGACCTACTTCAAAAATTAAGTAATTTAGGCTACGACATAATAGGGTATGCCGATGACTTGGTCATCATTATTAGGGGCAAAGAATCAAACGTAGTTACTTCACGTATGCAAAACGCCTTTAAGATAGCTATAGACTGGTGCGTCAAGGAAAATCTCTCCATAAACCCCAGTAAAGCTATCATAATTCCTTTCACAAAAAGAAGAAATCTCAGCTTAGCTCAGATTTCACTAAATGGCACGACCATTGAGTATTCCGACGAAGTCAAATATCTTGGAGTAATCCTGGACAAAAGACTAAACTGGAACTCTCACATCAACAACAAAATCACTAAAGCTAACAGAGCTTTATGGGCCTGTCGACGCACATATGGCAGAACCTGGGGAATCTCTCCAAAGATTGTCCACTGGATCTACACAGTGATGATAAGACCCATTATAACATACGCCTCCATTGTATGGTGGACAAAATCCACACAAAAGGTCGCAAAAGAGAAGCTCAAAAAGGTACAACGGCTTGCGTGCCTTGGTATCTCCGGAGCCACGCGAACCTGCCCAACGGCTGCCATAGAGGCAATAACAGGTATTACACCTCTCCACATATACATTCAAAAAGTGGCGATCCGCAGTGCAATAAGTCAAATACAGTTAAACGAGATAAGTCTTAACGATCATCCGGAACTTAAGACCCTTCTTGGTGAACTGCCAGAACTCAACATGAACTGCGCGGTCACAGACCGCATCCATAAAACACTATGCTTCAATAAGCGGTTCTCCACGGAGATTCCCAAGAGAGAAGCATGGGTTAGTAATAACCCACCTAACAGCCACAACGGCATAAAGTGGTATACGGATGGTTCTAAAATGGAAGCGGGGTAGGAGCGGGAATATACGGACCAAACAAACGCTTTGCGATACCCATGGGAAAAAGTCCCAGCGTATTTCAAGCAGAGCTCCACGCCATTCAAGAATGCGCTAGCCACATAAATTTATCTGGTATAAAAGGTGCAACCATCCATATATTCACGGATAGTCAAGCAGCTATAAACGCCCTTAGCTCGCATACGATTGACTCCAAATCAGTCATGTACTGCTTCAACACCCTACAGGCACTCGGAACAAGTAACAAGACCAAGCTATGGTGGGTTCCGGGTCATGTCGGGGTGGAAGGTAACGAAAAGGCCGACGAACTGGCCAGAAAAGGTTCGGAAACACCCTTCATAGGTCCCGAACCCTTCTGCTGCACTCCTAGATCAGCAGCAACGGCAGCAATAAAAAGCTGGAAATACAGAAAATGTATCCATCTATGGGAAAGCATCCCAGGTTTAAGACAGACCAAACAAGCCGTTCGGCCTTTCAATAAAAATGCCAGCAAATGCCTAAACCTAAGCAGGCATGATATCAAAAACTTAGTAGGTTACCTTACTGGCCACCATGGTTTAAGATATCATCTACACAAAATGAAAATAGTAGACTCGCCTGAGTGCCGACTCTGTCTTGAAGAGGACGAGTCAGCTGAACACATTTTATGTGAATGTCCGGCC
Source organism: Portevinia maculata (assembly GCA_949715645.1). Taxonomy (NCBI): domain Eukaryota; kingdom Metazoa; phylum Arthropoda; class Insecta; order Diptera; family Syrphidae; genus Portevinia; species Portevinia maculata. The sequence goes on along the minus strand of OX454525.1, from coordinate 252,817,333 downwards.
CTAAACGGAATTAGAAAGAAGATCTTTTTCAGGGAACAGATGTGCCCTGAGGACATAAAGAATTCTTCTACTAGCAGAATTGTCCGCTTTACACGGAAAGTGGAAACTCTACTAGTCTAAATTTTTCTGGCCCACACGGCACAAAAGATCTTTTTAGGTCGAAGTGCCCCATATTTAATCGCCTTAGCGAGCCAGAACTTAAAAAAAAAAAAAAAAAAAAAAAAGTAGATGTATTCTGTAAACCGCTTAGATTTTAACATAAAAATAGAAAAAAAATAAATTTTGGGCGTTCCCCATACTTAGAACTGAAACTCAAAAAAAAAATTTCATCAAACCCATACGTGTGGCGTATCTATGGATAGGTCTTCAAAAATGATATTGAGGTTTCTAATATCATTTTTTTCTAAACTGAATAGTTTGCGCGAGAGACAATTCCAAAGTGGTAAAATGTGTCCCCCCCCTCTAACTTTTAAAATAAGCTAATGATAAAACTAAAAAAAAATATATAATGTACATTACCATGCAAACTTCCACCGAAAATTTGTTTGAACGAGATCTAGTAAGTATTTTTTTTAGTACGTCATAAATCGTAAACCACAATTTACCTTTCATTCAATCAACTCAAATATAAAAAAAAAACATTTAATTTCATAAACATAAGCCGTAAACCGTGAATCATTATTTTCTAATAATAATTCTGTAATAGGTGCCTATGTAAATAATAATTATAACTCGGGCGGAACTCTTCATGGGCGAGTCCGACTCGCACTTGGCGACGTTTTTTTTTAAAAAAAACTATTCATGGAAATCACTTGATTTAAAAACAATATGATAATGCCCACTTTTATCACACCTGCTAGTATCGTCGCTGATTACGAATATAGTAGCTTTTTGGGGTCTACAGGCAATATTAAGGTATGTGACAAACTATGCGTCAAAAAAATAGGAAATAACAAGACGAACAGGTCTTTATCCGCGTAAACGCGAATTCTTTGTGCGACCCGGTGCAATTTTCAACCATAAACAAGCGTTTATCAATGAACCAGGCATTCTGAGGGTTTGGGGTAGTATTCTCTTTGCATTTTAAACCAAATTGGTAAGCCAGAGTATTTTTATTTTATTAGATACGAGGGCGGGTCAATAAGTCCGTGACTTTTTGAATTTCTGACCTCTTTACTGAAACGGCAACACTGCTCCTGTCAACAGGCATCTGTCAGTTGACTCCTGTCAAAATTTAAACTTGCTGCGTCAGTTAGTTTGTGTTTGACAGCTATTTTTATCAGACTACTCACTAATTTGAGGAGAAAATGGAAAAAAGTGAATTTCGTGTGCTTAGTAAGCATTATTTCTTGCGAAAAAAAACCATTACCGAGACCAAGGCTAAGCTTGAAAAATACTATGAGGACTCTGCACCATCGATTTCAATGGCAAAAAAGTGGTTTACTGAATTTCGTTGTGGCCGTACAAGCACTGAAGATGCCGAACGTCCTGGACGCCCAGTTGAGGTCTCTACACCCGAAACAATCGAAAAAATTCACGATATGGTGTTGGCCGGCCGAAGATTGAAAGTGCGAGAGATTGTGGAAGCCGTAGGGATCTCGCATGGCTCAGTGGTTTCAATTTTGAATGATCACTTGGGCATGAGAAAGCTTTCCGCAAGATGGGTGCCGCGTTTGCTCACAGTCGACCACAAACGCAATCGTGTAACAACTTCACAGGAAGGTTTGGCGTTGTTTAATCGCAATATGGAGGAGTTTTTGCGCCGTTTTGTAACCGTGGACGAAACTTGGATCCATCACAACACACCAGAGACCAAACAACAGTCAAAACAGTGGGTTTCTAAGGGTGAATCGGCGCCAAAGAAGGCCAAGGTGGGTTTGCCAGCCAATAAAGTTATGGCGACTGTTTTTTTGGGATGCACGCGGGATAATCCACATTGACTACCTTCAAAAGGGAAGAACAATCAATGGGGAATATTATGCCAACTTATTGGACCGATTCAATGACGATTTGAAAAAAAAACCGACCTCATTTGGCCAAGAAAAAAGTTCTTTTCCACCAAGACAATGCAAGGGTGCACACATGTGCAGTCGCCATTGCAAAAAACCATGAATTGGGCTATGAATTGCTCCTTCATCCACCCTATTCTCCAGATTTGGCTCCGAGCGACTACTTCTTGTTCCCAAACCTGAAGAAATGGTTTGGTGGAAAAAGATTTGACTCCAATGATGAAGTCATCTCGCAAATAAAGGCCTATTTTGAGGACCTCGACAAATCATTTTTTTTGGAAGGGATAAAAAAATTGGAGAAGCGTTGGACAAAGTTTATAGAGCTCAAGGGAGACTACGTTGAAAAATAAAATTATTTTTTTATCAAAAAATCTGTGTTTTATTCCAAAAGTCACGAACTTATTGACCCGCCCTCGTACCTTATTCTGACGCTAGCGTGAGCGGAAATTGTTACGCTGTGGAAAATGATAATGCAGAGTATTACAAACTTTTCTCACTCCATTTGTCGACAAAATAAAAGAATCAATGACCAAAGGAGTTCACAACAATTCAGATAAAATTAAAGTGCACATCCGTTGTATTACTTCTGATTCGCCAGCCCAAGAGTGTCGGGCCCAAACCACGAATGAGGGTGTCAGACCACCTACTTCAATGCAAGACGAAAGCGGAATGCACTCGAGAAGTGCGCTGTCTCGATTCGCTTGCACATACCTAAGAGTCACCAGCCGCAGACTCATTATAATGCTCTATTTCTTTATCTTCTCCACTTTCGTCACAGCTCCCAGTTGTGTTATTTACAGCAGCATCACCAGATTGGTCACTGGTCAGAGATACCTGCGTGCCCATTATCAGCAAGATTTGATTTATTTTCAGGCTTCCTTTTCGAAGGATGTTTGACTTCAGAACCCCGTTTGTGTTGCTGTATGTTGCATGGCAAGCTACTGCTATTATTGGAACTTGTCAATATAATTTAACTCAAGGGCAGGTCCTAACGAAGTTCCAAGCGAGCTTATTTGAAGTACTGTATGGCAGTTGTTTTCCTTTGTGACAAGTTATTACTTCTCTATTGTTTCGCGCGACAAGCTTTTATAAAAAAGCTTAAAAAAAATTGGTTTTTCCCATGGCATGCTATTGTTTTCAATGGACCTTTTCTTGATAGTAAATGGCAAGCCTGAATGAAGTTCTAAGGAATTACCAAGTTGGATTGCTATATGTTATTTATAATATGCGAATCCGAACGGTGAATTTGAGAAGCTTTCATGACAATTGATGTTCTTGAATGTTTGTCAGACGTTCGCAAGAGGTGGGGCAGTGGAAAGAACTTTAGATGTTACTTGGCCCTAGCGGGATTTGCTTTCGAGTACTAGTCAACACACTAACCGTTCAGCCACTGCGCCCACATTTATATAATAGATAAGCACAAAATAGGGGAAGAGGACATATTTACGGATATTATTAGCAATGACTTAGTGGGCTAGTAGTACGTATGCTTAATATAATACATTTATTTAAGGTTTTATAGTAACAAAACGCCTGATGTGTCTGATATTTTGTTGAACATCTATCTGATCTGAATCCATATTCTTTATTTTCCAATCCGATAGATAAATTGATCAACTTTAATTTCCAGCTGTTTTCCTATAACATTCAACATTTTCTTCATCAATTAATATATTTATATATATGACTTGCGGGTTGGTTACCTACCAGGCGCGTCCCCGGGTGGTGGATAGGGGAACCTCGGTACGATACGTTCGTGGTCCGAGGTTTTAGAGTTATAGCGGCGTTTTATACACCGTCAAAGCTCTATCGCGAACCAAACCAAAAACAAAGAATGCAGGAACAACAAAATGATTTAATTAAACCAGGTGGTAATCGCATGGGCGAAAATCCACCCGGTCGGGGCACGGATTCTGGAGGCCCCAACCGACATACTAATACCCCCGCCTGTACAGGCGTTGACCTCGGAGTTGCGAAAAGGCTGGCTTCCGAAGACTCCTGCAGCTCTATCTCCGACACGTTCGGTAGACTGGGCTGGAAAAATGGAGAAAGTGGCGGAGTGGTTCAACCTGATACGCTTAATCTTCAGACCAATCGACAGACAGCTGATAGGTGCGATGCTGCGGACGAGGCCTACAGAGGCGGCGTGCACTGGTCAGCGTCCATCTAAGAGCCAGCGAAAGAGGAAGAGCAGAAAGGCGGCTATCCTGCGCCAGTTGAAGGCGCAAGTGCTGAGAACTGCACTTCGCGGCGGCGACGGCAAAGAGATGCAAGTCAGCAGAGGTTACCCCAACCGAAACCAGCCAGCTGGCTGAAACCAACACTGCGTCCCCTTCCAATAGCTCGAACAGAAAAAAACGGAGGAAGAAGGCCTCAAGCCACTCCTGTCGTTGGAACTGCGCGCGCACCTTCTGAGTGACCTTCCACTAGAACACTTCCGGCTGATGGAGGTCCCCGCGCCCAAAATCTGAGTGAAACAGCTGCTGCAAGCAGAAATGCTCGCGGCAACAGTAGGCAGAAATTGGCTCTCGTGGGAACATCTAACAGCAAGAAAAATACGGTATCCTACAAGAAAGCCGTTACATCTTCTCTGGTGTTACTCATCAGGAAGGCTGGCGAAGACAACAGCATGACCGACGCAGAGTGCAAACACTGTGAAGATCATCTGTGGAAGCTGGCAAAAGCATCCAATGAATGCATTCAAGTGGAGCGCAGTGAGCTTAAGAACAGAACCTTTAAGGTGAAGTGCTCAACACAGCAAACCCTTGAATGGCTTAACAAGACGGTGTCGAAAATTCACCCTCTAGGAACCACAATTTTTGAGGTTTTCAGACCTCCCAAAAAAACGCGCGCCATCTGCTGGATCCCAGAAAAACTTAGGAAGACGGCGGATGTGCTAGCGCGCCTACACACCCAGAATCCTGGGTTTGATACTAGCGACTGGACTGTTCATTCCCACAGGGAGAGTAGAAACAAGGATGATAAGGAAGGATCTACCCTCGTTGTTGGTTTAGATAAAAGTTCTGTCGAGACTATCAGGTCCGAGTAAGGGATGCGTCCTTATTTGCACCTTGGAAGGATTCAATTCCGCTTTATTTCCAAGTGAGTGCGAGTAACGGACGAAAAACCCTAGTTTATACCAATGATTGTATTTACTCAGATCAACCTTTAACACTCCAAGGCTGCTACTGCTCTCATCAGTACGAAGCTTTCCGTGTTAAATACATCCTACATCCAGCCCACATAACATCCATACAGGAGCCGTGGGTGTGAAAAAATCGCATCTGTGGCCTTGGAGGTGTCCGTGGCACCACGATACTCTGTGACGAGCGGTCCGAGAGACCAAGGGCTTGTCTTGCTGTGTCGAACCTTCTCTCAGCGACTAAGCTTGGACAATTTTGTGGCCAAGATTTGGTTGCTGCAGCCATTAGCTACGAAACGAATGGAGATTGGAAGACCTTCGTCGTGGCGTTAGCTTATCTCCCCTATGATTCAGTAGTGCCTCCACCACCAAGGGCAATTGCTGAACTCATAGACTATTGCGACACCAGGAAGATGGACCTAGTTATATGTTGCGATGCCAATGCTCAGAACATTGGTTGGGGCAGCAACAAATGCAACATGCGAGGAAACTATATCCTGGATTTCATTCTATCGTCTGATCTTACTATCAACAATGTTAGTTCACAGCCAACTTTTGTGACGTCAAGAAGACAGGAGGTGATCGACCTGACTTTATCAAATAGATACTTTAAGGCGGTTACCAACTGGAGGGTCTCTTCGGAGGCATCCCTCTCAGATCATAGATATATCGAATTCCAAATCGAATGCGAAACCATAACTTTGCAGGAGAGTAGGAATCCAAGAAAAACCAACTGGATACGATTCAGGGAGGAAATGAAAAAACTATCAAAACTCCAATCAAACTCAGGACGAGACAAAAGGTAGAGGATGCTGTTCAAAACCTGAATAGTGCCATTACTAACTAGCTGTTTCGAACTGACGTGCCCAGTAAGTAAACCTTCTGACAGAACGCCGGTTCCCTGGTGGAGCTCGGAACTGCAAAGAATTCGAAGAGAAGCTAGAAAGCTTCTAAATAGGTCACTCAAGACTGATTTGGAGACAGACGATCGAAGCAGAAGGAATATAGGAGGCTAATTCGGGTATCGAAAAGTGCTTCTTATAGGAATTTCTGCGAATAGATTGAAACACTGGGTGAAACTAGTAGGTTGGTTAAAGTTCTGAAAAGGGCAAACCAGCCAAACTGGACTCACTTAGAAAACTTGATGGCACCTTCACTGAGACGAAAGCGAAAACTCTTAGGTCCATTTTATTCACTATTGTTCAACTTGCTGATAACTCCCAAGTTTTCTAACTTCGGAGTTGATATCAACTCAAGAGTTGAACTGCAAATTGAAAAATGGTTTTTTTCACTATTACAACTTGCTGTTTCAAAAAATTCCCTGGGATATTTGTGACAGATGACACATAATATGTCAGTCTCAACTTTGGATTTGCTGAGATCCAGCCGGTGATTGGTTTGTTTTCGTGTAAGTTTAGAATATATTTGTGTTGTTTCTGTAAATTATTAAGTTTTCCAATGACTGCATCATTTGCCAAAGACTATACGCTGTTTTGGAAGCCGTAGGTGCTGCTCTAAAGCGACACATGAATATTGCCCAAAGTTAAGGAATCTCCTGAGTGTTTGTTGTAAGACATGGTGCAGTTATTATATGAATTTCATTAAATTTTGTTAGCTTTTATAGCATTCATCAAGGCAAATACCGATACAGGACGAAGGAATACACTTCAAAGAGTTTCATTGAATTTGCTCAGAACATCCACTTGCAGAGCCAGAAATTTTTCCATCAATTGCATTATTCTTGCTTTCTTATAAGCACCGCGCACTCAGTCCAAATTCAGGGCGTGGACGACACTGATCTTGTGCATTTAACACTGGAGAAGACACGTCATCGCTTTGTTTTATAAGTTTGCCACAAAAAAAACACCTTCATGTTATTGGAAAACATTACACGCTTATGTGAATCCTTAGCCAAACCCAATTGCGAGCCGTGTGATGAAATTGAAACTATTTTGGAAAACATTCAAGATGACCTGAAGGAACATCTTGGAGCTGTTGTTGTGAAAGCCGTCAACAGCCATATGACGAGCATACACAATCCGAGTCGCGAGCCAGCGTTGGTCTTCTTTCGACGCGGTATTCCGCTGCTTTATCATGACCCAATCACTGAGGAAGATATAATGCATACTTTTGGTGAAAACCGAGATCCAGCCGTAAAGGAATTGTCGGACAGCAGTTTTGAACATCCAACACAAGCAGCAACAGGGTCTACCACAGGTGATTGGTTTGTTTTCTTGTAAGTTTAGAAAACATTTGTGTTGTTTCTTTTAGTAAATTAAAGTACATATTTTTTTAGTTACTCCAATGAGTGCATCATTTGCCAAGGACTAAACGCTGTTTGGGAAGCCGTAGGTGCTGCTCTAAAGCGACAGATGAATGTTGCCCGTATAAATCGCTTGGAATATGGAATTGCGACCGCTAAGCGATTCAAAGTTAAGGAATCTCCTGAGTTTTTGTTGTTAGACATGGTGCAGTTATTAAATGAATTTCATTAAATTTGATTATCTTTTATAGCATTCGTCAAAGCAAATACTTCCGATACAGGACGAAGGAATACACTCTAAAGAGTTTCTTGAATTTACTCGGAACATCCACTTGCAGAGGACTAAGCCAGAAATTGTTCCACCAATTGCTAGTCCCATGTGAGTATTTGGTTAAATCTAGTTAATTAGAAGTGTTCTTTAATGTTTTTATTACAGGAACGACTTTATAAATGACAATTTGATGAACATGGATAGGTCACAGCTGCTTAAATTCGGTGTAATTGGTTTTGTCATCGCAACTATATTTGCTGTTCTATGCAGGTGTTCCGGATCTAAAAAGTCTCCTACTGACAAAAAGGAGAAAGCTAAATAGGAAACAGATTCAGAGTGCTGGAAACGATTCTGTTTTCATGATTTTCCTTTTAAATGTTACAAAAAGTCGTGATATTTTCTACTGTTACCTACGAGTTTATACATTTTTTTGAAAATATATATTAATATGCTTAAAAAATTTAATTACCGCTTTTCTTAAAACTTTTTCTTTGCTTTACATATTTTTGCTGGTATTCGTTCTTTACTCAAACCTAGTGAATGGTATGGACTGGATGTTGCGTGTGCTTATATATATCTTAAAAATAACATAAACATATTTCTATCAAATACAAACTGGGTTAAGTTAAAATAAAATACCTACCGTCTCTCGTCACAAGGCAATACATCTTTTATCAGATTAAGCACCAATATTGTCGTCGACTTTGAAAGACGAAAACGATACAGAAAGCCATGGTCGTCCCATTTGTTGAGTCCAACACGTGGCAGCATTTTATATTGTCTTCTCTCGAGAAATAAACAATCTTCGTGTTCATCATGCTCGTTATCCGAAGAAGGTGATGCCCAATTTTCCCAAAAATAATTTGTAATAATAATAAGTAAAAAAGCATAAATTTTTGAAGTTTGTTTATTTTTCTTTTCTTATTAATTGTTCTACATTGATTGGACTTTTTTAAGCTTGATCTAAAATCCGCTGAAAATATGTGCGAACCAATCGAGAGCGGACATTGTCACTGACTATTGATGTTGTTTGCAAAGGCGTACCCGAAGGAACATATGTGCCGGCTAGCATATCGGAAAATCCGTACACTTCCGGTAGTGGTCCCGACTCATTCTCGTCAATAGCTACGTTGTGAAGAACGGCATAAGCAATTGTAATTAAATGTACAGTCTCCACTCTGCACTTTAAGCCAGTGGCCAACACTGGAAAACGCCTTTTCCAAATGCCGTACGAACGTTCTACGCAATTGCGAGTGCGAATCTGCGATTCATTATATAAATTTTCGATGGGGTTCGTGACATTCAGAAAAGGTGTCGCAAGATAGCTTGTATTAGTGTAACCCGAATCACCAACAAGAAAGAATTGCTTGAACTCGCCTCTTTCGAATCGTTGTTTCAAACTAGACAGATTGAAAATGCGCTGATCGTGCGTGGAGCCCTATTAAGGCGCATATAAAAAATTAAAAACCGATTTGAAATGTATATTTTTCATGTGAGCTATACGTGCCAACGAGCAACGATATCGTTTATCTTCAAATTCGCAGCACAAACCGTATGAACGTTTAGGGAAAACCATCCATTACGATTCCTTAAATTCTCTGCGTCAATTTCAGATAGATAGATTAGATTCTTTATTTCATGAAATATATGTATAATAGTTTGTGTTTGAGAACACGAGCATTGCAGAAATAGCCGTCTGCCGGAAATGACATTTCATAGATATTAAAGAAATTATTACATAGAAGTTAAATTGAAAAGGAAAATTGAAAAAGAAAGAAATACTTATTTACAACACAAGATTTAGGGTTTAAGCATAAAAGATTAATTCGTTATGTCTTTAACAATTAGTCGACAGAAAAGATGAAAAAAAAATATATATATTTATATAAAATAAAACAAAAAAAAATAAATGCAATTTGTACATCAGTATCTAAGTATAAAACTAGATTAAAGGAATGGAATGGATCAGCTAGGTGGTCTACAACAATTTTGATGATTTGCAACATAAAGATTTATAATTTTGAAGTGATTAAGAACACAAAAAAAAAAAAAAAATAATTAGCAATTTTAAATGATTTGAAACATAAAAGAAAAATTTTGGATTATTAAAGCAATAACTTAAGAAGAACGGCAAAAGTTGCTTGTAGCTTGGACTTTTTATTACACTATCAGCTCTGTGTCGTGGAGTGCTTAAAGCAAGCAACTATCACGAGCAGAAATTGCCGGCACAAAAAGTGCTCTCACAGGCTCATCATTTAGTGCAGGTGTTAGTAAGGACAAAACAATTAAAAATACAATAATTATGTACCTACATAATACTAACACAGACACAAAATAATGCAAACAATTTAAGACATTAAAGCATTATTACGCAAAATATTTTTTAGCTTAATTTTACTAACATGCAAGTCAATCACATGATCATTTAGATTATAGATTCTACTCATGCGACTAATAGGCTCATGCTTCCCATAATTCGTTCTATGATGGGGGCTAAACAATAAATCAACACTACGTAAATTATGGGCATCACCACGAAAATTAAAGCCAATAGACGACAGCAAGTCAGGTGCATCTATTTGACCGAATATAAGCTGCTGTAAAAAAATGATATCGCTATTAAGCCTTCGTTGAGAAAGGGGTAACATTTGAAGAAGCTTAATACGCTGACTGTAAGGAGGAAGGTTAAAAGGATCATCCCATGGAAGTCCTCTAGGTGCAAATCGAATAAATTTACGTTGAATGGCCTCTATTCGATTTGAATGAATGTTGTAGAACGGCGTCCAAACTTGTGCAGCATACTCTAGAATCGGACGGACAAAACAATTGTACAATGACATAGTAACGTATTGGTCATTAAATTCTTTCGCCCACCTTTTTACGAAGCCCAGCATAGAATTAGATTTATTAACAATAAAATTGATATGCTTGGCAAAAACCAGTTTGGGATCGAAATAAACCCCAAGATCCTTAAAATTATCAACATTACAAAGAATATGTTGAGACAGAGAATATTGAAAGGTGGAAGGGATATTCTTTCTAGAGAATGTCATATGTTGACATTTAGTGGGGTTCAGGGATAAACCGTTTTTATCACACCAATTGGCGAAGCTATTAATGTCAGATTGAAGAAAAATTCTATCTTGCTGACTAGTGATAGATTTAAATATTTTCATATCATCAGCGTAGATCCGGATATTACTGTGATTTATACATGCTTTAACATCATTAATGGCTAGTATAAATAGAATTGGTCCGAGGTGACTACCTTGGGGAACTCCAGACTCAGCTGTAAAAGATACAGATAGCGATCCTCTAAATTTGACTTGATAAACCCTTGATCTAAGGTATGAATTAACCCATTTTATGAAACTTCGAGGGAAACCAAAAGCCCTGAGCTTAAACTCGATTATATCATGGGACAGCTGGTCGAAAGCTTTAGAGAAGTCAGTGTATATGCAATCCATTTCGTACTTATTCTCTAAGGCATTAGAACAATCATGTAAGAAACTTAACAGATTAGTGACAGTGGATCTGTTTCTTACAAAGAAATATTAACTTTTCACAAAGAATTTGTTCAGAAAGCTTAGGGATACACGAAAGCTTTGAAATAGGCCTATAATTGGTGATATCACCACGTTCGCCTTTTTTAAATACAGGTGTGATAAAAGCACTTTTCCATAAATAAGGGAATTTACCAGTACTAATGGACAATTCAAACAGATATTTAAGATATGGAGCAATTACATGACTACATTTTTTAAGAACAATCGGTGCAATGCCATCAGGACCTGATGAATAATCATTCTTCAGAGAAGAAATAAATTTTAAAATTGTTTCCAAGTCAAATGAGAAGCTATTAAAACTTATTTGGGAACAGCTAGTTAGATAAATAAAATATTGCTCATCTATGTGAAGAGGGGCCACCCTAAAAGACTTACTGAAATAATCTGCAAACATATTGCTTGCATCTAGCGAATCAGCAGTTATAGAGCTATTGTAAGTAAGTTTCGATGGATAACCATCGGTTTTTTTCTTAGAATTAAAAAATCCCCAAAAAAGTTTGGGGTCCAATTTTAGAGAGCATTCCATTTTACTTATATAGTCAATATATAAGTTGCAGGATAAAGATTTGAACTCATTGAATAATGTGAGATAGAGTTCAAGATCTGAATGGCAGAGACTTTTTAATTAGTTCTTCCAAGCCCTATTACGTCTGTTTCGTATCGATTTGAGCTCTTTAGTATACCAGGGATGGGACGTTTTCATATTCCTAGAGGATTTGACAGGAATCACTTTTTTCATGCAGTTATCCATCAAAGAATAAAAAGCACCGACTGCATCTTCAATATTAGATAACGCAGTAAGATTAAAATTAAGGCTACTCGTATTAATTTCATCAGAAAGCCTTTGAAAATTTGCTTTCCGAAAGTCGAAAGATTGCGAACGGTCATACGAATTACTGTTTTCGTACAGATGTGCGCCCAGTTCAATTAATACATCCAAGGGTGGATGATTGTCATCTATGTTAGTTATACTGAAGTGGGATTCCAGAACAACAGTACTAACAGAGTCAGAAGAGAAAACAAGATCGAGAGTTCGATTTTTGAAATTTTTTATACAGCTTGTTTGCTGTAAGTCAAGAGACAAAATGTTGTCTAATAAAGCGAGCTCTTGTTGTAGAAGGTACCCATCCAATATGTGGCAGATTAAAGTCGCCTATAAGTAAAACAGTGCTGTCACAACAAGATATGTCAAAAATATGGTCAAGTGCCATAGAAAGTTCAGAATACAAAGAACATAGACGAGACGATGGAATGTACGCATTAACAACATATAAATATTTGTTCTTAAGTGTAATTTTTACACAGATAATTTCGACATTTAGTGAAAATGGAAAGTCAATCTTTCGTGACTCAAAGATGGAACGAACGGCAATCAGGACACCTCCTCCAAGCGCTTTCAGATGATTTTTATGACGGTCGTTTCTGAATACGGAGAACTCATGATTGAAGAGTTCCGTGTCTAAAATTCCTGCATTAAGCCATGTTTCCGTCAAGGAGAAGATATTATGAGAGAGGGCTTTTGAGTTTAAATATATTTCAGCGGTTTTTGTGCGGAGTCCCCTTACATTTTGATAGTAGAGGGACAGCCCATTGGGTTTTTTAACACGGACGGACTGTCTTTCCTACGACTTTTAGTCGAACGGGTGTAAAAGCTATTACGATATATCAGAGCATGATTGCAGTATTTGTACAAAACAAGCCACCCCTAGCTCCGTTTAGTATATCGTACAGACCATTTACGGACAGATTGCTTACTCGGAAGTATAGTCGACGAATCTCTTGTAAAATGGGGCATCCCGCAATGAAGTGGTGAATATTTTCAGGCACTCTCATGTTGCATAGATTACACGTTTCCTCAAGATCTGTTCTGTGTGGCATGGAATTCAAATTTATTAATTCTGCTCTCGCTCTAAAAATGGTGCTTATAACTTTCGATGAAAAATTTATATTGAAATAACTTTAGTGAGATAGCAAATGATGGGTTAGGTTCCTATAGATTAACCTTGAAGCTGAGGAAGATGCTCAAATTAGGTGCTGATCGTATAATTTGTCATCCACTTTAGCAATGATCATTGCAAAAAGCCTCTGCCAGTCGTTAACATTAGTTAAAGTAAAGGAGATATTCAGTTCGAGAGATATCGCTAGCTGGTTCCAATCCTTAAATGGATAAGCATTGGTTTGTAGCAATCTTATTAAGATAGTCTTGGAAAGATTATTCCCGCTTCTCATTACCACTCTGGTTAAATAATCAGAATGAGCTTTCAAGTTTCGTACGTAGATTTGAGGCAAACCTGACTGTACATTAATAGCGTAGGTCGGAGTCGCATTTGGTAGCCGGAATAGACGCTTGAAAAAGAATCTTTGGACTGCCTCAAATTCTTCGAGGGGCTCACCCCAAAGGCCTGCACACTATAGCACATACAAGTATTAACTGTGGCGTTAAACACTTGATACTTCGAAGAAAGGTCAATGTTTTGATTGGCGAAGAACTTCGGCCACATCATGTTGAGTGCCAGTTTGGCTTCAATACTTTTTTCTCTGGCATGCTTGTTAAAGTTTAGATTATAAGACAACAAAACACCCAGGTACTTGAACTCACGAACTACCTCAATTTGTTCGTTGTTAAGGCGCCAAGTTCCTACCCCAGGACGTCTTCTCTGCCGGTTCTCAAATACCATGACCTTGGTTTTTGCGACGTTGATATGGAGATCCCAAGTTTTACAGTGGGTTTGCAATCTATTAATTTGCAGTTGCAAAGAAGAAGGATTTTCCGCCAGTAACACTAGGTCATCAGCGTACAGAAGTACTTTTATGTGATTGCCCGCAAAATTAACGCCACCCGGAAGAATATCAGATATTGCATCAATGTACAACGCGAATAAAATTGTGCTTAATATGCAGCCCTGAGGGACGCCTGCAGATGTCTCAAACCATTCGGACAGGTTCAACCCAAACCCATCCCACACAGCTGCGCAATATGACGAAAAAAATTTGGCATACAACATTAAGAACTTTCTTGACACTCCAAGGGATGCCAGTTTATAAATTAAAGCTTGCATGTTAACTGTATCAAACGCTGCTTTAAAATCTACAAAGCACACAAAAAGTTTCTTGTTTTTTTTCAATTATATTTATTCCATACACCAATCAGTGTCTACTTTTCTGAATGGTAGATGTAATAAATAAAATTAATACAGCCCATTTTAGCCAAAAATCGATCAAACACGATTTTTAGTTGGGATTATGGTACTATACTATATACTCGTATGTATAAGGCACACTATGGATTGGTGCAAAAAAAATTAGATAACAATTAACCATGACATTCCGATGATAGGGAAGTAGAAAAAAATGTGTTGAACAATTCTGTTCGTCCGTCTGCCTGTTTTCAGATCTGCAGCCTAAGCGGATGGATTTGTAAACTTGGTTCATCTATCTATATATTAATACGGAGTTGCCTATAACGTGTTTCCACCCATTTTTGCTATTATACGTCACATAGATATGACAATACTTAATACTATACATATTTAGGTAGGGGACAATACATAGAAGTGCACAATACAAAAATTATCCACATATATAACACACATTATGAATTAAAGCAAATAAAATGAAGCGAATTGGATGAAATTACAACAACAACAATATTGCTGTGTGAGGCAATAATCTGCCAATCGGAATGGAAAAATTGTCTATCATGAAGTTACTTGAAAATGCTTGAATTTACTTGAAAATACTTGAAGTTACTTGAAAATGCTTTTAAAAATGCCGGAAAAATTTTATATCATGTGAAATCAGAGAATGCAATGTCGAAAAATTTCGTTCTCCGATTAATATGTATAACAGTCGACTTTGTTTTTTTTTCAACTTACAAAATAAATTGGTCGAATTTCGACCATGGGGCGACCCCTAGTAGTGTTTATTTAGTAGTCTCGCACTAGGCGTTGTTGAAATTGGAATTTTAGCTCTAAAACAATGGTACACTGCAAGTCATAAGATTAGAAGCAGGCATTTTTGAAAAGTAAAATCGATATTTCTCCCGTTACATGATGGATTAGAAAAAACGACTATGGTTAATGAGAGACTGTTTTGTTAACAACAAAATATGAAATGTGTGTATAGGTGAGATTTAGCTAACGGAACTTTGAAGACAAATTGTAAATTGATTAAAGAATATGTGGAAATAAATCGGGTCATTAGATTAGAAGCACTGAACAAATCAACGCTTTTTGTAAAGTGAATATATTTGTTGTCGGTTTAAACGGTATATATTATAAAGTAATTGTTCTTAATTGAGTGTTAATAAAAATTAATGGGAAAATATGTTTAAGAGTGGAGGAAAGGGCAAGAATAGATGTTTATTGCTCTGAAGGTCTTTTATGCCGTGCTATAGTCCGAAAAATAAAGCGAAGTGATCATTGTGTCAGCAATTATTTAAAAAACCTTTCGCCTTACAAAACGGTAAAGTAGCGCGACTACAAAAATTATAAAAGAAACACTTCTTCTTCTGGCTTAACACTTCGCGAAATACGAAGTATCCTTAGAATAGCGTCAAACTCAGCTTTATCGGCAGCTAAAATTAGAGAGAAAGCTAATGTTAAGGCCAGTTTATTCACTGTTACCGCACCATTCGCCGAGCTACACGTAAAGCGCTTGAAACTTAAAAAAAAACCACCACTTAATGACGCAAGAAAGAGACAACGCTTGTGTTTCGCGAAAGATCACATGAGCTGGGATGTGCAAAATGGAACGAGCACAAATGATGACTTAATAAGTCAGTTAAAATAGGAATCATTATACTTATCCTAAAATTGGTTTCAGAATTTGTTGTGCTCATGTTTTGTCTGTGCTGCTGCCTTTTAAGTTTTTCATCCATAACATTTACTAAGGTTTGTGCAGTCTCAAAATATGTTTTGAATTCCGGAATGATATTTTCGCGTATTCCTTGTAATGTGTTTGTTATTAATTCCACATCTTCCAATCCAGGCACTAAGTCGCATGAAGGGGATTGTAAGATCTTACAAAGTGCCAAAATGTATATGTAAACAAAACACTCAAACAACAAAAACTTACTGCAAAATCGTTAGCTGAAAGAGATCTTAAAAAACAACTCGCCTTCGATGACGTATCAGAGTCCTTATCACTACACAACTCTTCCAAAGCATCAATTATCGCTTTAAAAATTTCCTTAAACCTCATCAACCCATCATGGTCTTCCACCAGCGTGTTTCACACATTGCTGTTAAATTTTTCCATTTATTTTGAGGATAATTTTGTTTAATCATTTCTTGCAACAAATGTGTGCGCTTTGCCGATAATTTAAACAAATTTTCAACGGATTTTATGGTACCAATAGTGTTGCTAATAGGCTGAATTTGACAAGAATGACCTAAAGCCAGGTTTAGAGTGTGCGCAACAATGCACTTATAAGGCTTCTGGACGAGACTCGCGTACTATAGCTTGAGCTCCGTTAAAACTGCCTTTCATAGCAGAAGTATCATCGTACCCTTGTCCAATCCTTTTCAATTCCTTATCATTGAAGCGCCTTCTCGTTTTTCTTGGAAAAACGATAAATTCCCACAGTAAAATGTGGTGTGTCTGCCTGGTAGTACAATGGACCAGTATTGAGTCTGAGTGCTCCAGTGCAGAAAGTCTCACACACCCCGACAAAAAATAAAAATAAATATATTTATTGTAGAAAACAAATTTGTTAAAATGTCATATCGCGCCTGCCTTAAACTCGGTACGATATTTGAAATCGTAGAAATATATCCTTTAAATCTCGCAATCGTTATTCCATTTTCGTCTGGCAACGATTTGTTTTCTCGCATCGAGAACTACTGTTCTAGGGAAAGGAGTTTAGATAGAGAGATATTTTATTTTCATGGATAAAAGGCTTTCTTACAAATTCTTAATAACACGCAGCTTGCTCAGTGATTTTATATTTAAACTATATCTTACAACTGAAAACATTTTTAAACATTTTAAAATAATTTTTGAATTTAAGATTACATTCGAAGGAAAACTATGATTTAGATCTTTATTTAATATGATTTATATAGAATTTTATATAAAAAGAAGGAAAAAAGAAAAAAGAAAAAAAAGTAACTAGATAGGTACGATTAATACTTAAAATCTAAAGGAATCGCCAGTATCTATATGGTATATAATAAATAAATAAATTAACATAAATACAAAATTTAATAACAATCGGAACTTTACCTTTATTATGTACAGACGATTTGTGAGAATAAGAAATTATTGATTGATCTATTAAATTTAGTATTAATAAATTCGTGGAATAGCTACATCTTAAATTAAATCTTTCGTTTAGAATTTCAATTCTTCTTGCAACTTGGTGTACACCGGTTTGCTCATGTAAGAGTTGAGTTGAAAAAAGGCAAGGTTTTGCAATCATTTTCAAAGTTTTGTTTTGTGAAACTTGTAATTTCTTAATGTGTGATTTAGCACAATTTCCCCATACTGGACATGCATATACGATTAAGGCTTGAAAAAATACTTTACAAATTATAATTTTATTAAATTTACTCAGGGGTTATTTTCTACAGATAAGCGGGTACAGCATTTTAGTAGCAATGCTTATTTTGTTGAGGATATTTGTAATATGGTCTCCGAAAGTTAACGTCTTGTCTAAATATACACCTAGATATTTGACATCACAGTTGTTTATTTTATTATCATTATTATTATTATTATTTATTTACACGTGATTTAAATTACAGTGCAAATAGTAAAAGAAGGAAAAAAGAGCCTACCTTCTAAAGCTTTCAGCTCGTTGTTTATTATAAGTTGACCAAGTGGTAAGGCACAGGTTTTCCTTTTTCTAGTGAAAAATATGGCCTGTGTTATGTCAGCATTGAGTTTGACTTTCTTTGTTCCCCTCTAAAACATCCAGCCATACATTAAGTGGTCGCTGCAGGGACGTTTGATAGTCCCTTCTGATGATACGAGTAATTATGATAGCAGATAATCAAGGGCTGTAATAAATATCAAGAGATAAGACATAAGACGCTTTCACGTATAACGACTTATATTGTAGACTCCTCAGTAGGGATTTCAATCCCGAAGCTAATTTTCAATCCCGGGATTCCGGGATTTAGAAAAATGAATCCCGGGATTGGACAGAATATTTTTTTTTTTTAAATCAAACTAAAAATTGACGTCATCTTTTTAACAAAAAAATCAGCTTCCGATTATTGCTCACAAAAATTGAGAAATTAATTATGAGTGCCCTATCTTTTTAAATAAAAAACAGCGTAACGTGATTTTATCTGTTTTTAGGGTTCCGTAGTCAAATAGCAAAAAACGGAACCCTTATAGATTCGTCATGTCTGTCTGTCTGTCTGTCTGTCTGTCTGTCTGTCTGTCTGTCTGTCTGTCTGTCTGTCCGGGAATGTCACAGAAACTTTTCTCCGAAACTATAAGAGCTATACTGTTGAAACTTGGTATGTAGATGTATTCTGTGAACCGCATTAAGATTTTCACACAAAAATAGAAAAAAAAAACAATAAATTTTGGGGGTTCCCCATACTTAGAACTGAAACTAAAAAAAAAAATTTCATCAAACCCATAGGTGTGGGGTATCTATGGATAGGTCTTTAAAAATGATGTTGAGGTTTCTAATATCATATTTTTCTAAACTGAATAGTTTGCGCGAGAGACACATCCAAAGTGGTAAAATGTTGGTCCCCCCCCTGTAACTTCTAAAATAAGGGAATGAAAAAACTAAAAAAAAATATTTGATGTACATTACTATGCAAACTTCCAACGAAAATTGGTTTGAACGAGATCCAGCAAGTAGTTTTTTTTTTAATACGTCATAAATCGTAAACCGCAATTTATCTTTCATTCAATCAACTCAAATATAAAAAAAAAAACATTTAATTTCATAAACATAAACCTTATGCGTAAACCGTGAACCATTATTTTCTAATAATAAATCTGTAATAGGTGCCTAAGTAATTAATAACTATAATTCGCGCGGAACCCTTCATGGGCGAGTCCGACTCGCACTTGGCCGCTTTTTTTTATCGTAGCTTGACTAGGTGACAACAATACTGCACCAGAATATTGTGTTGATGGATTTTGGAAATAGTTTAGCAAACCAGTTAATTCCGTGCGACGTCTTTGTCTGACAATGATTTCGTCATTTTTTTGGCCAAAATTGTATTTTTACTGGCCAATTGATCGAAACAAAATCTTAATGCTGCATCAGCTGTACACAGATTTGATTCTTGGCGGCAGATTGCTTCAACAGCTAGTTTTATTGGAGTAAGTTCGACGATTTCACCTGATAAATCAAAATCAGCATCTTTTAGCTGAACAAAATAGTTGAGATCAATTAAGGCCTTTTGAATGCTAGTTTTCAGAAGGACGAATCGTTCTAGCATAATCAAAAGGCTATTCCACCTAGTCTTGCAATCTAAAAGTAATGACAGCTCTTTACCATGATCAGCCTTAACATATTTTTGGAGAATCTCATCGTTTTTTGTCGGCGACTTCTTAAAGTACACAACAACTTAATGACTTCATTTATATTTTGCTTGTTTGTGAAATCTGGAACATGTTCGATTGCATTATGGATTGTTCACAACTAAATCCTCGATATCATGGCCGTTATTGTCTACATCTTCAGTATCCATTGTATCGATTGTTGATCCATCCAAAATTGATTCTAGTTCGTTTTCAATTAATCCTTTTTTGTTGTAAAGGACTTTACAAACAGCCAAATGTATACCGTGCGCAAAGCTAATTTGATGTTCAGTGTCAAGCTGGCTTTCCACACTTATCATAACATTATTTGGTCCATTAGTGACAATTGCGACTATATCTTCTTCAAGAGCAAGGTTGTGAAACACAAATTATTCCCAGACTACAGATTTTATTACGCGAGTGCACATTAATGTTCATGTACCTATCTCTTATTGGCTTGGGAGGTCCATTCATCGAATGTCAAGCTAAATCTTTCATCCATCTGCTTTAATTTATTAATTTCTGTGGTAATCTGGTGCCTTATTAGAAGGCTATAGTCAACCGCACGTTTCCGAATTGTCGCTGCCGATTTAGGTAAATCTGTATAACCTTTGGAAATCAGCAGTTTTCTCAAGTCTGCTGATTTAATAAAAGTGACAAACGCCAGTCCGTCCAAAGCCGTCATACGTGGCAAAACTTTATCCAGGGTGTCATTATCAGTTTTTAAAAAGTAATCATCCATTTTGCGTTTAACCGGCGGTCCTGCCGTTTGCTTCTCTCTTGATGGTCGACTAGTCCAAGTATTACTTAGTTCACCTCCCACTTTGGATTTATGGATGGCTAATAAGTGTCAGTGAGTGTGTAAGCCTTTAGTTGAACCTCCCAAAGTTTTCAGCACAGCCTTACATTTTTTACACTGTGCACTTTTTCCATCTTTTGATGTGTAAAAATGATGCCAAACTGTTGGTGACGGGTCAGATTCACAATCTTTTTTATGCTTGATGCTAAAATGAGTTTCACTTGACATTTTTCAAATCACACAATTAAAGGGTGATTTTTTTAAGGTTAGGATTTTCATGCATTAGTATTTGACAGATCACGCGGGATTTCAGACATGGTGTCAAAGAGAAAGATGCTCAGTATGCTTTGACATTTCATCATGAATAGACTTACTAACGAGCAACGCTTGCAAATCATAGAATTTTATTACCAAAATCAGTGTTCGGTTCGAAATGTGTTTCGCGCTTTACGTCCGATTTATGGTCTACATAATCGACCAAGTGAGCAAACAATTAATGCGATTGTGACCAAGTTTCGCACTCAGTTTACTTTATTGGACATTAAACCAACCACACGAATGCGTACAGTGCGTACAGAAGAGAATATTGCGTCTGTTTCTGAGAGTGTTGCTGAAGACCGTGAAATGTCGATTCGTCGCCGTTCGCAGCAATTGGGTTTGTGTTATTCGACCACATGGAAGATTTTACGCAAAGATCTTGGTGTAAAACCGTATAAAATACAACTCGTGCAAGAACTGAAGCCGAACGATCTGCCACAACGTCGAATTTTCAGTGAATGAGCCCTAGAAAAGTTGGCAGAAAATCCGCTTTTTTATCGACAAATTTTGTTCAGCGATGAGGCTCATTTCTGGTTGAATGGCTACGTAAATAAGCACAATTGCCGTATTTGGAGTGAAGAGCAACCAGAAGCCGTTCAAGAACTGCCCATGCATCCCAAAAAATGCACTGTTTGGTGTGGTTTGTACGCTGGTGGAATCATTGGACCGTATTTTTTCAAAGATGCTGTTGGACGCAACGTTACGGTGAATGGCGATCGCTATCGTTCAATGCTAACAAACTTTTTGTTGCCAAAAATGGAAGAACTGAACTTGGTTGACATGTGGTTTCAACAAGATGGCGCTACATGCCACACAGCTCGCGATTCTATGGCCATTTTGAGGGAAAACTTCGGAGAACAATTCATCTCAAGGAATGGACCGGTAAGTTGGCCACCAAGATCATGCGATTTGACGCCTTTAGACTATTTTTTGTGGGGCTACGTCAAGTCTAAAGTCTACACAAATAAGCCAGCAACTATTCCAGCTTTGGAAGACAACATTTCCGAAGAAATTCGGGCTATTCCGGCCGAAATGCTCGAAAAAGTTACCCAAAATTGGACTTTCCGAATGGACCACCTAAGACGCAGCCGCGGTCAATATTTAAATGAAATTATCTTCAAAAAGTAAATGTCATGGACCAATCTAACGTTTCAAATAAAGAATCGATGAGATTTTGCAAATTTTATGCGTTTTTTTTTTTAAAAAAGTTCTCAAGCTCTTAAAAAATCACCCTTTATATAAAAACACAATAGAAACCAAACTGATAACTGAACTTGTTTCTCTTTCTTCTTTAACCAGGCGAGAGTGTGACTGGGTATGACATACCCACCCTGTTATTTACATAACCGTAATTTTTTAACTGATCACACAAACGCATTGTTTGGCGTTAAAGACAAGCGGGAGGGGATAGTGGTGTGTTCGCAGTGCGCGCTAGTCATCGGTCGAAACGAGATAAACGTGTGCAAACATCTGTTGGGTACAAAACACGCATGTAGGTACAGCCTGTGGAAAGGCCATACACATATGTATGGAACATGTAATTTGTATTTTAAAAGTTTAGTGTCTTCAATCCCGAAAATCCCGGGATTGGTGACTGGTAATCCCAGGATCGTTTAAGAGCAAAAATCGCCCGGGATTCCGGGATTCGGGATCCCGCGATCGATTTCTCCACTCCTCAGTGACTCCAGCGGAGCATATTAGTCTTGTCTTTCCTGTACATACTCATTTGTACTTAGATTTCTAGAACTCCTCGTTTTCCTTGCGTCCCACCCAGCTTCACCTGTCTATCAAAGGCCTTTTCAAAATCAACCAACACCATATGTAAATCTTTTAAAGAATCACGAATTGCATCTGGGGTTCATTTAGCTGCGACAAATCCGGATGACCAGCCAATATTAGCTTTTACGCTCGCTTTACTATAAACATTTTGTGTGACATTTTTTTATGGAATAGAGAATACGGTATATGCACATGCACACGTCTGCTGCATGCGAAGAAAGTACGAGGGCGGGTCAATAAGTCCGTGACTTTTTGAATTTCTGACCTCTTTACTGAAACGGCAACACTGCTCCTGTCAACAGGCATCTGTCAGTTGACTCCTGTCAAAATTTAAACTTGCTGCGTCAGTTAGTTTGTGTTTGACAGCTATTTTTATCAGACTACTCACTAATTTGAGGAGAAAATGGAAAAAAGTGAATTTCGTGTGCTTATTAAGCATTATTTCTTGCGAAAAAAAACCATTACCGAGACCAAGGCTAAGCTTGAAAAATACTATGGATACTCTGCACCATCGATTTCAATGGTAAAAAAGTGGTTTACTGAATTTCGTTGTGGCCGTACAAGCACTGAAGATGCCGAACGTCCTGGACGCCCAGTTGAGGTCTCTACACCCGAAACAATCGAAAAAATTCACGATATGGTGTTGGCCGACCGAAGATTGAAAGTGCGAGAGATTGTGGAAGCCGTAGGGATCTCGCATGGCTCAGTGGTTTCAATTTTGAATGATCACTTGGGCATGAGAAAACTTTCCGCAAGATGGGTGCCGCGTTTGCTCACAGTCGACCACAAACGCAATCGTGTAACAACTTCACAGGAAAGTTCGGCGTTGTTTAATCGCAATATGGAGGAGTTTTTGCGCCGTTTTGTAACCGTGGACGAAACATGGATCCATCACAACACACCAGAGACCAAACAACAGTCAAAACAGTGGGTTTCTAAGGGTGAATCGGCGCCAAAGAAGGCCAAGGTGGGTTTGTCAGCCAATAAAGTTATGGCGACTGTTTTTTGGGATGCACGCGGGATAATCCACATTGACTACCTTCAAAAGGGAAGAACAATCAATGGGGAATAATATGCCAACTTATTGGACCGATTCAATGACGATTTGAAAAAAAAACCGACCTCATTTGGCCAAGAAAAAAGTTCTTTTCCACCAAGACAATGCAAGGGTGCACACATGTGCAGTTGCCATGGCAAAAAACCATGAATTGGGCTTTGAATTGCTCCCTCATCCACCCTATTCTCCAGATTTGGCTCCAAGCGACTACTTCTTGTTCCCAAACCTGAAGAAATGGCTTGGTGGAAAAAGATTTGACTCCAATGATGAAGTCATCTCGCAAATAAAGGCCTATTTTGAGGACCTCGACAAATCATTTTTTTTGGAAGGGATAAAAAAATTGGAGAAGCGTTGGACAAAGTTTATAGAGCTCAAGGGAGACTACGTTGAAAAATAAAATTATTTTTTTATCAAAAAATCTGTGTTTTATTCCAAAAGTCACGGACTTATTGACCCGCCCTCGTATGTTGCGCGTCGTCTTCTTGGGGGTACCCGTACTGGCAGGCTGGACTATTCGTTTTGCCGATCTTGGGGAGAAAGGCGTTGAAATATCCGTGTCGTTTTCCTGTCTTTTCCTGTACTTTTCCTTCGCTTGATGACCGTTGGACCGCCTACGTTCTCCATCAGCCTACTCAGTGATGCGGTGACTTTCGACGCTCGTTCCGCCACATTCTTTATCTTGTGCCAGAAAGTAAGTTTGGTGTTGATGGTCACATCAAAATAATAAACGGCGTCTTTCCTTACCTTAAAACCTTATGGCCGATTTGGAAGTGGGTTAGAGTCGGCATCGTTTTCTTCGTTAGAAGGACCATCTCAATTTTTTCTGTAGCCAGACTGAAACCGTAATCATCCATCCAGCAAATTACTCGTCCCATAACCTGATTAAGCTTCCTTCCTTTTGTCGCCACCAGGATTTGACACCAGCTTGATAGAACGGCCCTTATCACACTCTCGGGTATCGCCTTTTCCTCGTCTCCCATACTTTTCCTGCACTTTTTCGCTTTTGGGGCCTTTGTCAGCCTTTCCAATTCCTTCGACAGTACTTATATACGGCTCTTAGAATCTATATCCGGGGAAACTGTTTGTGTAGACGTCCTTCACAATGTGGTTGCCACCTGATGTGCAGTATTGCAGCGGATTGCACACACCGAAAAATTTGCCTGAACCCGCTTGATTCTGTTTATATGAACATGCTTGTGAGGGGACCACAATTTTCTCGACGGACCCAACTAGCCAAAGTATAAGAATCTTAAGAATCTAACAAATAGCTTTTCAAAACCTCGAGCATAGAGTTGGTCCAAAATATAATGAGATCGAAATAGGTAATAAAAGATAATCTATTCTCAATTGAATTGGAGTGTCTGCTCTGTAACTCGTTAGCATTTCAATACTTGTGTCGGTTTTTCTGCATACTTAAATGGAGGGTATAATCCAATATAATTTTCAAACTTCTTAATTAAATCCTGGCATCCTAATAAAATGAACAAATATAGACAAAAATAGTCCTGAATGCAGTCGCGCTTTCATCTTAACATACTCTGAACCACCAACGCACCCAATCAATTACATGTATGTGTGTATAACTCCTCTGTGTTGTAAATTGTCTTGGTACTTCAGCTGGCCTACTTTGTCCCAATTCTCGACTAGCAAATTGTCCCCAAATAAAGCTACGCATACAATCACTATCACCCGTCAAGACTTGAAACCACACAGAACAATAGGTACGGCAACTGCGAATGCAAATGCAAATTTTTGGCGAAAGCTCGTTCAGGCATAAGCTCAAATTCATCCGTGCACAGTCCCGAATGGGTCAATTATGCAAATGCGTTGAGCTAGATCGCGATGAATTGATGTCGGACATGCAGAGTTCGTCGTCATGGCCTCAACTCATTCGCCCACCCACTACCATTCGATGAACAGAAAAAGATTTTAGTCAGGTTGTTAAATTTACGGTATTATATGAGATTTACACACGCGCACGTAGACATCAGGAGAAATCAACTTGACTCCGCAGTCCACACAAACACACGTCCATCCCCAAAAGCCCATTGTCTAAAAGTTAAAAGTAGCTACGCTTAACGAATGGACTCACGTACGGGTACGGTACGTTAACCCTTTCCTTCGTTACTATGACTGTGTTGGCCTACATGCCTAGCGAATGAGCAAAGAAAGGGGCTCATGACACGGTAAAGGGATGTTTGCGAATAGTCTACTATGCTAAGTAGCCCGCCTGCTATAGTGCTTTGTGTACCGATGTCACCCCTTTTGTACTACCACCACCCCCCTTAGTTAGCAATTCACTTCGGTCTTAGGGTGAAAGTTATTTAATGCTGCATGTGGAAGGACTCGTGTTTTTTTTTTTTTGGTTTGTTGTGAGCCTCTCTCTCTCTTGAGCTTCCGCCGTCAAGGTTAAATGGAATAATTATGCGGACGAAAGGCGCTCTGCCTGTGTGTATGTTTGAAACAGAAAAGTTACGACGTGTCTACCAGGATAATTTTACGATTTCCTCGAATGCAAATGGCCTGATTAAAAAGTGCTTTATGTGGAAGCGCTGCTGTGCAAATAAAACAAGAAGACAGAAGAAACCTCACTGGCTTGTGGTTGCTGTTGGCCTCTCTGCTTTGATCACGTTTATATCACAATTACTTCATCTAGATACATTTCCACTTGTGGACTGGTAAATTTTATGGAAAATTTGAAGTTAAATTGTCTTGGCAGGAGATACATGATCGGAGTTGCTCAGTTAATTGATTTACAAAAAAGGTTCCATTTTAGATTTGTCTTTTTGTTATTTTGCTTAAAAAAAGTTGGTGGCTATGGCTTTATGCCACGCCTCACATCCATGACAACAACGATAGTAATGGACTCTTACGCCCACGAAATGCCTGCGAAACTTGATTTCGACTTAAAGTGGGCTTCGTGGCCGTCGTCGTCGTTGTAATTGCTCGCTGGGCTGGTATGTAGGAATGTAGGTACAAACAAAAGTATCTAACCTGATGTTTAGTTATGGTCGCGCACCAACCAATGAAAATTGCAAGCTTTCCAAGTAATTGCCTTGCATGTAATTGAATCGATACACTGAAATAAACTTCCGGCAAGTATAAAAAATGCATTCATTGCTTGTAGGTAGGTAGTAGCATAGTACGACTGGTCTAGGGGATAAAAAGGAATGTTGGAACAATTTTCATCTTTTGAAATTAATCGTTTTCTCTCTGAACAAGTTAGATGACTTGTGAAGGAGCATTGCCGAACAGCCTATATTTTGTGTGCAAAATCCTTCGATGCAGATTCCGATATAAGAAATAGAAGAAACCTTGACCAGAAGCAGAAGGTGCTAGAAGCAGAAGGATATACCAAAGAGAGGGTCAAGAATGGCTGGAAGCGATTAAAGATGAGCTTCGAGGACTTCTTAAGAACAATACTTGGGAACTAGTCGAGCGTCCAGTGAATAGAACTGCTTTAAGCAGCAAATTTGTTTTGCAAAATAAGTTGAAGCCAGGGTCGTTTGATCGGAAGTAAAACTCTGTTGTAGTCAGCGGAATTTCGCAACGCCAAGTAATGTCAAGCCTCGACTTCTAATGGCACTGGCTGTTGGTAAAGATTTGTCAGTTTATCAGATGGACCTATTTACAGCTAATTTAAAGGGTGACTTAGAGGAGGAGATGTATATGGATCCTCTGGAATAGTTCCAGCAGGAGTGGCAGATGCTAGAAAAACGAAGGAATGCCAAACAAATGGTCCAGAAGCTCGGAAAAGGTAAGAACGTGTGTCTGCTGAAAAGGTTATTTATGGGCATCGAAAAGCAGGACAAAGCTGGACGAAACTCTATGTGGCCTGTACTTGAAACCGGTCATTTATGACACATATATTTGGTGGGGATCAAGCAAAGAGGAGTTCACAGTTCGCACTCGTTGCAGTGTATGCTGATGATATTCTGTATGCATCAATAAGTCAAAAGGCATTGTAAAGGCTGTTCAAATTTGAGGTATCATTTTAAATTTTGAATGAAAGACATAAATTGTGTGAAATTTGTATTTGTTTTTATTGGAAATTAATGAACATTGGCTCCGGTTAATAATAAAAAAGAATGTAGTCCAAGTGGCCTTCTCTGCTTTTTCGCATAATGATGGTTTAATATATATTTGCTCGATGATGTTGTCTTTGAGGTGTTGAGGATTATCGGTATAAACTTTACTCTTCAAGAAACCCCATAAGAAAAAATCCAGTGGTGTTAAATCGCATGATCTTGGTGGCCAATTCACGTCTGTTCTTCGGGAAATTATGGGATTATTAAACTTCTCTTTCAAAAGACCAATTGTGTTAGTTGCTGTGTGGCATGTTGCACCGTCCTGTTGAAACCACATATACTGCACATCAATATCTTCCAATGGACTCCAAAAAAAAGTTTCTAACCATCGCTTGATATCGAGCTCCATCCACAGTAACTGGATTGCCATGTTCATCTTCGAAGAAAAATGTAACAATTACGCCACCACACCAAAATTCACACCATACAGTAACTTTTTTGGTTTCATTGGCCTTTCAAACAATCCTCTATGATTTTCTTCGGCCCAAGTGCGACAGTTTTGTTTATTGACATAACCGCCAATTTCAAAATGAGCCTCATCGGTGAAGATAATTTGCTTGAAAAAATTGTCATTTCGTTGTTGCTTCTCTATGGCCCAATTAACGAATTGCCGATGCAATTCTTGTTTAATTCTTGTGTTAACTGTATTTGGTTAACCTCTACATGCAGATCTTTGTGCAAAATGTTAAACAAAGTTGTTGGTTTGAGGTTTAATTGCTGTGAACGACGACGAATTGACGTCCTTGGCTCTTTAGCAACACCTCTGCTAACAGCTGCAATATTTCCACTCGAACTACCACTACGATGATAGGCTTTACTTCTCTGATCTTGAACCGTACCAGTTTCTTCAAATTTATGAGTTTAATAGCACGGTTTGACGGAGCATTTTCTCTAACGTATTTTGAACGACATTTTCTTTCAACTTCTGCAAAACGTTCACCATATCTATATCTATATCGCATAACTCGAGATTGGCCGAACCGATTTTGATGATTTATACTTTGTTGGAAAGGTATGTTCTCAGCACGGGTTTTAAAAGAAAAAAAATCTAAATTTCAAAATGGCTTATTTTGACCACCCAGCGTGTTACGACAGGTTTTTTTTCGATTTTTTTTAATTTTTTATTTTTTTTTCATTTTGTATTTATTTATTTTGGGAACAACCAAATAAAGAATCACATTTGAATGTAACATATCGTACCACAATTGAACTGTCAGATAGACACGCAACGTAACGCCATCTATTATCGATCAATGGAGAAGCCAATTTTGTTTCATGTTTGGTGGCGCTGTCGGATTCGGATTTCTTCATTGCGATTTTGTGAGTTTTTGTGAATTAAAATTGATATGAGAATATATCTATATCTATTTATATATATATGTATATAAAAATCATTCCATATTTGCGTTTGTTGCCGGTGTTTGGCCAAACGCGTTAACCGATTCCAATGAAATTTTTTTTAAAGAAAGGTGACGTCTATACGAAGGATGTTATGTATGTGCGATGTCTGTATCTGCATCGGTGTGTAAATTATGTGTTTCTTAAAAAAGAAAAAAAAATTACAATTTATTTATACACTGTGTGTTTCATATGTAGGTATCATGTGCTTTAAAAAAAAAAACAAATTTAAGTGAAATAATAAAAAAAAATTTTGTGTAATATTTTCTATAATAAAAATCAATCCATATTTGTGTTTGTTGCCGGTGTTTGGCCAAACGCTTTAACCGATTCCAATGAAATTTTTTTTCATGAAAGGCGACGTCTGCACGTAGGTTGTTATGTTTGGCTATATCTGCATCGGTGTGTGAGATATAGGCATTTGAGTGAGTACACATGCATATGTGCGTATGCGTGTAAATTACGACGCAGATACAGAGACCGTACAGACCTCACTTATTTTGTTATCCGAACAAGCATATGAAAGAGGGAGACCACACGAACGTTTCAAGCTTATTGTGGAATTTGTGCGCACTTTCATTCTTGAGATATCGTGTGTTCAATATTTTATTCAAATAACTCTTATTGAAATTTTTTGCATTTTTTTGTGAATCGGACATCGGAAAGTTGCTTTTCCAACATTGATAACAATCGGTGTGGAAGTGAATGAAAAGTGATTCAATCGAAGTTTTTTATTTTCGCTTTGTTGTTTGATTCGCAGAAGTAAGGTGACATAGGCGCCTGCCAGACAACGAGCACCTACCCTAAACGGAACAACGAAGTTGTGTGAGCGGCCTAAGCCATGCGGAGAAAAACGTGCAGTCCCTTTCACCGGTTGAGCTCAAATCAGGCAATCTTCGGTATTGGCCTGAGAGTGTTTCTATGAACTTTGGTCAAAATCGGTCTTCTTTTTTTAGGCGCAGCAACATACGCCGGATACCCGCTATAGACAATTATAAGGAAGTCTACTCGAACATATTGGCCAATAGAATTCTCGAGCACGGGCAAAGCCGGGCAGGTGCAGCTAGTTTAAAATAAATAAATAAAACACGTTGCTCAATAGTGTACCGATCCATTTTAGCTAACGGGAATGTTTCTACTTTATATCTGAAAAAACTTCGGTGTTATCTAATAGCTATAACTATAAAAAAAAGTGGCAAAATGATACCCCAAATTTGAACGCCCTTTACAGTATCCCGAAAGGAGTTTTCGAAGTCATGGATCCCGAATTCGCGTGGAAATCACGGATGCCAGATCGTGTGATGGTTGGTAGTACAAAAAAAGTGATTTTAAGTTATGGTTAACTTTTCGCTAAATTGACTGCGTTGTAGCTGTATTGAACTTTATAGGCGCTTTCTAAAATCTATTCCTGTTTTTTTTTTCAGAAGTGGCATTGCTGATTTGGAATCTAAATATGTTAACGCGTTCATTTTCATACCCGTTTCTAAGGGTATCATAATTTTGACTCATGGTTGGTCGCATACCTTAATTTTGCTCGTAGACCCCGAAGTACTGTCGATCCAGCCATGTTTGTCCGTCCATCCGATGTCTACTTGTAGACCCTTAAATTAAATCAATAGAAATGAAAGTCCTATTTTTGCAAAGTGTGTATTCTTAACATGTTCGCGCTCATTTTTAATTGCTTGGAGTTCCTCAGATATACACTTTGGTAATCATGGTAGAAATGCCATTTGAGGTGTGGCAAGCATGCAAAAATGTCTGAAATTGAAATCTAATTCGACTGTAATAATAAAAAGTTTATTTTTTATTTTTAAATAGACTGCTTTTGCAAATGACGGCTCTGGCTATGGTTGATATAGCTATGATGGGCACTAATGTTAAATGACGGCTATAACCGTCAATTTAAATTCTCAAACAACAGGTTGTAGTTTAGTTAAAACTAAAGAAAATAATATTTATTGACATACTCGTAAGAATGAATATAAGGCTCAAAGCATTCAGCACACCAAGCGGGCTTCTTTCGGCAGCTTTTACATCTGTATGAAGTCTCCTTTCTTAATTTGAGCATAGTGCACCTCGAGCATCAAAGAGAATATGACTTTTGTTTATAACCTTGCGGTGCTCGTGCTGGAATTTGTTCAATAATATGTTGTTGTTGAGTCCAGGAAGAAGAAGCAAGTGGAGGACTTGATGGTAAAGTAGGTTGAAGATGTCACACACTATGTCAACAGGTAACTGAATAAGTGAAGTTATCAAATTGTCTCTACAGTCAAGGATAACCATATGTTTCCGGTGAGACTTTTGATGAAGAAAGTATGCGTTCCAAACACTTATATCGAGTAAATGAAATCTGATCTTCGAGCTTACTAGCTCCGGATGGAAACCCGTTGTTATAGTGAGGACATCAGTTTTATTTTTACATATGGATACATAGGTCCGTTCAATTCTTCGACAGATATGTTCCCCATTTTTTAGTTTTGCACTTTTGATTTCCTTTCTCATTCCCTTTTGGTTAAAGCGTAACGTTACCGGTGTGTGTGTACTATAATCTTAAAGTGTTTGGATAGTTCAAAACTACTGTAAAAATCATCCATATACAAGTGATGACCTTTATTTAACTATTTTTATTTTAAATATTGCAATCGATTTAAAGTCTTTACATCTGTTGGAAATTTTATACCGGGAAACTTTTACTATCTGTGAACAGGTACATATTTTCGAAACAGTAAGTCATAAAATTAAAGGGTAAATAAGAAACGACCGCTGGAATTCAAACTGGAAAGAACAAACAATAAACTAATTGAAAAGCGAAAGAAGTTCACATTAGCGATTTTTTCAAAGTTTTGTTAAAAATATTTAAGAAAGCGTTGAAAAGAACTGTTTTATTTAGTTAAAAAAACGACTTTAACAGCGGCAGAAAGACGAAAATAGATGCTTTCAAGGGGTTAGGACTCTCAGACCGAAAAATTGTAAGGAGGCTAAATAGAAGTAAGACAGTTGTCATCAGTTATCTTGCGGATCCACTATGGGAAAAATCAAAAAGGACGCACGGCAGAAGCAACAACATCGCGAGAAAAGCGGTTTATTCTATGGCTGGCCTCAAATTCTACTCTACCAGTGACTAAAATAAAGGCCAAAAGCGGAGTATCAGCCAGCATAGCATAGGTCTTATAAAAGAGAAGGCGAAGAACAGCCGAATGCAAGTTTAAACTTTTAAATTAGTTCGTATGCAGAAAGGTATACAGGGTGTCGCAGTATAATCCTTTGAGGCGAGATTCCTAAAACTAAGCCGAACAAACAAATTAATGGCTAATCTCACCCGATTTTAAGTTATAGCCCATCAAAGTGGGTGACCTCGAATTTTAAGGTGTAACCACTAGGTACAATAGGTATTTTGTACATTTCGAAAGACAATTTAGTCGCGCATTTGAGTACATCTGTGCAGCTACGGAAAACCTGTGGCTCCTTAAACTTAATACAACGAACATTTGTTGTTTCATATTTTTATTTAAAATGCATTTTCCTCAACATTTTTACTGAATAATTTTTTATATGAAATTTGTATCCTTGAAAATGTCTTGAAAATTATGGTAAGCAACTTTTTTACGTACAATCAGAAGTTGTAGTAAAAGCCATTTTTATACCCTATTCTAAGGGCACATTAATTTTGACGCATAGTTTGTAACATACCTTAATATTGCCCGTAGACCCCTAAAAGTTACTATATTTATGATCAGTATCGATAGTAATGTCGATCTAGCCATGTCCGTCCGTCCGTCCGTCCGTCCGTCGGCAAAAATTAGGCCTTTAAACTGGACCTAGAGAGCTGAAATTTTAACCATATACTCTCTAGGGTCCCGAAATAATCAAGTTAACGAATTTTTAAAATCCGCCCACAGACACGCCCACAAACTCAAAAAAACAAAATTTTGGAAAAAATCGAATTTTGAGCTAGAAAGCTGAAATTTGTTATATATGATCTATGACTCTTAAAACTGCTCGGGATATAAAATTTTCAAAATCCGCCCACTGACACGCCCACAAAAAAATAAAACAATTTTATTGGAAAACCAAAATTTGAGCTAGGGAGCTGACATTTATAATATATACTCTCTAGGGGCCCTTTAAGCTCATGTGTAAATATTTTCAAAATCCACCTACTGACACGCCCACAATTTAAATTTTTTTTTTTTTTTGAAAATCCAAAGTTTGAGCTGAGGAGCTGAAATTTATAATATATACTCTCTAGGGGGCCCTTTATGCTCATGTGTAAATATTTTTAAAATCCGCCTACTGATACGCCCACAATTTACAAAAAAAAACTTTTTTTGAAAATCCAAAGGTTGAGCTAGGGAACGTTTTTTTTACGAAAGCTTCATTCTTGTTTGATAAAATCTTTTAAATGTTATATAACAGAATATGTACAGCGTTCTTAACAATTCAACCATACTTAGACTTTTGTCACGCCCACTTATGAGGGATAGGAATAAGAATAGGGTATCCAACAGTACGCCCAAGCGGACTGTAGCCCGCCCCTATGTTTTTTCATGAAATTAGAGGAAGTTTGCTGCACGTTAATCTGCCATCCGAAATGCTTAAACGCGCCGGAAAGTGTATTCAAATGGAAGGAAGGCACTTCAAACAATTGCTATAAACGTTCCATAAACTGCTCCAAAAAGGTCCTTTTCAGGTCCACAAAACAATGTCTAAGAGATTTTAAGAGTAATTTAGTATGTACTGTACAGTACACTTCGTTTTGACAATTTTCGTCGACAAAAAATGGCGTTTACTACAACTTCTGTTGATCGCACGTAAAACAGTTGCTTGACATAATTTTCAAGCATACAAATTTCATAAAATTGGTTATTAAAAATTTTGAGAAAAATAAATTTTAATTAAAACAAGATCGGAAAAACAGAAACAACAACACAAATGAAGAGAAGGCAAGAGAAAACCATAGGGCGGGCTAGAGTCCGCTTGAGCGAACTGTTTATATATGTAGGTACCCTATACTCTTATTCCTATCAGACACCTAGAGAGTCTATATTATACATTTCAGCTCCCTAGCTCAAACTTTGGTTTTCAAAAAAAAAAAAATTAATTGTGGGCGTGTCAGTAGGCGGATTTTAAAAATTTTATCTTCCGAGCAGTTTTAGGAGTCAGAGATCGTATATAAAAAATGTCAGCTTTCTAGCTCAAAATTCGATTTTTTCGAAAAACTTTTTTTTTTTGAGTTTGTGGGCGTGTGTGTGGGCGGTTTTAAAAAATTCTTAAACTTGATTATTTCGGGCCCCTAGAGAGTATATGGTTAAAATTTCAGCTCTCTAGGCCCAGTTTAAAGGCCTAATTTTTGCCCACAGACAGACGGACGGACGGACATGGCTAGATCGACATTAGGTACTATCGATGCTGATCATAAATATAGTAACTTTTAGGGGTCTACGGGATATATTAAGGTATGTTACATACTAAGAGTCAAAATTAATATACCCTTGGAATAGGGTATAAAAATGAACAACAAATTTTCATAATTTTGAATTTAAGCAGCCATAACTTTTTTGTAGCTGCACAAATGTACTTATATGTATATTTTTTTCTCGTTTTATTTTTTTTTTCATTTGCAACAACACGAAATGTAAATAAGTTCTACATCAGGATATAACTTAAAGAAGAGTTTCAACATCAGATCTTGAAAGTAACCAGTCATTGAGTTTTTTTTTAAAAAATTGATTTCCATGTGCAACCAGGTTGGATGTATGGGAATGCCATTTGTTAAAAATATAAGGTGCAATGGAAGTAAAAAATAGTCGACTGTAGTCTTTATTTACCCCAGGAACATCCACTGCATACCCGTTTCTTAACGATATTCCATTTGTTGTAACTTCTGACAAAAAAAAATTAAGCGCTTTATAGACAAAGAGATATCGAAGTGGTAGTATTTTCGCGTGCCAGCGATGCTCAAATCTATTGTTACACAACAATAACCGAATTATTTTTTTGTGTTCTATAATCATTAATAATAGGTATCAGGTTACTTATTAAACCGTAGCCCCAACATGCAAGACCATACTCGAGCTTTGATTGAACCAGTGCATAGTAGATTGTTGAAAGTAAACTATGCGGAACAAGCTTGCGCTATATTTTATTTACTGAAATATGCAGTATTTATTTAAGAGATATTATATGCGACTTCCAATTCAATTGTTTATCTATTTTTACACCTAGATACTTAAACTCCTTCATGAGCTCAAACGTAAAGCGGGCCGTAACTAATATGATGAGAGGCTATGCTTTCAACCAATCGCTTTAGACTTCGGGCTGAGTATAAGTCTGTGATAATCTCGAATCGTTTTCAATGAATTGTCTGCATCGCCAATAAAATAACTTTTTACAGGTAGGTTAAATATTGAATTTATGTAAACAAGAAAAAAGATTGGTCCTAGAACTGATCCATGTGGGACGCCAGTATTTGAACAGACCTCTTCCCTACTTACGAAACCATTTACTTTTACCCGCTATTTTCTATTTAGTATAAGCCAGAACTACTGAGTTTTGGCACAAGTATCTCATGGTGTTGACTAAGTCAAAGGCTTTTGTTAGACCAAGAAATAGACCGGCTATTTATCATTGTCGAATCCATTGAAAATTCTACTTAAAAAGGCAACAATTGCATCTTCAGTACATTTGCCTTTTCTTAGAACAAATTTAGATTTAATAAAAAAATGTATTTTTTTCAAAAAAGTTGAGCATTTTGCTAACAATGATTTTCTCAAATATCTTCGAGAAAACTGATAACACAGATATTGGCCTGTAGTTATTAGGATTACTTGTATCTCCTTTCTTAAGAATCGGAATAATTAAAGAGGTTTTAAGGTACTCAGGAAATACTCCGGACTGGAAGATTTTAAGATTTGATTAATAATGTGCTGCAAGGGATTTGCTGTGGACTTTCCTATTTTTTTACAAACCACATTGCTGATATCATCTATCCCACAAGAGTTTTTAAATTTCAAAATATTAATAATAGCAAGAAGTCCCTAATCGGCCGGAAGTAAAAAGAGAATGAATTTGTTTCATCAAGTCTCCTCCGCCAAGTAACACCAAATCCAGGTTACTTGTTGTAATTTTATTGCACATAGCTTAAGAAGGTTCAAGTCTGGCTCATTTTTGGTCTTACCTAATATATTATTGGTGGGCGCAGTGGCGCAGAGGCTAGTGTGTTGGACTACTAATCTAAAGCTTTTTTCCACTACCAAACCACTTGCGAACGTCTGACAAACATTCAGGAGTATAAATTGTCATGAGGAGCTTCTCAAATTTGCCGTTCGGATTCGGCTAAATATTGTATGTCCTTTCCACTTTGCACAAGCAAACGTATGGAGAAGCTAGGTTTAAGGCCCTGTATGGGCCGTTTATGCATAATATTTATATTTTCAAATGTATTGTTGACAATAGGCCATTGTCAGTACTATAACGTTGTTTCGCAAATGCGTTGCTATAGTTAACTATTTTTTGTCTATTTATACTTTTGTTTGCTTTATTTTGCAGCTGTTTATAGTCTTTTTAACTAAAGGCTGGTTCATCCTGCTTTTATTTTTCCAATCAAAAATATTGTTTTCAGCTATTTTTTTTACAAATTCTTAAATTTTATTGGCCGTATTCCTTTTCCAAGACCTTGTACATTCATTTATGTGTTTTTGAAGTGTTGCTAGGAAAACTAAGAAGTCACTAGAGGGATATTTAAAACTAAATACAGAATTCCACCTTTCACTGATTTACTTTAGAAAAATTAATACCAACGTTTCTCTTTTACAGCTTTTAACAGATTCGTTTGTAGTTCTGGCAACAGAGAACAGAATCTTCTTTGAAAACATTTTTGTAAGCAATACCAATGAGTAGTGGTCAGTTATACCTCGTTGTAAAATATAGGGATGCATGTCAGTAAAATAAAGAGATGAACACGACACATGATTTTGTCAACACTTTAATTTCGACTTCGACTTTGACAAGAGCGAGAATTTCAGCGTTTGAAGTCGAGTCAAACACATTGAAAAATGCAACTTCGAGAGCGAAACAAAAAATTGTTATAAACAAAAGAGAAAATTATGTCAAAATGCAAGCAAAAGAGAAAATTCGCCCAAAATATAAAGCAAATGGTTGGGGATACTGAAAACATTGCCACCAGGTTGATGGGATTTGCACTTACACTTTAAATGAAGAATTAAGGTATAACGTTGAAGTCAAAGTTGAGGTTGGGTGCTAATGTCCCATTAAAAATCGTTGGTTTTAAAACGTGCGGCGTGGTTGTCAAAGTTGAAGTCGTAGTTGAAGTGTTGATTTGTTTCTACCATAATGGAGAGAGCAGAAGCATTTCCATTGGTAGATCAAGTATCTCGACATTTATGTCCCCAAGGTTAGGTTAGGTTAGGTTTATGTGGCTGTCGGCAGAAGCCGACACACTTAGACCAATTTAGGTCAATTGTGATACCACGTATCTACCACAACTCTGTAGATGGGACTGGCCAACGACACGCGGTTGTTCTCAAACGGTCCCCCATCTACATACTAACCGCGCCCAGCGTCGTATAATT
Organism: Portevinia maculata; assembly: GCA_949715645.1. Classification (NCBI taxonomy): domain Eukaryota; kingdom Metazoa; phylum Arthropoda; class Insecta; order Diptera; family Syrphidae; genus Portevinia; species Portevinia maculata. The sequence goes on along the minus strand of OX454525.1, from coordinate 252,779,556 downwards.
ACGGTGATCTGACGAGAACCGATTAACTCGACGTGGTATGGTCGTTGGTTCTATGTCCCCAATGAATGGATGGAATAAATAAAAAAAAAATATATTTGTCTTGTAATGTGTTTTATTGTATTTTAACTTCGCCTTCAACCCCGCATTACCAACTGGCTATACATCTCGGTAATAAGACCGATACTAATGTACGGAGTGGTTGTTTGGTGGACTGGCTTAGACAAAGCGATAAATCACGATAAGCTAAGCAAAGTCCAACGATCAGCGTGTCTCTGCATGAGGTGTGCACTGCGCGCTACTTTCAGTGATGCAATGGACATTGTGTTTCACCTGACACCCCTTGGCATCTTTAAAAGAACGTTCCAGTGGTCCGAGAATGAAATCAACCACTCCTCTATTCTAAAAGAAATTATAATCCTCCCTAGCACCCCTCAGCACAGTTTTGACAAACACTTCAAGGTCAACATCCCCCCAAGAACATTCTGGGAGAAAGGCCCCCTGTCGAAGATGAATCGATCCACTTTTACACCGAATGATAGAAAACCGACGAGAGGCTTGGTGAAGGTGTGTTCTCTGACAGGTTGAACCTCAGGCTCTCTCTCTTTTCGTAACCCCAATCACTGCAGGGTGTTCCAGGCGGAGATCATGGCGATCAAAAAAGTCCTATCGTGGCTGAAAAGGAACGTGATATCCGCTATGGACATCCGAATCTTCTCAGATAGCCAAGCTGCGCTAAAATCTATGGATTCTCCTTCCACTAACCCCATCGTAGTCCTAGACTGCCCATCATCTCTCGTGGATATGGCGGATCAATTCAACATTCACCTCTGCTGGGTACCGGGACACAGATATATTCCAGGGTATTGTAGGGCTGATGAACTCGCCAGAAAAGGAACCATACTGCCCATTCCACCTGAAGGTCCCTTAGGCATTCCAATTGCTACATGCAAACTCATGTTTATGAGGGAGGCCATTGAGAGAACTAACCTTAGGTGGACAAGTGGCAACACTTGACGAAACAGATTTGGCCAGAGCTGGATCTGATACACTCTAAGTGTTTCATATCTCTGAACAGACTGCACATTGGTGCTACAATTGGTGTAATCACCGGACACTGCCTCATATGAAAGCAGAAACTGCTTGGACGAGGATTAGGAGGAAACTATTCTCCACCTTCTCTGCACATGCCCTGCTCTCTCTCAAAGACGAAAATTCCATTTGGGATCTTTCTTTTACAATGATCTCAACGATCTCATAAACATCGACATTAGAAGTCTTTCAAGCTTTATCAAAAGCTTCAACTGGTTCAATGAGTAGGAAGAAGTCAGATCCGTGTAGTATCACAATGGACCTTATTATCGGTCTAAGTGTTTCGGCTTCTGCCGACTATTCTATAACCTTACCTAACCCATCCACAGCGGCTATGCATTTTTATTTCCAACACAATTCATTGTATGTATTTGCATATATGGTGGTTGGGTGTTGTAGAATGATTGTAAGCATTCATAGGCATCAACCTGGCGATGCACAATAGTAGTAACTGAGACTACAAATCAATTGTGCCTCCAAGTGGTAACTACCGGGTACGGGTCATGGCTATCCAGAAATGGCTTGCTGAACTTATAAGCGTGAGTGTTGAGCAGGAAGGAAAATAGCAACACTAAAATGCTCTGTCGTAAAGACTGAGTCTCAGAAGTCTTACATAGGCCCCTCAGAAAGAGGACGTATAGCGGATGAATTCACTAGATTGAATCAACGGTGTAGTCGACAGTCAGGATGGCAGATATCTTATATGAGCTTACATGAGCTACTTCAACATATAGGGAGCTGCGGTCATTAAGGATTTTCAAGACTAAGTCAGGGTGTTGGAAAAGAGATGGTGGCTGATGAGCATTTCATGGGTCAATGGTAGCGCTCATATTTCCGAAGTGGAGTACTGAAATTTTTTCCAGAAGGAATGCTGAAACTGGCCCTACAGGTTGTTGGTTATGCCGTCCGGGTAAATCCCTATCACGTACAAAAAACTTGTCATGAGAGAAACACCAGCCACAGATATGGACATCCCTTATTTAAGATCACGAAACGGAACGTCGAGGGACTATGCACTTAGAGTATACACATGGGACACTCCTGGTGACACTGTACACTCCTGGTGCTACTTCACTATCCGAGAATATGTGTATTCCATCCTTCCTATCCATAGTGTTAGGGATGGAACAAAACATCTAGCTGCAGCTAGCAGCCGTCTTATTAATGAAGGTGATGTTAGGGTGATAGCCCAACAATAGCCTCTAGTGCTACCGCAGGTGCGCATCTCACCTGTGCCTATCGCATCTGTTATGCCGAGGCGAGCATCGCACCTGTTATGCTGAATCAGGCATTACGCTGTAGCTTCTCCAGCTTGGTAATCGTTGTCCCTTTAAGAACCTTCGGTCATCAGATGTAATAATAGGTCTGACCGTCGGGCGCAGTGGCTTAGTGGTTAGTGTGTTAGACTACTAATCGAAAGGTCCCCGGTTCAAGTCGCGTCGGGGCCAAGTAACATCTAGAGTTGTTTTCTACTGCCCCACCTCTTGCGAATGTCTGACATCCAAGAGTATCAACTGTCATGAGAAGCTTCTCAAATTTGCGGTTTGGATTCGGATTAAAATTGTAGGTCCATTTCACTTCGCACAAGAAAGTGGTTGGAGAAGCTAGGTTTTAGGCCATATATGGGCCCGTTCATGCCTTATATTTATTTTTTTTTATTTTTTCTGACCATAATGATATACAACCTGTGTATCGTATTGGGACTCAGACCGCAAGTTCTGCCACAAGGACGCCTACTGGCCAGCATGGCTCTAGTGGCATGTTCTTTCTCAGACTTGATGTGCGCATACTAGTTAAATATTTTATTGAGGACGACACCGAGATATTTGACCTCATTGTGGTAGCTTAAGGTGGTGCCTTTAATGGTTAAAGGTTCAAAATTAACAAGTCTCATTACTAATTACGGCTAGGTCATCCTCATACCAAATGGCGGTATAGCCTAGTCTCTGAAAACTGACTAAAAAGCTGTCGATGACTAGTGGCAGCATGAGTAAGGAGAGCAATCCTTCATCACTACTCCAGGTGAGGAATTATTCGACCTTCCAGAACGGCTTTGATAAATCGGTTGATCGAATATATGATACTTGTACAACTGTACCCGGTATTATCGAAGGCAACCTAAATGTCTGGGAAGGGACAAAGTTCTACATCCTTGGTTTGAAGCGCTCCTTCTATCTTTTTAAGCAGACAGTATAGACCACCTTCCGTGGATTAACACTTTCTGTATGCATACTGACTTGAGTGTAGAAGGATAGTTGTTGCTATCCGGTATCTAATATGAACATCAATAAATCTTTCCATGGTTTTAAGAACTAACTATGTTAGACTGAAGGGTCTATATGATTTAGGCAGTTCACTTGGGCTATTGCCAGGCTTGGCGTAAGAATCACATTCCTGCAAGAAAGGCCCGACCTACAAACTCCAGGATCAGAGAAATGCAGCAACACCATTACTATTTGATTTGAACTCTACCGGCCGGCCAGTACAATTGCAGTTAACTGGGGCGGTAAAGATCCCTCTAGTTCAGATCATGACCTCTCGTTAAAGAAGAAGAAGCGTTACGCCCTCTCATATCTCTAGGAAGTTAAATATATGTATACTAGGCGCACATTTTACGAAAACAGTAGTTCGCAATCTTTTGACTTTCGGAAAGCAAATTTTCAAAGGCTTTCTAATGAAATTAATACGAGTAGCTTTAATTTTAATCTTACTGCGTTATCTAATATTGAAGATGCAGTAGGTTCTTTTTATTCTTGCATGTAAAAAAGTGATTCCTGTGAAATCCTCTAGGAATCTGAAAACGTCCCATCCCTGGTACACTAAAGAGCTCATATCAATACGAAATAGACGTATCTGCCATTCAGATCTTGAACTTTTTCACATTGTTCAACGAATTCCAATCTTTATCCTGCAACTTATATATTGACTATATAAGTAAAATGGAATGCTCTTTAAAATTGGACCCCAAACTTTTCTGGGGATTTGTCAATTCTAAGAAAAAAACCGATGGTTATCCATCGAAGCTTACTTACAATAGTTCTACAACTGCTGATTCGCTAGATGCAAGCAATATGTTTGCAGATCATTTCAGTAAGTCGTTTAGGGAGACCCCTCTTCACATAGATAATCAGTATTTTAGTTATCTAACTATAGCTGTTCCCAAATAAGTTTTACTAGTAGTACCTATCTCATTTGATTTGGAAACAATTTTAAAATGTATTTCTTCTCTGAAGAATGAATATTCATCAGGTCCTAATGGCAATGCATCGATTGTTCTTAAAAAATGTAGTCATGCAATTGCTCCATATCTTAAGTATCTGTTTGAATTGTCCATTAGTACGGGCAAATTCCCTAATCTATGGAAAAGTGTTTTTATCACACCTGTATTTAAAAAAGGCGAACGTGGTGATATCACTAATTATAGGCCAATTTCGAAGCTTTCGTGTATCCCTAAGCTTTTTGAACAAATTGTTTGTGAAAAGTTAATATTTCTTTGTCGCAATATAATTTATAATTAACAGCATGGATTTGTAAGAAACAGATCCACCGTCACTAATCTATTAAGTTTCTTGCATGATTGTTCTAATGCCCTAGAGAATAAGGACGAAATGGATTGCATATACACTGACTTCTCTAAGGCTTCCCATGAAATAATCGAATTTAAGCTCAGAGTTTTTGGTTTCCCACCATGTTTCATAAAATGGGTTAATTCATACCTTAGATCAAGGGTTTATCGAGTGAAATTTAGAGGATAGCTATCTGTATCTTTCACAGCTCAGTCTGGAGTTCCCCAAGGAAGTCGTCTCGGGCCAATTCTATTTATACTAGCCATTAATGATGTAAAGGCATGTTTAAATCACAGTAATATCCTGATCTACGCTGATGATATGAAAATATATATATCACTACTCAGCAAGACAGATTTTTTTTTCAATCTGACATTCAAAGCTTCGCCAATTGGTGCGATAAATACGGTTTATCCCTGAACCCTACTAAATGTCAACATATTACATTCTCTAGAAAGAATATCCCTTCCACCTTTCAATATTTTTTGTCTCAACATATTCTTTGTAATGTTGATAATTTTAAAGATCTTGGGGTTTATTTCGATCCCAAACTGGTTTTTGCTAAGCATTTCAATTTTATTGTTAATAAATCTAAGCTGGGCTTCGTAAAAAGGTGGGCGAAAGAATTTAATGACCCATACGTTTCTATGTCATTGTACAACTGTTTTGTCCGTCCGATTCTAGAGTATGCCTCACAAGTTTGGACACCGTTCTACAACATTCATTCAAATCGAATAGAGACCATTCAACGTAAATTTATTCGATTTGCACTTAGAGGACTTCCATGGGATGATCCATTTAGCCTTCCTCCTTACAGTAAACGTATCAAGCTTCTTCGAATGTTACCCCTTTCTCAACGAAGGCTTAATAGCGATATCATTTTCTTACAACAGCTTATATCCGGTCAAATAGATGCACCTGACTTGCTGTCGTCATTGGCTTTAATTTTCGTGGTGATGCCCATAATTTACGTAGTGTTGATTTATTGTTTAGCCCAAATCATGGAACGAATTATGGGAGGCATGATCCTATAAGTCGCATGAGTAGAATCTATAATCTAAATGATCATGTGATTGACTTGCATGTTAATAAAATTAAGCTTAAAAATACTTAAGTGCCTTAAATTATTTGCATGATTTGTGTCTGTGTTAGTTTTTTATAGGTACATATTTATTGTCTTTCTAATTGTTTTACTTTGCGTATGTCCTTTGCTAACACCTGCACTAAATGAGCACTTTTAGTGCCGGCAAATTTCTGCTCGTGATTGTTGCTTGCTTTAAGCACTCCACGGCACAGAGCTGATAGTGTATTATACAGTGAACTCTCTCATAAGCGGACACTGACGGTACCAAGAAATTTGTCCGCTTATTAGAGGTGTCCGGTTATGAGAAAAAATATTTCATTGACAACCTTCAAAAAAGAAACAAGACAATGCATTTATGGCACCTATAACATTTTATTTTAAAATGGAATGCATTTTTTGTGATAAACATTAATTGTAGGTAATAAAAAGGATAATAACAAATCATAAACAAGAACAAAGCCTTTAAAAATTAATTTTTGCATTACATACTTGAAACTGTATTTATGCTTCAAATTATGCATACACTTACACACAAACCTACGTATTGCGCTGCGCCACGCAAAGAAAAGGAAAAAAAGCAAACAAAATAAAAGACAACGGCGTGTGCCAAATGCGTTTTGTCCGTTTAAGAGAGAGTGAAATTCTATTGCGGCTATGAAAACTGGCGTCCGCGTCCGTTTATAAAAGAGTCCGTTTATGAGAGAATTATTTACATTAAAAATTGTGTAGATTATTCCGTTCTTTGAAATTTGTCCGGTTATGAGAGGTGTCCGCTTATGAGGGGTGTCCGTTAGCAGAGAGTAGTAGGGTCGCCTAAATTCGAACACGTCCAGTAGTCGAACACTTTTTGCCAAAAGTCGTTGAAACTGTTTATTTTTCAAAAATTCCAACTTCTACAAATGCAAAATTATTGCTCTGCATACACGCATTGTTCGTAAGGCAAAAGTTCACTAATAACATCAAAGTTCAATGCCAAAAAGGGAGGTTTCTTATGTGATTTCAATGAGTGCGGTCGCGTGTGGTTTTGTAAACAAAAGAAACTGGTGAAGTGCTCCGGGAAAGTGTGTATAAAGTCTTCTTAAAAGACGTGTAAATAGTTTTTTTACTTGTTTTATATATAAAAATATAAGTTCTATCATATTTTACAAAAAAATTATTGAAAACACTAGACTAAAGACTATTTTTTGACCGTTCGGACTTAGGAAACTAAATTTCATCAAGTTTCCATCTCGAACACTTGCGTTCGGTTTAAGGCAACCACGTTTTTTTTTGTTTTTTTTTGATCGCACACTAAATAGCGTAGAAAATTGAATTCTTTGACTTTTTTTATATGAATCATGAGTAATAAAGTATTGCGTCCAGTATCCGAACACCCTTTTTTTCAGTGTTCGGATAAAGGCAACTCTTATTTTTTGGGTTCCTTAGTCCGAACAGGATTTATTTTCCTCGATTAGACCTACCCATTTACCAAGTTTATGCATTTTTCTAAAATTGTTTAGATATAATGAAACGTTCCTACCAAAAGTATAACGAAGCCTTATTGGCGGCTGCCTTAAATGGGATCCGTAATGGTTCCATGAGCTTCCGCAAAGCAAGTTCTGAGTTTGGCATTCCTATCGCCACCCTTCATGATAGAATCCATGGTATGGTTGAAGACAATCTTAAAAGAATGGGGCCTATTCCAGTCCTTACTGAGAGTGAGGAACGTAAGCTTGTTGAATGACTGATAAAAATTGCAAAGTGCGGATTTCCCCAAAAGCCTAACGAACTCTTGGATGTCGTGCAAAAGATAGTCCGTGATGAAAAACGAAAAACCCCTTTTAAAGACGACAGAAACGGTAAAAAGTGGTACTATTCATTTTTGAAGCGCCTTAAGGAGTTAACTTTACGAGTGTCGGAATCTCTATGTAAATCAAGGACTGTCGTAACAGAAGAGTATATCAAAAAATGGTTTCGGGACCTAGAAAACTATTAAGTTGAATTAAACGCCAAAGACATCTTAGACGACCCCTTACGAATTTATAATGGCGATGAGACTGCATTTAGCATGTCTCCAAAAACAGGAAACGTTATCGGTCCCAGGGGCTGTCGAAACCTGTATGATGTCAAAATGTCAAACGAAAAAGGCAATTTAACGGTACTGCTCATTTTTAGTGCAAGCGGAGTGACATTACCTCCTGAAATAGTGTTTCCTTACCCACGAAATCTACCTTATAAGCAATATGCCAGACGATTGGATTATAGGTCGCTCGGAAACAGGATATATGAGATCCGAAACATTTTTTGAATATGTGGCAAATGATTTCCATGGATGGCTTGAAAAAAATGAGACTAGGAGACCAGTTCTGCTTCTTGTGGATGGACATAAATCTCACCTATCCATGGCTTTAAGCGACCTCTGCTCTTATAATGAAATCATTCATAGATTCACCTTTTAGCACTTGTTCCAGTTTCGAAAAGCTTCTAAAATATCCAGCACCGATAAAAACTAAAAAAGGTTCAGTACTACTCCACAAAGATAGGGCACCAATGTCAATTTCATCTTCTAAATGGAGGCAGTTTCACAACAAACTAGAAGAAGCTAAACAGAAACGAATATCTGACATTAATGTCAGAAAAACGTTAAGACTGTCAAAAAAAACATCAAAACCTAATATTAAACATAGGGGCGGGCTACAGTCCGCTTGGGCGAACTGTTGGATACCCTATTCTTATTCCTATATCTCATAAGTGGGCGTGACAAAAATTTAAAGGATTTTATCGAAAAAACTAAGCTTTTGTAAATAAAAACGCTCCCTAGCTCAAACTTTGGTTTTTCAATAAAATTGTTTTATTTAATTGTGGGCGTGTCAGTAGGCGGTTTTAAAAAAAATTTAAGTATGAGCATAAAGGGCACCTAGAGAGTATATACTATAAATTTCAGCTCCCTAGCTCAAACTTTGGACTTTCAAAAATAAAAAAAAAAAAAATTGTGGGCGTGTCAGTAGGCGGATTTTGAAAATATTTACACATGAGCATAAAGGGCCCCTAGAGAGTATATATTAAAAATTTCAGCTCCCTAGCTCAAATTTTGGTTTTTCAAAAAAAATATTTTATTTAATTGTGGGCGTGTCAGTGGGCGGATTTTGAAAATTTTATGTCCCAAGCAGTTTTATGGGCCAAAGATCATATATAAAAAATTTCAGCTTTCTAGCTCAAAATTCAAATTTTCCCAAAATTTGTTTTATTTAATTGTGGGCGTGTCAGTGGGCGGATTTTGAAAATTTTATGTCCCAATCAGTTTTATGGGCCATAGATCATATATAAAAAATTTCAGCTCTCTAGCTCAAAATTCGATTTTTTCCAAAATTTTGTTTTTTTGAGTTTGTGGGCGTGTCTGTGGGCGGATTTCAAAAATTCGTAAACTTGATTATTTCGGGACCCTAGAGAGCATATGGTTAAAATTTCAGCTCTCTAGGTCCAGTTTAAAGGCCTAATTTTTGCCGACGGACGGACGGACGGACGGACGGACGGACGGACGGACGGACGGACGGACGGACGGACATGGCTAGATCGACATTACTATCGATGCTGATCATAAATATAGTAACTTTTAGGGGTCTACGGGCAATATTAAGGTATGTTACAAACTATGCGTCAAAATTAATATACCCCTAGAATAGGGTATAAAAAAGACCTAAGCAAAAAAAATAGAACTAGCCCAAAATCAGCGCCAAAAAATGTCTTGTGGCAAATGCGAGGATGAGTTGGACACCGACGTAGAAGAAGAAGGCCCCACAAATATAGGATGCGATAAGTGCAGCAGGTGGTACCATTTAGCTTGCACCGCTTTGTGCACAAAAACATTCAACGAAGCTCACTTTAAGGACTTTATTTGTACTTTTGCAATTAGTTTTATAAACCTACATTATACCTGACGAACTGCAATATTAAGAGTGCATTGAATATGAATTTCGTGATTATGTTTATTAAGTTTTTTTTGTTAGCTCATGGAGCAATTTTTTTGTTGAATATGGCGTTTTTTTATAGTTAGGTATTCATTATTTTATAAAATGTTTATTGTTCAATGTTATTCTTCTTTTCAAAACATGCTAAATGTTTTTTAAGTTTATTTTTTTTATCGGCGATAAGTTTTTAACCGAAACCCCAAGATTATATATGAATTATATACCTAGGTACTTGAGTTAAGCTTGAAATGACTGATTTTGTTTTCTATACGTATTAATTTAAATAAATGTAGAAACTTACAAATAAAACTGATTTGATACAATACGAGTATTATCATGTACTTTTTATTCTTTTTAATTAATTCTTTACGAAGAAACCACCTATATAATAATCCATGTTCGAAATCAGGAAACACATTGTTCGGATAGCGGAAACTAGTGTTCGACTAGTGGAAATCACGTTATTTTTCAGTTTTTATTAAATCTAAATTTAGTCATAGTTATAAACAAAATTCAAAAAGTAATTAAATAGTTTTGATATAACGCTGCATAAAAAATTTATACCACAGTTATAAGTTTAACCCATCGTTTACAAAATTCGATTAATTTTGAACCCACCACTAAGTGTTCGACTACTGGAGATATGACTCTACACTTTATTCGCTCACAAAACTATTTAATCACATAAGGATTGCCAGCGCTTTTACCATATTATCCAACTCCAACATCCTGCATAGGCTCACATGCACACAATTTACCAAATTACCAGAATCATCGCCTTTAATATTATTAAGGTATCTACCAACCAATCAGCAAGATCATCAATTATTTACATCAATCGATTTTTAAACAAAAGTTTCACCTCCAAACTGAGACTAATTATGACATCAAATCCAACTATACCCTCTCAAACAGTTGTAGCAGCATATTGAAACCAAAACACTCCGTCTTCCCAGAATCTCCTCCCTTCCGTAGGATTTGCAAACAAAAACATGCTGCGTTCACTGAACTCTAATTATTGCGAGTGGTGTGTACGACTCGAATTCACCATACAGGGGAAAATCCAAACACAACTACACCCAAAAACTGGAGATGTTTTCTGCGTGAGATTCCTCGAGTGGGGAACGAATGAGCAGGTACGCATGATCTAGACCAACCACAGGCGCAGTATTTGTTAGACTCCGCCCGAAAATAAAATGGCGAGATGGAGTAGACGACAACTGCCTTCTGATGACAGTGTGGGAAGGAGTAAAAGAAATAGATATAGCGGACATCACCACTAAACAGGTAAAAGAGCATGTGGATGGAGTATGATGGCAGATGAGATGCAGTGGCGTAGAGTTGCATGGAATAAAAAAGGATTTTCCGGGTATTGGAAGTTGGATGTCTTTTTTGTTTATGCTGATGCTGTTGAGCTATCTCATGGCTCTGAAGTTCGCAATCGAATTTGGTTCAACAGAATTTCGATGCACAGATTTTCATACTATCAACGGCTTCTGAAGGAAGATGTAGCGGGAGCAAAGTTGTGAGTTCATCTGTTTTTAGATGACGCTATTTACTTTGACTATCAATGCGAAAACAACGACAATGGATGCGATAATTGCATTCTGTCGATAATCATGTTGCCCACAGTACTTCGCTTATACACCAAACCCCGCAGCCGCCCCGCTCGGATATTTAAGGCATCAGTGGGCTGATTGATTGAATTATTGTTTGTTGTAAAACAAAAGGTTTTAATGGAAATATCGACGTCTGTGAGGGTATTGAGGATGAATGATTGTTGATGCTCATGAAATATTGAATTTTTTGAACATGGCCAAGTGAATTTTGCTATCGAATGGGTGAGTGTGTGCTCGGTGTTGGATGTTTTTCGTTTTAATCCTTGTAGGTAGGTATTTGGAATATGTTTGCTGCAGGGAAATAGGAGGCGATAATTCTAGATAATCATCTGCTACGATTGTGTATTTCTGTATTTATTTTGATTTGCTCTCATTGCTTGTGTGTGCATGAACTAACCCATTAGGTTGGATGGTGAATGTTTATTGACAGTTAACAGGGAGCTTAGGCACCCAGATTGGTATCCATATCAATCAATTAACAAATTCAATTAAGTGCCTATGGATGACATTTAGAAACTTTTTTTATTGGAATGATTATGGGGGTGCGTACCTATTAGGTATCTATCATAAAGTAGACATTTATGTAAAATGATAGGTATGGGGGTAACAGAATGTAGAATACCTTTCATTAGCGACTTGACAACTTCAAACTTTCAGTGTGAACGCACCCTTAAACGTTAAACCGATTACCGAACTGTCAATGTCAAAATAACCAATAAAATCAACATGTTGATCATGGTGAAGCAGGTATACGAAGGAATAACGTTTACAAATTAAAAGAGAGTCGCCAACGATTGCGGTATAATTAAATTTTTAATAAAACTCATTTTTGTCGACTTGCAATTCTACTCAATTTTCTAATAATTATTAACTGTCTATAAACGATGGACAAGTGTTCAGGTTGTGGTCATAGACTTCTTCGCTATAATTTTGTTAAATGTGAAGGTTATTGCGGCTCAACTTTTCATAAGAAGTGTGCTAAACTTTTGCAATGAATCTGAAATGCTGGCAGGTCGTAATTTACTGTGGCGCTGTTCTACGTGTATTCTCATATGTGGTTCCCTTCTTCCCCTAATAGTGCAATTAAAATCAGATGTTGCCGAAATTAAATTTAAATTATGCAATGAGACTAGTATTATAAATAGTCCTCCATCTCTATCCAAGCGAAAAAATAAAAACAAATCAAAAGTAGTTCGGGATCCTAAACTGAACAATTTGTATCATGAAAGCAGCTCAGTTAATATGATTACTCAAGCTCTCACAACATCCCAACAATCCCAACAACAAATTGATACCGAGGCAGAGGCTGACCCTCGAACCACCGAAGATGTTTTAAATGCACCAATTGCTCGAACGTCATCATCATCAGAGAGCGTTCATCAAACTACCAAAGATGATAAAATTGCACCTACTCTGTTTCAACCTTTGTCATCACAACAATCACAAACAATTGAAGAAGGAGGCAATGACAACAAATCAATCGGACATGATTCTAATGCACATACGCTTACTCAATTTTCGTCATCCCAACAACAGCTTACAATCGAGGAAGAGAACGATCATCGAAACACCAACAATGTTACAAAAACCGCCTCGTTTGACCGTGAAAGGGCGCAAGTATCGCAGAAGAACAACCGCAAGTTTCGACGAACTCCGAAACTGTTTGGTACAGCAAGTACGACCGCCAGCAAGTACGTGGGTGGCGACGGTGTAGAGGTTAGTGTGTTGGCTTGTGACCCGTGCGGTGCAGGTTCAATCCCCATGGGGAACAACAACATACGCCACCCATTCTCATGCCTCTACACCAAAAGGAGGATTTCTGCCTGGTAGTACAATGGACCGTTACCGAGTCTGAGGCTGGGATTTGGATTTCCTTTTTTTTTTTAAAAATAAAAAAAAAAAAAAAAAAAAAAACGACCGCCAACACAAACTTGCCATCAGTTCCTAGACTCCGTTTCTTGCACCTCTCCCGTCTGGACAAATGTGTAAGCGAAAGAAATATAGTTTCGTATGCGGCAAGCAGATTAAATCTTCCTGAAAAGGTGCTTCAGTGCAATAAATTGGTTAAGCTTGATGCTGATGTGTCTTCGCTGCATTTCATAAATTTCAAACTTGGAATTACGGCTCATGTTTCCGAAGACGCACTCAATCCAGATATTTGGCCTATTGGTGTTCAAATAAAAAAATTCTACAATTATCCCCTGTTCGACAGGGGATAGTACAGACTTAAATTGTGCTCCATCATCGCCCATTCGTCCGTCAAAACTGAGTATCTATTATCAAAATGCTGGTGGCTTACGCCCAAAAACAAACGAGCTTTTCATAAACTCTTCGTTGCATGAATATGATGTGATAGTCTTAACTGAGACCTGGTTAAATGCATGCTTTCTATCTTCTGAATTATTTGATTCATCTTATATCGTCTATCGTGTGGATCGCCCGATTGAATCAGGAATGTAACGAGGAGGTGGAGTTTTAATCGCTGTACGTTCCACATTAGTAAGCTGGCAGTGTGATTTACCTACGCAAACACCATTTTTTGAACAACTTTGTGTGCACGTTACAACTAGAAGTAATGTAATATGTTTTGTTGTAAGTTATATTAGATCTAATAGTAGTTTTCCACTGTATGCGCAACTTATTTCAAATATAATTGTAATGGTGAAAGAATTGACAATTGATCAGTTTCCGTGTGTGTTAGGGGACTTCAATATCGGACTGGTGTTTTATGGTTGAAGAACAATTTTTGGTCCCTTTTAATGTCTCCACTGGGATCGAAACTGAAGTTGTTGATTCTTTAGCCTCGCTAGGTTTATCTCAAATTAATCATTACAAAAATGTGTTAAACAGAACACTTGATCTTGTTTTTTGTAACAATGATATGAAATTCTTCTTATATCAATCAGACTTTCCGTTAGTTAACAATCAAATTCATCATAAAGCTGTCTATGTAATCTTTGAATTTTATGAATTTAGCCAAGAATGTTCAACTCAAAACTGTTTAAACTTCAACTTCAAAAAGGCCGATTTCACTGGATTAAATAATTTCTATAGCTCAATAGACTGGGAACATAGACTTTGCAATAGATCTCTTAACGATATGTATTCCAGTTTCAAAGAAGTTATTTTTAATGGCATTGAACAGTTTGTCCCGGTTCTTAACAAAAAAATCTTACTTTAAGCTCCCGTGGTTTAATAAAAGATTAAAAAATTTGGAAAACGTAAAGAATAAGGCATTTAAAAGCTCAAAAACATCAAATAAACCAGAGGATCGTGCTCGCTTTCTTCAGTTTCGAAGAGAATTTGACTTTTTGAACAAATTTTTATATCAGCAGTACATAAGTGCCGCTGAAAGCAATATCAAAAAGAATAGTAAATCCTTTTGGGTCTTTCTGAATTCCAAACGTAAAAGCTCCTTGTTACCAAAAGCGATGGAACTTGATAATGAAAAGTCAAGCGATATACAATCGTCTTGCAATCTATTTGCAAAATACTTTCAATCTAATTATAATACAGATGATATTTCCAATATTAATGACTTATATTCACACATTTCCCCCATTACAGATTTCGATTTAAAGAGTTTTTCAGAACAAGATGTTCTTGATGGTTTAACTGAGCTCTATTCAACTAAAAAGCTGGAGTGGATACAATTCCCCCTCTCTTGTTGTCAAAATGTTTCTCATCTCTTTCCTACGTTCTTAAAATTATTTTTAATAAATCTTTATCTACTGGTGTTTTCATTGACGATTGGAAAATATCGTTTGTTAATCCAATTTACAAAAGTGGGCTAAAACACCTCGTTAAAAATTACAGGCCAATATCCAAACTTTCCTCCGTGCCGAAGTTATTTGAAAAGTTAGTGACTCAGAGGCTATTTTTCACACTCAAGGAGTGGCCGATCAACTTCGACTAATTTGTGCCTTTTTCCCCAATTTTGTTTAACATCTATGGAAGAGAAAAAGCAGGTCGATGTCTTATACACAGATTTTGTTAAGGCATTTGATAGAGTTCATCATGCACTATTATTTCATAAACTTCTAAAACTGGGACTCAATGTAAATTTGTTGAAATGGTTGAGGTCCTACTTGCCCCGACCCCTCTAAGCAGGTCGTCCAGATTGATGATTTTACATCAATTTTTATAGAGGTGGAGTCGGGTCTTCTACAAGGAAGTCACCTAGGACCACTTTTGTTCGATTTGTTTGTAAATGATATTCCTGTTGTTCTCAATTCATGCGACTGTTTGATGTATGCAGATGACGTTAAATTGTTTAGTCAAATATCTTCTGATATTGATTGTATTAATTTTCAAAACGATATTGATTTGTTTTTAAATTGGTGCATATATAACCATCTCGAGCTGAACACATCGAAATGTAAAATTTTTAGTGCTTTCAGAACATTAACTCCGTTAACATTTAGTTATTCTTAGGTGAAAGATCTTGGTGTTATCTTTGATTCCAAACTCACATTTTCAGCCCCCATTGATTTTATTGTTTCAAAAGCAAATTCTATGTTAGGTTTCCTCAAACGAACTTCAGGAGTTTTTAATGATGTGTATACTTTGAAGGCAATTTTTTTGCCGTTAGTGTTGCCCATATTGGAATATTTCTGTGTCGTTTGGTCACCTTTTTACGAAAACGCTATTATAAGAATAGAAAGGATACAAAAAAGGTTCACGCGGCTTGCGTTAAGGAATCTGAGATTGTCTGACGAAATGTCTGCGTACTTTTCAAGATGTGCGCTATTGGATTTAAAAACCCTTAAAAGCCGCAGACAGGCTCAATGCGTTCTCTTTATAAGAGATATTTTAAATAATCGATCGCATAAAATCTGAGGAACTACTTGCGCAAGTTGCTTGGTACGTTCCAGAAAGAAATATGAGAATTCGTAATTATCTGTTATATGTTCCCACTCATCGTACAAATTATGGTTTAAATAAACCCGTAACTCGTTCATTATCATTGTATAACTCTATTTGTAGTGAAGTCGACCTTTCTATGAGCAGGGATAATTTCAAAAATAATGTTCAAAATTTATTCCACTTTTAATGTATAGGATCCAGACTAAATTAATTATAAAAAATTTAACACCTTTTGTTATCAGCAGATTGTAAATCCATTGATGAATAATTATAAATAAATAAATAAATAAATAGAATTTATTACCGAAATTCCGAGTCGGTGATCGCAACTTTAATAACTCCCTTAAAGTTGCGACCAATTTTCGGCCATAATTCTGGTCCCAGTAGACAAGCAATTCATAGTCTAGTGATAAAATTTGAGTCCGAATATTCATTGCTTGATGTTGCGTGCCAGGGAGCCTACGTTTTGCCCGAAGTGTGGAGAATTTTGCAGCCGTAGAGGCGTCCGTCGCAAACCAGCCAAATCAGTCAATTTAACGGTCTCTCCCAGACCACATTATGGCGAATTTTGCGTACGGATCTTGGCCTACATCCTTACAAGATCAAGCTGACTCAAGAAATAAAGCCACTTGATCATATGACATACGTTCTCGAATTGGGCTTTGGACATGATGGAAGAAAATGAAGAATTTCATCGCAAAATCGCCTTCAGTGATGAAGCGCGTTTTTGGTTAAACGGCTTCGTCAATAAGCAAAATATACTTTACTAGACAGGGGAGAACCCTCATGGTACTTCATGAAACAGCACTTCATCCGCAAAAAGTCACTGTTTGGTGCAGTTTTCATGCCGGTGGTGTCATTGGACCGTTTTTTTTCTGCAATGAAAATTACCTTCATGTTACGGTTAATGGGCATTCGCTACAGAGACATGTTGGAACGTTGTCTCTCCGAGTTATACAAGACAAGGTGCAACAAGCCACACAGCTGGTACAACAATCGAGGGGGAGAGTACGATAACTCAGGCGACAAAGTTTAATGACAGATTCGTGTAGAACAGTTATTTACAAGTATTTTTAACTCCGGGAGGGGGTGCTCTATCTTTTATAAAAAAAAACAACGCAAATGAAAAAAAAATATTTAAAAATAACGGCAATACTTACAATTAAGTATTGCACATTTTTTTAAAGATAAAAGTCGGTTCTATCATCTTGCTTTTAAATCAAGTGATTTCCATGAATAGTTTTTAAAAAACCTAATTTCACTTAATTTTAAGTATTACTGTTATTTTTAAATATTTTTTTTTCCAATTTGAAGTTTTTTTATACCCTATTCTAAGGGTATATTAATTTTGACGCATAGTTTGTAACATACCTTAATATTGCCCGTAGACCCGTAAAAGTTACTATATTTATGATCAGCATCGATAGTAATGTCGATCTAGCCATGTCCGTCCGTCCGTCCGTCCGTCGGCAAAAATTAGGCCTTTAAACTGGACCTAGAGAGCTGAAATTTTAACCATATACTCTCTAGGGTCCCGAAATAATCAAGTTTACGAATTTTTGACATCCGCCCACAGACACGCCCACAAACTCAAAAAAACAAAATTTTGGAAAAAATCGAATTTTGAGCTAGAAAGCTGAAATTTTTTATATATGATCTATGACTCCTAAAACTGCTCGGGATAAAATCCGCCCACTGACACGCCCACAATTAAATAAAACAATTTTATTGAAAAACCAAAATTTGAGCTAGGGAGCTGAAATTTATAATATATACTCTCTAGGGGCCGTTTAAGCTCATGTACAAATATTTCCAAAATCCGCCCACTGACACGCCCACAAATAAATAAAACAATTTTTTTGAAAATCCAAAGTTTGAGCTAGGGAGCTGAAATTTATAATATATACTCTCTATGGGCCCTTTATGCTCATGTGTAAATATTTTCAAAATCCGCCCACTGGCACGCCCACAATTATTATTTTTTATTTTTTTTTGAAAATTCAAAGTGAGCTAGGGAGCTGAAATTTATAATATATACTCTCTAGGGGCCCTTTATGCTCATGTGTTAATTTTTTTTAAATCCGCCTACTGACACGCCCACAATTAAATAAAACAATTTTATTGAAACACCCAAGTTTGAGCTAGGGAGCGTTTTTTTTAATAAAATCTTTTAAATGTTATATAACAAAATATGTAGAGCGTTCTTAACAATTCAACCATACTTAGACTTTTGTCACGCCCACTTATGAGGGATAGGAATAAGAATAGGGTATCCAACAGTTCGCCCAAGCGGACTGTAGCCCGTCCCTATGTTTTTTTTAGAAAATCGATCAAATGCGGCGAGATAGATCCCCCTCCTATAGTAAAAAATTCTTGTATTTAACTGTTCTACACAAAACCGTTATTTTTTCTTGTCGCCTGAGTTATCGAGTTATTGAAGTCTCAGTTCGGTGAACGTGTTATCACGAGAAACGGACCCTTTTATTGGCAGGCGAGATCATGTGATTTAATGCCTCTAGACTTTTTTTATGTGTCTACATTGAATCATTGGTCTATGCAGGGCCAACTCCAGCCAAACAAGCGCCCTGTGCAAGATTTACAGAAAGCGCCCTATTTTGAATTAGATTCTCCTTGAAGTTGCAATATTACAAGTGATGTGAGTTAATGTGCAAAAATTCAGCACTTGATGGATGTTGCTATTTTGGGCTTATTTGATATCCGCACAAAGGTAAAATTAATTTTTCTTATTCCTAGCAATGCGCCCCGGAACGTTGCGCCCTGTGCATTTGCAGGTCTTGCACATATGGTTGGGCCGGCCCTGGGTCTATGCCAACAAGCCGGCGACGTTAGAGGAGCTCAGGGCCAAAATTGAACGAGAAATACGAAAATTGGGTTCAACGTGGTGAACAATAAATCCATCGATTTCGATTTTAATATTTCCTTTGTTTGTAATTATTTCATTTACTTTCATTTTAATTGTTTTTATTTGCACTCACGTTGTGATAACACACGATCCCAAACAACACTAATTGGCATGGGCAGTTTGCTAGCCAATCGTGGATGTTAAAGAGTAGTAAATTATCTCGAATGAATATATTAATTTTTTAGACAATGGTTACAATTCATAAATGTTTTGATAGTAATTCAAGCCAATACCTCAAGTAGTTTGAATTTGATTTAAGAAATAAGTAGTCAAGTCTTTAATGAAAGACCCTTTGTAAAGATTAAATTATTAAATAATTAGTTATTTAATAATTTAATCTACCAAAAAATATATTTTTTATCTGACGAACCTTTTCTTTATTCATTCAAAAACCGACTGAACTGACAACTTACGTAATGCAACTTATCCTTACTCTAGTTGGGCTGCACTGTGGAAAAAGGATTGTGAGGGTGTCGTATTAACTCCAGTCCAGACGTCTTGTCAGAATTCGATCCGCTAGTCTCTATGTTAGATGGGATGGACGCAACGTTCCTGATGGTATTAACTTGATTAATTAGGAATAAGAAGATCATAGATATACAAAGTACGATGCAAAAATCTATTATAATTTGTCCCAACAATTTCTTAATACCTATTATGCAATACACAATGATAGATAGAGATACCTAAATACCTAGCCCTAGAAACTGTGCTTAACCTCCTCCCCTCTTCTAAGGCAGCCGTCAGACTGAGAGCGTTGCATGTGTGGCAAAGCTTACACATTGGTCACGCGAGCATCTTAATTGCCCACAAGATGTCTATATACGGACTAATTAGTCCCAATAATCGATTTCAGTAAAAAAAATAGGACAGTCATCTCAGACCGATCCGACTGGGAGGCAGGTCAAATCTTAAAGAAACACGCCAGTGAAATATACACCGACGGGTCAAATACAGAAGAGGACACGTTGACACGCATCTTCTCAAATGAGCCTGAACTCAATGTCGCGCAACGACTTCCTGACCAGTGTAGCGTATTTCATTCGGAAGTTATGGCTCTCCGCGAAGTAGCATACAGACTCAGTAGAAACACCGACAACAAGATCTATGTTGGTAATACAATGTCGAGAATCTCTAAATGAGATCGCTGACAGATGCAATATTTCGCTGTGCTGGGTTCTCGGACACAGTGACATTAAAGGTGCCTGCAAGGCGGATGAGTAAGCCAGGAAAGGAACTGCACAGAACCTCCCTGACAATAGCGAGGCACCGGCGAAAAATGCACTGGTAGGAGCGGATTAACCTCAGCTCAGGTTCGTCCTCCAAACAGATATGGACAAAGTGCGATGCAAAAAGAACATCCAATCTCCTCTCCAAAAGCAGGAAAAATATAACTGCTTATAGGCAGACACGCCACCCTCCAACGACTTCTTTAAAAGCTGCCATTGCATATGTAACTTCTGTGTAGTTGACCTGCACTAGCCAATACAAGGAAACAAATCCTTGGCAGCTATTTCCTGTTAGCGATCTTAGCGGAACAGATGTTTGCTGCATAAGCGAATTCGTCACTAAATCCACCCTTGCATGTCACCTTTCCGTGGAATAGCGCGGCTTGGGGTTCGTACTGCAACAGTCATCCCAAGACCCACTCCACCCACTATGCACGTGACACGTAGTGGTTCGGGTGCCACAGCCACTTTCCGCCAGTACCAAAACTCGACTGTGCAGAAACCCTATCCCGACATCCTCTCCACGGATTTAAATAACGTTTTCAGGGTTAGACTGAAGTAGTCACCCTCGGTATGTTATCTTCCCGCCGAGCAGAAAAATGGAACCAGAACTGAGGTTCGACTGAAACAGTCACTCCACTCTGCTCCTCTCCAGGGGTATTGGAATCGTGTGCGTGCTGCTTCTACTATGCACTCTCCACCTTCCATATTAGAAGTAAAATCCATATCATCACCACCTCAAAGAAAGAAAGTGTTGTATCACAATGGGCCGGCATAACGGTCTAAGTGAGCATGGGCTTCGTCCCCAGGCAGCCACCTAACCTAACCTAAACTAACCTAAATACCTACTTTTTAATCGCATTTATTTTATATTGTTACATGAATGCAAAGTTGAGTATCCTCGGTCGATTCCCGCCTGGGCCAATTAATATCTAGAGTTTTTTTTCCACTGCCCCAATTCGAACGTCTGATAAACATCCAAAAGTACCAATTGTCATGAGGAGCTTCTCAAATTTGCCGTTCGGATTATTCCAATTGTTTTTCCATCATGTTTTAAAAATGGAATCGTTTAAGTGGCCGCGCCATTGTTGATCAGGTAGGAATTGATCTCTTTTTCCATGGTTTTCTTAAGAGCTTTGCTATGTATATTCCGCGATTATTACTCGTTTTTCAGGAGTAAAACGTTCCATTGCTTATTCACACAAATTTTTTTTGCCTTGCAAATGTCAAAACTAAATTGACATTCGAGACAAATTATAAATTCTATGAGACTTCCGATAGAGCCAGACCTGATGGCCCACCCTGTACTAACTATCAAATATGATAGATCAGACAGCAATTGGATATTCAATGGATATCTTGTTGGTATCAATAATCTGGCTATTCGTCTATAATACCAACCACAGAATCCGGATACGTAGCACAATACAAAAGCATTGTTCAAGATTCAATACTGATAGCAGTCCCCTTTTTCTTACACCTTTTTTTTCATTACTTACTACGTCAAGCGAAAGCATGCGCACTACCGATTTTTCTTGCTTACTGGCTCCCGACTCGTGCAGAGTCTGCTCTGCCCGAGATACTGCCTAAAGTATGCTTTTCGAAAATGTATCCATCACTTTCGGCATTGTGACATTTTGCCACGCAAAATTTTGAGTGTCTACATTTCTAATTAAGTAATCTCGAAAAAATTAAGTATTTTGTTAATTATTTTTTCGATGTCAACTTTGAATCAATTTCGTAATTTTTTACTTGCAGTCGTAGTTTTTTACTTTACCGAAATGTTATGACACACAATTCTACCCTTGCTTTTATAATCGGTAATTTTAGAAAATTGAAAAGTAAACTCAAACATTGAATGTTTCAACTATTCCGGAGCTCAGATAAAAAGCGTGAGTGTGGCCATTGGCTTCTTTTGAAATGTATTTATTTATAAGGCTTAAATTTAATGAATTTATGCATTTCCACAAGAATTTTAATTTTTGTAAAATTAGCGGCTCAATATGAATAAGTAGGAACACTATATCAATGTACCTCAAATTTAAATATTAAAATGGTTAATCTTGTTCTTCTTCCTTAAGGGCGGTGAGGCTACGATCAGGACTAAAAAGTTCGCTATCCTCCCACCTAACTGCATACCTACTTTTCCACTTGTGGGTTTCGCCGGTTCGACCTCCGAAAATTTGATTTTGAATCACTACTACACTGAGGCCAATCAAAACCTGGTGTTGCTGCATTTGATGTGTGATCCAGGATATTTTAGGCCTACCTCTCTTTCGCGATTGTATGGAAACGTTTATTGATGTTGCCTTTTTTGACAGGGTTCCTGGGATCTCTTCTTTGGATATTACAGCACCAAGTGTCTTCGAGTTATTTTCTTTGACGTGAAGGCTTTCTCGGATCCTGGAACTTCAATCAATCTTTGTTATTCAATCAATCTTTGTTACTACTGCTGTTATGCGAAGCATTTTCATCTCAGACGCCGTTAATTTGCCTTCATACTTTTTGTACGCTGTCCACGCTGCCTTCGGTCAGAGAAAATAACGGTGTTTTGCCGCCAATTAATCCAATTTTCGCTTATGCGATGCTTAATGTCGTCATCACAGGTTACTTCGCTACTGATCATCGGTCCCTGATACTTGCACTTTTCGCACATGGAATCACTCCTCCATTCATATAAATGTCTGCAATACGTTGCTTTTTTTGGACTAATGCGATACCCATTCCCCTAAAAAACTGATACCATTACATTGAATGCTCCTTGCAAGGAAGTTTGATCCCCGCTTATGATGGCTTCATCGTTAGGCAAAAATAACTGATGGACTTTGGATGGAGCAGATAAAGGACTCTAATAAATACCAAGGGACTTAAGACAGTGTTTACCGACTTTGATAGCGAACTCCTCGGTGACTCCAGCGGGCATCTTATCTTTCTGGATCTCCTCGTTTTTTTAGCACCACCTATAACAGATTCCTTGGTTTTCTATCTACGGTCTTTTCAAAATCAACCAAACTTATATGCAAATCCTTTAAGGAATAACGATGGTTTTCCATCATGATCCCTATATTTACTTTGGATTGCATTTATGGTTGACTAACCTACGAAAACTCGCACTAGTCCTTTTTCGCATTCGGCTATCTATTACCCGCCTAATGTTCTTCATGGTGTGTGACATCAGCTTGATTGAACGGTTATTATCACAGTCTCGCGTATCCCCTTTCCCTTTGTACAAAGTAGGAGGATAGCTTTCCCTAAACTGGTTAGGCATGGGATCGCCTCTCATCAGTTTGGAGATCAGATTCATGAGCAATTTGAACCCAATATCTCCCATCTTTTTCCAGAACTCAGATAGCCGAATATCATTCATTGCCCGTAACATATTCATTATAATTCCGCAAACGTCAAAATTACAAATTTTTAAATACCTATAGATATAAAATAATTAACAAAGTTCTGTATTTTAACAAAAAAAAATATGAAAAATTATGAAAAAATGTACATTTAAAAGCTTAAGTTAAGAGTAAATCATGACGAATAGATACCAAAAACGGAATTAAACCAAAGTATAATTTAACTGAGATTCAAACAAACATCCTATTCAAAAAATACGAATTAAGCCTAACAAAAATATGATCAATACACGTTTAGGATTTATCCGTTATACGAGTACGCTCTGAAATAAGAGACTTCAAGCCATATGATGACGATAGATGATCTACGTTAAGCTCACTAATTTGGAAGAAACAAATCAACAGTTCCTGCTACAACTAAATGAGCTTCGTTTACAGAATGCAGAACTCAAAACAAAAGTAAATAGTCTGGAAAGCAGACTAAATTGGCAACATCAGCAGCATCTTGAAAATTACATCGATATTGTTGGCGTTTCAGATGTCAATAGCAATAATGCATTTCACAAAGCAAAACCAATTTTCAACAAAGCTTTGTCAATTGATGTCCCCGACAACAAAATCGAGAAATGTTTCACACTAAACGAGGTATCTCTTCTCAAATGAAAACAAAATCAATCATTTGCGTAAAATTCTCCGACTCAACAACGAAACAACAAATTATGAGGGCAAAGAGGGCAAACAAAAAAAATCTCAACACACGAGTGACTGCAGTCGAAGGCGCGGGTGACAGTGGTTGCATTAACAACAGCACCAAGGGAAACAATATTTATTTAAATGATTCTCTTACCAAGTACACTCAGGCGCTTTTTATGAAAGCAAAAGAAATGTTAAAACAAAAAGGCGTTAAATATGTTAGGTATAGTAATAATCAAATTCTTGTGCGAAAGGTGGAGGGTGGAAAAGTAACTTCGATTAAATCTTTTAATGATCTTGCACTTATTTAAAATTTGAAATGATTAACTCAAATGGTGTAAGTGATTTAATCGAAGACTTTTCTGCCCTTGAACCTAGTAGTTCCAATTGTGATATTATTTTTAGATCTAGTTCATACTGCGATGACAAATTATTTATTGTACATCAGAATGTCAGAAGTCTGAGAGAAAACTTTGCGTCTCTTATTACGCACCTTGATTCATTCGCGTGCATTCCAGATATTGTTTTTGTGTCTGAAATTTGGATTTACAATTTTGAAAAGAGTGATTATGTTATATGTTTTTTTTTTTTTTTTTTTTTTTAAAAAGGAAATTCAAATCCCAGAGCACTCAGACTCGGTAACGGTCCATTGTACTACCAGGCAAAAATCCTTCTTCTGGTGTAGAGGCATGTGAATGGGTGGCGTATGTTGTTGTTCCCCGTGGGGATTGAACCTGCACCGCACGGGTCACAAGCCAACACACTTTTTACTTTACTTTTAAATTAATTTTTATTAATTATTAGCTTATATCAACTTAAATACTAGACAAAAATGATTAAATCTAACTTAAAATTAACAGGATACTTATTCTAGATTATTGATCCTTATGCGGACGCCCTAAACTTAACTCTATCTTATAATTATTGCCTTTTGGCCTAAAAACTATTTTACGAACTAATCTTACATAATTATGTTTTCATCGAGAAAATTGTTAAGAAAACTCGGAATCTTTATCAAATTTAATATTTTTATATAAAAAAAAACAAATTACAAACTACCTATTCTACTTACTTAAACTACTTAGCATATTCTAGCTATAATTAGGATTCTGAGCACTCGTTGCCTTGCGCAACAAGTGGTCAAAATCCCAATTACTTTCCGAGCGCCTGACAGTCGTCAACGTGCACACGCGCCGCCGTGAGCCGACTGAAGCCTTACAGCGTCAGTCAACTCCCGGAAGCACCACCACACGTTGGCGAGCCCGGCCTCTCCCAAAAACGCCCTAGCTGAGGATGTTACCTAGAGTAACGTACCGTCCTGGGAGGGCATGTTGACCCCTCCCCCCTCAACAAGCCACCAAAATTCGGCGAATTGGTTTTCCGTGTCGAATCTATCCCTCTCCGATATTGCGGTACTAAAACGGAGGAGCTCATGAGCATTGGCGACGTCCCCGTCATGGAGGAGCCGCTTATCTCTCGCGCTGCGGTAGCGATGGTATAAGACCGGGATACCATCCCTCGTCTGTACCAGCCCTTTTGAATCAATATGGATAAATGCATCTGGCGGGATAAAGCCAGACCGGAGCGTACTCTCTATGTACATTTCATTGGGGTAGTAAGCCCCAAATATCAGACTATTGTCGCTGGCCATCGCCCTTGCAACGTGCCTTCGAGTGACCTTAATGAGGAAATTGTCAATCCTATTCAACTGAGCCCCATCGTATAGGACCTTGTTGGGATAGTATTTTATATAGTTGGATTCGGGCGTTCGGAACAACCGGAGACAGGTCCTAAGACTTTGTCTCTCCAAAACCCGAATCTTTTCCATATAACTAGGCGCTATATTAAACCACAATGGGCAACCATAAGCGATGATCGGCCTTATAAGGGCCACGTAGCAAATGACCTTCAGTCTAGAGTCAAGTTGACTGCTATGAAACAGTCTCCTTATCAGAACATAAGCCTTCTTGGCCCCAGCAAGACAAGCAACTATATGTCTATCGAAATACAGATACTGGTCAAGCCAGATACCCAGATATCTAACTACGCTGCTCACCGCCAATGGCTGCCCATTTTGTCCAATAATGGCCAATTTCTTCCAGTTTTTTCTGGTATCCCTTGAGGCCCCAGCCAATGGAGTTCTGAACAAGATTGTTTCCGTCTTCTGAAAGTTGATTTTCAACTTCCAGTCGTCGCAATATCGCTTAATTTGATCGAAGTCACGCTGCAAAAGGATATTAATGACCTCGATTTTAGGACCTGATCTGTATGCCACCAAATCGTCGGCATACGCTATAGCATGTCTGAGTGAACCCACCAGATCACTCGTGTAAATGTTAAACAGGATCGGAGAATTGACCGCCCCCTGCTGTAAACCGTGTACACGTAAACATTTGACAACGAACTTCTTTCCCATAAGCATATTATAAATTACATATAGCAAAGGTTTGTGCATCCCCCGCCTGGTCAACTTGTAGAAAAGTCCCTCTAACCATACGGTGTCGAAAGCCTTCTCAAAATCAACCAGACAAGCACCCGTGCATTGGTTCTTGCATTTATTCCACTGAATGTCGGAAACCAGTTTCGACGCTTAATGAATAGTGTCATGCCTCGCCCTGAAACCAAACTGGTTGTCCGGGAAGCCAACACACTAACCTCTACACCGTCGCCACCCATGATTATGTTATTCCCGGATTTAATTTCTTTGCGAATACGAATGAAAATTACGCTGCGGGTGGTGTGGGGTGTTTTATAAAAGAGGGTTACCAGATTCAAGAAGTTTTGTGTGCCGATTTTGTGAGTGCGGATATCTTAAAAGTGTCTATTAGAGTTAACAATGAAGTGTTCGTTTTCTTGTGTGTCTATAGGATGCATATGTTTAGTGTTTCGATATTCATGAAAGAATTTTCTGATCTTTTAATTAAAGTAAAAGCAACAATTTTAATTGTAATTGGAGATTTTAACATTAACAATTTAGAGAGTAGCGAAACTGTTTCAACATATTTAGCCTTATTAGCTGCGCATGGACTTGATTCTTTCATTAATGAACCTACAAGGATTGTATCAGGTAGATGTTTGGATCCCATTTATGGGCGATTCAAATGTGCTTCTTCTAATAAATGTGAGAAATGTGTTCTTTATTTGATGATCACTGACCATTGTATGACAGGACTTCTTGTGGAAACGTTTTACAGGAAGAATGGCAATTATTCAAAACCACTGAACAAAATTATGAAAATTAACTTTAGTAGACTTAGAAACAATCTGCTTTTTGAGTTTTGGAATGATGTCTATTCGTGTAGTGATGTTTCGAATTCCTACGCAATATTTATCGATTGCCTTAAGAAGCATATTTATAATTCTTGCTCTTTCTTACCACCAACAAAATTGAGCAAAAGACTCAAACCATGGATCTCTAGGGACTAAGTGAATAAAGTCAATGCTAAAAATAAGCTTAGAATAAAATGTTATCGATACCCTAGAAATATGAGATTTTAAAGTAAATACACTAAATTGTGCGTTGAACTAAAAAAGAAAATTCCTATTTGTCGTGATACCTATTACCGTAATTGTTTTGATTTTGCCAGAGGCAACCTTAGAAACAAATAGAAATTAGTGAACAGGTTACTTAATAAATCTTCTTCGTCAAAAAAACCTTCTTCTTTGTGTATCAGTAACAATTTAGTCACTGATAAATATTAAATCGCGAAAGCATTTAATGATTATTTCACAAATATTGCTAGTAGTCTACAATCCTGTCCAGTCAATTTATCTTGTGCTCTCTGTCTATGTGCTGAACCTTTCCAAAGCAATAGCTTTGTTTACAAACCTATAACGTCTCTTAAAATGTTGAAAGCTATTCGCAGCTTGAAAAATAATAATTCTAGTGGCGCAGATGGTATCTCAAGTCTTATTATTAAAAAAAAATTGCTTGGTACATAGTGGATGTCTTAACGGACATATTCAATGGCTGCGTTTTTGCAGGGATTTTTCCTGAAGAACTCAAGTGTGCTGATGTTATACCTTTGTACAAAAAAGGTTCTGCTTTAGAACTGTAACTACAGGCCTATTTCTCTCCTCCCTGTCCTAAGAAAGATTTTTGAAAAGCTTATGAAGGATAGAATAGTAAATTTTTTAGACATCAACAATTACTTTAGTCCTAAACAGTTTGGCTTTCGGAAAGGCAAATGTACTGAAGATGCTCTACTGCAATTCTGTGGCCAAATAATGTCTTATCTTGATGGTAAAAAGTGTTCAGCTGGCTTATTCATTGATATCACCAAAGCCTTTGACATGGTCAATCACAATATTTTGGTTGGAAAACTGGAAAAAGCTGGATTTCGTGCTTTTATGCTTGATTGGTTCAAGTCTTACCTAAAAAATAGGTCACAAAGAGTGAAAATTGATGAGATAAGGAGCGAATTAAAATTGTCCAACCAGGGTGTACCGCAAGGCTCTGTCTTGGGTTCAATTCTATTTCTCATCTACATTAATTCACTCTTTGCACTTGACTTTAAAGTCTCACTAACTGCTTTAGCGGATGACATAGGCTTTTCTTATGGTCAGAATAGTCCTTTGGAACTCGTTGCTGACATAAATTGGGATTTGAATTTGTTGAGAACCTGGTTTGAGAATCACAAGCTATTAATTAGCACTAAAATAAAAATAATGTATTTCACCTGTCATCTGTTCACAGTTTAGGAGCAAATGTCCAATTTCATGCTCCTGAGTGTCAAAAATTTAGATTTCCCAATTGCAGTTGTACGCATAAACGTTCTACCCCCACTTTTTGTAGTACACTTATTTGTAGTGTTAACTGTTTTCTTATCGAGGAAGTAGATGAGTATACAGTGAGCATTCGGTAACGTGAACTAATTAAAACCGAGGCTGTTCACGTTAGCGAAATTGTTCACGTTAGCGAATGTGAAAAATTAAACCAAAATTTATACAGCGAAGTCGCTGTAACGTATTTTATATCAATGTTTTATTCTTCATATCACTTTTATCAACAAAAACACTAATTGAAACAAAAAAATTCTTCATAAATTAAAAAAAATATAAAAATACATAAACAGACATTTTCGTATTTCATTGTTAAGTTGTCTCTATTGGTCTCTTTTAATGTGAAATGCTTTGTTTTCTATTTTGAAAGGAACAACATGCATATGTCTGTACTTACGAGTATATCTTGAAAAAATCAGTTATTCTTTTCTGTTGTAACGAAAGCGCAGCCTTTTTAAGTACAGCCTTTTCTCTCAAGCGTTTGAGCTCATTAACATCGCTTTGGTCAGCTTTTTCTGGTACGGCCCAATCCAACGCTTTATTAAAAATATCAATTGCTTCGGTAGCGCTTTTTTGGTCAACATTATCTTCTACGGCTTCAATCTCGTCGTCGTTATCGACATCATCATTTTCCTCCTCTTCATGTTCATAATTTTCACCTTTGCCATCTTCAAAAAAATCAGCGTTCCATTCTCTTATAATAGGTAAGGTGTACTCAACCTTAAATAATAAAATAAACAAATAAAATTTAACATTTCGTTGAGTACCTAGAAGCATTGCAAACAAACCCCAGGATTCAAACTTTCGAGAAGACTAAGTGTTGAAGTTATCAGTGACTCCATTCCCGAGTTCAATGTTTCTTTTAATATGCTCAACGGGATGTTGTCATCTTCATCTTCGCCAGGTTCCAAAATACTCAAAATATTTTTCCAGCAATTTGCTAACGTATCAGAGCTAACTCGATTCCATGCATCATGCAATAGAACAATGGCATCTTTTAATGTTACAGTTTTCATCGACTCTATCAAGTTTTTGTTTTTTCGAGCTCATTTCGACGACCAAACTGCACAATTAAAACCGCCAAAATTGAACTGTCAAAATCAGCTGTTGGCGCTCGATAGAATTTACAAGAGAGTTCGATTTGAAGCTTTGAATGAAATGTCAGAAAAAGAAATTAAAAATAGAATAAAGAAATAAATTATCGAAAAATAATCTCAAAAACGAAATAAAAAAAAAAGAATTTGTGATTGTTCACGTTACCGAGATTTTTGACTTGTTCACGCTACAAGGTAGTCAATGCAAAATTTATTTTGTTCACGTTACCGAGTAGTTCACGTTAGGCGGTGTTCACGTTACCGAATGTCCACTGTAAATACCTAGGGCTTATTATCGATTCCAATATGAGCTTTTCGAATCACACGGAATCTTTGAGGAAGTATTTACGTTCCACTCTGAAACACTTGTACTATTTACGGAATGTCTGCTCTACAATGCTTCTTAAGAAAATCTACTACGGTATTTTTCACTCAAAGCTGCAATATGGAATTTCTTGTTGGGGTGGTGCTTATCTTAACAAAATACAACCTCTATAAGTTATACAGAAGCATATATTAAGAAAATTATGTCGAAAACCTGTTAGATATCCTAGTTTTCCTTTGTTCTGTGACCTAAAAATCCTTCCTGTTGGTCATCTGTATTGTTTTAAAGTATTGAAGTCATTCTTCATGAAATCTGGTAATCGTAATTTTCGATTAATTTCTAATTACAATTTACGTGGAAACTTGTCTTACTTGATATGCGTTCCATTTGCTCGTACTACTGCATACCGTAATTTTTATTCTGTTTTGTCAGTTCGCCTATTTAATAAACTCCCACAGTTTGTCAGGGCAATAAGAACACCTGGATTGTTTTTAAAATGTGTGAAAAATTGGCTTTTCAACCTCAACTACGCTAGTTTAGAATCAGTTACTTTCGACATTCTGATTTAAGTCTTCATAAATTTCACTGTTTTCCTAATGTTTATTTATGAATTTAATTGAGTTTTTCCGTCTTTTTTCCTTTTTCTTTGTTTAAATTTTACTTTGAAATACCTTGCTGTTTATGGCCACTCCATCATAAACTTTAACTTAAATATAATAACTAATTGAAGTGGCATTCAAAACTGTTTCACTACTTTTGTAAGTAAAATACAGAATGTCC
The DNA here is from genome assembly GCA_949715645.1 of Portevinia maculata. Lineage (NCBI taxonomy): Eukaryota > Metazoa > Arthropoda > Insecta > Diptera > Syrphidae > Portevinia > Portevinia maculata. The sequence continues at coordinate 252,748,209 of OX454525.1, read as the reverse complement.
CAACTTCATGTAATTACAACTTGTTCGTTAAACTTGTAAAAAGGCATTATTAATGAATTGTACTTGTATTATACTTTGTAATACTATATGAAATAAAATTCTTATCTTATCTATAGAATCAGATAATTATTATCTGTGACTATATTGTTTTTCAAAACATCAATGTCTCCTATACCCCATTAGTTTTTCGTCTTTTCATCTTAAAGTAAATTATTTAAATGGTCTATAAAAATGTCTTTGCTTAGGCCATGTTCATGTTAACAATATTTGCAAAAAATTCTAAATTTGTCATCACAAATATGGCAATTAATGAGAATGCATTAGAATTGCATCGTTTCTTACATAAATTGAAGTACTATTGTTCACTTAATAATAAAATTTATAATTTATCCAGAGGTCCTCAAAACACCTCACTTTAATAACATTGTCACCCTATTTCTTACGAAAGAAAAGGATGATATTCCTCCCTTTGCTCTGACTTGTGTTTACATTTTTTATATAGCAAACATCTATGCCGTGCTCATTCAACTCGTAGCCTACACCATTGCGGACAATGTTCAAAGCGGCTTTTAGGGCGGACGTATTGTCAACATTCGGCACATTAACTATATCAATTGCGTTCTTCAAGCTCGATTGCTCCAAAAAGCTAATACGTTTTTGTAATACACTTACCAACTGATGTTTTAAGCTCAATGTTTTCATTTTGTAATAGAGTCAATTTCGAAAAAATGGTCTTGGTTTAATTCAACTAGTTCGTTAAGAAACATTTCAATTGTAATACATAATATCATTCGATTGTTTTTCTATTTCTTATGGTGATTGGTTATCGGCCTGTCCCTTACTTAAATAAGGGAGGGGGAGATCGTCAGCACAAGGGGAAGTGCTCTGTTGACACCTCCAGATTTTAAGGGGTTTTTTCATAAATTCGAGATCAGCGGCCAACGCATTCACATCACATACTTTCTATGAAAAAACTTTTTGTACTCCATTCCATTCAATTCATTTTATTTCGTAACAATGATTAAAAAAAGTCTGTGACCGCACATTTTACAATTCAAAGATTTGATACATTATCTTTCTACTGAAACATTTTCTTATATGGCAAATAATAAATAACTATAAATGATGGGAAGAATTTATCGAAGGAAAATACAAAAAGAAACCTTTATTTGACAAAAAAAAAAATGCAAAATAGATAGACAAATAAATAAATAAATAGATAAAGAAATAAATACATCAATAAATAAACAAATAAATAAATTAAAAAAAAATATATGAATAAAAAGGCAAATAATTAATAAATAACTAGTAAATGACAGCAAACGCAATAAATATTTACACAGAAATATCATAGATTAAACATTTAGCTGGTTTATGAGAGGATTCTCAAAATTATCACAGTTTTCGAATCCTATCGAAAATCAATTGAACATTCGCCCTGCTGTGGAGATCTAGGGTTGAATTATGAAAGATTTAACATCATTTTTAAAACTTTGTTTTGTGATACGTGCAACTTCTATAAATCAAATATAATAGGATAACCTGTGAAATTACTTTATAAACTATTATCTTATTGTCGTTTGTGAGCGAATATTTTCTATTGACGAAAGCGTAAAGCATTTTAATTGCAATACCCGTTTTCCTTAACGTACTTTGGATATGTTGATTAAATTTAAGTTTTGTATCAAGGTGATATCGTGTAACGATTTATTTAAAGCTATTCTAAGGGTATATTAATTTTGACGCATAGTTTGTAACATACCTTAATATTGCCCGTAGACCCCTAAAAGTTACTATATTTATGATCAGCATCGATAGTAATGTCGATCTAGCCATGTCCGTCCGTCCGTCCGTCGGCAAAAATTAGGCCTTTAAACTGGGCCTAGAAAGCTGAAATTTTAACCATATAGGTACTCTCTAGGGTCCCGAAATAATCAAGTTTACGAATTTTCAAAATCCTCCCACTGACACGCCCACAATTTAAAATCAACTTTTTTTGCAAATCCAAAGTTTGAGCTAGGGAGCTGAAATTTATAATATATACTCTCTAGGGGCTCTTTATGCTCATAGGTTAATTTTTTTAAAATCCGCCTACTGACACGCCCACAATTAAATAAAACAATTTTATTGAAAAACCAAAGTTTTTTTTTCGATAAAATCCTTTAAATGTTTTATAACAAAATATGTAGAGCGTTCTTAACAATTCAATCATACTTAGACTTTTGTCACGCCCACTTATGAGGGATAGGAATAAGAATAGGGTATCCAACAAGTCGCCCAAGCGGACTGGAGCCCGTCCGTATGTTTCGTATTAAAAAGATGGCTTTGCGTCTTCCTAATATTCAGCTTAATTTTACATACATTTGTTATAATATTTTTCAAGTATTTCGATCGCATATTTTAGATTGGTCTCAATGTTGAGAGCAAATTCATGTGACGCAAATATCGCAGTGTCATCAGCAAAAATGTCTGCTTCACATTGCGGTAGACTTGGAAAACCTAAAGTATAGATATTGAATATGATTGGACCTACGACTGAGCCTTGGGGCACACCAGAATCAAAAAATAACATGTTAGAAACACCACAATTTACTTGCACCTGAAAACGTCTATTTGATTAGAAACTCTGAACAATTTTACATAAATACAAAGGAAACTCGAACTGTAACATTTTATATACTATTCCATTGTGCCATACAGAATCAAAGGATTTTTTAATATCTATCGATATCATGCCCGTTGACTGACCACGTGAACGATGGTCTAAGACATGGTTACAAATTCTTTTTACCTAGTGTGAAGTGCTGTGAAAGCTTCGAAAACCAAATCGTACATCAGGAAAGATATCTTTATCTGAAACAATTTTTAAAATATATTGCTTGAGGATTTTTTCATAAACCTTACTAACGTTGCTTAGTAGGCTTATTGGCCTGTAACTGTCAGAGATATCTGGGGCTTTTAAAGTCTTAAGAACGGGGACAACCAAGGCTTTTTACCAACATTGAGGAAAGAATTGGCATTTTAAACATGCAGTAATAACGAATGTTATATATTTAATTCCAACCTGAGGAAGTTGTTTTAAGTATGCACTTTAAGCTAGATCTTTGTCTAGTCCTGCTACTTTTCAGGTTTGCAGGCTGCTGACTTCATCACTAACGTTTTCTTCAGCTACTAATGTATAAGAAGGAGTCAATTCATTTGACATGGTAAATTTATCGATTGATTTTGTTTTTTACTACCTTGACGATATTCCAGAAGGGCTTGGCATTTTTATCAAGAACGCTCAATTTTCTGTTCCATTCTTTGTTCCGATGCACCAGTGGTCAGTGATGAGTTTATTAAAAAGCGATACCATTGTTCGAGAAAAAGGGTGGAGATACTTTTGCCAATTTTTTCGATGAATGTTTCTTTTTCTTATAAGTTTTAAAATATGAACTGAAAGTTTTATATAAGTCCCTTTTTTACCCGTTTGGGAATGCTTTCATCAACTAAAGAAAGAACAGCTTGCGTACAATTTTGAACAATGGAGTCAACATCATCCTTACAAGACACTCTAAAACCTAAAGTGCAACTATTTTGAAGGTTCCTTTTTATCTTTGATTTGAACGTTTTCCAATAAGTATTTTTCAATTCTAGGAAATATTGAACTTTTTTTCCCCCAACCAAGAAAGGTTACAAGAAACAGGACTATGATCAGAACTGAGGGCACTAAATTGGGTTCTGTTATTAGATAAGGGATATTTGACACAAAAAGGTCAAGAACAGAAGGAGTCCACGATAACCTGCAGGAAAATAAGTTGGACAAGGAGGATAAAAGATATTAATGTGTACAGTCAATGGAAAGTCAGACAGTATAATGCCCCAGGCATTCGCTCTTGCACACCCCTAATCTCTATGCCGGCATTTAAAATCTCCACCTAATAGAACTTTCTGTACTCGTTGCACTCAATTTGAACGTCATTGAGTTAGATTTCTTTTCCGCAAAAGCAATTTATTTTAGATCTATCACTTTAAATGAATTTCGGAGTTGAAATAAATATTTCCAGAAAGCTAATCTCGATACTTATGTACCCCACAAGTTGTGGGCCACAACGCATATCACGAGACTGAACGAATTCTGTTAATTCTCGGTACTGAGTTCGTTCTTCGAACCAGCGACCTAAAATTGTTATAAATTTTAATTTTGTATGGGTATGAATTTGCTGTATGTTCAATGTGTTGTGTCTGATGTATGATCTTAGAAAGATCCCAGTTAATATCAGAAACCAGATACAAAGAACTGTTTTAGCCATAGCAGAAACCAACAACCTGTGATGCCGACATCAATCATCGCGTAAGCGTAGGGTGGTTAACATAGCGGGACAACTCATTCATCTTCTGTGACCAAAAAATGTCCCCTGAGCAAGGAGGAAGGCTCTACACCGCTCTACAAGATGTAGAGCTCAGCGCCCGGCGCTCACATACGATTCACAATGTTAGACAGCGTACAAAAACTATGAGGGCAAATTAACGCCAGCTGAGATGAAGATGCTTCGCATGACAGCATGAACAACAAAGCTTGCTCGAATAAGAAGTTCCAAGCTCCGAAGAAGACTTCACGTCAAAGAACATATTTCAAAGAAAATTGAGGTATTACCGTCAAAGGAGAGATCGTACGATCACCGTCAAAAAGGAAACGTCAATCAATATCGGAAGATTGTATAGAATCTCGAAAGAGAGGCAGGCATTTAAACTCCTGGATCACACAAATGCAACAACGCCAGCATTTGATTGGCCACACTGACAAAGTGACTCGAAACCGGGAGGTCTGTGGATACTTTTGGAGGTCAATACGGCGAATCCACCAGGCGGAGTGGTAGGGATGCAGTAAAGTGTGAGGATAGTGATCCCTCTAGTTCTATAATCCTTACCGAATCGTTACAGAAATAGAAGAAGAGTCTCTTGCGGATGTGTGTCACTCCGAAAATGACAGTTATGCTCGGTAAAAGGTCCATTCAGCCAAAAGTGAGCTTCGTAACTAATCACGATTTTTCGATCAACTGAAGGGTCGACTTAAAAAAACTTTTGAATGATACGAAACATTTCTTCTGCTGTAAATAAATTCTGGCTCGCCAAGGCGATTTATAAGGGGGCCCTTCGACCTAAAAAGATCTTTTGTACCGTCTTCTGGTGTAAGTCTATTAATAATGAGTTTTCAAACAATACTAAACAAAAATGTCAAAAAAAACTGTAAAAAATGATAGCACAGTTTGAAAGTTATTCGTAAAGAAAAATCTATCAGCTTAAACGAATCATTTCGTGTTGGGTTGGTCCACTCATGTAAACTTTGACTCAGCAATATCTTCCTGTTTCCCGTGCAGTGACTTGCTAAAAATATCACTGCAGTGTTTCCAAAAAACAGTGGTTGTCGTAAAAGGCCACAAATCACATCAAGGTAATTTCCATATTCAATGAGCATATCCAGTAGCGACAAATTTTTTTTTTTTTAGTTTAAAATTTCATGGATTGACAGGCACAGTCTGGGATCATATAAATACAATAACACCAGCATTTGATTGTCCTCGGTTAAGAAGTGATCTGAAACTGGAATTTGGCAGACGGGCCAGTAGGAATGCTATAAGGAAGGAGGGTTATAAAAGCTTACCCATCCGCAGTAACAAAGAAAATACAGGGTGTTTTTTATAGAGGCATACCTAAAAAAAATTTTAAAAATAAAATACAACAAATTTAATGGAATGACGAAATTTTGGCTTATTAGCTAACAAATTTCATTTCATTTAATGTTTAAAAATAATTTCTGGCATATGGCCTTTGGCCTCCGCGACTGCGCTGTCGGTCCAATTTTGTACCACTTTTCGAGAATACCCGGTTTTATTTCGTCAATAGTGCGTCGAATGTTGGCTTCTAAGTGATCAATCGATGCTGGCTTATCAGCATAGAAATTCTCTAGGAATCTGAAAACGTCCCATCCTTGGTACACTAAAGAGCTCAAATCAATACGAAACAGACGTAATAGGGCTTGGACGAACTATTTAAAAAGTCTCCGCCATTCAGATCTTGAGCTCTATCTTACACTATTCAACGAATTCAAATCTTTATCCTGCAACTTATATATTGACTATATAAGTAAAATGGAATGCTCTTTAAAAGTGGACCCCAAACTTTTCTGGGGATTTGTCAATTCTAAGAAAAAAACCGATGGTTATCCATCGAAGCTTACTTACAATAGTTCTACAACTGCTGATTCGCTAGATGCAAGCAATATGTTTGCAGATCATTTCAGTAAGTCGTTTAGGGAGACTCCTCTTCACATAGATGATCAATATTTTAGTTATCTAACTGGCTGTTCCCAAATAAGCTTTAATAGTATCTCATTCGATTTGGAAACAATTTTAAAATGTGTTTCTTCTCTGAAGAATCACTATTCATCAGGTCCTGATGATAGTTCTTAAAAAATGTAGTCATGCAATTGCTCCATATCTTAAGTATCTGTTTGAATTGTCCATTAGTACGGGCAAATTCCCTAATCTATGGAAAAGTGTTTTTATCACACCTGTATTTAAAAAAGGCGAACGTGGTGATATCAGTAATTATAGACCTATTTCAAAGCTTTCGTGTATCCCTAAGCTTTTTGAACAAATTGTTTGTGAAAAGTTAATATTTCTTTGTCGCAATATAATTTGTAGTGAACAGCATGGATTTGTAAAAAAACAGATCAACTGTCACTAATCTGTTAAGTTTCTTGCATGATTGTTCTAATGCCTTAGAGAATAAGTACGAAATGGATTGCATATACACTGACTTCTCTAAAGCTTTCGACCAGCTGTCCCATGATATAATCGAGTTTAAGCTCAGGGCTTTTGGTTTCCCTCGAAGTTTCATAAAATGGGTTAATTCATACCTTAGATCAAGGGCTTACCAAGTCAAATTTAGAGGATCACTATCTGTATCTTTCACAGCTCAGACTGGAGTTCCCCAAGGAAGTCACCTCGAACCGATTTTATTTATACTAGCCATCAATGATGTTAAGGCATGTATAAATCACAGTAATATCCTGATCTACGCTGATGATATGAAAATATATAAATCTATCACTAGTCAGCAAGACAGAATTTTACTTCAATCTGACATTAATACTCGTAGCTTTGCCAATTGGTGTGATAAAAACGGTTTATCCCTGAACCCTACTAAATGTCAACATATGATATTCTCTAGAAAGAATATACCTTCCACTTTTCAATATTCTTTGTCTCAACATATTCTTTGTAATGTTGATAATTTTAAGGATCTTGGGGTTTATTTCGATCCCAAACTGGTTTTTGCCAACCATATCAATTTTATTGTTAATAAATCTAATTCTATGCTGGGCTTCGTAAAAAGGTGGGCGAAAGAATTTAATGACCCATACGTTACTATGTCATTGTACAATTGTTTTGTCCGTCCGATTCTAGAGTATGCTTCACAAGCTTGGACGCCGTTCTACAACATTCATTCAAATCGAATAGAGGCCATTCAACGTAAATTTATTCGATTTGCACTTAGAGGACTCGCATGGGATGATCCATTTAACCTCCCTCCTTACAGTCAACGCATCAAGCTTCTTCAAATGTTACCCCTTTCTGAACGAAGGCTGAATAGCGATATTATTTTCTTACAGCAGCTTATATCCGGTCAAATAGATGCACCTGACTTGCTGTCGTCTATTGGCTTTAATTTTCGTGGTGGTGCCCATAATTTACGCAGTGTTGAATTATTGTTTAGCCCCAATCATAGAACGAATTATGGGAGGCATGAGCCTATTAGTCGCATGAGTAGAATCTATAATCTAAATGATCATATGATTGACTTGCATGTTAATAAAACTAAGCTTAAAAATATTTTGCGTAATAATGCCTTAATGTTTTAAATTATTTGCATGATTTGTGTCTGTGTTAGTATTTTATAGGTACATAATTATTGTGTTTTTAATTGTTATGTCCTTACTAACACCTACACTAAATGATGAGCTTGTGGGAGCACTTTTAGTGCCGGCTAATTTCTGCTCGTGATAGTTGCTTGCTTTACTCACTGCACTCCACGACACAGAGCTGATAGTGTATTTAAAAAAAAAATAGACTAGAGTTTTGACGTAACCCCACAAAAAGTATCCATAGGTGTCAAATTAAACGAACGAGGTGGCCAACTCATAGGTCCATTTCTTGAGATTATTCGGTCACCAAACGTTTCGCTCAAAAAAGTCATGGTTGCACGCACTGTATGGCATATTGCGCCGTCTTGTTGGAACCATTTCTCCTCCAAAGGATTTCCAATGACATGAGTAATAAGAAAATAACGAATCATTTGCCTGTAGCGGTCGCCATTCACACCAACAAAGAGTTCTTTCAGGGTTGTAATGGAGTCTCAAGAGTCTCATGAGGATTGTGATCACTATAAAAACGAAAATTCTGCTTGTTTACAAACCCGTGAAGCCAGAAATAAGCCTCATCGCTAAAGATGATTTGACGATAAAAATCTGGTTCAACTTCCATTTGATTCACAGAACACACGACGCAATTAATGGTCCGCTGGCTTTAATTCTTGCACCAGTTGGATCTTATATGGATGTAGCCAAGATCTTTCCTCAAAATTTTTCAAGTAGTGGACGGGCAGAGCGCAGAGACCGAGTTGCTGAGAACGGCGTCGGATCGATATATTCGGGTCCTCTCTCACACTCACGTCTACAGCAACGATGGCTTCTTCTGTACGCACGGTACGGGTTCGATTTGGATGAATATTATCACAAAGAGTAGGTAAATGTTGTAATGAATCGATCCATAGTATTGCGTATTAGCTGCTCAGATATACGATTATGCGCACCGTAGACTATAAGTTTGGCAAAAAGAGTGCGAATTTTGGAAAATAATTTCCACCATTAGTAAATGTTGTTCTGGTGTAAGTCTTTTCATGGTGATTTGCCAAAGTACACTAAAAAAATATCAAACAAACTTTATTAGTATGACAGCTAGTGTGACAGTCAGAAGTTTTATATCTCTATAAAAAAAAACCCAATATATGAAATTCACAGAATAAATACTTACGCATTGTAATAAATTCAAATATCACAATTCTGATTTAAAGATCGATAGATATTTTGATTTCGTTATAAATGTCAACCACTTTTTGAAAATAGGAGATAAGAACTTGACTGCAAACCTCAGACAAATGTAAGGTAGGTAAGTACATTCATTTAGTTAACGATAAGCCAAACGGTTTTCCAACATATTGAAATAAAATTCAGCCATGAACAAATTAAATTTTCGGTTCAAGTCTCACGCTTGACGAAACTTCTACTACTACTACAAACAACGCTAGTAATGTAGTATGTAAAGAATACGGATGGATGTTACCACCTGCTTAGTGGCAAAAGAAAAAGAAAAACACTTGCTTTTCTTCTTCATTTTTCGCCTTAAAGTGAGTGCACATACGAGTATGAACATGTTTTATCTATAATCACTGTCATTGCTTGCAATCGATGACACTTGCAACAACGTCGTCGGTAGCATCTTTTGTAGGCTCTTCTTGATTCCACTGAGACAAAATATAAAAAAAAAAATCAAAAGTGGAATTTGCTCGCACGTAAGGCGACACATCACCGATGAGGATACTGCCTTTGCTGAATGATGATGTATACTTTAGCGAGAAAGAGATCCCAAAAGCAGTAGAAGCGGCCGCCCTGCATATAAGGCTCATATCATGGCACTTTGGCCTTAATATTGCCTCATCAGTTCATGTCCATGCACTCGAATGCCATCGATGCTGCACTCCATGGCGGGACCACTTTGTCCAATAGCTCCTTTGCGACTGCTGACACTCTCGCATTACGTGCCCCACGGACGAGTGAAAGGTGTACGTGTTAATTGGCGTTTTTTACATCTATTTCCATCAAACGTTAACTGTTGTTAATGCTCTTTGGAGGAACCCCGCCACTGACTGCATTTCTCATTTTAATTGCCTGAGTAAGCGAATTGAGCTGCCAACACTCGGATGTTTGTTGCTTTAGCTGATTGAGTATCTGAAATGAATAAGATCGCAATTTGGATATCGTAAAAGAACCGCCTGATATTGTCGCGAACGTAATTGGAACATCTGTAGTTGGAAAGTAAATAATGCAAACGTGTTTTATAGGTTCTAAGGATTAACACGTTCACAGTCCAATGTATCATATATGATACATGGATCGTGAATGTGCCGACAATCCATACGCTCATGTATCATATAGGATACATGGTATATCTGACTTTGCCTCCGAATATACATAAAATTGAGCGAATGGCACTGAAATAAGGAAATTAGCTTGGGCGTATGGGGAGAAGCTTCTAGATTATAATGCACCAAAAAAATTCAGTGATTGAATATTTATTATAGGCAAAAAATAAAATATAAATTATATAAGAAAATTATACATAAAAGAATGTTCATCATAATTTGTTTATTTTACACTTCATATTTGTATGTATTTATTTTACTTTTTGTGTTGTATATTGAAGTAATTGAGACAATATGGCTTGTCGCAGAGCTTGCACTCAGTATTTATTTGTTTGGCTTTTGTCACTTGCTGATTTCTATCTTTGAGAATTTTATAACACAACACACATCGCTTCCCGTCTTTTCTTGGAATTTCGGTAAGAAAGTGTTGCAATGTCTGCCGAGAATATTGTGAAGGACCCTGCATGGAACTTTGAAGATAATGGCGAATAATTTCTTCTTGCACTTTGAGGATGGTTATTTTCTTTCTGCTGACCTCATTATGCACAATCATCGTGTTCACAAGGACGGTCCCAAATATTACGTCCGCTGCAATCTTCCTGAACCAAGTAAGTGTCTTTCGGATTGGCGAATGGTAGCTGCTTATTTGATCGGCAACATCTATACCTTTTTTGGCATTTTTGTAGTCGATTATCATTTCGGGTTTCATCTTGCGCTCGAACTTGCCAACTGCCTCCCTCATCTCAACTCCGTGACAAGTTGAAATCATGAGCACATCACGCTTGTCATGCCATTTGAATACTGTAATGTAGCTATCTTTTTGTCTTGACACACATTCTCCTCTTCGAAGCTTGGCCGTGGTAACTTCCTTGGGTAGATCTTTCCTGTTTTTTCACAGTGTACCACATAGATCTGTGTTTGGATTTTTTTAAGAAGGTTGCTAGAGGCACACTATTATAATAGTTATCACCGGTAACCATCCTTCCTTCGTCCAACAAACCTTTTACGACAACCGATCCGGGCTTATCTAGTCCTTCAATTACAAAAGAAGAACCAGAGTAAATCTCGTAAGACCAGGTATAGCTCTCTACAGTGCATAGCTTAAAGATTTTTATACCATACGGACTTGATTTAGCTGGATTGTAGGTTCTGAATTTCAACCTTCCTCGAAATTTGATCATTGATTCATCTACGACAACCGTATCACCGGGTAAATACAACTTCCTTATATTTTCGAATATTTTTTGAGGCAAAGGTTCGATTTTGTATAAACGGCTTAGATTATCGGGTTGTGTTTCAGCAAAATGCCAGCATTTTAGGATGGTTGCGAATCTGTTGTAAGACATGCTTAATATGATGAAGGAAAGGATGATAATATAGAGGATCATTTTCCCAATAATGCTCAAAGGTAGGCATTTTCACAAGTCCAGTAAGCATGAAAACTGCAATAAATCTTCTCATTTCTGCATTGTCGACATTCTTCCACCGGTGAATTCTGCTGGACTTTTGATTCAGACGAGTCTCTTTCAAATGTTGCGCATATTTGTTTGTACAATCCACCATTAAATCGATTACATCGTCATTGTTGTAATAATCAAATATTTTTATGACGTTTGCCTGGCCATTTTCATCAGATATACTTTGGAAGTCCTGCACCCCCGATCGTCCAACAAACACTTCGTTGGAAATCGGTAATATAACCGGTAGCCAATAATTATCGGGCGAGTGCGAAGTTTCTTCAGAAGAACACGAGTCCGAATCAAACTCATTTTCTGAAAAACCAGATTTTTATAATTCATATAGTCTTATGTATAATTGACTGCCTGTATGTTAGATAATTATAATTGAAGCAATGGTAAAAATTTGAAGAATCCAAGAATATCGCAACTTACCTATCTCAGAATCAGTTGATGATTCCGCTTCTGAAGGGACGAAGTCGCCGTCGCTGTCAGCACTTCCCCCTCCACATCGTCTTCAACTTCCATCTCCACAATTCGCGCCATTTCTTCATCTGATAAGGTCCTTCGCGATCCACTCATTTTTACAAATAACTTTGCTCGAAGCACTTGCTGACAGACTCAAATAAATTCTAGATATTTTGATACGAATATGCTACAATATCAAAGGTAGGTGAACTAATAATGCCGTGTGTTGAAATTCCGGCTTTATTTATACTGTTGGGGGTACAGCACATTTGCACGGATGTTGCACGCAGGTAAATTGTTCCTCCTGCCCTTTGCTGGGTTTTTACCACATTTGGTAGCCTGTGGGCTGTAATGATAATGATGATGATTTATGAGTTTATGATGGTCATCGTATGATACTAATTACGCAGCTGGTATTGCCGTGATGATCTGGCCGTCTAGACCTTTTGTATTTTTCTAGAAAGATACACTTGTAATTTGGCGCACTTGTCACTTGGAGCACTTGTTTTTCACAGAAAGGGGCCGCTCGCATGAGGTAACACGAAGGAATGATCCTAGATCATATATGATACAAGGGGCGTATGGCTATGATCGCGTATCCATACGCCCTATGAATCATATATTATACATGATCATATTTGATACAATGGGCGTGAGGTTGATATTATTATATGATCGATAAGATCGTCACGCCCATGTATCACATATGCACAGAAAAGAAAATTGGAAAATGAAAAGGAAAACCCGAGTTTTCCAGTAAAACAGACATACAGTTATGCCTTTTATATTTTTATTTTTTGATTTTTGCCAAAAAAGTGTTGGGCGTAGAGGTCAACTTTATCATGTATGTATGGGGACTGTGAACGTGTTAACTTGTATAAGAAAATTCACTTATATACGTTTTTTAGAATCAGTTCTTTGCTTTTGTGGCGGATGAGAAAGCTTTTTCAAGTCGTTTCCGCAGTGGCTGAGTTAGTGTATTGGACTACTAGTCTAATGGTCCAAGGTTCCTTCATTTAATTTCATTTATTTTTATCAATAGCAAATTGAAAATTAATCAATAACAACATTTATTTTAAGAGCACTAGCTGCAGAGACTATCGGCTCTTCGGTAATAAAAAATTATGAGCCTTATTGCGAAGATCAATCGACAGTTGATAATTGACTATTTTCAATGTGTGCTATTGTGAACGAACGATTCTAAAGGATTTAGTCAATCGCAGTCAATTAAAAAAATGCGATTGACAAAAATACCAAATGAATCGTTCGTTCACAATAGGACACATTGAAAATAGTCAATGATCAATTGTCGATTGATCTTCGCAATAAGGCTGTATATCTTAACTCTAAGTAAGGTTAACATTTTGGAAGTAGTTTCTATGTTGGCTTGGGTAGGATCCTTAAGTATTTCCATGATGTTTGAGGATTGATTGAAGGTTGCTGGTGAGAAGAGAGGAAGCAAGGACCAAGCAGGTGATTGAATGTGAGGACATTTTGGCAGGTGGGGCAAGTCGGTGGTGGTTCTTTTTTGATGAGGTGTTGATGTGTCAGGCAGGTATGCCCCACTCGAAGCCGAGCAAAATTGGTAATCCTCTCTTTAGCAGTATTAGTCGGATAAGTGTGGGATGCACTCTTAGAGGATTGATTGCTGTGTAGTGGTGGTTGTATTCACTCCACTCTTGGAGTTGTTTAGCGCATATTTAGCTATGAAGCAGTTTTTGCAGATCGCTTTGGGAATACAGGTGGAATCTATTGACTGGAGCTGTGTGAACATTGTTGGCAGCTTTGTCGGCTAGTTCGGTTGCGTCTATTCCGACATGTCCAGGAATCCAGATTAACTTCAATTTTGAAGATTTTATTTTAAGGTTGTTTCTAATTTCGGATATAATTGCAGAGTTGTCAGGAATGAGAGAACGGGAGGGGGTCTGATGTACGTCTTTGTCCAGTTAGAAAGGTAACTTCAGGTAGAAGTTTGGCGCTGACTTCTATGCAACGCTCTTCTACTGTCGGCATCGGCAAGGATGTTCTTAATTGGTCTTTGAAAGTCGTCAATGCTTCTTCTTGCCGCTTGGTGGTAGGTTAGGTTTGTTTGTTGATTTAGGGCAGGATCCATAAATGGCAAGGCCGTAATCTATCTTACTCAGGATTACCATTTTTGTTACATAGCAAAGAGAATTAACATGAACTTTAGTTTTTTTTAAAGAAAGGTTGGTATTTGATTACATTTGAAGCACCTAGATCAAGAACCGGATAACTCCACTTTGTAATATTTGGAGAACAAAAAAAACTGTTTTACAAATAAAAAAAAACGGATTTTCACATATATTTTTTTTATTTTCACAAAAGGAACCAACATGAAATTCATAGATAGATAAAAACCAAAAAACAAAACAATATATCATACAAAAAACAAAATTTGGAGCTGTCCGTTTCTTGCACCGTATTTGATGAAATTCAATAAGAAGCCTTCATATTATCATCTTCATAGTCGGAGATTTCACCAACAGGATGTTGCTGTGCTTCCAAACTTTCGTAAAAATATATATCACCAGGAGGAACATTTTTCTCTGCCTATGAAATGACATCCTCGTACTTGTCTGCATTGAGGGGAAGACTGCGCGTGTACATTGTTTGGAGTGTAAATAATGGATTGCCTTGAACGCTTGCCTTTGTTTCAGCTTCGAAGTTTGTTAGTGGCCCATGATGACTGATTGAAGCGGACAAAGTAGTAATATTACCTTCTATAGAATAAACAAATCTTCGATATTTGGATATAGTGCATTTTATTTTATTTTTTTGGTGATTGTTTTTTCAAAAATAGACATACATAGGCTTGTTTTAAAATCAAATTATGTTACTTTTGGTCACGGGTATTACGTTGAATCTTTTGGAACACTTTGCTACCAAGTTTTGTCAAATATATGTGTTCAATTCTTCTCTTTTGTTTTTCGATTACACCAAAAGAGCGGTCGAATGGCAAAAAACTATGTCCCGGTTCTGGTAAATGATGCTCAATAACACCAATATTTCTGAGCTTAACAAATGCATTCAAGTGTTGGACGAGAGTATTGTTTTTTTTTTTGAGCGCCGCAATTATCGGAAAATAAATATAATTTGGTAACACTTACACTCAAAAAGTTGTCAATAAAATGGTGTAAAAAGCTGATGACTTCGTTTGGACCTTTTTTGCCGACTGTTTTATCATATATGAACCATGTGGATTTTTTTTATTACTGCAATGGTAAATGCAAAAATCGAAAACCCACAGTGGAAGTAGTAATTTTGCTGGAAGTTAAAAGTTAAAACTTTGACTGTGTTATCTATTATGCATAAAGCATAAAAAGCTTCAGCTTTCCTTTCGTGTAGACTTTTTGCTAGTTTAAGAGAGCTTCGTTCTGCTTCTGACTCGGCTGCAGGGATTTTTTTTTATGTGGGTGTCACACGTCTGACAAGTATCTGATCTAGGTGAACCAAGGGAAAGCTTGACATTTTTAGCAAAATATTTCATGTAGAAATCGTATGTTAGTTTGGGATTTGACTTTGGGTTCATATTTTGTTCATTTAGCAAAGCAAACACTTCAGGCTGATGCTTTTGCAATTACAGATCGTGCATGTTCTTCACATTTAGCTCGGGAGTTCGCATCGATCTGTCGAGGTGATAAAACGTGTGTTACAGTGCGATCGCTTGTCCTGCTCATATTAAATAGATTTACCGCGGCCCCGTCCGCAAATATTAATTTTCCCTGCTGAGATATTGACTCTTTAAAGTGGAGAATAACAAAAAAACAAATTCAAATATTCCAGCTCTTGGGCTGGAATATAAAAACTGTGTTGAATCAAATATAAACGCATGTGTTACAACTCTCGATAGTGTTACAAACAATTTACCAATAAATGTGCGAACCACCGAAGGCACCAATAACTCTGGTAAACTCTCTGACGTTAAAGCAAACGGTTCGAGTCTCTCTAATTGTTTATATGCCAACGCTAGCAATGCTGCTGACTCAAATATAAATCGCTCTCATTCCGTTTTACATGGTAAGGTTGCTTATACAAAAACACTCAGTGAGAAACACTCAATGGACAATCAAACAATGAGTGAAATCAACGATGACTTATCCACTGAGCAAAACAAGTGGACAACAGTCATACGTAATCTTAAACGCTCTGCAAACAGTCTCCAAAGTAATCCCAAAAAAAAAATTAAGAACACGATGAACGATTCATCTCTTCAAACAGCTGAATGCGGAAATCTATCCAATAACGCGTATGCCCCTTTAATTGGGCTCGGATCATCACTACCAGAAACATCAACTAATAATAATACTAACGAAACTAACCCTATCGTTGTTAAAAATGTATCATTTTGTCTACCAATATTTATTTTTGGCGCTAATTGTGAACTTATTAGTCAGGTGGTTGACCTTGCGGCGAATGAATGCAAAATAAATGATTTAAAACACAAATTTGTAAATATAGGCTATAGAAAAACGAAGGTCTATGGAAGTAATTTAGATGTTCATAAAGTTATGATAGAGAAAATACGGGGAACTGGCATTGGAGCGTTCTCATTTTCTCCAAAAGAAAACAGGCGTGCTTCTATTCTGTTGAAGGGTCTCGATGGGGACACCCCTGTAGAGAAGGTTAAAGAGGCTCTACTTGAAGCAGGTCCTAACGCAAAAATTAAAAAAATATCACCATTCTCGACAGCAAGAACTAAGGAACAGAATGTTAAATTAAATATTTTCAATGTGCAATTAGAGCTAGGTGAATCGGCCAAGGAGCTTACTTATATTAGGTACCTTCTCTTCCAACGCATTTATTGGGAGAAAAAGCATAGTAGATCTGTTATAAGATGTTATCGCTGTCAGAGATTCGGACACTCTGGAGAATGTTGTGCGTATGTTAGCAGGTGCGTACTATGTGGAGAACCACATGATTCAGATGAATGTATCACATCTTTTAATAACCTAAACGAATCAAATAGTCAACTTCCAACGCCAGTATGCGTCAACTGTGATCAACCAGGCCATGCAGCAAGTCACATAGGCTGTCCTGCCTATTTAAAATACAAAAACAAAAAAGAAGCTTTTGCGCAAAAAGCTAGAAAAGTTGTTCAAGAAAACAGAACGGTAGTGCGTGACAATATAAATAGCTTTACAAGCACAAATATTTCTTTTGCCGATATGGCAAGAACTTCTCATAACCCTGCTCCACCCCGAGCTAAATCAAATGCAATTTCAAGTGAAATTACGCCTCCAACAGGTGAACTTAATAACTTTTTAAATGAAGCAAAAAAAATATTTAATATTTCATTCAAAGAACTTCTGGTTAAAATACGACAATTTTGGCCTCAGTACCAACAACTCCAAACTAAAGAGGAGAAAATGTTCGCATATCTCAACTTTGTCGCTTCGATCGCAATATGATGGCTTCCACCAGAATGAACATAATCTCAACTAATTTTAATTCAATTATATCTCATGACAGAAGACTTTCACTTTATTATCTGCTCGGGCAGAGGAACTGCAATCATTCTAGATCAAAAATACAAGTATAGTATTGTGCCTTTTCGAAGCGAAATACTATCTGTGGCCGTAGCTTCCATAAGTCTACGAAACGTTTCTGGCTTAACAAAAACAACACTTATCGGAAGTATATATATACCTTCTAGGGCAGGCGTGTCCTTACACAGAGAACTAGAAAGGCTATATGCTCTCATAGAAACCTTTGATATAGCTATAATCGGAGGTGATTTTAATGCGCGTCATCCCGAATGGGGTGATACCATAATTGATCCAAATGGAAACGTGCTTCGCAATTGGTATTTCAACGGACCTTTTATAAACTTAGATGTCGTTTCCCCTTTCAGCCCTACTTTTCCAAGATCCTCCTCAGTTTTAGACTAAGTACTTCTTAATTTCCTCCGCTCTGGCGTATGCGCATCCATCCGTATGTTCCACGTTTCCCACAATCATCATCAATCATCATCAGCGGATCATTTTGGGATTTCCATAGAATTTAATTTTAATAACCTCACACCGCTTTTGCAACCGCCTGAAACATATATTAGCTTTAAAAATACCAATTGGGAAACTTTCAGATTTGATATGCACAATGGTCTTTCTCATATCAATGTCCCTACCGAAAGAAATATATCTAACTCCGAAATAGACTCACTTATATGTCAGATAAATACAAAACTTACCTCCTGTATTGAAAAAAATTCAGAGATCCGTCAAACCAAAAATTTGAGATATCATAACATATCTGAATTTACTAAGCAATTATTAAAATTACGAAATATATGGTAACGACAACTAAAAAGGCTATTTCACCGTCATTTCAATAGAGTAAACCCAGAATACCAACAATTGCAATCTAAGATCCAGTGTTTAAGTAAAATTATTAAAGACAGAGTAAGAATAGAGCTCAACGAAACCTTTAAGAGGCCTCTACCCAGAAATCGAGCAAAAGTGGAAAAAATGGCATTCTGTTTCTCAAACTGATAAATTATTACTGGAGCTACTGAATTGAAACTTAATGCACTTGAAAGAACATAATTTCCTCTTGAAAATGATCGGAATAGTTTGTTTAAAAAAACATCTCAGTTATATTTTATTTAAAGAACTCCCAAAGGTGTTTGGGAAAATTTGCATAAAATCGATTTACTATTTTCCAAACCATGATAAGACAGAGTACTATACATCTGAGATCACTAACTCAGCTTAAATTTAATATCCAAAACAGCAATATCGTCGAGACAGATCTTGAAATTTTACACTGGTTTGGAAAATACAGGTGTTTAAAAACAAACAATATTTTGAAATATTGAACTACGTTTTTCATGTGAATATTGATGCACGTATGTTTCAATTTTTACTCAGAACAACAAAGTAGCATATCAGCTAACAGATCCAATAAAAATATATATTTATTTACGTATATTTTGTCACAAAATACCGAGTTTAAATTACATATTTTTTCAAAAAATTATTTTGTACGTTGCTTAGTTTATCAACTTTAGCAAGAAATAATTCCGGATTTCCCGTGAAGGTGGCGGTAGTTGTGTGGCCTGATCTGAACAGCCAATCAGAACAGCACGCAATCAACCATAAAGTGATTATCTTGTGTTTTACTGCTATCGGAGGTGTGTTCTAAATGAAACCGGTTTGGTGTGAAGTCTGAAGTGGGATTTCAATAAAAGAAATCATGTGTAGATGTGGGTATGTGTAAGCAGATCTATTTCTGTGGCGATTCGAAGTGATTTTGCATTTTTGTTTCGCTGACTGAAAGTAAAAATGAGTGAGGGGTTGATAAAGGCACTTTTCAAGATGTGGATCTAGCTTATACTTTCAGTTTAAAATTTGTTTACAGAAAATTATTTAAACTAATAAACAATACTACAAAAACAAAATCATGATATTACTCAGGATTTTTAGATAGAAACCCTAAAGTTTCATTGCTAAATCGTTGTAGAAAAGTTGATACTTGAAAAGTGCATAGATAGGTACCCTTCACTCCGTGAATATTATTGAGTCTGTGTGGATTGGAAGATTGGTGAATGGTGGTTTAGGCTAAAGGGGATAATGTAGCACTGCGCTGTTGCTGTTTGTGGGCAATTATTATTATTTGTGCACTGTTGCCGTTGCCTTTGGCTTTATTACAAGGTTCGCAGAACAATAAAATATGATTCGTTCTCTCATGAAAAGTTCGCAAAGGAATTTGAATTATGATTCGATTGTATGTTTTTTTTTATTTATTTAGTTTTACGAAGTCAAGACAAAATCCTGAAAATACTCAGATTGTCAATGGAAGCCAGCATCAAGTTGAAGGTGGTCTTAAAACTAATGAACATTTTGAGTTGAAAGGCCTAATATCAGAATCGGAAAGCCTAGAAAGTTTGATAATGGAATGCGATCGATTCCGTTGCCCTCATAGAAGGAAGAAGGATAATTGACCTTCAATACTTTTTTAATGAGTTGAAAGCAATAGACCAACATTGCCCAGCATAAAAATTGTTAAAGAAGTTCGAGTGGGTTTTGCAAGTTCGATCTTTTTAAGATGTAAAATGTGCAATTATGAGAGTTCTTCAATTTTCACTGAACACTATTCTACTATTCATTCGAATTGAATCTGGATTCACCTCGTTAATGTCGTTAACATCGATTATACTGCGCGGTATTCTCTTATTCACGTGAACGCATTCGTTCTATACAATTCAAATCCGCATATAAAATGTTGCGGGTTTTTCATTTAATGGATCGTCTGTCTGGTTGGTGGTCAATAAAATGTAAGTTTATTGCTTGATTATTTGTATAAATAAAGATTATTAAAATTTTTGAAGCAGAACAATAACCCGAGAACAATTTAAAACAATCAAAACAATCCACTGTTTGGAAGTGGAAAAAAAGTCCAATACTGTTCATACCTGTTTGTTTATATTTTTAATTTTATTGAAAATAATTAATCAAAACAACATATCCAACTTTCCAAAGATTTTCGTAACCACAGATCAAATCGATTACATTAATTTCAATTTGCAAACAACGAATCTCGTATTATTTTCACATGAAAACCTGTTAACTTGAATGTCAAATTGAGTTGGATAATGTAGTTCACCCGATGGATAGCAGAATGGAAAGCCAGAGTGAAAGGGAATCGAATGGGTGAATCGAATCTACAATTCACGTGAATAGCAGAATAGGCCTGCATATCTTGGATTCACTAACAATCTTGCCGAGCACTACAACTCTATTGTAGCCAAACTAGTAGGAGGAAAAAGAATCAACTTTTCACTTGGGAAAGGTTATTCAGCCAGGTGTACTGCAGCAGCTGTAAAGTTTAACTCTAAAGGGCAGATCTCTGAACTGTTTAAACATCTATATGGACATAGCTCAAATTCCCTGGCAAAACAAATGGAAATTCGGCGACTCCGGAAAGGCGTGTTACAAACCCACAGACGAAATGCGAGAAAGGTTTATCGTAAGAACAAACTGTATCGCATAAACCGGACAGGTGTTGTCAAAGATGTTGGGTATGGTACCAGTTGCCACCAACCAGACATGGATGAAGACAAATTCATTGCAGAGAAAAACTGTCTAATAGAACAACTAAAGCAAAATCAAAACAATCGCCAGCTTTTAGAAAAACAAACATTGGGACAGTCCAGTAATGAAAAATGGTTGAATATCAGAAAGAAAATGTTGACAGCCTCATATTTCGGACAAATATGCAAGGCAAAAAAAATTTGAAGGTTATGTTAAAAGACTTGCACATCCCACGACCTTATTAACACCTTCCGTCATGTATGGAAAAATTAACGAAGACACTGCGAGGCTGCAAGTGGAACAGCAATTGGGCAGAAGTATATCGAACTCAGGATTTTTTATCGATTACTTTCTTGGTGCTTCTCCAGATGGACTTATCGACGACGATTCCTTGGTAGAAATAAAATGTCCATCCAGCATAGCGATCCTACGGATGCTATCAAAAACCAAAAAATCAAATACATAACGGTTTCTGATGATGGTATCATAAAAGGTCTTAATAAAAGACACAACTATTACTACCAAATTCAAGGCCAATTGCATATATGTAAGCGAGAAAAATGCATATTGGCAATTTGGGGTGGTAGTGCTTTTAACATTTATGTATATAGAAGTAATAGATGTCGATCACGATTTTTGGAAAACAAAAATGATCGGACAGTTAAACACATTTTACGAAAACTGTTTTTTACCAGAATTAGTGGATCCTCGTATTACTCGGGGAATGAAAGTGCGAAAACCACAAGTTGCGCTTCCAAGGGAACGATTTTTAGTTGCAAAGGTCGTTACCCGCAACAGATTTGTTCATTTTTTTAAATTTTTTTTAAATTTTTGCGATTTTTAGTTTATTTTGATCTTTTAATTTTTTTATTTTTTTACTTTTCTGTCTTTCTCTTATTCTCAATAACCGCATAAGCTCTGAGTTCTTAATATGAGCGGAAGACGGCTGTCCAATCTGAAGGCCAAGCGCCAAAAGAACATGTGAGTTAATTGGAAGTTCATATTAGAACGCAGAGCGGATATCGGGGTGGATAGACCCGTGTTCTAATTGCTATCCAATGAGCAAGTACGAAGAGTACGGCTCATCGTGAGGTAAGAACATTGGTCTGAAAGCCTTGATCGTGTTGGGAGTATGCCCGGAGCTACTAGCCAGCCTTTAATCAGGTTACTCACCAGATGGCAAGTAGTGGTAAGGAGCAGAACGGCATACTTTCAACACTCGTCTAGTTCCTGAGACCCAGTCACGACTAGACAAGACTAGGACAAGTGACTGGATTCTGGTCAAGGGGCTATCTATCGTTGTTTTCGGCCAGAGAGATAGCCAAAGGAGTGTCGTCCGACACATAGGGTGGGTAGGTCGACCCAGAGCCAGCATCATCTGGCAAGTCTCAGGAACGAGACGAACCTTACTGGGGAGCGACATCAGGAAGCAGTGGATGCAAAGGAGATTAGAATTAGGTTAGATATAAGTTAGATTAGGGATTTATATTAAGGTTTAGCTTACGTTTTAGATTAGAATAGGATTAGTTAGCATAGTTAGGGTAGTTAAGATGCATCTGACTTCCTGTACTCTCTCCTTGGTAGGGCAAAGGTATTGAGATTTTCTTTTCGTCTATCCTATCTTTCTCTTCTCTTCTCTTTCTTTTCTTTTTTTGTCCGTCCGATTAGTTCTCTGCCTATCTTCTCCTTTTTTTCCGGCACGAATATTTTTTGTTTATGAGCAGGTGGTATAGTGCGAGGGGGACAAGAACTACCCCTTCCGACGAGCGATAGCCGTGCAACCGCGAGCGTGCCACCGTCCTCCTCCACTACTCCGCAGATGCCCCGGTGGACAAGCCTCGACTCATAACACACAATCACAGGATACTTGAGGAGACCGACAATAATCTAAGCTAATTAGGTGCAGCAGAGTAGCAGACACTACATTAGCAGATACCTATGTATATTATTTTCTTATTAAGTTCCAAAATAAAATAAATTAAATAAAGCTTTCAGCCATACGTTTGAGCGAGTTTTTTTCTTTTGAATGGATGGAAGGACCTATACCATTTTATCTGCAAAATCTCTGAGTAATACCAAATTCATGTTTTATATGTCAAATCCAGGAGTCTGGAGCGAAACCTAAAGCAATGAAACCAACATATTTTGCGCTCCATCCCCTCCCTCCAACATTCACTAACTTCTTTTATCCATACTACAATTTGAGGAAAAAGAAAATTATAAGGCAATAATCCAGCCGTAGCGATAGAAATATAGAAAATATTATACAATTAGAACATGCCTGAAAATGACCTATCCCGAAGTATAAATGTATTGCAGAATGTGCATTTTTCACAACTCAAAACAATACCATACCTAATTTTTTTCTTCTCACTCCAACATTCATTTGATTCTTGTTTCTACGACGAAAAAAATAGCAAGAACAAAATTGTATTGATATCCACATATCTTACGAAAAACAACCCTACACACACGATCAACATACGATACCTACAATCTACGAAACCCGTTTGTCATCCCATACATCACTAAAGGTACGCCTACTAAAGTACTTTTGCAAGTGGATTGCGATTGGATTGCAAGTGGATGCTAGGTTGCAAGTCAAAGAGAGATGGCGCTTCACGTTCCAATTTTTGTAGAACATTTTGGGTAGAGGCCTCTTAAACAAAAGTTGAAGGATATAAAACCATCTCCCCAAGCATGTAGACAAATTGATAAAATCACTGACAGAAAACTCTTTCGCACAGATATTCGCAGAGATGTGCTTAATCATAGATGCATTTAAACAGTTTTATTCAGAGTTATACTCTATAAATACGCCAACTTTTGACCAGAGGCTCACAAATGAAGTCATGGTCCAAGTTAGTGAGTTTCGTGAAGCTCAAACAAATCAACCTTTAACACACTTTTCACTAGCTAATAACACAACAAGTTTAGATGAACCACCCTTCACATCTTCAAGTAGTGTAAACAACTTAAGACTTAACCTAAACAACAAAAAATCGACTGGCGTTGACAATATATCCAATTTTATCTTAAGAAAATGTCCCTACTCTCTTGATGTAGTTTTAACATCTACATTTAACCAGTGTTTAAACAATGGCTACTTTCCCAAAATATGGAAAGTAGCAAAACTCATCCCAATAGCCAAATTAAAAAATGCAAAAGATATCAAAAACTTTCGCCCAATATCTTTGCTCTCAAATGTGGGTAAGCTTTACGAAAGAGTCCTGGCGGAACTTCTTAATAAAGTTTGCCAAGATTTGAATATAATACCAAATAATCAATTTGGGTTCAAAAGTGGTCACTCTACAGAACATGCTTTGCTGGTTCTGCACAACAAAATTATACAAAATTTAAGAAGGAAAGAAACAACAATATGCCTAGATACAGACCTTGAAAAAGCCTAATATTTGGCATAAGCGGTTATTGTTCAAATTAATCTCCTTAGGTTTTCCAATTTGCCTAACCCGAATTATCCAAAGTTTTTTTGAGGACAGAGGATCAGAATTCTCTGATCAAATAGCAGTCCTTTCAGGTGTGGCCCAAGGATCGATACTGGGCCCAACACTATTCAATATATTTCTTCATGATTTCCCTTTTGTAGATTTTATGGTGCGGGAACCTTGCGGATTTCTGTACGCAGACAATACCACTATCTTAGCAAGCGACAAAAAGCCAAGTATTGCACTTCAGAAGATAAAAGAAAAGATTCCTACCTTGGAAAATTATTTCAAAAGGTGGGGCTTAAAAATCAATGCAGAGAAATGTAGCCTTACTTGCTTTAGAAATTCATGCGGAAGGGGTCATTATCTCGCTGTCAAAGAAAGCAAGGCATTAAATTTGCAAATCAACGGATATAGTATTCCTTTAATAGTTGAACCAAAATTGTTAGGCATAAACTTCCAAACTTCCAAAATCCAAAATTTAGTTTTATCAGATTTTTGTTTGTATAGTATAGGAGATAAAGCTACATTTATGTACTTATTCAATGAGTAGGAAGTCATTATTAAACCATTTCACCTAATACACCTTAACTTCTAGATATAATATAACTATGTAATGTATACTAAACTCTTTTTTGCATTTGCATTTTTTTTCTCCATTAAGTATAAGTTTTATTGCTTTTTACTCACATTAAAAAAAAAAAAAAACATAGGGGCGGGCTACAGTTCGCTTGGGCGAACTGTTGGATACCCTATTCTTATTCCTATCCCTCATAAATGGGCGTGACAAAAGTCTAAGTATGGTTGAATTGTTAAGAACGCTCTACATATTCTGTTATATAACATTTAAAAGATTTTATCAAACAAAAACGAAGCTTTCGTAAAAAAAACGTTCCTTAGCTCAAACTTTGGTTTTTCAATAAAATTATTTCATTTAATTGTGGGCGTGTCAGTAAGCGGATTTAAAAAAATTAACACATGAGCATAGACGACACATAGAGAGTATATATTATAAATTTCAGCTCCCTAGCTCAAACTTTGGATTTTCAAATAAAGTTTTTTTTGTAAATTGTGGGCGTGTCAGTAGGCGGATTTTGAAAATATTTACACATGAGCATAAAGGACCCCCTAGAGAGTATAGATTATAAATTTCAGCTCCCAAGCTCAAACTTTGGATTTTCAAAAAAATGTTTTTTTTTAAATTGTGGGCGTGTCAGTAGGCGGATTTTGAAAATATTTACACATGAGCTTAAAGGGCCCCTAGAGAGTATATATTATAAATTTCAGCTCCCTAGCTATGGTTGTTCAATAAAATTGTTTTATTTTTTTGTGGGCGTGTCATAGATCATATATAAAAAATTTCAGCTTTCTAGCTCAAAATTCGATTTTTTTCCAAAATTTTGTTTTTTGAGTTTGTGGGCGTGTCTGTGGGCGGATTTCAAAAATTCGTAAACTTGATTATTTCGGGACCCTAGAGAGTATATGGTTAAAATTTCAGCTCTCTAGGCCCAGTTTAAAGGCCTAATTTTTGCCGACAGACGGACGGACGAACATGGCTAGATAGACATTACTATCGATGCTGATCATAAATATATGTAGTAACTTTTAGGGGTCTACGGGCAATATTAAGGTATGTTACAAACTATGCGTCAAAATTAATATACCCTTAGAATAGGGTATAAAAAGAGCTTTTGTTGAGAGTTGATTTCAGTAGAGGCAGAGATTGAATCGGCAGATATCATATAATTTTCATTTTCTTTAATATTTATATAGTACGTAATTATAATATTACTTATATTATATAGGTATTTAAGTAGTTATAATATTATTCATAATATTTATATATATGTATATATTTTATTTATAATTATAAATTATAAATACAAAATATATTCGGGAGAATATTTTCTTAGCATATGCAAGCCATACGATCTTATCGTTTTAAACGCATGTTCGTCTAACAAAAACGGTACCTGGCCCTGAACAGCAGTGACGAAAATAAAGCCTAGATTGACTACTATTTAGTAGCACGTTTCATAAAGCCTAGGGTTAAAGAATGCAAAGTTATCCTGGGAGAAGCAATCGCCCAGCCTCACCACCTCCTTCTGTCAGAAAGTTTTGTGGGTACGGGGACGAACAAAAATAAACAAACAAAAGCGTCTGCGAAAATCAAATGGTACAAACTGTTTTTGAACACTTAGGCCACTTAGTTTATTTAATTAATTACAATTTTTGCAACGTATTCACCAAGCTCTAATAGGGTTAGTCTAGGACTGAAACTTTACTGCAATTGCAGTAGATCATTGTACTGCCGTTAAATGAAACATACTGGATTGGCGCAGGGTCATAAGTCCACGAGGCAAAGGTCGATAATGGACTTTTGACCCACCCAGGTCAATATTTCGGGCCATGGTTTTTTTTTAAGGTTTTTATCTGGCTGTCGGCAGAAGCCGACACACTTAGACCAATTTAGGTCCATTGTGATACCACGTATATTATCTACCTCAACTCTGTAGATGGGACTGGCCAACGACATGCGGTTGCTCTCAAACGGTCCCCCATCTACGTACTAACCACGCCCAACGTCGTTTAATTACGGTGATCTGACGAGAACCGATTAACTCGACGTGGAATGGTCGTTGGTTATTTCGGGCCATAATTTCACAATATTGAAAGGAAGTAGGCCAAAAGTCCACAATTATTTACCCAAAGTGCAATAAGGCCAAGTGCTAAAATAAAACCTCGCACCTACTCCAAATCAAACAGTGACTCAAAGCAGAGGGATTGCAGGGGGCAGCATGCCCCCTCATATGCATTGCACTGTTTATGGGATTAGTTGCGAAATCGCAAGAATTCCTAGCGAAATTTTGGCCCACCAGGGTGGGTTATAAGCCCACAATTGATTTGTGGACTTGTTACCCACTTAGGTGGGTCAAAAGTCCATTATGGACTTTTGGCTTGTGGACTTATGACCCTGCGCCACTGGATTTTGGTATTATGCTTGAATAATGTCCCTTCGCAAAATAGGATAATTTTTCAAAAAAAAAAATATTTTTTTCCCCTGAACGCAGTCACTCTTCCTTAATGGATCGGATCTCTTTGAGGCTAACAATGACATTTATTAACTGTTCATACTATTTAAGTCATTTTCTCTTAACAAATGTTCTTAAAAGGTTTCTCATATTTAAAAACTCAGTCTAATTTTTTTTGATCTGAATGTTTTTGCAATGATGTTCGAACGATTTCACAGTTTTCAATTGCTACGCAAATTAAATAAAAACATAGGGACGGGCTACAGTCCGCATGGGCGAACTGTTGGATACCCTATTCTTATTCCTATCCCTCATAAGTGGGCGTGACAAAAGTCTAAGTATGGTTGAATTGTTAAGAACGCTCTACATATTTTGTTATATGACTTTAAAAGGATTTTATCACAAAAAAAAAAACGCAGTTTTTGTAAAAAAAACGCTCCCTAGCTCAAACTTTGGTTTTTCAATAAAATATTTTATTTAATTGTGGGCGTGTCAGTAGGCGGATTTTGAAAATATTTACACATGAGCATAAAGTGCCCCCTAGAGAGTATAGATTATAAATTTCAGCTCCCTAGCTAAACTTTGGATTTTCAAAAAAAGTTTTTTTTAAATTGTGTTCGTGTCAGTGGGCGGATTTTGAAAACTATTTACACATGAGCTTAAAGGGCCCCTAGAGAGTATATATTATAAATTTCAGCTCCCTAGCTCAAACTTTGGATTTTCAAAAAAAAATGTTTTATTTATTTGTGTTCGTGTCAATGGGCGGATTTTGAAATTTTATTATCCCGAGCAGTTTTAGGAGTCATAGATAATATATAAAAAATTTCAGCTTTCTAGCTCACAATTCGATTTTTTCCAAAATTTTGTTTTTTTGAGTTTGTGGGCGTGTCTGTGAGCGGATTTCAAAAATTCGTAAACTTGATTATTTCGGGACCCTAGGGAGTATATGGTTAAAATTTCAGCTCTCTAGGTCCAGTTTAAAGGCCTAATTTTTGCCGACGGAGGGACGGACGGACGGACGGACATGGCCAGGTCGACATTACTATCGATGCTGATCATAAATATAGTAACTTTTAGGGGTCTACGGGCAATATTAAGGTATGTTACAAACTATGCGTCAAAATTAATATACCCTTAGAGTAGGGTATAAAAATAATATTAAGTGCTCAATAGAAGCAAAGTTAAAATGTACGCCGGGAGCAAGTGTACACGCCAAAACAAAACAGATTTGTAAATATTTATACCCACTAATCATAAGTTTAAGTTAAGTAACAAATTTAAATCAATTGAAGTTCAGCCAGACATACCTATAAGAAAGTCGGCAAATATAGATCGTTAAGTTAAAACAAATGTACAATTAATTTTTTAAATGTCTCAATAAAATTGAATTGAATTGAATTCACATTTAGCTCAGGAGCTAGGTATCTCGATTCCATAGATTGGCTGTTGTGAGAGTTAAGGGAAGCTTTTACTGTGGTCATCGATGTTCTGAATGATTTCATCTGTTTTGTTTGCCATATTCGAGTGCTGACCTTTCAAGTCAGACCTGCAGTTATATTGTTCAGTCAAAATCCTGAGAGTCTTTCTATCCTGCTTTTATGCACACTATGAATAGAACAAAATGCACTTTTGCAAACTTCGATTTCTTTTTGGAGCCCTCGTATAAAATATTTGTTTTGAAATTTTCTCACCTCATTTCCACTTGCAGAGCAACATCATCAGTGTGACCATTACCTCCTCTTAAAAATATTCCACTTACTCCGAAAAGTGGAATATTTATATTCCGCTTCAGTACATTTATATTCCACTTGTATATTCCACTTGGCAATAAATCTTAATAAATTATTGAAGATTAAATTAAAGGCAGGATTATAAAAAACGATTTGACTTTTATTTGAAAGAAGACTTATCATTTATTTAAACAATTTATACAACGAAAGGGTAAAACTAGATAAACAA
Source organism: Portevinia maculata (assembly GCA_949715645.1). Taxonomy (NCBI): domain Eukaryota; kingdom Metazoa; phylum Arthropoda; class Insecta; order Diptera; family Syrphidae; genus Portevinia; species Portevinia maculata. The sequence continues at coordinate 252,718,552 of OX454525.1, read as the reverse complement.
CACATTGCTTCTATTTAAAAAAAAACTTAAAAACTATAATTGCGAAAAATATCAGTTCATTATTGTTATTTAAAAAAAAATTATAAGTTAAAAATTTTGAAGGTCAAAATCAATTTGTTCATCTTCTTCATATGTACTCGTATTATACAAATGAACATTTGAATATTCATCAACTAATTCATTGGGTACGCATCTCTATAAGTGGAAACCTCAGACCAAAATTGTATTGTGCACTCTGTATTTTTCCAAGAAATTAGTTTCAAATTTTCCAGTTCATGCATTATTTCGCTAATGTTTTCAGGCTCAAATGCATTTATTAATTGCACAATTTCGTTTTGCATATTTGGATTGAAAATATTACCAACCGAAAAACAATTCATTTTGTTTAATACGTTCATGTTTTTTGGCAGACGTTGATCTATTTGCTTTAATAGTTCAAAAACAAAAGATTTGCACGTATTTCTAATTTCAATTTTACTTTGAGAGTTCAAACCTTTAAGTTTTTCTTATACGCTGTAGCCTAAATACAAATGTTCTTAACACAAGCCGCAAAGTGATCAGCAGCCCGGAGCGTTGTATGAATTGCTATAAATAAGGCCGATCGAATTTCGCTGGTTTGTAACGTTTTGCTTACTTGCTCTTCCTTTTGAAAAACTATTTTCTGATTAAGGCTTAAGCTTTTTGAACAAGAAATGTGTTTTTTAGTGTTGAGATGCTGCTTTAAAGAAGACTTTTTCAACATTACTTCAACATTACAAAATTTGCAACGTGCTTCATGTGAGTTATCTTGCACAGTTAGCCAATTCTTGAACCAAATATTCTTTAAATAGTCGTCTTTAACAAATTTTCCATAATTGATTCTGAAATGAAGTAAAGATATGCATAATGTATAAGCGTACGTACATATATATAGGTATGTCAATATATTATATACATAGGTATTGTACTTCTGATTTGTTGTTCCCTTCTGGACATCTGATTCTATTAATCCAATAGATTGAGAATTCGAGTCAGAATCTTGTGATGTTGATGCAGTACATGACGCAGAAGTTGATTGCGTTGATTCCGGTTGAACCCAACTACAAAATGTTAAAGAAAACCGTTCGATTTTCATTATATTAAACTAAGCCTAAATTAACTCACTTTTTAATGAACCGATCCATTCTCTATTCATTCCTTGAATAAAACAGAATAAATTAACAAAATGTAACACATGTATTACAATCACAACACAATTTGAAAATGAAAAAAAAAACGCGTATCTTTCTTCTATACAGTTAAAATCAAACACACACAGCGTTCGAAAAAGGAGTCTGTTATGGTTACTGTTACTGGCCTGCTGGTGCATTTACAGATAATAAACATAAAACAAAGTGTTACCAGAGCTCAATGCTTGAAGTATTTTCAGTTTTGGAACTTTATAAAATAATTGAAGTGAAGAATTTCATTCTGATTTATGGAAAATATATTTTTATCAGAATATTAAATATTCCATTTTTATATGCGAATATTTACCGGAAAAAATATATTCCCTCCAACTCTGAAATATTCCTCAAGTAGAATATTATATTCCCCAATGGTCACACTGAACATCATTGGACATGAAATTGATGTATTAAACCGCACAAAAAAGCGTCTTGTTTTTCTTTGTTTCCTAAGTCATAAAACTCCTTAAAGACACTTGCAAATAAATCGCTTTTTCTGGAGTCAAAACATTTGTTCTTACAACTGCAGGGCTGACCCATTTGTTTTGCCGACACAGTGCTAACATTGCTGTTCTTATAGATATTTCTTGCCTTCCGCTCTCCTCCTTTTCGATTTAACTTTTTTTCCACATTTTCTTGATTTGTACACGTTTTTTTTCTAAATAAAAGTTTAACCCTTATACGTTTAAAAAATAAATAGTATCTTATGATGACTTACCCTTTTGAACAGGTAATGTTTCTTCGCTTGATGTGGATACATCTTCAAAATCATTCACATACTCTGAACCCGATACTGAAAAATCTAATTCACTCATTTTACTTTCTTTCACTAATAATAGGTGTTAAATGATATAAAATGTAAGACAACGACACCGACAAAAGTTGAACTCCACAATCTAAAAAAAACAGCAAGCAAAATATGCCTGGCGTCCTATCATCTAAAAAAACGTTTAATTTATTTCAATAAGCTTATTTAGTGCGAAACTTGCACTAATGGGATTTTTGGATACGTTTATAATGTAATCACTACACAGCGCGGGCGTTAAGGAAATTAGGGTTAGAAGATAGGGAGAGATGCCGATGTACGTTGGTTTTAAATGTTTGTAGATTATAATGTGTAGGAAAAATGGAGCGGGGAAGAGCATTCCACATTCGTGTTGTTCGGCTAAGGAAAGATTCCGCCCGAATACAGGCTTAAGGATAAACTGATGCGCATTCCTTGCACAGCGGGTATTGTGGTTGAAATGTACTAGGGGTGGAATGCAACTGGCTATTTCATTAGAGCACTTACGCTGGTAATATCGATAAAATAACGAGAGACAGGAGACATTGCGACGATGACTAAGAGAGTCAAGCGATCTCGCGATGTTACAATCACCAATGAGTTTTATCGCTCGTTTTTCAATCCTGTCTAGTAGCTCCAAGTAAGTAATTGGTGCACCAGACCAGATATGCGTATTGTACTCAAGTTTTGGGCGGATAAACGCCTTATAAATTGAAGCCAGAACAGAGGGAGTGAAATATGTGGTCATTCCAACGTAAGTTGTCATTAACACACATACCGACAATGGAAAGCCGTTCGGTTTCAACAATGCAACTGCAATTCATGGACAATGGCATGGTATTAGGGTTTTGCTTTAATGACAGAAGACAGCATTGCGTTTTGGAAGCATCAAATTCCACTCTATTACTTACACCCCACTGAGTTATGCTGTCGAAATCAGAATTCAATGAGCTTAACATACGTTGCTGCTCCAGTTCCTCACCCGAAAATGGGGCGTGAACCAAGAACAGAATATGAGAATCTGAGGGTACTGTCATCGGCAAAGGAGTGGATTTAATTAGAGGTAATAGACAGGAGATCATTTATAAAAAATGAGAACAAGAGTCGGAGACAAAACAGAGCCTTGGGCAACACCACCATTTATTTGGTGAGTTGCAGACTTGAAACCGTCCAAAACAAATTGAATTGAACAGTCCGAAAGGTAGTTTCTAATCTATTGAAGAAAGGTATCATCGATTCCAAATGCACGCATTTTCAACAAGAGAGCTTGGTGCCAAACTCTGTCAAATGCCTTTGAAATATCAAGCCCAACGATTTTACTTTCACCACCTTGGTGAAGAGATTGGTTCCACTTTTCGGTTAGATAAGTCATCAAATCACCAGTGGACCTGTTGCTGCGAAAACCGTACTGCCGGTCATTTAGAAGTTTTCGCGATTCAAGATATTTCATGAGCTGACGGTTTATCAGCGTTTCCATGACCTTGGAAAGAAGGGAAGTTATTGTAATTGGTCGGTAGTAGGAGGGAGATGGAGATTCGCCTTTTTTGGGGGCAGACTGGACAAATGCTGTTTTCCATCTTCTCGGGAAGACCCCTGAAGAAAAGGATAGATAGAAAAGCTTGCGTAATGGTTTTGCCAGCGAGAAAGAACACCTCTTCAGAACGATAGGGGAAATACCATCTGGACCAGCGGATTTGTGAACGTCAAGATCTTGAAGTACTCTAGCCACTGTACGAGTGCGAAAGTGGATTGGTCCAATGGAGAATTCTGCGCGCTCGGGTACAGGGGGAGAAAAAGCACAATCTGGGAGCGTTGAGCTGACTGCAAAGTGAGCAGCAAGCAGATTGAATAGAGCTGACAGCTGGAATGTCATTGTAAATGAGTGTCGGGATAGATGATGAGGCCGAATTCTTAATGTTTTTAACAAACGTTTTTACTACCCGTGGAACTTTGTAGTATTTTTTGCCTCAACTTTTGGTCATAGGAGAATTTGACACGATTAATGTGGGCATTGCAGTTATTCCTGGCTCGTTTGAACTTTTTTCGGCTTTCCCCAGATGGGTTGGCTTTGAATGACCGAAAGCTTACCTCTTTTAAAACGACCATACCACGTCGAGTTAATCGGTTCTCGTCAGATCACCGTAATTAAACGACGTTGGGCGCGGTTAGTACGTAGATGGGGGACCGTTTGAGAACAACCGCGTGTCGTTGGCCAGTCCCATCTACAGAGTTGAGGTAGATAATATACGTGGTATCACAATGGACCTAAATTGGTCTAAGTGTGTCGGCTTCTGCCGACAGCCACATAAACCTAACCTAACCTAACCTACCTCTTTTAACCTGATAGCCTCTTTGCAGCTCGACTCACACCACGCGTTTACCATGGGTTAAATACTTTTTATGAAATGACTTCATGCCCAGGTGAATTATATTTGTGACCATATCAGCTAAAGCATCCACGTCGCTGTCGAGGAAGCACAGCAACCAGTTGAAAATCTTAAAGAAACCGTTTAGTTTTACCCAATCGGCTTTCTCGTATTGCCATACGGTTCTTTTAGGAGTTTGCTCCTTAACAATGTGGTTGGAGTACGAGAAAACAGCTGATATGATACAATGGTCTGGCGAACCTAGAGGCGATTATACGTTCAAAGCGTATTTATCGGGATGGGAGGTAAGAAACAAGTCCAGTATGTCGGCAGTTTGACTGCTAATGTCCGGTACTCGTGTCGGCTCATTTACAAGCTGAGTCAGGTTATTTACCTCAGCAAAGATCTCGACGTACCGTCCTTCGCGTGGCCAGAAAGTCGACGATTTCAGTACGAGGGTGAAGGGTCACAATTCTTGTGATGGAATCAGACAGAGCATCAAACTCATTATAAGTTAAATGTCTGTCCGAATTTGGGCTTCTGTAAATAAAACAGTAGTGGATTAATTGCCTACGGACATGGAATTTTAGCCAAATGAAATTAAATTCTGGATTGGCACATTGGCAATATTGAGGCTGAAGTTGATAGGCTACATCACTACGTATATAAACCGCGAGAAAGCGATGAGGAAAGAATAATGGCACTAAGTTGTAACCAGGTAGACTAAACTCCATTAAATCGGAGCCAACGCTAAGCTGTGTTTCACTAAGTGCCAAAACAGCTGGTTTATTAAGGGAGACATGGGCGTATAATGGATAAAAAGGTTTCCTTAACCCACGGATGTTGCTCACCAACACTCAAAAATTTCTACACATTACAAATTACAAGAAGATAACTCAAAAATGTTTCTTTTGTACCTTAGAAACAGAAATGCTTGTATCTCAAAAACTGTTCATTATATTTCTGAGAATTACACACCGACTAATACTATGTACAATTCTGCACGAATTTGTATAGGTACTAAAATGTTTGAAATATTTTTTAATAATTTTTTAAATTTATATGCAGTCTTTTGAATTTTTGAATCATTTTGCTCAAAACGGCTTCAACGACTTTTATTGAATTTAATGTCTGGAATACTTCAGTTGAGTGCCAAAAGCAGTTTTTCACTTGAAACTCGATAAACGGTACTTTAGGAAATCAACAATATCTCAAAAACGGGCGACGCAATTTCAAACAAATTTAATTCATTACTAGACACAAATATCCAAGGGGGGGGGGGGGGTTATCGGGTCCGGACATGCATAATATTATTATTCAATTCATGTTACTACAACAGATTAGCAAAAGTGCGAAATCTAGAGAAAATCTCAATCGTTTTTAAAATTCCGCGGTTTTTTGAAGAATTCTTGCGGAATTTCGTCTTTCGTTAGTCCAATTTCAGGATGGATACTCAAAGAAGTGAGCCCATTAAGGCGCTCCCGTCCTATTGTACTTCTAAGATAGTTTTTTTATTCTTCTTAGGGTCGAAAATGATCGTTCTGTAGCTGCTATTGTTACGGGTAACACTGCCAATACTCGTAAGATCGTGTTCACGTTTTTGAAACATTTTTCATTGATAACCTAAAAAATAACGTAACCATTGAAAGTTAAGTATTCAATGGGTTATAGAAACTGATTCTGGAAGTAAAAATTCCGATCTGAAGTTACTCACTGATAGTGCATCGAGCGCATTTTGAATATCTTGATCAAAGATCCGTTGCCTCCACATTCTCATCTCTGAGATAAAATTCCTTTCGGAACAGTCCAATATTTCGTCATAAAACTTGTAAAGATCTGCGCATTTTTCCTCATCAAATTCCTGCTTGGAAGGAAATAGTTGTCCGAAACTGTGGAAGATCGATTTGTGTTTTTCGAACCGACTTTGGAGATGAAAAATGTAAGTATTAAGGAATGGATTGTAGAAGGCAATTCTGTAATAATCTTCGACATTTTGTGTTTCAACGTTGCAACGGTTTTTCTGTTGACTGGAACGACGAGGCAATTTCATATTAAGAACAGATTTCAGCTACATTGTCGTAAATGATACAAAAATTTGAATCAACGTTTTCCCGCTTTTCCTTGATATCATTCGTAGCATCATCAGCTAACTTTGTGGCTTCTCCTAGATCTTGATTTTTCGTCTGAAATTCCTGACTCAGAGGCAAGACGATAGAATTGATCGATTCCATTATATGACAGAAGATTTGAAATTCGATTGTCAAAATCGCAGTCAAAAGCTGAGAAGTCTTTTGTGAAGTCTCTCGATCTTTCCACTTTTTTATTTCTTCCAAAGCATATATAACGGCAGGTTGAAGGTTCGAGGTAAGTTGAAACTGCTTCATGAGACTGAGCCCATCTTGTAACAGCGAAAGAATTCAATTTTTCTTTTCTCCGGTCACTTCGGCATTTTCAAAATGTCTTCGTTTAAAATGCTTTATCTCTTCGGCCAGTAGAAAAGTGCATCTATTGCTCCGATAGTTCCTAACGCATTTTTTATACCCGAAACTCGCCAAGCGGCATTGATGACCAAACTGAAGCCATGCGCGGCACAATGAACGTAGATTGCAAGAGGAAAATGAGACCTGATATGGGCTTGTACTCCGTTTACTTCGCCACTCATAACTGGTGCATATATATATCTGTGTAGCAAAAAATTATCGACACTGTGTCGCGAAGTACATGTTCCGAATTAAAATTGTTTGCAGTGGTAACCGTGTGTCCACACAAGCGGCACCATCGTAGTTTCATGCAAAATGTATCAAAAGAATGAGAAAATAAGGTTTAGTTAGGTCATAACAGCATACATTTTATCGACCCCCCCCCTAGTCGAGATCCTAGATCCGCCACAATACATACCTGTACTTTGTCCAAGAAAAATTGTCAGTACAGGGAACATAGGATGTTTGTCTCTCAGTCTGGTTGCAATGACTCACATAAATCGGTCCCTCTTTAAAGCTCTCACAGGGTTACCGTAGTGTGTATGATAATTCGCCATAACTCAGAGTGCAATTATATTAGGGTTACCATCTTCCAATTTAAAAGAACAATTTTGCGAAACGAAATAAATTCCGTTTATCTTTTTCTTTTGTGGTAAGATAATAATATGCTCATTTTTTTAAGGGTATCTCCAGTAGACCAACAAAATATCTAAATTTCGTAACGCAAAAAAAAATTAAAACGAAAAATATACTCGTATCACTGCAATTCAATTTATTCATTATAAATATTGTAAAACATAAAATACTAATTTCTAATATCACTACTCAACTAATCCGATGAGTAATTACTGCTACTGCTCTCGTTATTTAGGTTTATTATTAACCTTTCGACTGCTTCCTCGGCAAAAACATCCATTTCCCACATATTTGGCTCAACAACCTGTTCAACGTGTTGGACACACCGATGCCATTTTTCCTTGTCAACCCTTGTTAGTGCTGTCGTTAGTAAGTCTCTTATTTCAGCCATTTTAATTGACTTGTTTTGGCTTGCTACAACTCCCTTCATTTAAGCCCAAACCAATTCTATTGGATTAAGGTCACAGTGATAAGGCGGCAAGCGAAGCACTTTATGTCCCGCATTTTGAGCCATTTCATGCACGACGTATGTTTCATACTTGGCTTTGTAACATTTAACGATTTCAAGCAACTCTGCTTTAACGATATCATCCTCAAAACTTATCGCATTAGACCTCAACCACTTTTTTATTTCATCTTTTCTCGTGGAAGTGGATGGTGCTTTCCGGAATGATAGAAAGCATTGTCCAAAACTAAGACGGAGTTGGGTTCCAGGCGTTAAAAATATCTTTAAACCATTTCTCGTACACATCAGCATTCATGTCCTCGTGGTAGTCTCCGGTTTTTCCCGAAATGAAGCATAAAAGTCCGCCATCGATGAAACCTATAGAACTTCGTTGAGCCAGGTCTCATCAGTAAAAGAAATTTTTTCTTTTCTTTTCTCTAATTTTTTTTACTTCGCGTAAATATCATCGCCTCCAAGAAATAATGTCACTTCTTTCCAACAACAGATTCTTTCGCTGACATTTGACGAATTTAAGTCCGAGATCTTTTTGTAATAATGTATGAAAAGTTGATCTGCTTATTTTTGTTATATTTGCATTTTTTTGTACTTCCAATAAAATCTTGTCTAGCGTTGGAAGGTCATTATCCATAAAAAAAAAACTGATGGACTATCAGCCTAATTTCACATAAGGCAAAATCATCGACCTTGCTCTTGATACCGGATTTATCTTTCTTCTTTGGTAGTGAATTGTGGCATTTGATTGCTTTTTCCCTTAAAAGTCTGTACACAGTTCGTTCCATAACAGAAAAAATATTAGCTGCATTTCCTAGGGCTTCCGATTTACTTTTAAAAAGGCCATAGAATTTTGCAGTTGCATCAATAATTTGTTGTTTCTTTTCTGCACTTAGATCCTTTGAAGACTTTGTAGCCATGTTTCTCCTTATTCATATAAACAATAAAGTAAACCAATTGCTTAGATGCACTATCAGCGATTTAGATAACAACCATTGTTTCCGCCTTATAAACACAATCAGGCGATTAGAATACAAAATTATATAACCACGACGCAATATATTATACCTAAACAGATGGTAAAAAACTGCAAACTGCACTTGTGCAGCTGTACAATATAAATACAATCAAATTAAAACCGAATGGCAACACCCCACGTAATAATTCGTTCTCAAAAGCTCCAAAACCGAAAGTTCTTTGACAAAATCCATAGAAAAACCCTTAATGATATGCTTCATTGTAGAGATGGTAATACTCTTCTGATGTGCTTCAGTCACACACACTGCTTATTTTGGTGGATGATAGGTCATAGGTCATAGGTTAAAAAGGGGTATGCAATTCGCATACAGCACTAGGCACCAGAAGGGCCCATCGCGTTCCCTAGGGAACCACTTGAAAAACTTCGATTGGAGAAAAACCTAAAAACCTAAAAAACTTTTCCTAGACAGAGCCCAATCTTCCTGCAGAACTTAACCAGCTTCCTATGGTCTATGCCGCTCAGCTCCACTAGTTCCTCGAAGAAGTATTCCCCTAGAATCCTCCTGCGATTCCGTGCTATGCCCTCGCATTCACACAATATGTGTGTTATGTCCTCCTCGGCTTGTAGATCACCACAGAACCTGCACGTGTCCATATCCACCAGACCAAGTCGCCTAGCATGCTTTCTTAGAAGACAGTGCCCTGACATAATCCCAATTACTGTTCTAAGCTGTTCCCTGCTCAATTTTAGAATTTCCTGAGATCTTTTCTTATCCAAATGGGGGCAAAGGGCTCTAGACACCCTATGTCCCTCTATGTTCTGCCATCTGAGGTCAGCCATTTTTAAGATCTTTTTATTGATTTTTCCCTTAAAGACACCCAGGGGTGGTTTAATGTTCACACCTCCGCTATTTTCCAGCTCCCTTCCCTTTCTTGCTAGCTCATCGGCTTGCTCGTTTCCCTCTATACCGCTTGGTGGATGATAATAGCAAGCGAGCACAACACGATCATGCTCATTCCCATTCGGCTGTGTGGGAGACTGGTTGTTGTTGGTTTGTATGCGAATTTTAGGAAAATTACAACAACAATTCCTTGGTATGACAGTGGTTTGGTTTTTATTTCAGTGGCAATTCTTAGATTTGAGTGCCGTGAGAGTATCTACAGGAACTACTGGTAGAAAAAAAAGCTCCTCCATAAGGCCTGTACTGACAATTTTTGTTGGATAAAGTATAGTTCCAAACATTTTAAAACGACTCAAAAACGGGTTTAACGATATTGATTTGTGTTGGCGTTTTAAATACTTGGAGTGAAGGTAAGAAAATTGCATACCTACTTGGTTTTTACAAAAAGACTTAAACAACGATAGCTTAGAAACAGCGGCAATATCTTATCAATGGGTAAAGCAATTTATTTACTTCAAATACACATTAAGATGAAAACTATTATGCCGTTCATCATCACAAAGTCAATTGCCGTTATGTATGCTTCAACCGGAAATCATGTCTATGTATCCGCGTATTTTAAGTCAGTTTAAGAAAAAAAAAAATCGATGCCGTCGCGTATACCAAATTAAAAATGTGACAAATATAACGTGCAACAAATTTTAAACAAGAATAGGTAGGATATAAGGATTATTTTGCAGTCATAAGATTTGCATTAGTGCCGAACAGATATCTTTTATAAAAAAATTTACATAGCTAATGTTAAACATTATAAACATGCATTGTTTCACACTCCAAAAAAATGCGACTTTAATTACCCATTTCCAGCCCCTTCTGAAAGGTATAAAATTAAATTTCAAGATGTTTTTTTTACTTACCCATTCACAAATGCAACTAAGACAAATCAAATATGTAGGTATAGCTATCTACGTGTAATCGAATTTGCTACGGTTCTTTTTTCCTAATTTTACGAGTGTAGCAAATAGCTTATGAAAAAATGTGAATGGAAACCAATTCTTGTGCAAGCGAGAAATTTATCTTACGGCCCAGTTGTGCACTTTATTTTTTTAGGGTAAACGTTTGTCAACTAGTCTCACAAGGACATCTTATATAGTATTCATCCAATTTTGAATTCAATCAGTATTAAATCTCCATCAAAACAATTTCAATGTAATGGTGGACACAAAGTTAATGTGTTTGCCAATTCTTAGCAAGCTGACACTAACTCCCACTTGACCAAAACTACTAATGCACATCGTTTTGTTACGAAATCAATAAAGATCCTACCGAAATTACCCGGGCAATCTGAGCTTATAGCAATTCGTATTCACCCACCCTCCATGAACATCCCATAGATATAGCTCAGATCAGAGATAGCTACACGAAAGATACACAGCAGCACATAAATCTCCGTCTGATTTATCTCTCAAGGAGAAAACCAATTCCTTGTGTCGCGTCATACCCCACGAAATGCCAAAGAAAGCATCAACAATACTCTTTGGGTATATGTTACCCAAGCTAACGTGCAATGTCCTAGATTGCCCTGGTTGCGGGGAGACAAAATAGTAAAATTTTCAACTGTCTTCGCCAAGTTAAAACTCCTCCTTGTGTATCGAGCGCTAGGATGGGGGAATGTTACAGAGAAAGTTCGGCAACATCGATTGTCCCACAAGAAAATCCAAATAAAATGGCGAAGAAAAATTCAACACAGCATTAAGCATTACAAATGTCCTGAATACATCTGTGTAAGTACTGACACATATAGTTGGCGATGGCAAAGCGATGGGATTCTTAGCGAGTGCTCCCCAATATCCCATTCTTATGCTCGACAAATGCTCAGTAGGTATTTGTATCTATGCTCGGTTGAAAGATAATTTTTGTAGATACTATTGTGCGCGCGTATTTGTGTGTATTTGTAAGATACACGTTTGTGGAGAAAGCTCGTATATTATCATAAAACGAGGGATGTGAAAAGTCGGATCGTAAATCTTCCAGATAACACTTTATGTGAAGCTGAGCAGCAAGCGTTGCGGCGGCAGTTGGGGGAGGAAAAGCGTTCCAAATCAACATTACAGATAAAATAAGACAAGAGAGCGCACCAAAACCCAAGCTCCGAATTCGAAATATAGAAGGTAGGTACTTATATGCGTTTGTAACAAGTCTTCGAAAATATTCACGAATTCACCCTGGTCCAGCGTTTATGTGCACTTGAATAAATTTCTATTCGCCTCCCCCATCGGTAGTCACCATAATTACCTTGTCATTAAGTTCTTCCCCAGTTGATTGACGCATGCACCATCACGACCGAAAGGCAGCACCACCCCAAAGCAAAATAAGTCCTTCTATGTTTCATAGTCGTCGTCTGCGTACATGGTATACAGGACGATGAAAGCACCCCTCTGACATAAAATCCACCCTCTTCTGGATGTCACATGCGATTGTCCTCTATTAAATCAAAAGACGTAAAAACTGCACAATTGAGATAAGGCGAGATACCCCACGAATCTCGGCGAACGAACGCCGTTCCGTGTGTTTATGCCCGAACTTAGAGCCAGATCCTTGCACTCTGGTAGATTCAGATTCCTATCGTCATGTCACAATCTTGTTCAATTTAATCTGTAACCACTACCAGCACCAACACTATCACGCACAGTCGCCCTAATCGAATCATTTCGTCTTGTCTTTCGAAACGTTTATGCTTGCCACTGGATGTGAATGTGAAATGTAAATGGTGATGGTGATGGTGACGTGCGTCGTCGGCTCAAAACTCATTCCCTGCCTGACAAGTGCGTTGCTCTTTTCATTCAAAGGAAATTAAGGAGTTCTTGCGGAGGTGTGGTGGTGGTAGACTGGCATATAGTATCTTGTTGCAAAGCCACTGATGCCATCGATTTGGCTGAGTTGATTGTGATGATAGTGGTACTGCCTGATATACGAACGTATGTACATATATATTGTTTAGTATGTTGGCTTCTTTTTCGTGTTCACTGGTTTTTGATTTTTGGTGTTTTAATCGCTTTGACCTTAAGCATTAGATTCCGGGGGAGATTTCTTATTTGATTTTGGTCGGACGTAACGATTGTAAGATGTGGGCTATGTCAGATTTGTTGTCAGAAATATATCTTGTAAATGGTTGTACGCACTAAGCCAGTTAGTTAAATTTCCGTGGATACTAATGGGGGAGATAACTTTAATTGGAGTGATTGTATACCAGATTGAACTAAACACCATTAAGTGGCCAGTTGTAATTTTTAACACTTTTAACCCCCATTGAAACAAGCTTTATATTTCATTTAAATACAAGGTAGCAGTAATAAGAAGTAAATGGTAAAATTTGTCATAAGCAGCAGTAAGGCTTAATAGCTTAGTACCTGCCTATACCAAATTTGTTTCCTAATAACGAAGGTTTATATTCTGCCCTATTTTAAATGATAAGATCAACGATACCGACACAAACTGTTGGATAACTACATAATCGCGGGTTGACACGTTTGAGGAGATATTAAACTCACACATCCGTTCGCCAAAATTCATCAATAATTCTCAAGGGCTGCTTTTTGTGGATGCCGAAAAAATACTACACAGGTGGCAACAGTATTGTACAGCGCTTCTGAATGAACAATTTACTTAGATATATTTTCTGACAGATGTTCCTAAAAGTGAAGAAGTGCACGACATTACTGTCGACGAAGTTAGAAAGGCTGTCAAATACTCCAAGAAACGAAAAACTGTTGGGTCGGACGAGATACCCTCTGGTACTGGAAAAGGATGGGAGATATCGGGTCTAAATGGCTCATCATTCGCATCTCCAAACTGATAAGAGTAGATCCAATGCCAAACCAGTGAACGGAAAGCTTTTCAAAAGGCGATACGCGAGACTGTGGTAATTACCGTTCATTCAAGCTGATGCAACTCTCCATGAAGGTCGTTGAGCGGGTATTAGATAGCCGAATAGAAATAATACGGTTTAAAATAAAAATATTTATAAAAATAAAAATCAAATATATTATTGCATTTGTGAATTGAAATTATTTATTTATTTTTATTTCATCTACCAGGTAGAACACATTCAGGGATTTCGCATAAAGTAATAAAGTAAATATAAAATTACAAAAACATAATAATAACATGAGTTAATAAACTAAAAAATTGGCATTAATTACGAAAAATTGAAGTTAGAGCAGTAAGAGCGTCGCATTTAAATAAATCCCTATTTGAGGTTAAATCCAAGTTATTACCGATCGAATTAAACAAACAGATGCATCGAGTTATGGGTTCAGACAAACCATAGTTTGTTCTATGTGCCGGAGGTAAAAACAATTGTCTGTCCCTTAGTACTCTGCTTGGTGCATAGAATGGTAGACTAAAAAGAAGTTCACTACAATTCATTCTGTTAGAGACAATATCTTTCAGGAACACCAAAGACTGCATCTTTCTCCTAACCACGAGAGTATTAAGGCCTAACAATAAGCAGCGACTATTATAAGATGGAAGCTCAAAGTCTCTATTAAATCTCTTCAGAGCAAGGCGAGTGAATCGTTTTTGGACCCGTTCTATTCGAGAAGAGTGGACACCATAAAAAGGATCCCAAATTACACAGCAGTACTCTAATCTGGATCTTATTAAAGAGCAGTAGAGAGTTTTTAGTACGAATGGATCACGAAAGTCTTCACAATTTCTTCTAATGAAAGCCAAAAAGGAAAACGATTTAGAGACAATATAGTCAATATGCAAATTGAAAGATAATTTACTATCGAAAATAACCCCAAGATCCTTAACTTCAGAAACTCTAGTAAAAGCAACACGTCCAGCTTCGTATGAGTGAAGCAAGGGACTATGAGAACGAGAAATCGTGCAAACTTTACATTTCGGCAAACTAAGCTCCAAATCTATCTCGGAACACCATTGTAAAAATAGGTTCATCTCAAGCTGGAATGTTAAACAATCCGAGAAGTTGGAGACTTTACAAAACATTTTGAAATCATCTGCACAAAACAGACAATCGCATCTTGTGAAAAGTTGAGGAATTTCATTTACAAAGAGTAAAAATAGCAACGGCCCTAAATGGCTTCCTTGTGGGACACCAGAAGTTGCGGTTACCACGTTCGAGAAAAACCCATCAACTTCGACGATACATTTCCTATTGAAAAGATAAGAAGAAAGCCAATTCAAGATGTTAGAATAAAACCCAAGCTTGGCTAACTTTCCTATCAATAGTGAGTGATTGATTCTGTCGAAGGCTTTGACGAAATCTGTATGCAACACGTCAACCTGCACACCGCTTTCGATCGAATTAAGACAGAATTTAGAAAATAGGGCTAAATTTGTCGAAGTAGAGCGACCGGAAACAAAACCATGTTGCATAGGGGATAAATGTTCTTTTACATTGAAATACAATTTATCCTTAACGATTTTTTCAAAGAGCTTTGGGATAACTGAAAGCTTGCTTATAGGCCTATAGTTTTCAACTAAATGTTTTTGCCCGCTCTTATGAATAGGCGATATATGAGCAATCTTCCAATCGTTCAGAAAGTCACCGGTAGAAAGAAAAAGGTTGAAAATCAATTTTAACGGCAGAATTAGTGAAGACGAACAATTCTTCAAGAGAACGGGATGAAGCTAGTCAGGACCAGCGCCTTTGTTAGTATCAATACTATTAAGGGCAAGAAGAAGATCGTCGTCAGAGAGCTCCAAGTTGCCAACATCAGTGATGGTACTAATATGACTAAAACAATAATTTACTGCATTATTAGCGGGTAAAAAATTGGAAGCGAAGAATTTAGCAAAAAGTTCACTCGTAGATTCGTATCCGTTCGCTACCTCCCCTTGAAAAATCATTTCTTTTGGGAAACCAGAGGATTTTCTTTTCGAATTATAATGGATCCAAAAACACCTACTATCCGCTCTGATTCGAGATTTCATAGAAGAAATATATCTTCGATAAAGAAAATTATTCAAAAACCCGAATTCCTTTCTTAGGCGAAGGAAATTGTCCCTATCAGCCGAAGAGTCAGATTTTTTCATCTTTTTAAAAAATTTAGTTTTTAAATTCTTTAAATGGCAAAGTCGAGTATTAAACCATGGAAGCTTAGGGGCCAATTTCGTATTACCAATGGGCACATAAATTTCAAACGCTTGCAACAAAATAAGTTTGAATATGCTATACACGTCACAAAGATTTAACCCCAAAAAGCGGTTTTGCCAATCAATCGAACAAAAAATATTATTTAAGCCTTCGTAATTAGCTTTTTTAAAATTAAAGAATTTGACATTATTATCGCATTTAACGTTATAAAATGTATAGGCTTCAAAACGAATTATAATAGCTTTATGATGAATCGAATTACAAAGCAAAGGAAATGATTCTTTATCTAAAGTTATAATAAAATCATTTGCAACAACAAAAACAAGATCAAGAATTCTATCTAAATCATTTCTTACATTATTGATTTGATGAAGAGAAAGAGAGGATAACGAATCAACAACTAGCGACTCAATATCATTTCTAACGTTGTATGCCGTAAGAGTTTTGTCGCTTCCAGTCGTTCTCCACTCAACGTTTCCAATATTAAAGTCGCCAAGTATAACAGGAGACTGATTTGAATTTAATAAATTACAAATATGAGTGATATTTAAGATATGAGCATCATAAGCAATGAAAGAACTATATGGGGGAATGTAACTTAAAACAAAGTAGAAATCAAATTTAAAATCAGCAACAGCAACACAGACGCAGAGTTGTTCGATGTCGTCAGAGCATATAGGAAGAGAAATTTGTTTAGCGGAGAGAGATGCACGTACAGCCAAGAGAACTCCTCCACCTCTAGTAAAACCAGTCGAAAGAGATCGATCACGCCTGAAGACTACATAGTGCGAGTCAAACAATTCTGACGACAAGCAATTTTCATTTAGCCAAGTCTCTGTGATACCGAGATACAACTTTACTCTTCGAGCTTTTTGTTCTGGAAATAAATCTAAGGCCTGGTCATTATTTAACTCGCGTGGAATTCGATTTTCTATCGCTAAGATTGCAAGACTCGATAAGCGTTGCTGGCTCATAGAAGATAGCAAATAATTTTTAATTAGTTTAAGTTTGCTAAAACTTCGCTAACAGCTTGCGGATGTAGTAGGAAGTGTAGAGTAAATTCGGAGGGCAATACAAATATTAGGAAAAGCATCCTGCAAGGGATAGAAACCGTAAGTCTTTTCTCTTTATCACCAAATAAAAGCGGAGCTTGTTCTTTAAAAACGTAGAGTTTCTGGCAGAATTCAACGGCGCTTAAATCTGCTCCATACTTTTGCAGTTCTTCTATTGACATTTTCAAAATATTAGTACCATTAAGAAATTACAAATTCAAATTCAGCATAATAGCACAATCAATTTTTTTTTAATTTCTGATATGATTCGATCAAATACCATCATTATTTCTGTAGAAATTGGTTGAACAGGTTGGAGTGTTTGTAATTCGTCTTCACACATCTCATCGAAATGTCTTTTACGTTTCGGAATTCGTTTGCTTTGCAAAATAGGGTCAACACCACTTTTTTCAGCAACTTCTCCAGCCTATAATAATCCATTGGATGTTGTCTAATTTTTTGCAAAGTTTTGAGATCGATAAGTGCGATGGAAGGGACGAGGATAATATATTCAATCTGAATTTCTATATTCACTCTATTGATTTCGCGGAGAATATTCGCCCAAATAGTTAAATTAGGAATAAATTAAAAATCCTTTATAGCAGTTAAGACATGACCTACCTCGTACTTAGCTTCTGGAGCATGAGAAGTTTGCTTAACTTCTTCTAAGGCTTCCGCTATTTCTGGCAAATTATTTAATAGGGCATTCAGAGCAACAAAAAAGCAATATGCTTTTTGAATCAGTCCAAATAGGTTAATAGTTTCCTGGCATGATGAGGCAGAATGAACACCTACAGGATTTAATGAACTCGGTAAGCTCATTAATTTCTGCAATCCTGGCTTGTACTCCTTTATGGATGACGGCCATATTGGACCCATTATCATAAGATTGGCCACGACATTGTCCAATATCTAAATCATTAACTGCCAATTTTTCTAAAATCTGTTCCGTCCTGTCTTTAAAGCAACTTCTATGAAACCAATAAAACTTTCTTTTATTTCACACACATCGCCAGTTCTTTTTACATTTCGAATTACCTGGCTCAATTGTGCTGTATGGGATACATCTGGAGTGCAGTCGAACATTATCGTGTAGTATTTGGCTTCATTGATGTCATTTAAAATGCCATTTCTAACTGTTTTTGCCATTATGTCAATTATTTCATGCCGTATTGTCTTTGTGATAAATATTATACTTGCCCCTTTTTTAAGTGTTCTAATTGAAACTTAAGAGTTGAATTATGTTTGGCGAGCGATATGGCTATGAAATTTCTGTACTTGCACTATTATTTATTCCGTGGTCAAAGTTAAGTAAATGATGAGTTGTACATTCGTCTGTAAAGTGTGAATTTGGTTGAACTAGATCCGGGGCTGCCAGCTGCTCAGCCGTCTTTAGTAATCGCAAAATGCCCCCTAAGCTGAAAGGAAGGCTCTACACCACTGTTGTGAGCCCGACGCTCACATACGGTTCACATTGTTGGACAGCGTACAAAAAGTATGAGGGCAAATTAACGGCAGCTAAGTTGAAGATGCTTCGCATGAAAGCAGGAGTAACAAAGATTGATCGAATAAAAAATTCCAAGATCCGAGGAAGCCTTCACGTCAAAGAACTTATTTTGAAGAAAATGGAGCGCTCAGTTGCTACTGTCATGTGCAAAGTAGAGATCCTACGAACCCGAAAAAGGCAATATAAATCAAAGTTCATATACAAATGCGAAAGAGAGGCGGCCTAAAAACTCCTGGATCAGACAAATGCAGAAATACCATTATTATGTGAGGTTGACCCAGCGAACCCCACGGGCGTTCCAGTAGGGATGCACTTAAGTGTAAGGGTTGTGATCCCTCTAAGCAAACCATTACATGGTAACTCAATGTATAAGAGTCTAGAGAAATAATGTAATTAAGGTCACTTACTTTACAGATATACTTCACAACGGCTTCTCAAATCTGTATAATATAGATAATTTCACGCGGTTCACCACTGTATTTGATGAGAAAATAAAAAAAGTGTTGTGAGGAATTGTCTGTAGAAAAAGTTGCTAAAGATGAAGTTCAGAAAAGAGTTGAACAAAATGAAAACTTTGGAGCAAGATTTTTACTCAGGGATCACAAAATCATGCAGTTTTTTGAACTCCTCTGTTCTTTTCTGTACAGCAAACGTGCGATCATCATATTGAAAATGCATATAATATCGTAGCCGTAGCTACCCTACAATTGTCAATATGATAACCACAATGATCAATTTAAATATCGAAGTTTTCAAATTGAAAATTTAAAAATGACAACGACAATTGTGAATATGATAACCGCTATTGCCAATTTGAATAAAGTGATTGTCAAACACAACGCGAATATCATATTGAAAACAATTTTTTTCAATATGATGAAAGAATTATCAATTTGCTAACAAAAAATGTCAGATCACGCCATTGACTACCTTTATATTCAAGTTGACTACTGGAGTTGCTGCTTGAAAACTTCCAAACCGGGAGGCCTATCGATACTTTTGAAGTCATACTGTTAAACCCCACTGTCAGAGCAGTAGGGATGCAGGCAAGTGGGAGGGCTATGATCCCTCTAGTCATCATAGCCTCGTCGTTTAAGAATAATTGCCGAGGTGAACAATTTAATAAAAAGGATTCGGTGAAGTTCGAACGATTTTTTAAGTAAGTGAACAGATAGTTGTTAAGTGATAAGTTCCTTTTTCAAAAAGGATAAGCTTGGTCGTAACCCCCAATACTTATGGGCCTTTAATACTTTATTTATTTTTACAAAGACCTTATAAACTAGATTTGTTGTTAAAAAAAAGTAGAAATAAATATGTACTCAAATAATTATCACGATCTAAATTCTGAAATGACATCGTTGCCACTTGAAGTCCACGCCAATTTCTACTGAGAGCGAAATTAAAATGGGAAAGGAAACGGGTTTCCAATATGGGTCATTTATTGTAATTGTGCAAAAGGCCTACCCTAAACAAAATGTCTCCGCAATTCTGTCTTTGACTCGTGTTGCTATTACTATTAACATATACAAACTAAAAAACAAGATACGATTAGATCCTGTGGAATGGAAAGAACAAAAAAGGGTTTTTGTTTGCGACATAAATGTCTTGACATATTATTTATTTTTTTCTTATTTTCTTATTGTTAGGTATAGTGTAGGTCTAACCATCAAATGTTATCCTCTATTGTTAAGTACTATAAAAGACTAAGTCTTACTTGTACATGATGTTCAATAAATGAAATGAAACCCATGTACCGAACGCATACACTCAAAGACCCAAACATCCAAGAGGGAAATTCTGCAACATCCAAGAGGGAAATTGCAAAACACGACAACTGTCACAAGTATTTGCATACAAAGAGGGTCAATGACTTAATAAAATTGGATTGTTGTTTATACACTCAGAAAACATATTGGTAAATTAGCTCAATTTTTCGGTATAATGCAACCATAATTATAGGCGTTTTCGTGACTTCTACTTTTTATACCCTATTCTAAGAGTATATTAATTTTGACGCATAGTTTGTAACATACCTTAATATTGCCTGTAGACCCCTAAAAGTTACTATATTTATGATCAGCATCGATAGTAATGTCGATCTAGCCATGTCCGTCCGTTCGTCCGTCTATCGGCAAAAATTAGGCCTTTAAACTGGACCTAGAGAGCTGAAATTTTAACCATATACTCTCTAGGGCCCCGAAATAATCAAGTTTACGAATTTTTGAAATCCGCCCACAGACACGCCCACAAACTCAAAAAAAAACAAAATTTTGGAAAAAATCGAATTTTGAGCTAGAAAGCTGAAATTTTTTATATATGATCTATGACTCCTAAAACTGCTCGGGATATACAATCAATTCAAAATCCGCCCACTGACACGCCCACAAATAAATAAAACATTTTTTTTGAAAATCCAAAGTTTGAGCTAGGGAGCTGAAATTTATAATATATACTCTCTATGGGCCCTTTATGCTCATGTGTAAATATTTTCAAAATCCGCCCACTAACACGCCCACAATTAATTTTTTTTTTTTTTTGAAAATTCAAAGTTTGAGTTAGGGAGCTGAAATTTATAATATATATCTACTATCTAGGGACCCTTTATTCTCATGTGTTATTTTTTTTTAAATCCGCCTACTGACACTCCCACAATTAAATAAAACAATTTTATTGGAACACCCAAGTTTTTTTTGATAAAATCCTTTAAATTTTATATAACAAAATATGTAGAGCGTTCTTAACAATTCAACCATACTTAGACTTTTGTCACGTCCACTTATGAGGGTTAGGAATAAGAATAGGGTATCCAACAGTTCGCCCAAGCGGACTGTAGCCCGTCCCTATGTTTATTGCTACAAAACCCAAAAAAAAATTGGATTTCTGACAATACTTTATTGGTACTGAAAAGTTGTTATAGGTTTTTTTCCAATGCATATTGTATTCTTTGCAATTAACTATAGGTGGAACGTCAATTTTGCATACGAAAATATCGTTTTTCGCTGTTCCTATAATTCTAAAAAAAAATATTGGCAGATATCCTAATTTTTATAGTGATTTTACAAATAATTATTAAAATATTACAGAAATTATTGTTTAATTACCTATTATTTCCGTAACAATACTTTATAGGCATAGTTCCCGCTCACTTTTTTCTTAGTGTAACGTTCTAGAAAACAGAGGTTTTATTTCTCGAAACTTTTATTTAATATTTATTAACAGTTTCATTCATTCGTTCAAAGTCGAACAGTTTTATTTCAGTTATTTATTCAAAGCGCCATAAACAAGTGTTGTAGCAGCTACCATCAGTGGTGACCTGCTGTGAAATAGTTTTTAATTCAGGGCGAATAAAACAGTACTTGGTGACCGGTTATGTGGACGCTGAAAAATAACTAGGGTGATGGAATGTGAGGTCGGCCGTCTTCAGTAGTCGGCCGGCGCGCCACAAAATGATGCGTAATAGCGTTTGTTAAATACACACAGAAATTGTTTTCCCCAAAAGGCTCACGGTTTTCCTGTCTGTGGGCAAAGCCAGGATGCCATGCAGCTGCTAGTTTCTCCTTGATAATTATTGTTAGTTTGATTCAAGTTCTTGGAAGTGGTAAATTTGTCATTTTGAGTTTAAAAAAAATAGTGCAAGTGATTGTCAGAAACCCTCCATAACTAGTAAAATACTATCGGTAAGTGCATTTTATGATTTTATTTAAGTTGTCTACAGTTTCTTTTCATTGTTTTTTGTCCGAAAGTGGAGAAAAAAAATTATTTAAAATAAATACAGAGGGGGCCGACCGAAGGAGACATTTTTTGCATGGTTCTTCTAGGCTCGGCCACCCCCGGCCGAGGTTTCACTCATCCTACATTCATTTTTGACAAAACTTCCATGTTTTTTTGCTTGGTTTCAGTAGTCGACCCCCTGTTATCGCATTGAAAGAATGGGTGGCCGACTTCGGAAGACAGATATTGTTAAGTCGGCCGCTCATTTTTTACATTAAATTTTTGATTTTTTTTGTATTTAGAGTTACAAAACAGGTTTAAATTTAGAAATGAAGAAATTATTATTATTTAATTAAGCTTTATAAAAAATGGAAAATTCAAAAGAAGGTGCTAAACGCGATTTCCATAAGTACCCGGAAGAAGCGCTTACAGAAGCATTAAAGAAGATTCGGGAGGAAAACTGGTCAATTAGGAAAGCCAGTAGAGAATTCGGAGTACCAAGGACAACAATACAAGACCGTATTCATGGCAGGGCTGCCGAAAAACCGAGGCAAATGGAGCCGGATACTGTGCTGAGTACGGCCGAAGAAATAAGTCTTGTAGATTGGCTAGTGAATTTGGCGAAATGTGGCTTTCGTCAAAAACCTAACGATAATGAATTGCCAGGTAAGGGTTGGTATTACCGCTTTCTCAAGCGCCGTCCCGAACTGTCCCTCAGAACACCAGAGGGTCTATCAAAAAGCCGGGCAATCGTTACCGAGTCAGCAAGGAATTGGTTTGAAGATTTAAGGAATTATCTTCATGAAATAGATGCTCTAGATATTCTGGAAGACCCTTCCAGAATTTTCAATAGGATGAAACATCGTTTTGCCTATCTCCGAAAACTGGTATTGTCTTAGCGCCAAAGGGTTGGAAAAACCTTTACAAAGTAAGCTACGGAAACGAAAAGGAAACAGTGACCGTTCTGTTTGTGGATGGCAAGACTTTACCACCTCTGATCGTGTTTCCATACGTGCGTCCCCCGAAAGCGCTAATAAAAAGCATGCCCCCAACATGGATTTTAGGTAGATCACAAAGTAACTGAATGCGTTCTGAGACCTTTTTTGAGTACGTGGCGAACAGTTTTAATGGGTGGCTAAGAGAAAACAACATCAAAGCCGTTTGCTCACCATGGAGAGCTGCATGCGAAACGTACTGGAGAAGCTGCACCTAAATACGGAAAACATATTAGTCACAGCTCATAGTTTCGATGAAACGAAGAAAGTTCTAGCTTTGGCAAAGGAAGGATTTCTTAAAAACAACGTTGACTATGAAGTTGTGATGAATATAGTAGAAGAGAGGGAGCGTAGTCACCTTAGTAAATCTGAGCCAAATGACACCATGACGGCCTTAGATGGTACGATTGAGCTTCCTACGGATATTGCGGCTTCCTTGCCATCTACATCAACACCATCGGTCCCAACTGAGCAAGATGAAACCATTACCGGCACCTATCTGATAGCCAGTACAGGAGAACTCCAACTTGTTTTTTTTCTATAATAATGTCTGAAAGAGCCATTTCTTTTAATTTTCGAAGGAAATTATTGTGTTTTTCGTTTTTTTATAAGGTCAGGAAATGGCATACCTTGTGCAATTTATTTCAAATGATATTTAATGTAATAAACATTTCTTTTTTTAAATGAGTGTGTATTATTATTGTTTTTATAAATTAAAATATATTGAAAATTAAAAAAAATCTGCTTTCCTAACTTGGTCAAAACATTGAAAATACAGAAGTAAAAATGGGGGCCGACTACTGAGTACTTATGTGGCCGACTACTACAGTTAGGGGGGCCGACTACTGAAGAATGTGGTTTTCATTTACATTTTTGTAAATAGTTTAAATTGGGTAACAATTATACTTAAAAAACCTAGAAATACCTTATTTACACTTTTCAAATATTTACTTAAGCCAAATAGTCTATTCACTTTTTGAATAACGGATTTTTAAGAGAAAGTCAAACCTAAAATTAGAGTTAAGTGGCCGACTACTGATGCCATCACCCTATGTACATCTCCTCGGCTCATACAACTGATGGTTTTCGATCTCGCATGGAAGAGCTCAGGGCGCCGCTCGATCAAACTTAACTACCCCACCAGGCATTACTTATCATTGTACTAGTCCAGGAACGGGCAGAAATGATCGGGCCAGAGCTAAGCAAGGAAAAAGCTTAGGCAAAACATTGGAGTCGCGAGTTGGAACTGTAAGTGCTACGAGCTTATGTTAAGTTGAGTGGATATCACATGTGTTTAAGAAACGAAATGCCGAAACATCGGAAATCACGTTTCTTTAACGTTTAACGTTTGTAAAAAGAGCTTAAAAGATGGTCTACTATGGGGCGGAACAGGGAAGCAACGGAATCGGTTTCAACATTGCAGCAGAGCAACTTAGAGACTTTTTTTTTTTTTTATATAGAGTTTTTAATATTACTCCCAAGCCATAGTAATATTAACGTTACTCTCCTGGTTAAAAACACGAGCCTTGGAGCCAGAACTAGGCTCGGACAAATAATAGGGGTAGGTGGAAAATCGTACATGCGACTATTTCTCACTTAAGATAAGAAAACAAAAACCACCTATCTTCGAAACCTTCATACTACAACAAGGTTATTCCTATCTAGTAGTTTTATTAAAACTGTAAAATACGCGTTTGGCAGGCAGCTTCCCAGTGGAAGCACCTGCTAATACCGCCATAAGCATGCGGTTACATCTTATTGCGCTAATTCAAATGGTTCTATCCTTTGTAATCGGCGCACTAGGTAAGTATCGTCTCGAATTTTTAGCATGGTGCTATTGCAATGACCGTGAAGGCGTGTCTGTTGTTTGCGGGCAAAATGTTTTATTTCAACTTCGACGGTAGCCATACTTAGGTCTCTGTGGATATCAGTGTTTCTGATAAACCATGGTGCATTTACTATTTTTCTTAGCACTTTGTTTTGAAAAGTTTGTAAAATTTTGATATTACTGGATTTGACACAACCACAAAACTGCATACCGTATGTCCAAACCGGTTTTAGTACTTGCTTGTATAAAAGCAGCTTGTTTTGCATGCTGAGTTGGGAAAATCTACCAAGCAGCCAGTGCATTTGTTTACATCGAATGGCGAGCTTTTCACGTTTCTTCTTGACGTGCGGTTTCCATTTTAATTTCGCATTGAGTGTCATTCCCAAATATTTTGCCTCGTTTGCGTACGGAATTCGTACCAAATCAATGAAAATGGGTAAGTTGTCTTCATTTCTATAAGTAAAATTCACGTGCGTTGATTTGGCCTCGTTGAGAGCAATACGCCAAGTCTTTGTCCAATCACAAATTTTGTCAATAGAACGTTGGAGTTTATTAGTTGCTGATTCAACGGTATTACTGACCGCTAATATAGCTGTATCGTCTGCAAACGTGGCTACTGTTGTTGGATTGGATTGCTCCAATAACGCTTCCTTCTGGAACTCCTGCGGCGATTTCTTTAAATTCAGAGTAATCATTTCCGTGGTGTACACGAAAGAGTCTATCTGATAAGTAACAACTAAGGATATCAGATAACTGTTTCGGAAAAGCTTGTCTTAGCTTATGTTTCAAGCCCGTATGCCATACTTTATCGAAGGTCTGAGAGACGTCGAGAAAAGCACTAGAACATATTTTTTTCTCCTCTAGGGTTTTTCAATTACAATGGTTATTTTGTAAACCTGGTCGATTGTAGAATGCTTAGTCCTGAATCCGAATTGGTGATCAGGTATTAATCGACGTTCTTCGATAATCGGATGTAGGCGCTTAAACAAAAGTTATTACAAAAGACATTATCGGTAAGAGCGATATTGGCCTGTATGATTTTTTGTCATTTAGTGGTTTACCGGACTTTGGAAAAATTATAACTTCAGCTACCTTCCATTGTCGTGGAACGTACAATAACCTGAACGATGCATTTATAAGATAGGCAAACTTGATTAAAGCTTTCCTAGGTAACTCTTCAAGAACCTGTCCTGTGATTGAGTCATAGTTCGGGTAGCGATACACTTTTTATTCTATAATTATCAGGTGCCACGGTTAGGACAGGATATTCGAGCAAACGCTTGACCATCAAATGGTTTAAATTTTTCTTCCAGATGTTCGGCAAATATTTCGCATTTTTCCTTGTCACTCTTCGCCCATTCTCCATTGATTTTCCTGATGGGGGGCGCTTGCGTTATTGGTTTTTTAATGCCTTTCATGGCTTTCCAGAGCGAGTAATTTGTACTTTTATCCGCAGTTAGGCTTCCAAGATATGTAGAAATTTCACGATTTTTAAAGTCTCGAATTTCTCTCTTAAGTTTACTACAAAGGTAGTTAAGAATGGTTTTATCCTGTGGAGCGCGAGATTGTTGCCATCTTTTGCGCGATCTCCTTTTCTTCTTTAACAATTGAGTGATTTCCAAGCGATATTTTATTTCGCAATTTGTGGTTATTTTCCGTTTATGGGGAGTATTTTTCCAGGCTGAGCATTGTATGACGTTGTTGCGGAATATTTTCACGCAACAAGTTTCACCTTCTGTCCTCCATTTCCTTCTCCGTACCCTTCTTCTATTGGGTGGCATCTGCGAGGTCATAGGACAGTGGAGGGCAACCAAGGTCCCATCAGCCTTTGGGCCACTTTCCCCGAACCTCGAGGGTACCACCCCCACAGGTACCCAACCCCGTGAGTGGAGAGGATTCCCAAAAATGAGACGTGGAGATGAGCAGCTTAGGCGGACCGCCGACCGGCAGATCGAGAGCCGGGGTAAAGTGCCCACCCTTTTCGCCACACACCAACTCGGCAGAATGGGCCCAACGTTGCCTGCACATACGTAACCGTGCGAGGCAAATAATAATGCGGCAAGGTGGGTGACCTTAGCCTGAGTGCCCTCCAACAATATGGAGAGGCAGCAGATAAGTGTGGGTGGACCGCCCACACATTCACATCTGCACCAGAACCACCACTGACACGTGGGGCGTTAGGTTCGATGAGGGGGAAAAAGACGCTCTTCCTTTCTACTCCGTCGTAGGAGCACCGGAGGAGCAACAGAGGAGTGTAGGCGGACGGCCACGATAAAGACACTCCCGTGGAAGACACCACAACACAAACACCGAAGAGAAACACGAGACACAGATCCTGGTTGACACGATACACTACAACAACATAATCAATAAAAAGGCCAAGACGAAAAACCCTCGTAGAAGACATGGCCATACGAGCAAACACTGAAGAGGAACGCGAGACACACAGAAGATTGGTCAACACAACACAACACAACCGAAACAACGTACAACATAAACCAAAGGAGAATTCCTGTATAACTAAACAGAATGTAAGGAATGACCCGCTATTGGCAAGACCCTTATATCCTATCTGAACAGGATTCCACCAGACAAGAGTAAAATTCGCGGCTTTCTAAAATTTATGATAACTCACTTTGCTTTGTTTTGGGTCCTATGGGGATTTTTGCACTACTCCACGCGCTGGGAGGGTTTAATTACAACGTCGTCCTGAAATTTCTTCTCCTCCTGATAGGGGTCATCGTTTTAGAGATCCAAGTACTCCTTTTCCACCGATTTAAGGGTAATTTTAATAATTTTGACTGCATATTGGTTTGTTTACTTTTACTTTGGCAAAACCTCGACGAGAAATGTCAAACGTAGACTAGCTTTTGATTTGATGAAAAGATTGTTCCAGGTCGGTCAAGCAGCCCAATAACACGACTTTCCAGTGGTGGATCGTGGGTATAAGAGTGAATGGATTAAGTGGATGGAATAATAGCGAGGGGGTAACGTTCAGACTCACGCACACCATGGCGAACACGCTCCGGTGCCGCTGAATGTGGTCTGCCGTTGGCTCGCTGGAACGAATGAAGGTAGTGGGATATGGCGGACAACCACTAACACATAGGCGGACGTCCATTGCACGCCATGAGTGGGATTCCACTACCAATGGGTGTGCGAGTGTGTGAAAGATGAGAGTTGGCCGAACTGGAACAATGAAAGTTCTGGAAGATCACTTCTTGGTCGACCGGCTAATGAGATAGTTTGTTTTTTTGGTTGCGACAGGAGTTTTGTCGAAGTACAAAGAAAAAAAATAGCGAAAGAAGAAATTAAAGCGAAGTTGTTTTTTTGAAGAAAAGTGAAAGAAAAATATTAAAGTAGAGACTTGACAATTAAAGTGGAAGAGGAAGTTACAGCAGAAGGAGGAAAAATAGCAGGACAGAATTATAGAAGACAGGATTAAGGAGTGGGATCCCAACACAAAGTTAAGTAGAGTGTATTTGTCAGTGCATACCTTTTTTTGTGATTCGGTTGTGTTAGGTGCATTATAGTTTAATAGTCTGGTAGGGATCTGCCGCGAATTTATCCCGCGAAACGATCGGGACACGCGACCCATTAATCCATTTTGGTATTCCGGGCGACGCCATAGCGGGTCACGCCGGTCACCTCTATTTGCCCTTCAGGCCATAATAACTTTAACCTTGTTGCCATCGGATTTTCCGCTATCTTTAATTTTTTTTGACTTCCAGTAATAAAGTGACCACGCTCCAACGGAGCTTTATAACGTTGTTTAAAACCTTTGTGTCTTCCTTTTTTTGGAAATTACCTTTTTATTTCAGTGGTTCTGTACCAAGGTTTCACAATTTTCCACAAAATTGTGTGGCGCCCATTTTTTTTTCGCTCTGCGAAAAGTGTTCAACAGCGTAAGCTAACCTTCCAGGTTTTTTTGATTTCGTTCTAAGCGAACCCACCCCAGGCTGAGTTACCGGGAAATTGCATTCTAGGCGATTCTTGTTGCACTTCTTGGTATACGACGATCCGTGGTTTTGACGTTTATTTTCGGTTTTGGAAGTTCGGCATTTTATCTCGGCGGTAGCGACCGCAATTAATTCAGTTAATTTAGGTAATAAAAGTTATTGCGGTAAATTCCTACTATCGGGAAAAAGTGCAACAACGTCAATAAATTGATCGACTTCGTCTTCAAGTTCTTGGGGTGTTCGAAGAGACACTTTGGGATCGATTTTATTTTCACAGTATTTTTTAAAGGATTCCCAGTTTATTTTGATGTTAGGTAGCCTGGGTGTACCTTCTTTTTTTCGTAGACAGCCGTTAATTTTCAAAATGACCGGTGAATGGTCAGAAGTAAGATCGAAGCATTCCTCAACTACAATAGAGTTTCCGGACAACCATTTCGTGATGAAGAAATCGATGAGGTCTATTGTTTTTGCCGTATCCGAGGGCCAGTACGTCGGTTTACCCGAGGAATAAAAGTCTACCCCTATTCTATACCGGCTTAGGGACGTGTTGACCACTTTAAGGTACAATAACAGTTTGATGTCTCTCAGACTGATGATGCAAGCAAGATGGGGTGTGGAGTATTTTTTTTTACGCTGGGCGGTGGTACTTTTCAAAAGACGAATTAGTAACATTGTATGATTTTTACCCAGTAACCCCTTCTCCATTCTTCCCGATTTGCCTGCGGTACGGTCCTCTTGGCATTTCATCGCGTGGCGGGAGGAGAAAGCCTTCCAATTATTGCACCTAGTCGATAGACCAATCAGCAATTTGTCTTTCATATCTTATATGTTATATATATTTTATATTATATATGTATTATTAACCACAACTTGGCTTCAAGAAATAAGAACGTTTTGCAGGTACCTTCCCATTAGAAGTTCCTGCTGTAGGGGTCATAGTAAATTTCTTTCACTTGGAGGACTGTAATATTTATGTGACTGTCTAGTCGACTGTTATGCCTTCTCGCGTAGTTTTTGATTTCGTCTTCGATTGTTTTAATGCCGAGATCTCTGTGGATAGCTATCAGTATTTCTGATATACCAAGGCGCGTTAACAATTGAGTGCGATTCGTTCAACCTTAGTCCATTCATTTACTCTATCCAGAGCTTCTTGCAGATTTTCAATAGTTTCTTCGACCATTTTACCTACTGCCAGGATAGCAGTGTCGTCAGCAAATGTAGCTAGCTTAGTGCCTTCTACGTGTGGTGTATCACGATCGTATAATAAGTATAACACTGGACCAAGGACGCTTCCTTGCGGCACCCCAGAAATTATTTCCTTAAAATTTGAATATGCGTTTCCACATATGACGCGGAATAATCGGTGGAGGGAAATAACTTCACGGGCAATAACTTCACATGGGCAATAGCTTGACCTCGAGTGGGAACTAACTTCACTTTTTTTTCTGAAGTTATTGCCCACAATAGGTGAGCAATATCTTCACTTTTTGTGGGAAATAATTTCTCTTAACATTTTATGATAATTCAAGAACCGTTCCTCGCACCTACTCCAAATCAAACAGTGACCCCAAGCAGGGGGGTTGCAGGGGGCAGAATGCCCCCTACAGGCATTGCCCTGTTTATAGAATCTACTTGCGATTTCGCAACTAATCCCATAAACAGTGCAATGTATATTGGGGGCCATGCTGCCCCCCTGCAACCCCGCTATTTGGGGTCGAATCAGATTGCACCTAGTCGACGACTAATCGGCAATTTGTTTTTGAACTATTTGTTGAGTTCAAGAGATAAATCCGCCCTTTGTCGGATTTCTAAACTTTTTTCTTGTTTGAGATCAATACCTGATTTCTTAGCCCTAGCTAACTCTTATAGATCAAGAGGTTTTACCCGTCTCAATCTCCTGATTGCATTGTCATTATTTAATAGTTCTGTTATTTCTGTGTTTACGTGGTTGAGAAGCCTACTTCTATGCCTTTGAGCAACTTTCTTAACTTCTTCTTCAACCATTTCAACATTTAGATCTTTATGCAGATCGGCATTGCGTATGTACCAAGGTGCATTAACTATGTTCCTTAGTACTTTATTTTGGAAAATCTGAATTGTTTGTAAATTTGTTTAGCATGTGCATGCCCACAACTATAGCCCGTAGGACCATACTGGTTTCAGAACTTGCGTGTATAGCAACAACTTGTTGTAGTTAGACAGGGATGAGTATCTCCCAATAAGCCAATACATTTTACTGTATCGCATGTTCAACTCATCTTTTTTTTTCTTTACGTGAGCTTTCCAACACAGTTTAGCGTCTAGAGTCATGCCTAGATATTTGGCTGTGTTTGAATATTCCACTACATTGTTGTTAATGTAGACTGGAATGCGTGGTACGTTTTTATACGTAAAATTAATATGGACTGACTTAAGGTCATTTAATCTAATCTGCCATTTCTTAGTAAATTCTGAAATATTTTTTATTGTTGTTTGAAGCTTTTTTGTTGCTATTTCGACAGTTGGTCCCACAGCAAGGACAGCTGTGTCATCTGCAAAAGTAGCTATGGTGGTTTCTTCACTTTCAGGCAGATCGCTAGTGATAAGTATGAATAGAACTGGTCCTAGCACACTGCCTTGTGGTACACAAGCTTTAATCTATCTTAATGTTGAGTACTCTTGTTTAATTCTGAAGAATCTATCTGATATATAAGACTCCAGAATGGTCGCATACTGGCTCGGCAGTTGCTTTTGTAATTTGTGTATCAGTCCTTTGTGCCAGACTTTATCGAAAGCTTGTGCTATATCAAGAAATACTGTAGAGCACACATTTTTCTCTTCAAATGCTTTTTCGATTCTATCTATGATTCTATGCACCTGATAAATGGTAGAGTGCTTATTCCTAAATCCAAATTGGTGAATTGGGACTAGCGATTTTTCACCTATTATTTTTTGTAGACGTTTTACCAGCACTTTTTCGAATAACTTGAACAACATTGGTAGAATAGATATTGGGCGATATGAGGTAACTTCGTTAGGTGGTTTGCCTGGTTTAGGTTTCATTATTACCTCCTCGACTTTCCACATGCTTGGCACATATCTTAATTTAAATGCAGTATTTATAATTATATAATCTGCGCTAGTTTTTTTAAACATTTTCGTGAAAATTGCTTCAAAATTTCTCCTGTAATCAAATCAAACCCTGGGGCCTTTTTTATATTTATGCTTTCTTTAATTTCTTTGGCAAATTCGTTAGCTGTTACCGGCCGAATAGGTCTATCTTCTTCGCACCTTTTTTCGAGTCCTTGATAACCTTTATCTTCATAAGGTTTGAATACGTCTTCAAGATGCTCAGCGAAAGTGTTTGCTTTTTCTTGGCTGCTTTTCGCCCAGTTACCTTCTCTGGTTTTTACTGTCGGGATGTGAGCTATTGACCTGTTCATTTTTTTTGTTGCCTTCCAGAGCCAGTAGTCGGTACTAGCATCATTTGTAAGACTTGTGAGGTAAGTTTTCAAAGACTCATTATTGAATTCTTTTGCAGATTTTCCAAGCTTATAATTTAAGTTGTTCAGTGTGATCTTGTCGCTTGGCGTCCTTGTCTGTTGCTAGCGTTTTCTAGCTTTCCTCTTTTCTGTAATAATTTCACATATTTCGGGAGGATAAGAATTGTTTGATCATTTTTGTTGTTTTGGTAGTGGCAGCCCACGCAGCTGTTTGTATTCTGAGCGTCAATATTTGGACTACTTCTTCTAGTTGATCTTCTGTTTGAATAGCTGGTGATAGTTGGATACTTTCTTCCGACTTCTATACAAAAACATCATAAATAACTCCATTTCACATTTGCTTTTCAGTTATACTTATAATAGACAAATTCTCCAATTATAGATTGGAAATATTTACAGTTGAGTAATTGCTCCCCGTCAGTGGGCAATAACTTCACAAAAAAGTGAAGTTATTTCCCACTCGAGGTGAAGTTATTGCCCGTGAAGTTATTTCCCGGCACCGAATAATCTATCCGTTAGGTAATTTTTCAAAATATCATATAGATGCTCTGGCAGAACTTGACATAATTTAAATTTTAAGCCTTCAAACCTTGTCAAAGGCTTGAAAGATGTCAACGAATACGCTTCAACAAATCCATTTATCTTCAAGAGATTTTTCGATTGCATGTGTTATTCTATGCACTTGTTCAACTGTAGAATGCTTACTTGAAACCTATTTGATGATCCGGAAAGAGATGCCTATTACCGGCTGTAATCGCCTAATCAATATTCTCTCAAACACTTGTTATATAATTGGAAGAAGCGAAATAAGGTTACGTTAGGTTAGAAGGGAAGTGCACAGCACGGGGGCCCATTGGTCCATTGTGATCCCTTGTTCTTTATCGTGGTAAAAAACTTCAATTACAATAAAAACACTTACCATACTCCGTTTAAATTCTTCTGGCTGGTTGGCCTATTGGAACCAACCTGTGTTCTTGACAAACCTGATTGTGTCCGTCAGGGGTACCTGCGCTACGTCCTCTAAGTCTTCGAAAAATTTGTTGCCCAGATAGCGAAGTCTAGATGTCTGGAGGATTGGACACTCGCAGAGCAGGTGTTTGATGGTCTCGGTTTCTTCTATATCCTGACAGCTCCTGCAGTAGTCTGGTGAGCTAATGCCCAGCCTGTTTGCCATTACACCTATATGGTGCAGTGGCCTGTCAGTACGCCGGTTAGGATACGTATTTCTTGTTTGTACATTCCCAGAATGTGTTTTGATCTTTTCTCGTCGATTCTTGGCCATAGACTGCGACATATAACACAGTTGTGCCTTTGGGACCAGGTAGTGTTAATTTGTTCCCTCAGTTTTTGGTCAATGTTTTTTTTTCCTGCACTAATTGGGATGTCTATTGACGTAATGGCGTCCATTGCGTCAAGTTCTGACCCTGTTCTTGCTAGCTCGTCTGAATTTTCATTCCCCACGATGTCGCTATGACCGGTGACCCAGCAGAGGGTGATCCTGTGTCGTTCGCCTATTTCGTTAAGGGATTTTTGGCAGTTCCTGAGTGTTTTTGACTTTATTGTTTCGCTGTCTAGTGCTTTGATCGCCGCCGATCTACGAAGATTGTAATATTGGAAGGATCCAGATTCCTCGCGGAGATTGTTTTTGCTGCCTTGTCTATGGCGACTATTTCGGCTTGAAAAATGCTGCATTCATTGGGGAGTCTGTACGAGTCCTTTATGTCTAGGGGCTCGCATAAAACTCCTGCTCCTGTACCTACATCCATTTTTGACCCGTCCGTATAGATATGGATTTCTTGTGCGCTGGTGTGCGTGTGCCAGTTCTCTCTTTGGGGTATTTATGTAGAGTAGTTTTTCTCGAAGTTTCGATTGGGAATTATGTAGTCCGTTTTCCTGGATAGATCGATACCCAAGTAATTGTGAATTATGGAGCCGTGCCCATAGGAGCTGTGTCTCCACATGTTTGCCTCCTTGAGGCGGAGGGCTCCATTGGCTGCCATGCTGTGAATGTATTCACCAAGGGGGGTAGGTTTAAGATGACTTCCAGCCCGGCTTAGGGTGTTGATCTCATTGCTTCTGTTGTGCCGATACATGCTAATCCTGTGGAGTGCCCTGGTCACTGTTTTCCTTATGCTACTCTCTCCGATCTCTGAGTTAATTACTCTGCTGTTAAGCATTAATTTCGTAAACCCAGTTCGTTATTTCTATTTTCGCTCCTAAGTCTACGAGCGCTGTTTTTATGGCCGCTGTTTTGGCATTGTTGAAAGCTCCGTCAATGTCCAAAAATGCTGCCATGGTGAATTCTTTATGGTGAAATCCTTTTTCTATAATTGACACAACTTCGTGCAGGGCTGTTATAACGGACTGGCCTTTGAGGTAGGCATGTTGAGTACTGCATAGGTTGTTTTTGTTTAAAAGGTCTTTTGTATATAGGTCGATTATTCTTTCTAGTGTCTTTAAGAGAAAAGAGGAGAGAGTTATCGGCCTATAATCTTTTGCTGTGTAGTGTATATCACCCCTATTGCGAGTGCCAATCGACAATTGATAACTGACTATTTTCAATGTGTGCTATTGTGAAAGAACGATTCTAAAGGATTTTGTCGATCGCAGTCAATTGCAAAAATGCGATTGACAAGAATATCAATGAAAATGATTCGTTCACAATAGCACACATTGAAAATAGTCAGTTATCAATTGTCGATTGACACTCGCAAGGGGTGTATGTCTCCCTGCTTTGGGAATGAATATCACTTTTACTTCTTTCCAGCTTTGCGGTATGTAGCAGAGTCTTATACAGCTTTTGAATATAGCTTTTAGCCATGGCAGTATTACATTAAGAGCCTGTTGTATCATTGCTGGTATGACATTATCTGGTCCCGCCGATTTGTACTGCTGGAAAGATTTAACTGCCCAAGCAATTTTGTGCTCTCTTATAATACAAGGTGTCGCAAAAGTCATCATCCTATCGGAAGAAGCTATAATTTTTGCAAATGGCGGCAAATGTAAATTCTACTTTGACATTTGTGAAGTTAACTGATACAGAAAAAACTTAAGACACCAATTAACATAATCCAAAAGCAGAACCAAAGTTTTTCATTCATAAAAAAAATTACAGCGAAAGAACATCGGGTGACAACTTTTGCGCCACCTGACAACTTTTGCGCCACCTTGTACTTTCAATTGCCATGTCCGGTTGTGTGTCTTGCGGAACGGGGGTGTAGTTGACCTCACATCCAGTGTTCTCACTAGACGCCGGAAAGTGAGTATCCATTAAAATTTGTAGAGTTTCTTGGCTAGACTCTGTCCAAAAGTCATCAGTTTAATATACCCTGGGACCGTGGGGTTTTTGGATAGTACTATACGTAGTCTGGCTGCCTCGTTTGTACTCTCTATGGATTCGCAGAAGGTGCTCCAGGATTCGAGTTTTGCTCTCCTTATTACTATAGTATATAGATTAAGTTCGGACCTATACTTAGTCCAGTCTTCATCTGTCTTACTCTCTCTTGCTTTGTTAAAAAGTTGTCTTACCAATGTTCGCCGTTTTTGAAGCTCGCTGGTCCACCAAGTTGCCTTTTTGGGTTTGCGATTGCGAGAGATGGGACAGTGTTTAACAAAGGCTTTGTGCATAGTTTTGGTAATATACTCGACTGCGTTGTCGATTGAGTGAATGTCGACAAACTTTTCATCTTTTGGATGCTGTGTGTACTCACTGATCGTTTTCGCATAGTCTGCCCAATTCGTTTTCCTAGGATTCCTAAAGATTCGTTGTGCCATATATTGTAGATTGACTGTAAAGAGTATTCTATTATGGTCTGAGAAAGAGTTCTGTCGACAAACTCTCCAGTCTTCTACCCTGATATGATCATTGTTGCTTTTGAGAGTTATGTCTTAAATGTCTGCCCTGTTTCTGTTTTGGAAAGTGGGCTGGTTTCCCATGTTACACAAAACTAGATTTGTGGAAATTTTTACGGCCACTGTGTCTCCATTGCTGTACCTGTGAAAAAAAATATGTTACCGACATTTTTTTTTGACTAGAATACAGCTTCGTTCGTACTTTACCTTCTTCTTTAGTGTGGAACAGATGGTAATATGGCGATTTCAGTCCTTGGATTTTATTTTTAAAAATCCAGGGTTCTTGAATTAATGCCACGTCCAGGCTTACCTCAGACATGAACAGCAGTAGGTCGTGTGTTGCTGCTTTACAGTGATGCAAATTAATTGACACCACTAGCAGCTTTTGCTACCTTTAGCTCTTCATCTTCATCCAGCCGTGTCCTTACGGCACCTAGCCCGAACTTCAGTCTGTTGCCTGGGGTCTGTCTTATGCTGGCTGCAGAAGATTAGTTTATTGCAAAGCAGAGCTCCTTGCAGTCACCACTTGTTCTGGAGTATACCTTGACCCAATCCTTGATCGGAATATTCTTGTTCTGCCCAGCGAGGAGGACCAGGATGTTCTTGTCCTCTTCTTTGTTGAAGGGGGGTGGTATCCAGACTTTGACTTTTTGTCTAAGTGGCAGTGCGGATCTGGGTATGACCTTCAGTTTGGCTCCCTCCCACAGTTCAAAAGTCCATTATGGATTATGGACTTATGGCCCTGCGCCACTGGATTTTGGTATTATGCTTGAATAATGTCCCTTCACAAATTAGGATAATTTTTCAAAAAAAAATATTTTTTTCCTCTGAACGCACTCACTCTTCCTTAATGGATCGGATCTCTTTGAGGCTAACAATGACATTTATTAACTGTTCATACTATTTAAGTCATTTTCTCTTAACAAATGTTCTTTAAAGGTTTCTCATATTTAAAAACTCAGTCTAATTTTTTTTTTCATCTGAATGTTTTTGCAATGATGTTGGAACGATTTCACAGTTTTCAATTGGTACGCAAATTAAATAAAAAAGTTCCAGTGGAGAGATTTTTAGTTCTTAACCCAGCACTACCTAAGTACAAGGATCTCATGCCATATGCCACGTGCCACTGGTGACCACTTCGCAAACTTTCGTTCGTTTCGACGTTAACGACGATTTTACGAAGTTGCCTGATTACCCGAATTACGTATAGGTACATATTTCAAAAATATACTATACATACTTAGTCATCGCGGGTGCCAGAACGCTTGGTCTGGACAACTGGAAGCAGAGTGAGTATGGAATCCCGCAGTGTCTCAGGCAGACTCTCCACGGGTCGGGAGCCCATTTAGCAAGTGAGTAAGTAAGCCAGTAAGTAAATAAGTAACCAAGTAAGTAAGCAAGTAAAAAAGGAAGCGCAAGTAAATAAGTAAGTAAGTAAGTAAGTAGGTAAGTAAGGAAAGTAAGTAAGAAAGTAAGTAAGTAAATAAGTAAGTAATTAAGTAAGTAAAACATTAAAATAATAAAAAAAGTAAAAAAGTGAGAAGTTATAGAATCAGTATAGACGTTTCGACTTAATTTGATTATTTGATTAACGATCGGAAGAACGATCTAGTCAATTATTAATCTTATGAACGGGTTGGATGACTATGCCAACCGGATTGCTTGCGAACTTCATGAAAATTTCAGAAAGATTGATAAGACCTTGCGATGACAGCTGACGAATTTTGAATCCTATACGATAGGTAGTTTGATTTATAGGTTATATTTATTTTTTGTAGCAAAATTGTCACAATGGTTGATTAATACTATTTGTACATAGATATGGTATGAATCTACCTTGCTAATGAAATATTACAAATTGAATGCAAGCACTAAAACAGATTGACAGATTGCGAAGGAAAAAGCTACTTAAAAAACCTTCATTTAAATTATCACAGATATTAAAGTTTATAATTATACAGGAAATTATTAGGTAATTTCGTAAGAAATTTAATAAATTAACATGAAAGGTAAATAAACGTAATAAAGGGTGATTTTTTAAGAGCTTGAGAACTTTTTTTAAAAAAAAAACGCATAAAATTTGCAAAATCTCATCGATTCTTTATTTGAAACGTTAGATTGGTCCATGACATTTACTTTTTGAAGATAATTTCATTTAAATGTTGACCGCGGCTGCGTCTTAGGTGGTCCATTCGGAAAGTCCAATTTTGGGTAACTTTTTCGAGCATTTCGGCCGGAATAGCCCGAATTTCTTCGGAAATGTTGTCTTCCAAAGCTGGAATAGTTGCTGGCTTATTTGTGTAGACTTTAGACTTGACGTAGCCCCACAAAAAATAGTCTAAAGGCGTCAAATCGCATGATCTCGGTGGCCAACTTACCGGTCCATTCCTTGAGATGAATTGTTCTCCGAAGTTTTCCCTCAAAATGGCCATAGAA
The DNA here is from genome assembly GCA_949715645.1 of Portevinia maculata. Taxonomy (NCBI): domain Eukaryota; kingdom Metazoa; phylum Arthropoda; class Insecta; order Diptera; family Syrphidae; genus Portevinia; species Portevinia maculata. Next base: position 252,679,798 of record OX454525.1, on the reverse strand, counting down.
TCGCGAGCTGTGTGGCATGTAGCGCCATCTTGTTGAAACCACATGTCAACCAAGTTCAGTTCTTCCATTTTTGGCAACAAAAAGTTTGTTAGCATTGAACGATAGCGATCGCCATTCACCGTAACGTTGCGTCCAACAGCATCTTTGAAAAAATACGGTCCAATGATTCCACCAGCGTACAAACCACACCAAACAGTGCATTTTTTGGGATGCATGGGCAGTTCTTGAACGGCTTCTGGTTGCTCTTCACTCCAAATGCCGCAATTGTGCTTATTTACGTAGCCATTCAACCAGAAATGAGCCTCATCGCTGAACAAAATTTGTCGATAAAAAAGCGGATTTTCTGCCAACTTTTCTAGGGCCCATTCACTGAAAATTCAAGCGTTGCTCGTTAGTAAGTCTATTCATGATGAAATGTCAAAGCATACTGAGCATCTTTCTCTTTGACACCATGTCTGAAATCCCGCGTGATCTGTCAAATACTAATGCATGAAAATCCTAACCTTAAAAAAATCACCCTTTATAAATATAATAAATAAATAAATAAATAAATACAATGAATAGGTACGTAAATAAGTATAATATAATAAATAAATAAATACAATAAATAAACAAATATAATAAATAAACAAATATAATAGATAAACAAATATAATAAATAAGAAAATATAATAAATAAACAAATATAATATGTTAATTGATAGAATAAAAAAATAAATTAAAATAAGATAAATAAACAAAGTACATTATAATATACAACAGCAAGTAGTAGGTATATATAATAAGCAAATAAATAATTACAAAAAATCATACAATAAATAAATAAATACAAAATCAAAACAAAATCATACAAATACTGAATAAATGAAATATGTATATAAATATATAACATGATTAATAAAACTGTACAACATGATGTAGGTTCGTACAGTAATTATAACAACTCATTAGTCTCGTACTAAGTTCTGAATGAGAGCGTTATCTGTAATTTCACATGACAGGAAAAATTAAGTCTTTAGCTTCGCTATCCGATTATTAACAAATTCAATTTGAGCTATGTCATGGAGAAGGTTTGTGGAAAAGTGCCATGGTAGGTTCAAGATCATTTTCAAGATTTTGTTCTGTGCGACTTGAAGTTTTTTTATATGGCAGCTTGCACAATTATCCCATGCTGGCGCTGCATACAACAATATTGCTTGGAAGACAACTTTAAATATTATAAGCTTGTTATCGTTGCTTAGCTTAGGTTTTCGATTAATAAACGGATATAGGATTTTAATCGTTTTGTTAACTTTGGCAATAGTATGTGAGATGTGAGGTCCAAACGTAACCCTTTTATCTAAAATGACCCCGAGGTATCTTACTGAGTCCTTCCACTCTACAGGACGTCCATCTATAATAAGATTGCCGCTTGGCACGAAACGAGCTTGTCTTTTCCTCGTGAAAAAGATAGCCTGTGTCTTCTGGGCATTAACTTTTATTTTCCACTTAGAAAAATAATTGTATAATGTGTCGAGAGCAGATTGCAAATTGGTTAGAATTGTGAAACCAAAAGTATCCGTTGTGTAGACACATGTATCATCAGCGAATATCGCAGATTGACAGTTTGCTAAAGTTGGAAAGTCAGATGTGTAGACGTTATAGAGTATTGGGCCTAGTACAGATCCTTGGGGCACACCTGCAGGAATGTAGTAGCAGTCGGAAAACGATTTGTTCAAGTAGACCTGAAGACTTCTATCCGAAAGAAAAGATTGGATAATCTTGATAAGATGTAATGGGAAATTTAGTTGGATTAGCTTATAAAGCAATCCCTTGGGCCATACTGAGTCGAATGCTTTTTCTATATCTAACAACACCATTCCCGTAGCTTGACCAATACTTATGTTTTGTTTTATATGTTGCTTTATTCGAAGTATTTGGTGCGTAGGTAGTTTGAAAATTTCGGAAAATGCTAACTGCCAATAACCGCTGACACGTCATTTATGATTTATATTGTAACTGTTTATTTTATAGAACAGATATATGTAATAAGAAAGTGTCTTTCATTAATGACTTAACAACTTCTTTTTTAAATATAATGCAAACTACTCGAGATATCTGAAAAAAAATGTTGTTAAGTTGAATTATTATTAAAACAATTATGAATGGAATTCGACTTCGTCCATATGTCCATCACGGGAATATATGCAGCGGTCGATACCTTGACAATTTTCGATGACTCGGCCGCACATTTCGACCGATAGGTACGTCCGCTATTTCTCGTTCAATATTGGCTCTGAGCTCCTCCAACGCCGCCGGCTTGTTGTTGGCATAGACCAATTATTTAATGTAGCCCCATACAAAAAGGTCGAGAGGCATTAAATCACACACGCGGCCAATAGACGGCTCCGTTTCTCGGGATAACACGTTCACCGAACTGAGATTTCAATAACTTGATTAATGCACCCGCTGTGTGACTTGTGGCACCGTCTTGTTGGAACCACATATCACTGATGTCCCATTCGTGTAATTGCTCAAAGAAACAACGTCCCAACATGTCTCTGTAGCGAATACCATTTTAAGTAGCCATAATGCAAATGTTGATTTTACTTATTGTTTTGACATTGACAGTTCGATAATTGATTTTAGTGTGCGTTCACACTGAAAGACCCTTTACAAATAAATGAAAACCAAGTTGTCAGTAGCAAGCCTATATTCTACTAATACCACACCTGCTAAAGATAACAAGGAGCAGTATTGCCTTGGGCCACATACCAATGCAATGGAGACGAGCAAGGGTTGTGTTTATACCAAAAGCGGGGAAAAAAGACCCCATACAGCCAAAATCGTACAGACCCATCAGCCTTACGTCTTTCTTGTGAAGATGACAGAAAAGGCTGTAGACAATCATTTAAGGGAAGATGTTCTAAACAGCTGACGGAGATAATTCGAAGTGCCCTGGAGGCAAAAGAAATAGTACTGTGCGCTTTCCTAGACATAGAGGGAGCATTTGACAACACCTCACATGATGCGATCAAACGATCCCTGGATAGGAAAGGAGTTAACAGTACAGTATCCAACTGGATGTGTGAGCTGCTTAGCACTAGATCAGCAGAGACTCAAACACCATCTGGAACCATCAGAGTAAACACAACGAGAGGATGTCCACAAGGAGGGGTACTATCACCCTTAATGTGGAGCCTAGTTGTTGACGAACTGTTGGAAAAATTAACCAACCATGGCATCAACTGTCAGGCGTACGCCGATGACATTGTATTGATTGCCAGGGGCAAGTTCGAAGAAACCCTTGGAGACATCATACAAAAGGGGCTTAAAGTAACCAAGGAATGGTGCCATAATGTCGGACTTAACATCAATCCGGCGAAAACAACGATAGTACCATTCACAAGGAAAAGACAACTTCAAAGACTTAAGGATATAAACCTATCAGGCACGACACTGATACCAGTCAAAGAAGTAAAATATCTAGGACTCCATCTACGAGGGCGGGTCAATAAGTCCGTGACTTTTTGAATTTCTGACCTCTTTACTGAAACGGCAACACTGCTCCTGTCAAAAGGCATCTGTCAGTCGACTCCTGTCAAAATTTAAACTTGCTGCGTCAGTTAGTTTGTGTTTGACAGCTATTTTTATCAGACTACTCACTAATTTGAGGAGAAAATGGAAAAAAGTGAATTTCGTGTGCTTATTAAGCATTATTTCTTGCGAAAAAAACCATTACCGAGACCAAGGCTAAGCTTGAAAAATACTATGGGGACTCTGCACCATCGATTTCAATGGTAAAAAAGTGGTTTACTGAATTTCGTTGTGGCTGTACAAGCAGTGAAGATGCCGAACGTCCTGGACGCCCAGTTGAGGTCTCTACACCCGAAACAATCGAAAAAATTCACGATATGGTGTTGGCCGACCGAAGATTGAAAGTGCGAGATTGTGGAAGCCGTAGGGATCTCGCATGGCTCAGTGGTTTCAATTTTGAATGATCACTTGGGCATGAGAAAGCTTTCCGCAAGATGGGTGCCGCGTTTGCTCACAGTCGACCACAAACGCAATCGGGTAACAACTTCACAGGAAGGTTTGGCGTTGTTTAATCGCAATATGGAGGAGTTTTTGCGCCGTTTTGTAACCGTGGACGAAACATGGATCCATCGCAACACACCAGAGACCAAACAACAGTCAAAACAGTGGGTTTCTAAGGGTGAATCGGCGCCAAAGAAGGCCAAGGTGGGTTTGTCAGCCAATAAAGTTATGGCGACTGTTTTTTGGGATGCACGCGGGATAATCCACATTGACTACCTTCAAAAGGGAAGAACAATCAATGGGGAATATTATGCCAACTTATTGGACCGATTCAATGACGATTTGAAAAAAACCGACCTCATTTGGCCAAGAAAAAAGTTCTTTTCCACCAAGACAATGCAAGGGTGCACACATGTGCAGTTGCCATGGCAAAAATCCATGAATTGGGCTATGAATTGCTCCCTCATCCACCCTATTCTCCAGATTTGGCTCCGAGCGACTACTTCTTGTTCCCAAACCTGAAGAAATGGCTTGGTGGAAAAAGATTTGACTCCAATGATGAAGTCATCTCGCAAATAAAGGCCTATTTTGAGGACCTCGAAAAATAATTTTTTTTGGAAGGGATAAAAAATTGGAGAAGCGTTGGACAAAGTTTATAGAGCTCAAGGGAGACTACGTTGAAAAATAAAATTATTTTTTTTTATCAAAAAATCTGTGTTTTATTCCAAAAGTCACGGACTTATTGACCCGCCCTCGTAGATAGTAAACTCCTCTGGCGAAAACATACAGAGCAGATATCCAAGAAGGCCACCCGCGCTCTCATGATATGTAGGAGCCTAGCGGGGAAGGCATGGGGATGCAGCCCAAGCATCCTGCGATGGATGTACACTGCAATCGTGAGACCAATGATCACATGGTAGCATGGGCGAAACGAACCAGTCTAGTCACAACGAGGGAGACACTCAGCAAAGTGCCTGTGCATTACCGAAGCAATGCGTAGCTGCCCACCCGCAGCCATGGAGGTGTTATTGGAATTAACCCCTCTACACATCATGGTGATGAACGCGGCAGACAAAATAATCCTAAGGATGACAAAGGAGGGAATTGGAAGAGGGAAATGCATCGGTTCGAAAGAACACGGTGACTTACTCAAAAAACTCCCACTTCTTGGCATACCTAGGGACTACAGCATCAGGAAATTCAACTTCGAGAAGAATTTCCAGATAAAGCTCAGCAATAAGGAGAACTGGAGCAATGAATCCATAACTTATGGACTGAGCAACCACACAACAAAGTGGTATACGGACGGCTCGAGGACCGAGGAGGGAACTGGTGCAGGAGTGTTTGGGCCAGGAACTAAGCACCACGAATCCATGGGCAAATGTACCAGCATCTTCCAGGCAGAAATATGTGCCATAGACAGGTGCGTTCGAATCAAGCTCGAGAAAAACTACAGGAATTGCAACATAGCAATAATGTCTGACAGCCAAGCAGCCATAAAGGCTCTTGACGCCTACGTTATCAAGTCAAAACTCGTGTGGGAATGCCTACACGGACTGAATAGACTAGGCAAGAATAACAGAATTTCAATCTGCTGGGTACCTGGCCATCTTGGCATTACAGGCAATGAGGCAGCGGACTCTCTGGCAAGAAAAGGGGCAGAGGAACCCTTCATAGGACCTGAACCATTCTGCGGGATAGGAGAACACACTATACGCGAAGAGTTCAGGAGACTGGAGGAAGAAACAAGGGCAAAAGCCTTTCTCAACCTCCAAGGTCTGAGGCAAGCAAAGAAACTCTTAGGAAATTACAACCAAAAGAGATTCAAAGCTTGTATCGGCCTTAACAAAAACAACCTAAGAATCCTAACAGGCCTCCTCACGGGGCACTGCAGACTCAAGGAGCATGATCATATCGGAGGACGGGCTCTGCAGATTCTGCAGTGAAACCGCCGAAACTCCAGACCATATACTGGAATCCTGTGGGGCACTGACCCACAAAAGGATGAAACATTTGGGCAGGCACCAAATAACAGACAAGGACATACAAACCATGGACCCACAGCTCATTCTCAGATTCATCAAAGAAACTGGACTGGACGATGTGCTCTAAGGAGTGTGACCTGACGAGGATAAATCAGAGCAATACCTCGACACGCTTCACAAAGAAGTATATAGAGAGGACTCTGAACGAGGGCATGTACCTCTCCGAGGCACAAGCAAGGGGACACAATAGACCAATAGGTCGCAGTGTAATATACCCTAACCAAATATCAATCAATCAAGCCTATATTCAATGAAGTTATTGCTTTTTCAGCGCATAATATTTAAACTGAACACGTTTTTCACTTTTCCATGAGTGAGATTTGCCATTAAGAGCTCAGACTCACCCTACTTCGAAAATCTAAGCTTAATTTTCGGAGATAATGGAAAGCATTCGAAAGTTTTTGTTTGTTCTTATCACTTAATTTGCTCGCTGCCGAGAGTTTATAAATACATATTTATTTTCCAGCCGAACCTTCATTTCAAATCAAAAACAAACGCACCGAATAACAGATCTAATCACAAACTCTTGAGTCATGAACTTAAACGTGTGTTTCTTTCTTATTTTCGCACTGCTTGCTGCTGTAAGTACTGCTTTCCAGACGAGTATGCAGCGCCAAACAAAAAATCGCGGGTTTCCAAGATTTCCTAGACCAGTTTCTAACACTGCACCTATTAATCCCAATCAAAGGAGGCGTATCTGAAATGTAAGGATATAAGAAGTACTCCTGTGTTTTTGATTCGTTATGATTTTATATAAAATAAAATATTGTACAAAAATTAATGTCTTTTAGTAGGTAAACATCCATCTTGTTTGAAACCAAATGCTAGTTTCTTAGTATGGTTCGCAGTTACATCTTACATCCGAGCCCATCAATAGTGCTGCGCAAAAATACCAACGACTTGTGCCGAAAAATATAATTAAAGAATGCCTTATCGCTGTGGCTATCATGCTTTGGCTCGTTACGTGATTTCAATGTTTATTTCGATGTTAAGGACAACATTTTAAGATAATCAAGTTTATTGTTTTTTTTTCAAAATCTATTCTGTAAAACATAATTCCAATGCAATAACAAATTTAACATTGTAGTGTTTTTTCTTATATGTACACAAATATCTATGTCTATGGCAACAATGTCTTAAATGTATCTTTCCACAAAAAGTTAGTCGATTAGCACGCCATAAATGATATACGAAAGTCGTACGATGAACTAATATATAAAATATATTAAAAAACGAATAAACTGCGTTCTTAAAACTTTAGAAACATAAGAAACAACCTGCGAACGAATCATACCGTGACTTCATGAGCAAGAAAATACCAACACACAACAAAGATAGTTATTAATATTTACGTAATAAAGTTTCGAAATCGAGAACATTTGAAAAAATAGCTATTCAAAAATAGTTTATAAGGCAAATAATACAATAACATAGTATTCTAGGTAATTCAAATTACAAGTTATTAGCTATTAAATGACTAATATTGATAATATTGAAATAAATTTCTTCGATCTGAGCAATGTTTATCCAAAATGTTCCACAGTGTCATCGCTTTCTCCACAGGCTTCGCAGTTAGTGGTGTCGCCTAGGACTAGCACCCTAAGGTGTTTGGCAAAAGCGTAATGGCCGGTAAGAACGCCAGTAGCCTGTCTGCAGTCTTTTCTGTTGAGAGACAATAAGAATGCCGCAGATTTTTTACAGACGTCGGGGAGGACTTGTTTAGTCTGTCTGCACCCTGGAGAGTCATGCCATCTGCTATTGTGTACATATGAAACCCGAACGTCAATTGAAGTCTGTTTGGAAGACTGACGCATGTTCGCTTAACGAGAAGAAAAGTCTAATGTTGTCGCTCTCCATGAAAATACTAGCACCAGATCCTTGATCGGTTTTGGAGCCATCCGTGAAAATTTTACTGCATTTCTTTCCAGGTTCAGAGTCTGGCCAGAGCCAGTCCTGAACACGAGGAAAGTAGACTTCGCAGTTAAGCTTCAGCCGAAGTTCCAATGTCATTGCATCAGGCATATACATAAGACAGGAGTCGAAAGACAACCGTCGCGCAAGTTCATAAAAACTCCAGTGCGAGTTATACCGAAAGCCACCTATTCTTAAACGTGAGATGAGATAGCTTTGATTGGGCGGGAGGTCAGAGCCAAGCCTTTGGAGTTTGGCGAAAGCAGCAGTAACGTATTTACGTGAAAGCTTATTCCACCAAACAACCGATGCGTATGCTAGAAATGGTCTTATCATAGCCGTATAAATCCATAGGACTCTTTTCGGTGATAAGGCCCACGTCTTGCCGAAAATGGGCTTGCACTGCCAGAAAACCTACAGCGCCTTGGCAGTCTTCAGCTCAACATGCTTGGACCAAAGAAGTTTGCTATCCAGGATGACTCCCAGATATTTTGCTTCATTGGAGAGTTTGATTGTGACGCCATTTAGGATTGGCTGAGTCAACCCGATCAACTTCCTCCTTCTCGTAAAGAGAACAACCTCAGTTTTGAGACGATTGACCGAGAGCCATTCTTCGATCACGTAGAGAGCCGCCTGCGCCCTGGCGCAGAGAGTCGCATGATCCAACTGATAGCACGGCAACATTATCCGCGTACGCCTGAGTGTATACGTTAGAACTGTTGGGTGCGCCTAGCAGACAGTCGACCAGCATGTACTACAGCAGTGGAGACAGAACGCCGCCTTGCGGTCAGCCTCTGTTTACCCCCGCCATAACATAACGGCCCCAATCCGCATCCGCAACCAACGTTCTATTCATTAGACTTGTTGAAGAACTGACGTAATTTATTTGTATTTTATATTTTTGTATTTATTTGAACTTATGGATACATGATACTACAAGATTAATAATCTTAAAATTAAGTAGATATCTATTTATTAATAAGGATAAAGTGATCAACCGTATCAAATGCGAAGAAGTCCAATTTGAGAAGTCCAGAAGGATAAGAAAAGTAACATGGCCTATTCCAATTCCTCTTTCGCACGTTCAAAATTGCTGTGGTACAACTACCCTTAGGACGAAAGCCAGATTGAACGGAAACTAAAAGATTATTACGTACAGCATACTCAATTATCTGCTTATGCATTCGCCAGGAAGAATCGAAATGGCTCTATGAATTCCTAGGGATTGGTATTATTTTTGCCACTTTCCACTGGCAAGGAAAAACACCGGTCATAAAAATGGTATTGATAATGATATGCGTGATATATGGAGGCAGTAATGGCAACAAAGATTTTTTTTAAAACCGGATGAAGTCCTTCTACTCCTATAGCATTAGACGTTTTGTTAACAGGCTTTCCACTATATTCGAAAGCTTTTATTGCTACCTCCTTGAAAGAAGACCTTTCAAAGTGGCCGGGATGTTGGGTCATGTGTTCCGGAAAAAAATTATTGAATTTGAATTCTAATTGTAATACACTAATGTATCATTTTCATGGGGTTCTCATGTTGGGCTTACAAAAAAAAATTAATTTCGCGTGTTATTACCAAGGTTAAAAATAATTTCAAATAGATCATACATTGAATAACGTAACCTACTAGCTAAGAACACCTATGCATTTTTAAGGATGAGAAACAAATGCGAATTCAATCGTTATCCTACAGTCCCGTAAGAAAATATTTTTCTAAAAAAAATCTCGTTAGGTTTTCACTATCGCTCTTGTTTCAGAATAAAGACTAAAAGTCTCCTAAGAACTGGGAGCTTATCCGAGAAAAAATAAAATTTTAAAAGTTTCTTCCAGAGATAAAAACCTCCACCCGATTGCATGTTTTATTTTTCAAAAGTTTTCTGAATAAAGAAAGCGAAAAGGCAAATAAGCTACATCAGCAAAATGCCGATTACTTACTTAACGCTCTCTACACGTTTAGAGTCTCTGCCTGAGACACTGCAGCCTTCCATCTTCGGTGACCCCAGGTACAGTGCTTCCAATTGTCCAGACCAAGCACTCTGGAATCCGCAATGGCTTGGTCTTTATAACTGAGGTTTGGTCTTCTTTGTCGACCCGAACCTGAGCCCTCGGAGTCGAAGATCCTCTTCGCTGGTGCATTATTGTCCATTCGCAATTCGCAGAATACTGTGTCACGATTGAATTGCAATGAATAATTAAAATATTTGAAGCTGCGATTATTTAAATGGATCTTTGTAGGCAACTTTGTTTCACCTGTAAGAGTCATAAATCACACGTGTGCCCCCAAAAACAAGAAATCCCAAAAGAACAAGACCACAAGAGAAAAAGAAAAACGATCCAACTCCATCATCATTATTGAGCGCAGATAAGTCCCACATAATCTCATGTGAGCGCGCGTAGGTACTGATTTCTTAAGAAGCTGAAGTGATCCTAAACCAGATCATTGAACACCGATATACCGCACCGCGATGGAGAGATTAAATTAATTGTAAGACTATTTTATGTGTGGATACAACGACTTCTTATTCGTACTCGTAGCCATCAAACAGAAGTTTCCAATAACAAGACGACATGAGTAGTTGATTGTGATGATCAGTGATCCAAGGAGTGGCAGAAGGCGAACACAATTGCGCACAGGAGAATGTTATTGACGACGCGACGCCAACACAACAAGCCTCGATTCATACGTGAATTAATTTCGGGACAAGAGCCCATTATTGCGCTCCCCGTTCAATTCCGCGCCGAGATTGCGTCCCTGTCCATAAAGATCGAGCCGAGAGCGACGCGATCGCATTGGTGGACAAATTCATTGCGACCACCATTCTGACAGCATCGCCTTTTGATTTATTAATTCTTCAAATTCCGAATGACATAACGTAATTACTCTTCTGCCAGAAGCCGTGACTGTTGTGTATGGGGGAACGCAGCGCAATCGATCTCGCGGAAGCAGTATAGTTATCTTTTTGCCTGTATCTCCGGGTTTGATATCAGAGATCCACTTATGTACCTTCAGGGAGTTTTTTCTGTACATCCTGTGTGGCTTTGACAATTTCTGATCGTCTATCCGCCTACACACTATAACTACCTCACAGCGGGCTACCTCAATTGATTCGGGGAACATTTTTCGGATGCCTAGCCAGTGATGTAAGGTGTGGTTTGTGGTTGATGGTTAGAGGATGTAAATTACGCATTGAAGGTAAACAAAACAAATCCCTTTTAATATTTTACATTTTTTTGCCAAACAGTCGTGTTCTGCAGTACAGGATATACTCATGCATCAAACTCCTTCAACCACAAAGTGAATAGCACAATGAAGTCAATTTAGCGGGACTCCGTGGTCTTTTAATTAGCATGTCAAAATACACTTACGTGCCGTTCAAAACTATTGACATGAATACGCCCAAAGTGGCCACTCAAACATCAAGGTGAAGTGCTTCAGTTTGGGACTAACATTTGAAGGAATCCGTTGAGTGACTTGCAGTAAGACCCTTTCCATCAGATGGAGGATGGACATTGGACGAGCGATTCGATAAATCGAGCTCACCAGCGGCAGAAGGCAGTCGCCTGATTGAAAGTGGCTATTGAACTGATCGAGACGCGATCAGGTAGCTACTATAAGCCTGAACCAAAAGGACGCACTTTGTTATTAGTTTATGAGTTGGGTAAATGGATCCATTTCAGCCTCTGTAATTAGCTAAGTTCGCCGAAAAAACGCGGAATTTAATTTCTTGCTTGTAACGAATTATTTATTCATCGGCAGATCTGAGAGGGCGCAGCGCAAATTGTGCACATCAGAAGTATAAGCGAATAAGTTAGGCGCTTTCGAATGGATAATAGAAAAATAAATAGGATAACAGCTCAACAATAATTCTGCAATAATATCGCAAGACACAACAAAAAACAATAGTTATAAACCAGAAAATTCGCATTTCAATTGAAAGTTGTTTAAAGCAGGGCAATGATGATCTTTTGTGTCTTTTTCCTGCCAGGTTTAAAAATAATGGGCAACTTCCGGTACACTTTTGTTGTGTAGCGTACAAAATCCCTGGTCCTTACAGCAACTCTCTGTCCGACTACTCAAAAGTCCTTTTTTATGTTTTCCTACCTCATTGAGTTAGAAGATAGTCTAATGATAGATTAAGTCGTTTTATCCAAAAATGCACTTGTCGAACTTACACTGGCGATCGCAAGGATAAGGCCATACATTTTGCAATCGATTTTCAGTTGGAAATTTTATACCCGTAAACTTTTACTACCTGGGAACAGGTACATATTTTCCCAACAGTAAGTCATAAAATTGAAGGGGAAATAAGAGGAAGATGTGCCACTAGGATGGATTCGGCTTTAAATTGTAGGACCCTTCCACTTCGCACAATCAACGCAATAATCGACCGGCGAGAGGAAAATAGCCTGGCCGATCCACTCATTTGCCCCTTTCAAAGCACCAGGATTAGATAATGTTCGACCCATAATGCTTCGGAAGTACGAGGAAGCCATTATCCCAAGGCTGAAATGCATTTATACGTGCTGGTTAATGCTATGCTATGTTCCCAAGGCATTGCAAGAGGTGAGGATAATATTTATTCCTAAAGCAGGGAAAGCCACCAACACCACAGCAAAGGACTACAGACCTATAAGTCTGTCGTCATTCATGCTAAAAATACTGGAACGACTAATTGATGTGTATGTTAGAGAAGCGATCGGCGATAATTATCTTTCCAATTCGCAGCACGCATACAACAAAGGCAGATCTGTGGACACCGCACTACACAGTGTAATATCTGTGGTGGAAAGGTCCCTGGAATTTAAGGAATATACTCTGAGTGCGTTGCTAGACATAGAGGGAGACTTAAATAACATCGAAGCTGACGCAATCTTGAGCAGCCTTAGAAAGGCAAACCTCAATAACAGCCTATGTGACTGGATCGGTTTCATGCTAGGTACGCGACTGATTAAGTCTTAAGTAGGGGACGTGTTTATTGAGTGGAAAGTTAGCAGACGTACACCACAAGGCGGCATCTTCTCTCCGCTCATATGGCTCCTGATAATAGACGAACTAATAAAGACATTGGAGCGGGAAGGCTGCATCGTGAGCGCCTACGCCGACGATGTAGCAATCCTGGTCCCAGAATTCATCCCTGTCCTCAGTGAGCGACTCAGCTACGGACTCCTACTTGTCAGCAAATGGGTTGTGGAAATAGGACTCAGGGTTAATCCATCCAAGACAGAAAGCCTGCTGTTCACAAGGAAAAGGGCAATACCGGCCTTTTAACTACCGAGCCAGAGTGGAGTGGACCTGCAATTATCCAAGACAGCAAGTACTTGGGTGGTGTACTAATTTCCAAACTCATCTGGAAGGAATACCTATATGAACAGAAGATCCGGCGAAAAAGGCATACGTGGCACTATATGCCTGTAGAAGGACATTTGGTAATACATGGGGATTCAAACCACGTGTGGTACACTGGCTGTACTGTACACAGCGGTGGTAAGACCCATTTTAACAGGTTTAAAAACAAAAACAAATCCATTTTAACATATTTTTTTTTTTTTTTTTATAATTAGCGCGCACTAAAGGGATTTGTTGGGACCCTTATAATGTATTAGCTACACAGCGCGGGCGTTAAGGAAATTAGGGTGAGAGGAAAAGGAGAGATGCCGATGCACGTTGGTTTTGAATGTCTGTAGGTTATAATGTGTAGGAAAAATGGAGCGGGGAAGAGCATTCCACATTCGTGTTGTACGGCTGAGGAAAGATTCTTTGAACTTCACTGTACGTCCGAACACAGGCTTGAGGGTGAACTGATGAGCATTCCCTGCATGGCGGGTATTGCGGTTGAAATGTTCAAGGGGAGGAATGCAACTGGCTATTTCGTTTGAGCACTTATGGTGGAAATAACGATAAAATAACGACAGGCAGGAGACATTACGACGATGACTAAGAGAGTCAATCGATCTCGCGATGTCTCGGTCGCCAATGAGTTTTATCGCGCGTTTTTGGATCCTGTCAAGTAGCTCCAAATAAGTTATTGGTGCACCGGACCAGATATGAGCGTTGTACTCGAGTTTCGGGCGAATAAACGCCTTATAAATTGTAGCCAGATCAGAAGGGGTGAAATATTTCTTACAACGCTTAAGGAAGCCTAGACATTTCGCGGCGTTCTTGGCGACATCGAATATGTGGTCATTCCAACGAAGGTTGTCATTAACACACATACCGAGAATGGAAAGTCTTTCGGTTTCAGCGATGTAAGTGTCATTCATAGATAATGGCAGTGTGTGTGGGTTTTGCTTTAATGACAGGAGACAGCATTGAGTTTTGGAAGCATTAAATTCTACTCTATTGGTTTTACCCCACTGAGTTATGCTGTTAAGATCGGAATTTATTGAGCTTAACATACGTTGCCGTTCCAGTTCCACACCCGAAGATGAGGGGCGTGACCCAAGAAACGAATATGAGAAGCTGAGGGTACTGTCATCAGCAAAGGAATGGATTGGATTAGAAGTAACAGACAGTAGATCATTTATAAAAATGAGAAAGAGAGTCGGGGACAGAACAGAGCCTTGGGGGACACCAGCATTTATTTGGTGAGTTGCAGACTTGAAGCCGTCCTAAACAACTTGAATTGAACGGTCCGAAAGGTAATTTCTAATCCATTGAAGAAGAGTATCATCGATTCCAAATGCACGCATTTTCGACAAGAGAGCTTGGTGCCAAACTCTGTCAAATGCTTTTGAAATATCAAGCGCAACGATCTTACTTTCACCACCTTGGTGAAGAGATTGGTTCCACTTTTCGGTTAGATATGTCATCAAATCACCAGTGGACCTGTTGCTGCGAAAACCATACTGCCGGTCATTAAGAAGTTTTCGCGATTCAAGATATTTCATTAGCTGACGGTTTATCAGCGTTTCCATGACCTTAGAAAGAAGGGACGTAAGTGCAATTGGTCGGTAGGAGGAGGGAGAAGAAGATTCGCCTTTTTTTGGTACAGGCTGGACAAATGCTGTTTTCCAACTTCCCGGGAAGAGTCCTGAAGAATAGGACAGATGGAAAAGCTTACGCAATGGTTTTGCCAGCGAAGAAGAACACCTCTTCAGAACGATAGGGGAAATACCATCTGGACCAGCGGATTTGTGAACGTCAAGATCTTGAAGTACTCTAGCCACTGTACGAGTGCGAAAGTGGATTGGTCCCATAGAGAATTCTACGCGCTCGAGTACAGGGGGAGACAAAGCACAATCTGGGAGCGTTGAGCTGACTGCAAAGTGAGCAGCAAGCAGATTGGCCTTATCTATATGCGCAGCTGTATGGTGGAGGGCTACCGAGAAGAAATGCCATCTCTCAAGCCTTACCAAAATTCAAAGGACGGCTTGCATTGGGTTAACAGGAGCATTAAGAACCACACCCACTGCAGCCATGGAGGTAATACTCAACCCCACACCACTGGACATATACTGCACCAGCAAAGTGGTTAAAACGGCCGTTAGACTCAGAGAGTCGGTTTTCAGGCCCTACGTACACGCACCCTTTAAGGCACGATGGAGTGCTTCGAAAGAAACAGCAGATACTGACTATCTACCAATACACCTTCGCCTTCAAAAGGAGATTCGCTACCAGAATCCCCGAAAGAAGCGAATGGATCAATAAAACAGTCACGGAAGAAGGCGAAATAGCTATCTATACCGACGGGTCCAAAATGGATGTGGGTACAGGTGCAGGCATCCTCTGCTAAAATCTGGGCCTGGGTGAGTAATTCAGAATCAGTGACGAATGCAGCGCGTTCCAGGCAAAGACAGCTGCAATCACTCAGGCAGCCAAAGAGGTGAAGAGGGCGCAAACTAGCCGACAAACAAATCACCATTTACTCTGACAGCCCAGCGGCTATAAAAGACATGAAGTCAGTAGTAGTCAACTCAAGGGCGATGTTGAAAGGCAAAAAGTACACACGAGATATCAACTTTCAATACGGTAACCCTATGCTGGGTACCAGGGTACAATTACGACATCTCGGGTAATGAGAAGCCGATGAACTAGCAAGGAAAGGATCGGAGATGGCCCGAAAATCCATAAGAACTCCGCTAAGCACAATAATGCTAAGTATCGACACCGAATCTATGAGTCGATCAAACTGACGTTGCATCAACCTTGATACATACAGACACACAAGGGAGCTCTGGCCAGCCCTTACAGGACACTGTGTAGTTCCACACGCGGAGCGGCTGGGCATACTGCACAAGGACTACCGCAGGAGCTGCAGGGACGTTGAAGAAATAGGATCTATACGTCACTTACTATGCGAATGCCCTGCCCTTAGAACAAAAAGATTGAAGATTCTTGGCAGCTACTTCTTTGAGCAGCTGGAGGATCTGGCTGCTTAAGAGCTGAAGAAACTCCTGAGATTAACACATGAGTCCACGTGGTTCTACTAAAGCGAATTACTGAGAGTAAACAGTGGTTTCTTTTATTACTCTTTTCCAGATTCCCAACAAATTTTAAAGAATTACCCAAACTGTTAGTCTAAGTCAGTCGTGACACCCGTCACAAGGCCATACATCTACCTAACCTAACCTAACCATTCCACCCAATGGGACTTTCGACTCCCAGTTCCCAGGATCGAGAAAGGAAGGAAGATCGAACCTCCGTTTTAAAGGCCAAGCTTTTCACGAATGCAAGAGCTGTTTAGGCATATTGCTCATGGTTGTCCATTGTGGTTTAGTATAGCACCTAGTTATATGAAAACGATTCGGGTTTTGGAGACACAATGTCGGTTGTTCCGAACGCCTGAATCCAACTTTATAAAATACTATACCAATAAGGTCCTATACGATGGGGCTCACTTGAATAGGATTGGCAATTTCCTCATTAAGGTGACTCGAAGGCACGTTGCAAGGGAGATTGCCAGCGACAATAGCTTGATCTTTGGGGCTTACTACCCAAATAAAATGTACGTAGAGAGTACGCCCCGGTCTGGCTTTATCCCTCCGGAGGCAATTATCCATATTGATGCAAAATTGCTGGTCCAGACGAGGGATGGTATCCCGGTATAATACCACCGCTACCGCAGCGCGAGAGATAACCGGCTCATACCCGGCGGGGACGTCGTCAATGCTAATGGGCTCCTCCGTTTTAGTACCGCAATAGCGGAGAGGGATAAATTCGATACGGAAAAGCAATTCTCCGAATTTTGGTGGCGTATTGAGCGGTGAGGGAACATGCCCTCCCAGGACGGTACGTTTCTCTAGGTGACATCTTCTTAGTTTATATATTAGATTAAGCTAGCTAGGGCGTTTCTGAGATAGGCCGGGCTCACCAACTTGTGGTGGTGCTTCCGGGAGGCGATTGACGCTGTAAGGCTTCAGTCGGCTCACAACGGAGCGTTTGCACGTTGACGACTGCCAGTTGCTCAGAAAGCAATTACATATGTTCATGACCACTTGTTGGCAACTAGTGCTCAGACCCCCAATTATAGTTAGAATGCGTTAAGTAGTTTAAGAAAGTAAAATAGGTAGTTTTTTTTATTTTTTTTTTAATTTTTTTTATATTAAATATAAAATCTATATAATGATGAAGACTTTTTTTTTATTTTCTCGATGAAAACATCTGTAAGATTAGTTCGTAAAATAGTTTTTAGGCCGATAAGGACAATTAATTTAGAATAAGAATCCTGTTAATTTTAAGTTAGATTTAATCATTTTGTAATTTGATATCTAATAATGAATAAAAAAATGAATTTAAAAGCAAAAAATGCCCAGATAAGATATAATTTAGATAAAATTTTCGCCTCCGAAAACACCGATAAAGGTAATTTTATCGAAATCGTTAAAAACGTTTTCAAGAACTAGAATTAAAGAAAAAAATATGGAAATATACAAATAGATGGATTATAGCATAGATTTATAAAGCGTTACGCACATTTTATTTACCAACGGTCAGCAGACTATCTCGAAACATGCACTAAAATGAACCAAATCTGTTTAGTAGGTTTGGGAAAACATTTTTTTTTCTGAGCCTGCAAATATGATCGTCATACATAAAGGCCGCTGAAATCTCTTGCAGCTCAGTTAATTCAACTCACTGCGTTTGAGCTGGTCATCATCCGAAATAAGCTAAATACTCGTATATCATCAGTTATTAGCTATAGCGACGCTGAGGGTGGTTCCTTTATTAATGGCGCAAAAATGGATTCCCTAAACTATCGATATCACTCACGTATGCGGTTTTAAAGTAGCTACTGAAATTCAGTTTCGGACGTCCAGCTGACTGTTTCTTATAAAAATTGTCTTAAAACACTAACCCACTACGAGTGCTCAGGACACATTTATATCCATAAACACATACATATGTAAGTAGCTAGATATTAAATTTATCACCAATTACAACAGGATAGCAAAACGGAGAATGAAATTATCCTTTTTCGGTGGAACCAATTAATTACTGTTTATTACGCGTGACAACGATTCAATCACACCACACTTGCAGTCGCCCAAACAATTAGGGGATGTGCTACTATCCCCGCAGTACTTTGTTTTGATTTGTTTTGACAGTTTTGATTGTGGGAACATGTCCTAATTGCGACATGGCGAATTTTAACCTCCAGCCGAAGCTATGCAAAAACGTACCGAGTAATTTTTATTGCACTTTTATGTTCGTGGCATAAGACGCAACGCAAGGTTCCCATATAGTTGCAACCACACTCACACCCCCTTCTCACAGTTTAGAACAATTATAGAACTAAGAAAACATCGCTCTCAAATGTAGGGCAATTATTATACATTGGGGTTTTGCATACAAGTTGCATAGCTTCAAAAGGATTTCAATCTGCGATAGGAATAAAAATAATTAAATAATTCAAAATCGGATTATCTGCTACGATTCGGAACAATGAACAAACCATTGTCATCCCTGTCACCGTTGTCGTTTGCAGACGAACCTACTGACGAAGAGTTCTTCTGACTGTTTGTGGCGCTGGCAATAAAAGACCCACAATTCAACCGACAGGGAGTATATGATAAATTTCCACCCATTTGAATCTGAATGAAAATCCATTTTAGTATATACTATATGCGGAATGCGGTATGCGAAATAAAAGCAAGAGTTTTCCCATTGTCCTGAGATGGATCAAACGAAACAATACAAAAACCCGTAAAATAAAAAGTAAAGAAAAAAGATTATGTATAAAGGGCCTTTGTGCCTTCGATGAGATCGCAGAGGGATTTGCTGTTCCAAAGTTGGCTTTGTTTGACTGAGAAAGAGAGAGAGCGAGATAGTCGCAATGTCGTAAAAAAGAACAGAATACCGTGACAATTATGACAACTTGCTGCTTGTTCAAAAGGGCGGATCCTACACACGTCAACGCACAATGTTAAATAAAACGTCAGGTTGACGCAAAAAACTCCAATTCTGATGCCTTCAGATTTTTATTATAAGTGGAAAAGAGCCCATCAAAAAAGGTGATGAATATATTTACCTTGTGAAATAAGAGTCGGAGCTGTGCCATTTGAATGGCGAGTAGAAAACTCTTTGAGTGGGTTCCCAATAAAAGGTTGTAGTCCCAACAAAATGTCACATCACTCTACTATCTGCGCAGGTAGCGTCGTATTTCCAAAAAAAAATAAAAATATTTTGAAGTATTTCAGCCTCAAGTGTCGGTGTTTGTTTAGGAAAAACACTCGACACAGTTTATAAAATTGCAGCTATTTGTTATAGTCCTTCGTATTCAATTTCATCACGCTCCAAGAAAATTATTTTCTTTAGTGTTGTGAAACATTTGATTGTTATCGTTTACTTTTGTATCCTTGATGACATAGACTGAACGATGTAAGCAGGTCTAGTAATTCATGTTATTTTTAGACAAAAATTCATAGATCTGAATTGCCTAAGATTTTCAAGAGTGCTGTAGCCAATTATTCTATTAAGAAATCAACCGAAATAAAATGTTGCGATTTCTCACATTTAGGTAGGTATACGGGTAGCTGATATGTATTTCCGCCTGAATGAAATTCATATACCTAGGTAGCTTTCCACTACACTAACTAACCTTATGGTGGACTTAGAGTCATTGGAATAATGCAAGTTTAACAGAGACTAATGAGAATGACATGTGACTTGGTTGGTTTTTGTATAATGAACCCGGATGTGTTTTTGGTTAGCGAAACTAAGCTAAATCAGAAGCTCAAATTAGGATACAAAAACTATCATTTAGTAAGAAGAGATCGGCCTCATATTATATGGAAAAGATTCGGGTTTTGAAGAGACAATGTCTTAATGCCTGTCCCCGGCTGTTTCGAACGCCTGAATCAAACAATATAAATTACTACATTAATGTCCTATACGATGGGGCTCACTTAATAGGATTGACAATTTCCGCATTCATTTGACTCGAAGGCACGTTGGAAGGGCAATGCCAGCAACAATAGTCTGATCTTTGGGGCTTACTACCCCAATTAACGGTACATAGAGAGTGTGCTCCTGCTGGCTTTATCCCTCCCGAGGCATTTATCCATATTGATGCAAGCTTGGTCCAGATGAGGGACGGTATCCCGGTATAATACTACCGCTCCCGCAGCGCAAGAGATAAGCGGTGGGGACGTCGCCAATGCTTATGAGCTCCTCCGTTTAAGTACCGCAATAGCGAGAGGGATAAATTCGATACGGGGAAGGAATTCATCGAATTTGCTGGGGGAGGGGTCAACATGCTTTCCCAGGACGTTCCGTTACTCTAGGTATCATTCTCTTAGTTTATAAGTTAAATTAAGTTAGCTACTGCATTTCTGAGATAGACCGGGCTTGCCAACTTGTTGTTGTGGTGCTTCCGGGGCGGTGGCAGAGGCTATAAGACTTCAGTCGTTTCACGGCGGCGCGTACGCACATTGATGACTGCCAGGCACTCGGAAAGCAATTGAGATTTTGACCACTTATTGTGTTATGCAACGAGTGCTCAGAATCCTAATTATAGTAAGAATATGTTAAGTAGTGTAAGTAGAGTAGGTAGTTTGAAATTTGTTGTTATATGAAAATATAAAGCTTAATAAAGATGCCGAGTTTTTTTTAACAATTTTCTTGATTAACCTATAATATGTAAGATTAGTTCGTTAAATAGATTTTGGGCAATAATTAAAAGGTTATAGTTAAGTTAAGAGTGTCTGCATAAGGACTATGAATTTAGAATAATTATAATGTTAATTTTAAGTTAGATTTAATCATGTTTGTCTAGTACATAAATTGATATTTAATAACCGATAAAAAATTAATTTGAAAGTCAAAAACATTGTCGTAGGATAAGGGAAAGCATTGACTTGGTATCAATCTGGCGATACCCAGTGCCACAACTAAGACATTCAGTGTGCTTATTTAATCCTTAAAGCCAGAGAAGTGTATCAAGTCAGAAAATGGGAGGAGCAGAAAACCTTGAGTAGAAATAAGAGGGCATACCCATTCTTCCAGCTCAAGAAAATCGAAGAGTCTCGCGATCGAAACAACATCAGTAGGTTAGGTTTTTAGAAAGGTCAACCAACTACGGGGATACGCGGACGATATCGACATCAGCGTGCCGTGATAGAGGCTTTCATGGCGATTGAAAAACAGGCAAAATTGGTTGGCCTTGCATTCAACGAGGACAAAACAAAGTACTTGCTTACTAGTAAAGGAGTTCACCTACCTCAGAGTAAACATTTACTCTTCGAATGACACCTTAGTAAGATCCGACGAAGAACTGCCCTACGAAGCCATTGCTACTTCGGTTTGGCTTAGCAAATGGGTTCAACAACTGAAGATAAAGTTATAGCACTTAATAATAGCAAGCACAATGTAACCCACCCTCACAATTATTTTAGAGCAGCAATGTCTTACCGCAACCAAATTGTGAATGAAGCCATCTAATAAATTTATTTGTTTTTTATTGTATATTTTTTTTTTTTTTTTTTATGGAACCAAGCTAAATATTTTGCTTAAAAGATAAAAAGTCGTATGTCCATTCAATACGGTAATACCATGTTTAAACAATTTGTAAATCAGAATTAGGACCTCTAAGAAGCAGTTGTAGAAAACTGTCCAATCAAGCCAAGTTCACAAAATGAACGAAGCCACAGCAGAGCTTCAAAACAACTCGGATATCATCTTGCCTGTGCTTGAGATAATCCTGATAAGCTGCATGGAGCCGGTCTACATTCCGCTGTTATGGAGAGTCGGAGGCGGAGTCCTCTACCCCCTTCTCTGGAACTTAGTGGTGAACGAACTGCTAATGTGCCTGGAAAGGAAAGGCTGCAGGATGATTTCCTATGCAGATGGCGTTGCAATTGCCGTATCGGGTAAGCACCTAAACACCCTGAAAGAACTTCTCCAAAACGCTCTCAACAAGCTAACGATATGGCAGATCGTTGTGGATTTGACACCACAAAACTGGCGCAGGGACATAAGTCCCAAATTTTCCTAGATATCTCTAATCTCAGCAGCAGGATAGGTTTATGGAATTCCATTTCGAAGGCTCTGTTCGAAGTCGGTTGTAAAGGAAGCGGGACGAAAATGGAACATGTTTGCTTCAATAAATTGAAACATGTGTACATATATTTCCTCCGACTTACTACTCATTCGCGGTGCCGTGAAATTTATTTACCCAAAGTGCAATAAGGCCAAGTGATAAAATAAAACCTCGCAAATACTCCAAATCAAACAGTGACCCCAAGCAGGAGGGTTGCATTGCACTGTTTATGCAATCTACTTCGCAACAAAACCCATAAACAGTGCAATGCATATGCAACACCCTGCTTAGGGTCACTGTTTGATTTGGATTAGGTGCAAGGGCAAATTGTTGAACACTTTCACATCATTTGGTGAGACATATGTAAGTCCCAAATCAATTTTGTGAGTTATGTCCTACTTAAGTGAGACATAAGTCCCAAAAGTAAAAGTTGGGACTTATGTCAATGCGCCCAAAAAACTGAGCTTGTTCTATTGACTAGGAAATATTAAATTGACATTCCCTCAATCAAGGGCATAAGCTTATAGTATTTGCTGATGAAGTTAGATTCTTGTGTCTCATTCTGGATAAAATGCTTAGCTGGAAACCTGACATACAAGAAAGAGTTCTTGCAAAAAATCCGTCGGTAACAAATTGGGTCTTCAACCCCGCATTACCAACTGGCTATACATCACGGTAATAAGACCGATACTAATGTACGGGGTAGTTGTTTGGTGGAATGCGATAAATCGCGTTTAGCTTAGCAAAGTCCGACGTTCAGCGTGTCTCTGCATGAGTGGTGCACTGGGCACTACTCCCTCCGCCGCAATGGACATTCTGTTTTACCTGACACCCCTTGACATCTTTAATAAGCGGCTGCCAGTGCGACTGTTCGCATTAAAACAACGTTCCAGTGGTCACACCTCAGGTCCGTTTTGACAAAAACTTCAAAGTCAACATCCGCCAGAACATTCTGGGAGGAAGGCCCGCTATCGAAGATGAATCGATCGACTTTTACAACGATGGATGCAAAGCCGACGAGGGGATTGGTGGAGGTGTGCTCTCTGACAAGTCGAACCTCAGTCTCTCTTTTCGTCTCCCTTATCACTGCAGTGTGTTCCAAGCGGAAATCATGACGACTAAAGAACTCTATCGTGGTTGAAGAGGAACATGATATCCGCTATGGACATCCGAATTTTCTCAGATAGTCAAGCTGCGATAAAACCTCTGGATTCTGTCTGTTCAAACTCCATCGTAGTCCTATACTGCCGATCAGAGATATTTCAGGGAATAGTAGTGCTGATAAACTCGCCAAAAAGGAACCATACTGCCTCTGCTACCTGATTAAGGTCCCTTATGCATCCCAACACTTGTCTGGCGGCAAAACAGATTTGGCCGAAGCTGGATCTGAAACGCTCTAAGTGTTTGATCTCTCTGAACAGACTGCACATTGGTGCTACAATTGGTGTTATCACCGGATACTGTCTCATAGGCAAGCGTGCAACAAGGCTTGGCGTCTATACAAATGACATCTGCACAAATGAATTGGACGAGGAGACTATTCTCCACCTTCTCTGCACATGTCCTGCTCTCTCTCAAAGACAAAAACTCCATTTGGGAACTATCTGTTATAATGAACTCAACGATCTCATAAAAATTGATATAAAAAGGCTTTCAAGCTTTATTAAAAGCTCTAACTGGTTCAACGAGTAGGAAGAAGATAGATAAATGTGGTATCACAATTTACCTTTTATTGGTCTAAGTGAGTCGGCCACTGCCGACTACCACTATAATCTAACCCTATATATAATGTAGCCAAATAATACTCCCGAATAATTTATGAATATGGACCTTTCATTAATCTTAGTGCGTTGGTCTCAGCCGATTGCCACTTCAACTCCCGATTAATTGTAAAAGCTATGCTAGACCAATTCGCGCTCAACAATTTTACCTAACATTTCCGAATTAAAGAAATTAAATTTTTCACAATCATGTGATAAAATGTTGGAAAACATTTTTTTGTAAACAGCATGAAATTTGATATCTTGAAGCGTGTTATTTCCAATTTGCTCATTAATGATGTAATCATTAAACTCCCGCTCTTAGGCCTTTCCCACCTATACATCGACGATTAGGTTTTTTTTTATGGCCAAAGTTCTTTTGCAATTTATTACGTCCCACTAAAGATCAACAGATACGGGCAGCGAAAATCAATCTTGGACCGGTTACGGTAGCTGGTTGCTGTCTGCACGCACACGTCACACTGGCTGGGCAATATGAAGCGGATGAAAATTGATGCAGAGTGTCTCGGCAATGGACCACCTACAAGAAAACAACTCGTTGTCGTCTTGCAAAGTCATTTGTAAAGATCTCTGCTCTTCGTGTTTGTTTTAATGTTCTGGTTGATTGATAAGCGCATTCTTTATATTCTTCAATAAACTATGTTGAACGTGTTTCACGAATGCATAACTATCTTAGCTGACATCTTAAAGTTTCATTATATTGGATGGTCGCGTGAAGCCAATTTTTGGTATCTGATTTGCTGTGGAATTTTGCTACGATCTTCAATAATTTAAATTTAATAAACAACCTCATCAGACAGAAAAAAATGCTTTACTGAGCGTAGAACAGTATTTAGAAGCACTTCGAATCAAAAACGACAACTTAAAGCGTGCATTTTTACAATTTTCGGAAAAAGCAGATAAATTTTGTTTGTCTCATTAAAAAACTGTTGCTGTTTCTCCGTCGGCTCACAAACGGGGAGTAATAAGCTGGACAGGGAAAGATAATAATCATTGCTAATATGATAGGAAAACACTTGAAGTAGGCAAGTCTTATACCTATCAAGGAATGTAGTTCACGTTCAAATTGAATTCAGAAAAATAGCAAAGACAAGATATTGGCAAAGAATTTTGTCCAAAGACGCGATGTGGTCAGCAAAAATATATTACGAGGAATAGAAAACAAACAACGATTTCAATCACTTTTTTTTAACTGATATTTATGACAAAAACAGGTTGTATCTTTAAGAATACAGATGGCACCTAAAAGACATTTGAAGGAACAATCAATACGCATTATATATATTGGTGAATTACTATTGAGTTTTTTATTGAGATTAATTGAGTATAAGTTTAAGTATATTTATTGAAGTGTTAAACTAAATGAAATTTAAATTAATATATATAACAATTCAAAATATTAGCAATCAAAGAATTGTTGTTTTTAATTTAAATTAGAAGCTTAAAATATATATATGGAAAGTCCCGAATATGTGGATTAAAGACAAATTAAGGTCAAAATCCACTTCCCTATGACCATCAGCCAATTGACTTGCTCCCCTTCATCACCATCAAGGTTACTCTTAATTATCATAGCAACGAGTTCATTCAGCTTTGGTAACGCATCGTCAATCATCCTGACACCATAGATTTTATCAAAATCGGTCATAATAACAAAAAACTACTTAAGTCTAAAAATTCTTATCTATGGATACATGCTTCTTTAATTTATAGAATGGGAAAAAGATTCAATAGTTCGAAAAGTTCTGTGATAAATAGCGAAGCAACCTATTATGACGACATCAATCATCGCGTAAGCGCAAGGTGTATTAAGTGGCGGGAAAACTCAGAGATCTTCTGTGAGCGGAATATGTCACTTAAGCTGAAAGCAAACCTCTTCACCGGAGTTGTGCACCCGGCACTCACATACCGTTCACATTGTTGGACAGCGTACTCGTAAGGTAAAAATAAAATAAAATATTAGGTATTCACGGCTCATACATGGGCTTAAACCTAGCTTCTCCAACCACTGCTTGTGCAAGGTGGAAGATACGAGTACCTATAATTTTAAGCCGAATCCGAACAGCAAATTTGAGAAGCTTCTCATGACAATTGATAGTCTTGGATATGTTTGTCAGACGTTCGCTAGAGGTGGGGCAGTGGAAAAAACTCTAGATGTTAATTGGTCCCGGGGTATTTGAAATGGGGACCTTTCGATTAGTAGTCCGACACACTTACCACTGTGCCACTGCGCCCGACACGTAAGGAATGATTGCGAATAAAAGGTAGCGGAGATGATGATGACAGAAGGAGTAATAATGCTTGATCGAGTAAAAAGTTCAAAGATCCGAGGTAGCCTCAATGTCAAAAAGTTGGCTCAGTTGGTATTGTCACGGTAAAAGGAGAGATTCCACAAATTTTCTATGTAGCCATAGAATCCGTTGCTTCTGTTGTTCCGACGGATTCATATGCATTGATGTACTTAACGGAAGAATCCATCCCCTAGAATCCATGGCCAAGTTTGTAAGCCGGGAAACACATTGGTTTTTTTATATTGCATATAATTGCCTAAATACTACTGAATGATCTATATATGTCAGTGCGATACCATTGCTCATTTCTCATCGAACTCTCTAGCCGAATTAAAAAAAAAAACATCCTCACAAAGCTATTTTAAACCAATCAGCTGTCAAGTTGCAGTTTCATTGTGGTATACTGGACTATCTGCCAATCGGCAATGTCAATATTACAGTAATAGTACAGTATTTTTTTCTCATTTCCAATGTTTTCAATTTTGTCTCTTATTTCCATTGGTTCGACCAAAGTATGTGCCCCTCTCAATGTTTTAATACGTGAACTTAAATTTTGGAATGTGTACATACGAGTATGACGACGGACAGAAAAGTAGAAAGTAAACCTACTCTATCCGTCGACGTTGGTGCAGGGAAATAAGCTCACCTATTGTGGGCAATAACTTCACAAAAAAAGTGAAGTTATTTCCCACTCGAGGTGAAGTTATTGCCCATGTGAAGTTATTGCCCGTGAAGTTATTTCCCGGCACCATCGAAGTTATCTAATCCGTTGGTTAAAGGCAACATTAATAGAGCGTGCGTGTATTCCATATTGCTCTCCGTTGGATTAACGGATCCGACGGATCAACGGATTGCTTGGGTAGGCTTAACTGCAAGTGCACAAAAAAACACTTAAATTGTAAAAAATATGCATGACCCGTGTAAAATATTTAACTCTCTATCCTTTCTTGCTCAGTCCAACGAATTGGTGACTAATAAAGAATAAATCGGCAAATAGGAAGATACCGAATAAATCGTATGCATTTTTTCAAAAAAATGTTGGTCTGTTCATTAAAATCGACAATCAATCAAAACCCCATTTCAAACTGAGCTGAAACTTGCGACTTCAATGACAGAGTGCAAAGTGTTCTTGCCTGCGAAGATACTGGGGTAGGTTCAAGTCCCTTTAGCCCACGCTAATAATAATAAAAAAAAAGTCCCAGTGGAGGAAAGGGTTTTTCGAAAATAATGAATTGAAAATAGACCAACACCAAAGAAAAAAGGGGTCTTATGATTGGTTGTGGCGAATCATGAAACAGCGCTGTAACTCCAGCCCCCATTAAACTTGGTAGCAATCTGAAGATACTGTTGTTCATTTCCATTACAAGTTATTAAATTATATGAAGGGTCTTTCATTAGCGACTTGACAACTTCAAACTTTCAGTGTGAACGCACCCCTTCAACCGATTACCGAACTGTCAATGTCAAAATATTCAGTAAAATCAACATTTTACACGAAGGAGCAACGTTTACAAATAATTGAAATTTACTACCGAAATTCCGCTTCTCGTCGGTGGTCGCAACTTTAAGAGCGTTAACGCCAATTTTAAAGCAATTCATAGTCTAGTGAAAAAAATTTGAATCAGAATATTCGCTGCTTGATGTTGCCGTGCCAGTGAGACTACGTTATGCTCGAAGTATGGGGAATATTGCTACCGTAGAGGCGTCTGTCGCAAACCAGTCAAATCAGTAAATTTTACGGCCTTCGCAAGAATCGGGGCTCTCCCAGACCACATTATGGCGAATTTTGCTTAAGGATCTTGGCCTACACCCTTACAAGATCAAGCTGACTAAAGAACTAAAGGTGAGAACCTTCATGTTCTTCATGAAACAGCACTTCATCGCAAAAAGTCACTGTTTGGTGCGGTTTTCATTGCGGTGGCGTCATTGGGCCGTTTTTTTTTTTCCTCGATCAAAATGGCGGCCACGTTATGATTAATGGTATTCGCTACAGAGACTTTGGAACGTTATTTCTTTGAGCAATTGCATGAATTGGACAACAGTGATATGTGGTTCCAACAGAACGGTGCCACAAGCCACACAGCAGGTGTAAGAATCGAGTTATTGCATTGAGACCTATCTATCAGGTGTAACTGCGCATGCAAATCCGTTGGTATATCCACGATTGGAGATCACCGGTGTCGTAAAGGGACCTTCAAACAATAATCAATAACATTAGCTGCACGTGTCGAAATCAAAAAAAAAGGAAGGCCAAATAACTCCTGGGTCAGATAAGTGCAATAACACCAGCATGTGATTGGCGTCAAAAAGTGATCCGAAAGCGAGAGGACTGCCTAAATGTCGGCAATGACGTCCTGCGGGCGAATCCCCGTAAGGAAAGCAGTAAAGTGGGATGGTTATGGTCTTTTATAATTTTAATGATAACTGAAATGAAGATTGCAAAAATGCTGGAGTCCATCCTTAGGGTATTTATTTCATACCTGTCTGTTTTTTCATCTTCTAATTTGCAAATTTTTTTTTTATTGAAAATATTCTCCAATTTGGAGAGTTTTTTCGTTTTCCCTTTGGAGGATTATTTCCTGCAGCCGTATTGATATTTTGTTTACCACAAAACATTCCACTGGTCCCAACTTTCGAGCTTACACATGTCGCGTTAAAAGGAAATGATATTTACGGAAAAAGTAATTTAGACACAGCTTTTTAATTACACTTTTCTCTAGCTTACAGCAGCCAGGTACGGCAACAACAATGACAATAAAATGGAGCTATCAACTAGGAGGTATGACTCAAGTAGGAAAATAAAAAAATGTAAACGGAATATTTTTGTACACAGAAAATTGTGGACGGTGGTGCTACTCTAAAGGTGCCACTCACATTGCTTTGCAGCTATTAATCCTTGACTTTGAGCGCCACTCTTTTCCGGGGGCGGAAGGAACATAAAAACGAATATAAACTGATTTTTTTGTGCTCCTACAGGTAAAGCAATGGATTAACATTCACAATCTTATATCTCATGAAGGACGGAATGGTTACTTACAGCATGACCATAGCAAAAGGATGTATGGCGAGGCCATGGAGATTTTATGAGTTCACGGAACATAGAACAATGGAAGCGTATAGTTGAGAAATGAAATTACCTTTTGAGCCTAAAAAAAACATTATTTATTTTATCTGAATTCGTCCTTCATAAAACAAATGGAATCGGTTTAATTGTTGGTCATTAAATTACAAAACCCTTTGAGCAAAGATGTGATGTATATTTGCATCATAGATTTAAGGGAATTGTAATGCTAGTGCTTGGATGTTCTTAATCTGTGGTGTTTTAAATTAAATAGTATGTAAAGGAAACTAATTTATGGACTCTCCATCTTCTGCTTGCTTAGCTTGCAACAGGCAGAATTTCTAAAATGAGTCTCTCTCCCTCTCTCTCTCTCTCTCTCTCTCTCTCTATTTATTAAACAATAAGGGTAAATAATACATTTAAACAGTCTTGCCTTAAAATATTTTTCAAAATCTTCGGATTACCATATCAGAAAATAGTGTTTATCGGGGATTCAGTTTAGGTAAGTTAAATAAAAAGAAATGTTTCATTAGTTTTTTTAAATAACTTTTTTTTTAAATATTTCTTTATTTTTTTAAAATTATTTTGAAAGTAATATTGTACACAGTTGGTAAAACCTTAGAATTTAATATAACTGAGTTTTTTCTGTAACGGTCTTTTATATATTACACGAAATTTTAATATTTCATTTCCATATAAAGCACCTATTATATGACAGATTATACAGAGGAAAAAAGTACCACATAAGCGTTTAAGTTTTATATTATTAAATTAATAATTGAATACTTGAATACTTTTTATACAAATCATCAGTCATCCTAGAGATAAAAAAAATAGATTCCTTTGACTTTAAAGTAGTCTTTAGAAAATAAAATTCTCTGTAAAGTGCAAAGAATTCGGTAAAATTAATATCGACGAAGTAAATTAAGTCATGCGTGGAAGTGCCAAATTTGATCGCTCCTTTTGCCCGAACTTTCAATCAACGTTTTCTGATATTAAATCTTAAAGTCCAGATTTCTCTCTACCTATTCAGAATAAATTCGTTGGATTTCAGTATAAAGAAAAAAGTTGTACAGTTTACTTTATGAATAAGTTTTTTTTTATTCTTCATTTTTTTTATAATCTTTAAAATAGCTATTTGTTGTAAAAGTATGATGTCAAAACTAACCCAGTTATTACATTTTTCTACTTCAGAGTTTGAAATATGATATTTGTCTTATTGTAATTAAACATCACTCACGAGGTACAAATTATCATTAGTTAATAAAGGGTCTTTCATTAAGGACTTGACAATGATGAAGATGGAATTCGACTTCGTTCGTATGTCCACTACCGGAACTTATGCAGCGGTCGATACGTTGAACCAAAGATAACAATTCACCTCAGTTCGGTAACTCGATTGTTGCACCGGCTGTGTGGCTTGTGGCACCGTCTTATTGGAACCACATATCACAGATGTCCGATCCATGCAATTTCTCAAAGAAATAACGTTCCAAGATGTCTCTGTAGCGAATGCCATTAACTGTAACGTGGCGGTCATTTTCATCGACGAAACGTCCCAATGACGCCACCGGCATGAAAACCGCACCAAAGAGTGACTTTTTGCGGATGAAGTGCTGTTTCATGAAGCACATGAGGGTTCTCACCTGACCAGTAACGCATTACTTTGCTTATTGACGAAATCGTTTTACCGAAAATACTCTCTTGAGTCAGCTTGATCTTGTAAAGCTGTTAGCCAAGATCCTTACGCAAAATTCGCCATAATGTGGTCTGGGAGAGGCCCAATTCTTGAGAGCGCCGTGAAATTGACTGATTTTGCTGGTTTGCGACGGACACCTCTACGGCAGCAATATTCACCACACCTCGGACAAAACGTAGTCTCACTGGCACGGCAACATCAACCAGTAAATATTCTGACTCAAATTTTTTCACTACACTAATGCTTGTCTACTGGGATGAGAATTACGGACGAAAATTGGCGTTAACGCTCTTAAAGTTGCTACCACCGTATCGAAATTTCTGAAGTAAATTTTAATTATTTGTAAACTTTGTTTTTCGTCGGGTACGTTACCATGATGAAATTGTTGATTTTACTGAATATTTGGACTTTGGCAGTTCGGTAATCGGCTTAAGGGTGCGTTTATACTGAAAGTTTGAATTTGTCAAGTCGCTTATGAAAAACACTCTATATTTTATGGGCGTTTGAAATTAATAATGTCAATTTCCGTTACACTTAAATATTCGGGCTTAGTGATAGAATCTTAAATTGTTAGTATCGATGTTTTAATATCACTGTGCAATCTATGAAGTTGTTGCTCTTCACTTTGAAAAACTCTAATGAATTTTTTTATTTAAGGAAGAATAAAAATGCGATATAATTCGTTAATAAAATCTTCTAAATACCTTAAGATAAACTTAGAAGATTTTTCTTACTTTAATCAAATAGAGACTTCATGATGTCGAAGGGAAATTGCAAAATGGATATTTTAAGTAAAGCACCGCCAGATTCTTTATATAATTATAACTACATCAAAAAGTGGAAAGATACCGTGGTACTTTTTTAAATGAAAAAACGGGTGAAAATGTACTTACATCAAAAATCGGGTATTCGAAAATAGCTGTTAAAATCGTGAGCAATGAGTAATACATCTATTGAGACTTTTCAGGTGAACCAGATGAAATAAACCTAATAGGTATAAACTTCGAAGGATCAATCAACGGATCCAACAAGGATCACCACGAAATATCACCGCTCGGGGCATAACTATCGTAGGAAATAAATGCAAAGGAGTAACCGTACTGAGGTATATGCATTACATTAGGTGTGTTTTATACTCAAGCGTATATTACCATTGCGGCGATTTCAATATACACAATTCAAGTTGGCTTCGACATTCTGGTCAGACGACACCCGAAGGAAGGTACGTCGAGATCTTTGCTAAGGTAAATAACGTGAGTCAACTTGTAAATGAGCCGACACGGGCATAAGCAGTCAAACTGCCAACACATTGGACTTGTTTCTTACCGCTCACATCGGTAACTAAGAGCTTTAAACGTATTTTCGTCTCTAGGTTCGTCAGACCATTGTATCATATCAGCAAATTTCCCGTACTCCAACCACATAGTTAAAGAACAAACACCTAAAATAACCGTATAGCAATACGAGAAACTCAATTGGGAAAAACTAACGGTTTCTTTAAAAATTTTAGGTGGTTGCTGTGCCTCCTCTACAGCGCTGGTAAGCTGCTGCTGATTGGCTCTCAGATTGTGATTTTTCTCCTCCTGTACTCGAGCGCGTAGAATACACGGTTTTAGCATCAACAGGTCCACTGGTGATCTGATGACTTATCTAAACGAAAAGTGGAACCAATCTCTTCACCAAGGTGGTGAAAGTAAGATCGTTGCGTTTTATTTTTCAAAGGCATTTGACAGAGATTGGCACCAAGCTCCGTTGTCGAAAATGCGTGCATGTGGAATAGATGATACATTTCTTCAATACATTTGAAATTACCTCAATTCAAGTTGTTTTGGACGGTTTCTAGTATATGCAACTCACCAACTAAATGCTGATGTTCCCCAAGGCTTTGTTTTGTCTCCGGCTCTCTTTCTCATTTTTATAAATGCCAATCCAATCCACTCCTTTGCCAATGACTGCACCCTATATTCGTTTCTTGGGTCACGCCAATCATCTTCGGGTGTGGAACTGGAACGGCAACTTTTGTTAAGCTCATTGAATTCCTGTCTCGACAGCATAACTCAGTGGGGTAGATAGTACGTTTACACTGACACGAAATTCGTCATTTGACCCCGAATCATTTCGGCACACGTTTTCCAGCACTTCGGAATGTTGAACTTCGTCTCTGCATTTGAAAGTTTGTCAAATCAAACAACCCATAAGTATCCCCACAAGTAACTCAGCGCGTGGTGAATAACAAACCAACTGGAAAGCAAACTACAGCCAAAATATTTATTCACATAAAGACAAAGATGGACCGAATATATAAAAAAAAGAAGTACATGGACAGAAACGGACTAAAATCAAGTCACTGAATGCATATATATGTTAATATTGGAAAATTAAATATTTAGCTGCAACCACTTCGGATTTAAGAAGAAAAAAATAATTGCGAGCAAGGAAGTTTTGACCGCAGCTGTCATTATGAAATGTTCTCCGTTCAGTGTAAACCGGGAGTTGAAATTTGGAAATTTCGTGGCGAATTGTTGAATTTCGGGTCTGTGTAAACGTACTATAAGCCAAAAAAAACTTTAACACATAGTTCAGGTAGACAAACCCCTATCCGTGACAGCGGATAATGGCAATTGCCGTAATAAATCCTAAGCAAACAATTTTTAAACCCAAGCCACAACTCACTCCTCCAAAGCATTCTGTGCATGATTTTATGACGTTGTTCAAAAAATGTTCTATTTACAAATGTGCAACTGTAAAACGCCCATAAATCATAAAGAAGCTTACATACTAGTTAGATCTGGCGCAGGGTACATGGTAGGAGTAGGATTCAAAGATGCACTCTTTTTCTTACTATACCTTTGCAGGATCAGCTGGATTACGTCAAAGACAAAGAAAAAGGAACCACACTCAGTTTCCTTCGAGAAGAAGGGCATTGTTCAAGGAAGTCGTTAGTGTGGCGGGCCAAAGTCCTGTCTGGCGCCAGCATTAGACAATATATCCACTCCTTTGAGGCGTCTTGTCTTTACACAATATGAAATATGCGTCACCAAAACCGCTGTCTGCACTGCAATCCATTCACCGCTTTTGAACCCTAATTTACTCAAATACCTGTCGCAAACAATACAGGTATGTACCAATAAACATTTAGCAAAACTAAGTTAGTGTTTTCGAAACCCAAACTATGACACACAGCAGGAATAGAAGCAGCACAAGATCTCTTATGAAAGTTAAATTTTCATCGTTTGGGTGTATTTTCTATCAGGCTTCTTTTACTTGATGTTGTGACAGGACCTTGTATAATTTATATCGTAATAAATTTCAACATTTATTACCTTCCACAATACTACCACTGCAACAACACATGTGTTTGCCGATGGGATTGACGTATATTTTTTATTTGCTGCTACTGCGTATGGCAGTTTTTGCAGGATACGAGAGTTGACTGAAAAATATTTCGAAAAAAATGGAAACCTGATTTAATTTCTGAATGCTCCTACCTGGTGCCGCTTTCATTTGACTCGCCCACTGCCAACTCTAATCTAATCCTGGCGCAAACTATTTTGTTGCCATTGTTCTAGCTACAATGCGTACAAAGGACATGTTTGCACTGATTATCAGATTAGACATTGTGCATACAAATTGGTATTGTCATTCCTCAAGTACTCTCGGGCCTTAGTCTCAATTCAGGAGAGGGATTAAGTTACGGATTTGTAGATTAGTAGCTGCGAACAAAGGTTACTTTAAGGATTTTCGATATTTAGACGCTAAAGTAGAGCGAAACATTATCGGTTGTTCTAGCTTGTAGTGCTGCCTGTGAAGGATTTAAGCTGAGCCTTGCTATAAATTTCCTTGAACACGCTTGATATCGATCAAAGATTTTCGAGATGAATCCTTAATCTTACCAAGAATATTTTTTAAGCAAGTGTACACTAGTGTAGAATTTCGTTGTTGTAGGTACTTTGAATATTACCCTCCTTGGTGGGTTTGCCAACATATGCGAGTCATGCATCGAATAAAGCACTGAGTAAAACAGCATTTAATAGGGGTTGATGACGACAATGCCGAATTGAGTTGTGAACATGTGGTTTTATGTCAAAATTGTGGCGTAATTTCGAGTACAATCCTTGCTTAATTGTCCATTAACGAAGGAAATGTATTTAAAATTTCATTTCTGATACCAAGGCGCATAAATCTCTGTACTGTGTAAACAATGCAACTGAGGAGTAATTGCAACAATAAAATTAATGCGACAAGTGTCATTGAGTTGTATTGTGGTTTCTCCCCTAAGAAAAACAATTGGTGTCCCCTTACGAAACATATAGACAGGGTGTTACGCAATAACAATTTAGGTTTGTTTAACATAAAATACGGGGAATACGATCTAATGCATTCTAGGTTTCATTGGATTATAGATGGAAAAGGTTAAAAAAAACTTCGTTACAGAAACTGGTAACGGCAATATGTCTGGTTTAAGCCTGTGCACATATATATAGGCAGACATGAAATTAAAAAGAAGACTGAGCCCATCTATTTATTTAAATAAAATAAATATTGTGCGAAAACTATCGAGCGGCTAATTCTAAAAATGAGTTTGCCGAGGTGAAATATAGATAGATGAAATGAGTGGCGTTCACCATCGAGCTAGCAGAAATTCAATCAGGTCTATTGTTCCGTCTGAACCAGAAATTGTTTAGGCTAGTAGCATTTTTACTTTCCGAACAAAGCGGATAGTGCTGCCAGCATAGGACTTCTTTATATTTTCGGAACTCAATTGTTCTCTGAAGAAAATGCTGCTTCTAGTTTTAGACATTTGTTGGCACAACAATTGAAGGGCAGGATGGGTCGTTTTGGCATGTCTCAGTCCTGGGATGTTCTCTCAATAGGTGGTACATTTAGTTATGATGTTCAACCAACAAACAAATATATCAATTTATGGTGAAAAAACTGCTCGGACCGTTAGAACGGTCAGAACAAGGGCAGCCACCCCCATACACACTTCTCCAATCAAAGACCCCGTTTGCCTTCAAGGCACCAACAACCTATTGGCCAGAAAAAAATACAAAAATATTTAGTTGCAATGGGTTTTGAAATGTTGTGACTGTTTAAAATCTTCAAGCCTATCTTGTCATAAAAAAGGATATTTTTGAAAGCTGTCGTTGAGATATGTCGCTTGTCGCTAAACGAATACGTGGCTGCAACATACAATCTCATATGGTTTAATTTTGTTTCTTGTCGCAGAGAGTTTTGTCACTCTGTTGCTTGTTGGTCACTGAGTGGCCGGGTGGCAAGTGTGCGTTCGAGTCCCGACCAGCGCCATGATGAAAAAAAAACCTACAACAGTACCAAACTTCTATCCTATCCTCCTATTCTTTCATGTAGTAAGTAGCACCTAAACCAACGACCATACCACGTCGAGTTAACAACCGCGGGTCGTTGGCCAGTCCCATCTACGGAGTTGAGGTAGATAATACATACGTGGTATCACAATGGACCTAAATTGTTTTAAGTGTGTCGGCTTTTGCCGACAGCCACCTAAACCTAATCTAACCTAAGTAGCACCTAAAAAACAGGTAATGAATCATTTGCTGACTGCTGCTTGCAGCTACAAACAAAAAGTCTGGGCTGTGCTTACATAATAAGGGTACTGTATCAATTACAGAATAAGAAATTTCTTTAGCGCACGCTAATTATAAAAAATAAAATAAAAAAAGTGGCCGAGCACTAAGGAACGATTTTGTATATATCAGACCTCACTGTCCGATAACAGGCCTCAGGGTGAACTGATCAGCGTTCCTGGCATGGCGGGTATTCCGATTGAAATGTTCTAAAGTGGAGTGCAACCAGCTACATATGTATATTGTTTGAGCACTTATAGTGGAAGTATCGATTAAACAAAGGCGATGACTCGTCACCTTGACGTGTGTACCATCATTGCATTCGGTGGTACCGGTGCGGAGGCTTACGGTGCAAAGATTAATCGGGCTATGCTGTCTAAGGGCCACCCATGGCAGACATGCCGATTGATGAGCGCCAACCAAGAACTGACCAGGACTTAACGTCCATCCCCCCCTAATTCAGAGTGTCATGCGACCCATGCTTATAGGATGGTTTGCAGACAGGGGTGACCGGCTGTATTTTCACGGAGCTTCTCTGATACCAGGCCACCTCAGAGAATAACCATGGCCTTACCACGCTAATGCGGGGCTCCGGCATAGTTGACCGTCATTCCCGCGCTAATCGTGGTACATGAATCAACCAAACAAAAACAAACAAAACAAAATAAACAAAATGTGGGGACAGACTGCAGAGGAAACTATAACTCGCATGGAACAGAACATCCGGAACTGCCGGAGTGGACGGCATTATATCCGCCCTACAACAAGAAGGGTGAGGAGTACTAATACCACAATTGCTAAAAATAACAAGGAGCAGTATTTCCTTGGGCCACATACCGATGCAATGGAGACGAACAAGGGTTGTGTTTATACCAAAAGCAGGGAATAAAACCCCATACAGCCAAAAGCGTAAAGACCCATCAGCCTTTCGTCATTTCTTCTGAAGATGACAGAAAAGGTTGTGGACAACTATTTAAGAGAAGATGCACTGAACACATCCCCCTTACATCATCGTCAGTATGCATACAGAGCGGGCAGATCAACAGAGACCGCCCTATATCAGCTGACGGAGATAATTCAAAGTGCCTTGGAAGCAAAAGAAATACTACTGTGCGATTTCCTACAACATCTCACATGAGACGGTTAAACGATTCCTGGATAGGAAAGGAGTTAACAGCACAGTATCCAACTGGATGTGTGAGCTGCTGAGCACCAGATCAGCAGAGACTCAAACACCATCTGGAACCATCAGAGTGAACACAACAAGAGGATGTCAACAAGGAGGGGTACTATCACCCTTAATTAGGAGCCTAGTTGTAGACGAACTGCTGGAAAAATTAACCAACCTTGGCATCAACTGCCAGGCGTACGCCGATGACATTGTATTGATTGCCAGGGGCAAGTTTGAAGAAACCCTTGGGGACATCATACAAAGGGGACTTAAAGTAACCAAGGAATGATGCCATACTGCGGACTCAACATAATCCGGCGAAAACAACGATAGTAGCATTCACAAGGAAAAGACATCTTCAAAGACTTAATGACATTAGCCTATCAGTCACGACACTGATACCAGTCAAAGAAGTACTAAAGTATCTAGGACTTCATCTAGTTACCTCTGGCGAAAACATACAGAGGGGATATCCAAGAAGGCCACCCGCGCTCTCATGATATGTACTAGCCTGGCGGGGAAGGCATTGGGATGCAGCCCAAACACCCTGCGATGGATGCACATTGCTTTAGTGAGACCAATGATCACATACGGTGCGGTAGCATGGACGAAACGAACCAGTCTAGCCCCAACGAGGGAGACGCTCAGCAAAGTGCAAAGACTGGCGTGCCTGTGCATTACCGAAGCAATGCGTAGCTGCCCAACCGCAGCCATGGAGGTGTTATTGGAATTAACCCCTCTACACATCATGGTGATGAACGCGGCAGACAAAATAATCCTAAGGATGACAAAGGAGGGAATTGGAAGAGGGAAATGCATCGGTTCGAAAGAACACGGTGACTTACTCAAAAAACTCCCACTTCTTGGCATACCTAGGGACGACAACATCAGGAAATTCAACTTCGAGAAGAATTTCCAGATAAAGCTCAGCAATAAGGAGAACTGGAACAACTCACAACTTATGGACTGAGCAACCACACAACAAAGTGAAACACTGGCGGCTCGAGGACCGAGGAGGAAACTTGTGCAGGAGTTTTGGGCCTAAACACTACGAATCCACGGGCACGGGCAAATGCACCAGCATCTTCCAGGCAGAAATATGTGCCATAGACAGGTGCGTTCGAATCAACCTCGAGAAAAACTACAGAAATTGCAACATAGCAATAATGTCTGACAGCCAAGCAGTCATAAAGGCTCTTCACGCCTACGTCATCAAGTCAAAACTCGTGTGGGAATGCCTACACGGACTGAATAGTCTAGGCAAGAATAACAGAATTACCATCTGCTGGGTACCTGGCAATGTTGGCATTACACGCAATGAGGCAGCGGACTCTCTGGCAAGAAAAGGGGCAGAGGAACCCTTCATACTACCTGAACCGTTCTGCGGGATAGGAGAACACACTCTACGCGAAGAGTTCAGGAGACTGGAGGAAGAAACAAGGGCCCAAACCTTTCTTAACCTCCAAGGTCTGAGGCAAGCAAAGAAACTCTTAGGAAATAACAACAAAAAGAGATTCAAAACTTGTATCAGCCTTAACAAAAACAACCAAAGAATCCTAACAGGCCTCCTCACGGGGCACTGCAGACTCAAGGAGCACCTGAGGAAAATGGGTATATCAGAGGTCGGGCTCTGCAGATTCTGCAGTGAAAACACAGAAAGTGCAGACCACATACTAAAATCCTGTGGGGCACTGGCCCACAAAAGGATGAGATATTTGGGCAAGCACCAAATAACAGGCAATGACATACAAGCCATGGACCTACAGCTCATTCTCAGATTCATCAAAGAAACTGGACTGCACGCTGTGCTCTAAGGAGTGTGACCTGCCAAGGATAAATCAGAGCAATACCTCGACACGCTTCACAAAAGAAGTATCTAGAGAGGGCTCTGAAAGACGGCATGAACCTCTCAGAGGCACAAGCAGGGGATACAATAGACAAATAGGTCGCAGTGTAATATACCCTAACTAAATATTATTATTATTAAGAGAGTCAAGAGATTTTGCGATGTCAGGATCGGCAATGAGTCTTATCGCGCGTTTTTGAAAACACTTGACTGTATTCAAATGGGTTACTCGTGCACAACACCAGATATGAGCGTTGTACTCAAGTTTCGCGCGAATAAACGTCTTTTAAATTGAAGCCAGATCAGAAATTGTGAAATATTTCCTACATCAATCAAGGAAGCCTGGACATTTCGCAGCATTCTTGCTTCTTGGCGACATCGAATATGTGGTCTTCCCAACAGAGGTTGCCTGGAGTAGTCAATTTGTGTATATCAAGATATTGATATTTTCTCGCCATTGCACGTGTGCGAAAGTGGATTTGTTGGATCTGGTATATTAGATATAACTCCCTAAATCGCAAGTAAAATAAATCTCAAGTATTTGCATAGATGTGAAGACTTTTTTCACGTAAAATAAATCCAAATATGTGGGTCCTATTGGGAGGATATTTCATGCTGAAATAAACCCCCAAATTCAACTATAAATTAAGTCCCCATTTTAAAGGAAGTAAACAACAGACCTGACATGGGCGCTTTTCAGATAACTAGCACCTTGGCTTAGTGGAGCAGCGAAGTTGCGTGAGCGGGCAAAACCATTCGTAGAAAAACACTGTTTAATTCCAAAAAGTAGTACATTTCCTATCGAAAAAGAAAATATATGTGTTTTATTGGCAATTCAAATAGACACGAAATTTCAAGTATGCAGTTTAAAGTGACATAAGGCCAAATTGGAAGAATGTCGATTTTTTAAAGTGTAAGGCCAAATTTTAAATTTGTAGTTACCAATATTTTGGGACTTATTTCATCCCATTTGGGGACTTATTTCATCTTCAGTTTTGGGGCTTTATTTCACAGTGCAATTGTGGTCCTATTCGGGGAGTTATATCATTTAAGGTTTGGGATATTATTTCCAGGAGCCGATTTGTTTGATTGGAGATAAGGCGGTAGAGCTATCTACAAAGTGAGCAGCAAGCAAATTCGACTTATATAAAGAGCTGACAACCGGAATGCCATTTTTAATGAGTGTCAGGACTGATAGAGAAGCCGAATGTTTTTCGCAAAGGACAAAAAGTTGTTCATATTCGTGGGACTTTGTAGTATTTTCGGCCTCAACTTTGCGTTTGGTTTAATTTTCCCTATCCTGTTAGGGATACATTTTACCCATTATCAACAGCAGCATCTACAACGTTATCGAAGAAGTATAACGACCAATTAAAACGCCATTCGGTTATTTTAGGATTTTGTAGTTGGAAAGCAAAAAATTCGCTTATATGTCACAATGTGCTGGCGAACCTAGAAGCGATAATATGTTTAAAGCGTATTTGAGAGGGTAAGAGGTAAGAAATAAGTCCAGTCTTTTGGCAGTTTGACTGCTAATGTCCGGTCTTTAAGTCGGCTCATTTACAAGCTTAGTCAGACTCTATACCTCAGCGAAGACGTCGGCATACCTTTTTTAGGGTGATATCTTTCCAGAATCTTGAAGCCAATGTGTTTTCACTCCGAGATAACAAAACATTAAAGTGGACTGGAAATTTTGATTAAGACGTCATTTAAAGGCAATATTATGGCATGTGAAGGCATATTATTTTGCATTTAACA
Source organism: Portevinia maculata (assembly GCA_949715645.1). Lineage (NCBI taxonomy): Eukaryota > Metazoa > Arthropoda > Insecta > Diptera > Syrphidae > Portevinia > Portevinia maculata. The sequence goes on along the minus strand of OX454525.1, from coordinate 252,638,126 downwards.
CCTCATTTAACACCTCATTTAACCCCACAATTGTTGCTTCAAAATGCAAAAGGTGAACAATTCAGCAACTTCCCTTTTGTTAAGGACAGTTCGACAATTTTCCTATCTAATATATTCAATTTGTTGTTTTGTCTAAGCTGTCTAGAAAGTAAAAAACAACTACTCCGTAAAATGTTTGTTGTTTCGTGGTGCAGGCAACAGCCCCGTGCCGTGAGTAGGCAGGCACATTTACACAAACCGCTGTTACATACAAAATGCTTGTGAGCAAGAAGTTCGTTATCTAATGTGGCAACAGATTTTCAAAATATGTTATAATAACTTCTGTATTCATATTCTAACATGTTCAAAAACTACGCCTTTTTCAAAAATGGCTCAAGCGATTTCGATTTTTATTGTTGTTTTGACTAGTAGGAATCCCATACGCAGTTTTTTTCAAATGCCTCGAATAACGGAACTTTTACCGAACATCAATATCGCAAAAACGGGTGTAATGATTTCAAAGAAATCACTTTTTAAATTTCAGCTCATCGAATAATTGTATACATTCAGCGACTCCAAAGACTAAGTGCTTAGGTTAAACAGGCGTCTGCAGTTCGCATATACAGCACTTGGCACCAGAAGGCCCATCGCGATCCGTAGGGAACCTATTGAAACCAAAACTTCAAAAGGAAAAAAACCTTAGCACTTTCCCTAAACAAAACATCCAATATTCCTGCAGAATTTCACCAGGTTTCTGTGGTCTGTGCCGCTCAGCTCTCTTAATTCCTCGAAGAAGTATTCTCCTAGAAACCTGATACGATTCCGTGCTATACCCTCGCACTCACATAGTACCTATGTGCGTTATGCCTTCCTCGGCTTGTAGATCCCTGCATTTATCCACATCTACAAGGTGGCGCAAAAATAACCTTCCGATGTTTTTTGGTCACCGACCGATTATTGCTCAAATAAATAGTCACCAATATTCCGCGTTCTGGAGCAGTGTAGCGTAACATTGTTTATTAACGTGTATTTCGCATGTGTTTACTACACAAATGTCAAAACAGAACTGACATTAGGGGCCAATCGCAAAATTTATAGCATTTTCTGATAGGAGGATTACTTTTGCGCCACCTTGTACATGTCTAAGCCGCCTAGCATGCGCCTACATAATCCCAACTATTGTTCTAAGCTGTTCCCTACACAATTTGAGAACTTCCCTAGATCTTTCCTTGTCCAAATGCGTCCAAAGTGCTTTAGACACCATATGCCCCTCTAAATTTTGACATCTAAGGTCAGCCAATTTTAAAATTTTCTCATTAATTATTCCCTTGATAACGCCAATGGGTAGTTAAATGTCTACACCTCCACTACTCTCCACTTCCCCTCCCTTTCTCACTAGCTAATCGGCTCGCTCATTCCCATCTATACCGCTGTGTCCCGGTACCCAGCACAGCCTTACTCGGTTCCGTCTGCATACTGCTTTCAGCATTGTGCGACAGTTTCTGAAATTGATGTTAACACATTCTAGTGCCTAAAGTGTCGACTGACTGTCAATGTAGGTGGCGGTATCCCTTCCAGACATTGATCCCATCTGCAATATCTCTTCCGCCCTTAGAACAGCCAGAACTTCCGATTGGAAGACACTGCTTGTGTCCGGTAGTCATATAGACTCTTTCAAGTCTAGATCAACAGAAAATATGCCAGAACCCGTTCCTCCCCCTGTCTTAGATCCATCAGTGTAGATAGCAACCTAATATGCTGCTGTGACTGCATCTATTTGCCCCTCTGCACTTCCCGGATATGATACATCATACGGGATGTCCAAGTCGACCAAGGGTGAAATTTTAACTGTTACTCTTAAAGGACTTCAAATAGTTAAATGCATTCAGTGACTTTAAAGATTTTATATAACTGAATGCATTCAGTGAATGCTTATGCCTTCAATGATAGCAGATCAATTAAAAACAATATATTCTTTTTGGATGTTACATTCGATTGCTAAAAATGATTGGTTCAATCATGGCTTTAAAATTAATAGAATTCAATTCGTTTTCGAATCTGAAGCCATTCAATTGAATCATGTTGTTAACATATTTTACCATGACTTCAATGAATTAATTTTTCAATGGTTACATTCTTAACATTCTTTAGGTAAGTACATCTCTCTCCATTAACATTATAATTCGAAAATAAGAATTTATTTGCATTGCTTTTTTTGAGCGAAAAGCGTTTCAATAAAGAAACTTCGGTTAGGTCTTATAGAGCCAGCGTTACCGATGGCCAATTTGAAAATGTCCCCAAAAAAAGTCGCCCGAGCCAAAAAATGGGTCCCACAAAGAAAAAATCAACAAAATGTATAGGTACATGTCTTTTTTAACTTCCCAGTGAAAGTTCTTGTTTATATTGTTTTCATTTCATTGAAAAAAAATTTAAATATATGTAGGTAAGGTTATAATTTAACATAAACAAAGCAATTCATAAATTTTTTTTTTTTCAATTTTTTGGTTAAATCAACTTCAGGTTAAAGGAACACTTCATATCTCTAATGAGAGAAACATAAATTTACACTAGGTACAAAAGTAAAAAAAGTGGTCTGGGTGCGACCCGCAAGGTCCACACGACAAACTTCCCAGTGGGATCAATATGATTTTTGCGATTAGTGGGAAATTTTGAAATGTGGGTAACCATAAGATATGGTTAAGAATTTTTTAATACTAAAAAATGCTCTTTAATATTGTTCATGGAAATTAAATGTTGTTAATAACAGCAAAGTGTTATATACATACATATATTAATGCAACTATTGTTATGAACACGGAGACCTGTAAATTTATATTTATGCGAAATAACGGAGCACAATGTAATAATGATTTGCTCAATAACAAATGACAATAAATAGTACAAATAAAGGCAAATTATTTTAGTTATTTATTTATTAACAAAAAGCGCCTGGGCCGATTTCGCTGAAAACTTAATCAATTCTGAGTTACGTAATTACGCTTCGAATAAACCCGGTCCCATGTTAATATCATCTTTGGTTCTCCAGATAATCGTGGCGAAAGAAAATTCCGAACGATACGTATGTGCATACGCACATACGTACATACACACGGACAGACATCTCTCTAAAAACGTTGAATTTGGATTCTGGTGACCTTGAAACATGGAGATATATCAAAATCCGCGATTCACAAAATCGGCCCCATTACAAGAACTTCCACTGGGAAGTTAATAATCTTTGGTTCTCGAGATAATCGTGGCGAAAGATAATTCCGAACGCACGCACATACGTACATACGCACATACACACAGACAGACATCTCTATAAAAACATTAAATTTGGATATTGGGGACCTTGAAACGTGGAGATATGTCAAAATCCGCGATTCATAAAACCGCGCCCATTATAACAACTTCAACTGGGAAATTAATAAAGGCAAACTAGCTGAATTTTTTTATTTATTTATTTACTAACAAAAAACGGCTGGACCGATTTCGCTGGAAACTTAATCAGTTCTGAGTTACGTAATTACGCTTCGAAGAAACTCGGTCCCATGTCAATATCATCTTTGGTTCTCCAGATAATTGTGGCGAAAGATAATTCCGAATGCACATACGTACATACGTACGTACACACGAACATACATCTCTATAAAAACGTTGAATTTGGATTTTGGTGACCTTGAAACGTGAAGATATGTCAAAATCCGCGATTCACAAAATCGGCCCCATTACAAGAACTTCCAGTGGGAAGTTAAAAATATCACTTGATTTGTTAAGAACAGAGACTTTAAGTTAGGTACTAGCAAAAACGTAAAAAAAACTTTATTTTCTTATTAAAAGAAACTTTAACAAAATAGGTAGTACAAGAATAAAAAATGAAATTTAATTTTCTTAACCACAAAACTTAAAGTTATAGTAGCAAAATATAACTAAAAGAAGTTCATGTTTTCAGTTTCAGTTTTGCTGGCTATTGTTTGACGTATGGAATGGAAGGTTTCTGTCTCGCAGTAGGGATTATGATTTTTAAAGATTTTTGTATTTCTTTTAGTACGACAATTATGCAACACGCATTCGTAGAATTCTTTTGGGAGGAAAAACGTGCAATTTGTTTTGAGCTTGAACATTTTTGAGTTGTAATTTAAAAATTCATTCTGAAATTTATTAAAATTAAGATTTATTTGAAAATGCGTCTAATTGTCGCCCGTTTTTGAGAAAAGGGTCCAAAAAGCACTTATTTTGAAATGTCGTCGCCATGCGTCCCGAGAGCAGAATGCCGCCCATCGGTAACCCGGTATAGTAGGGTGGGCCGAATTTTTTTTTAATACTGCGGAAACGTTGCTAATAGTAGAGACTAAAAAAGGAAAAAAAAAGAAAAAAATCGGTTAATATTTTCCGGTCGCGCATGAGCTTTAAAATTTGCTGAAATTTGAAAAAAATTGTATGTTTAAGATATTTTTTTTTATTACTAAACTTGGTAACATTTGAATGTAATAGCTATATTCGACTCTTACTCGAACCGACAATGATTTAGAAAAAAAATGGTTCTAATCGGTCAAGGTCTTCCGCTCGCGCAACTACTCTCAAATTTTATAAATTATCGAACAAAATCACATAAAATACCTGCTACTGATCTAAGGTTTGTTTACTTAGTACGAGTACATGGAATAGGAAAAATTGGAGGGTTGGACTTGATTGAAACAAAGAAACTTAATAAATCATTGGAAAGGAAATGGCGTGCCATCCATTTAACTCTGGATGATATTTCAAAAACCTCGTTCTCACAATCATGTGTAAATGTTGTCGAAACTGAAAATGACGACCAATATTCTTCTAGTAAGGAAAGCGATAACGACCAAGACTTTAAAGTGTCCACAAAAGTTTCCTCTAATAATAAAAAAAAAGGATGAGAATTCAGTTAAAATCTACTGTATTACTGAGCGATCGCTATGAAGTTTCTGATCGCGCTACTGCTGCAATTGCATCAAGTGTTTTGCACGACTTTAGATTAATTACCGATTCTGACGTCTCCCAGGTTATAGACAAAAACAATACAAGAAGAGAAAAACAAAATGTTAGGGCTGAACTGTGTAGTAAATCTGAAGAACTTCCACAACAAGGTCTCTATATGGATGGGAGGATGGACGACACTTTAGTTGTAGATATAGCTCATTCGAAAAGGTTCCGCAGAGTAAAAAAAGAAGAGCATTACTCGCTAATTCAAGAACCTCGTTCAGTCTACATCGGATATGTTACGCCCACTTCTGGAAGCTCTTCAGACGTTGTCACTTCTATTATTTCCTATCTGTCTGGTCGTGGAATTTTTCTCTTGACAAGTTAGTGGTCATAGGATGTGATGGCACTGCGGTTAATACAGGTTGGAGAAACGTTCTGATTCGCCGAATCGAAATACATTTGGAAAAACTTTTACAATGGGCTGTTTGTCTTCTCCATTTCAAGCCAATCGGCGAAAAGCTAAGTGACTGTGAAAACGTCCAGTCATTGGTTTCAGGAGTATTGACGGTCAGATCCCGGCAATAGACAGAAATATACTAAGTAAAGATCAGCAATATCTACTCGATATTTGCACTGCAATAAAGTCGGGAATCTGTAAAGAAGATTTGGCTGTACGAGATCCTGACCCCTTGTCACACTCGAGGTGGTTGACAACAGCAAATCGAACTCTCAGATTGATCTTAATTGAAGAAAGTCCCACACCTCAACTTCAAGAAGTAGTTATATTTATTTTGAAGTCATACATGCCAATGTGGTATAGAATTAAGACCAGTAAATACTTCACAGAGTGGCCAAAGCTTGTGTATGAATCAATACAATCTTCAAGATACCTACCTGATGTGTTACGTAATATTGTCGACCCTGTGATGGCTTTTTCGCCCATCCAGAACATTTAATGTTAGCCATGGCACAAAACAATACACAACACTTAAGAGAGCTCGGACTTCGACGAATTCTAAAGGCGGGACAGATAGATCAAAAAAGAAAAACTATCAGAACGGTTATGCCGCCAAAACTGAATTTCAGCGCTCAAGATTACTCTGAAATTATAAACTGGATGGGCTGTGATTTATCCATTATTAAAAAATATCAGTGACGATGAAATTAAATCACATATTCAAAGCGGCACAGTCCCTAATTGGGATATAATATTTAAAGCATTCCCAGTCCACACACAGGCAGTTGAACGATGTGTGATCGTTACAGAAGCTTCAGGAAAAGTTTGCGGAGCTGAGTCTAGCGATGGGTTTATCAGAGCCACTCTGCTGTCAAGGTCAACAATGCCAAACTTTGACCATAAATCAAATTTCAAAGTTCCATCAGCTAAGAATGAATGAGACCCTAGATGATCGTGATCAATTGTTTCACATAAGTTTCTTGAACTTACGACTCTTCACACAAAAACTTTAAATAAAAAAAAATTTATTTACAAATATATAAACAATAATATTGGTCTAAAATAAGTTTTGTTTTAAACATTGTACTCAACAAAGAAAACCAAAGATAGAAACGTGAGAGTTGTTAGTATCCGGAAGATGTTGATGGATTTAAAAAATGTAAAAGTATTATTTTCTGTAGTAATAATAGATAACAATTGGAGCTATTACATTCGGTAAGAGGATAATTTAAAAATGTTAAAAATTATCGTAAAAATATGAATTTTTTCAAATGTTGCCAATCTTTATAGCTCATGCGCGACCGGAAGATATTAACCGATTTTTTTTCTTTTTTCCCCCTTTTTAGTCTCTACTATTAGCAACTTTTCTGCAGTATTACAACTTAAAACAAAAAAAAATAAATTTCGGCCCACCCTACTGTATAGAGCTATGCAATGGCAGCTGTAGCACCCATACAGCTTGAAAATATAAGTACCCTGTAAAAGCCCGTACCAAAACTCCTTCTGGACTATTAACGAGTTTCAGTAAATCTCCTCATTTTCAAACTAACCATTAAAAAACTGAGGAGCAGCTTCGCTAATACATAGAAGTTGAAATGTTTGTTTGGCGGCCTCGAAGAGGCGCGTGTTCGATTTTCTGAAACCTGAAAAATTTGCTTAGATAGTTTTGAAGCGTTATACACAAAACTAAAGGTGCGGAATCCCCACTTGTGCCATTTTCTTACAGTTGAAAACGTTATAAAAGATGGTATTCAGGAGAAAACATGTTATATAATAGCTAAATTTAAAGCGGTCATCTCAGAATTCGTCAGATATCATATATTTTTTTTTATAACATTCATTTTTCGTATTTCTAGATTGCACAATTTACAGAGAAATGACATTTTCTACCTTACTACTGAGAAACTTATAACATTTATACAATTATATTATTATATTCAAAATTGTTTTAGAAGGAAAAGCTACATGAAAAAACCTTCATTTAATTATAAATAAAATTTTTCCTGAAGAGAGAGAAGTGGGTCCGTGTGATCACAAATAAAGATGTTGTTTACATAATCGATTAAATAAATACTAAAGCAAATAAATAAATAAAAAAAAAGATAATAAATAAATAAAAAGATAAATAAATTAATAAATAATAAATAAATAAACAAGTAAATTAACAATTAAAAAATAAAATCTTTGAACATCAAAATAATATTATATATCACAGTAATGTACCTATATCTATAATTTTTTTTTTGTTTTATTATTATTATTCTTAATATATTTACAATTAATTAAGTATCTGCGAAGCCGTAGCTTGTCTGCAGAAGATTGTGTTCTATGAATTTAAATAATATATAACGTGAGCGAAGTTATAAGAGTTATTGAATAATTCCGAGTTTAAATTTAGAATTAATATTACAGTAATTTAATTACTAAAATTTAAGAAGAAAGTTTTCAGTTGTTTTTTTCTTTTTTTTAAATTTACTATAGGGACTAATTCACGAGGTAGATCGTTCATTATTGTAGGTACAGTATGTTGAAGTTTGCGTCTACCGTAGTTATTGTGATTTCTAGGAGTTTGTAGCATTCCTTGGGCACGTCTTCTGGTGTTGACTTGCTGTTGTATTGGTTGAGTAAATCGGTTGTCATGAAAGTACTCCATTATAGTGGTCATCTTAAATATATCCTCGACTTGAAGAGTTTTAAAACTTGCGTCATTCGCTCGTTGATTACTGGTTTTGATTTGCTTTATATGTAGCAGCATTTTGAAGCTTTTGTATTTTTTGGATGTGTGTGTGGATGTGTGGATGTCTTCGATTCTATCAACGCATAATACACTTGTTTTAAGACGTCTTCAGAAGCGTGGTATTTCAAATGTGAGACGGCAAATAAAGCTTTCTTGAGGTCCATTCGTAATTTGTCAGTGTGCCTATCCCAGAGAAAATGACAGTCTATTACTACACCAAGATATTTGTAGTTGTCAACTAATTCAATACATTCCTTCGTAGTGTTCGGGCAAGCATCATTTTCCAAGTAAACTCGCTGCGTTGTTGGCTTGAAGTATGGACTTCTAATGTGCATCATTTTAGTTTTGTAAGCGTTTATAATTAAACCGTTATCGTGACACCATTTCACAGCCGCATTAAACTCTTCTTGCATCACCCTTACTGCCGTCTCCAGAGAACTATGTCGGACAATAATAGCCGTATCATCAGCAAAGGCGAATGGTATACTTTGATTGAAAAGTCTAAGTAACTCGTTTATATATAATATGAATAGAATTGGTCCTTATTTTTATCCCTGCGGAACTCCAAATTTCATTATCTTTTTTCGCTAAAGGCATCTTTAATCTTAACACAAAATGTTCTATTTTGAAGATAGTCAGTCAGCCAATCAGCCATTGTGCCACGTATATCCGAATCCTTCGTAGTGCTTCTATAAGATAAGCGTGGTTCAATGTATCGAAGGCCTTACTGAAACCCATGTATAGTACTAACACGTGTTGTCCTTTGTCCAAGCTTTCATTTACACAATTTGCAAATTCTCCCAGTAACTTTCCGGTATTCCTATTTTTCTGAAAACCGTATTGGCTCTTATGTATCAGGGAGTGTTTTTCTATAAAACTTTGCAACCTGTTCGCAATTGCACCTTCCAAGCACTTTTCTACTACCGAGAGAATCGATATTTTCCTATAGTTGTTTAATTGATTTTTTACTCCCCCTTTATAAATTGGTCTTATAACTGCTGTTTTCAGGGTTGAAGGAATAAGTGATTGAGTAAGGCTCAATTTAATCAAATTGTAGATGATTGCAGCAAAAATATCGGAATGGCTTTTGATATCAATTGCTCTTATTCCATCAACTCCAGGCGACTTATCTTCTCCAAGAGATTTTATAATATTTTGTATCTCAGTGACGTTTGTTGCGTAGGCAAAGATTGAATTTTCCACTGTTGCATTCACATTCTTTGATGTTACTGCATTGCATTTCTGTATTAGGTTCTCCGTCTGGGAAGAGAAAAACTCTGCCAGTTCATTGGCAAGTGAAATCATCTCTATCTTAAAGTTTTTTTTCCATTGTTTCATCGATGTTTGTTCGCTTTCTTCCTAGTATTTCATTGATCAGTCCCTATGTTTTTCGCGGATCACAGTTGAATTGAATAAACTTATTTTTGTAAAAATTGGATTTGTGTAACGCTATGCTTTTATTAACTTTGTTACGTAAACTCTTATACTCTTTTTCATTAGTCAAATTTCTACAATTTTTTTCCCACCTTCTGTAGAGTATATCTCTTTGTTTGCATTCTGCTATGAGATTTGGCTTTATCCAAGGGCTATTCTGTCTTTTTTTACTTATTTTGCGTACCAATGTTGATTTTTCGTAGATATTTTCTAATTTAAAAAACAGTTTATTGTAAATCCTCTCTGCATATTGTTCTTCTAACACTACTTTCCAATCTTCTTCCTGAATAAGCTGGTTTACTTTTGAGCTACACACATAAGTTCAAATTGGGTTTTGTTTATGCGTTGGTTTTTCAAACTTCTCGCAATAAAGAATTGGATAATGATCGGTGATATCGCTTTCGATTACAGCTGTTTTAATTTGGCTGTCCAATCTGCTAACAAGAGCATGATCGATTAATGATTTGGTGCCTTTCTTAGTGTCTACTCTTAAACACAACATCTTAAGTTGTTGAATTTAAAATTAAGTTATTATTAGACCAACTGCACAAAACTTTATATCGATCATATTATTTTGAGATTCGAATTTCAACTTTTTCAATTTTTGCCTTTGCATGGAGATCCTCCGTAGAATAGTGCCAGGGAAGATTAAGCATCATTTTTAAAATTCTATTTCGCATAATTTGCAGCCTGCGAATATGACTCTTAGCACATGTCCCCCAGATGGGCGAACCATATAGCATTATGCTTTGGAATATTACTTTGAATAATAACAATTTGTTTTCAACACTCAATTTGGACCTACGATTTATAAATGGATATAGGATTTGTATCGCCATGTTAAGTTTAATAAGTGTTTCTTGAGTATGCAAACATTCAGTTCGAATCCCATTCAATTGAAGTCTATTGCTAAAAAAGTAACAGGCTTTTCTTTTTCTAATGAAAAAGAGAGCCTGTGTCTTAGAAGCATTCAATTTTATTTTCCAATCATCGCAATATGATTTGACTAAATTCAAAGCGGTTGCAGATTGGTTTCATATGAGATAATTCAATAAATGAACTTAAAAGTCAAGTGACCCCATTTAGATTCCTATAATAAAAGAGGTCAAGTCACTGGAATACTCCTTGGTAGTGCGTTAATACATCAACTTTACACACAGAAGCAAAAAAGATATTAATTCGGACGAAACTATTTTCAAAATACCGATATCCATTCAGCAACTGGTATGCGGAAACGATATCGGCAAAATCAGTCGCTTTCAGCTTGCCGTCATAAGGTAGCGGTGTGCCGCGGCGATTAAAGTACCTATGCACAGTCTATGCTGCAATAATAATACAAGTACGTACCTACATATCTTTCCACCACTTACAACAAAATGTCAATGTTGCAATCACCGCATCTGGACAAAGTTATACAATTTGGCCAGTTCGTTGCTTTGCAGTTCGTTATTTGTCTGTTATACCTTTGGTTCATATTTCAATTTTTAAATAATTAGTTATGGAATGGAAGTATGTATGCGACCAAAGCAATATTATCATCCTTTTCTTTTAAGTAAGATGATTGAGAACCTGTAAAACCTACACATGCATGCATTAAAGCAAAATATACTAGCTTTCACTTATGCACTCGAACTGCACATACGGTACTCCCTTATTGGGTATACTATTACACAATATTCCTCCAATGAAGTTGCGCCCATTGTTTGTTGTCGTACTTCCAAGGAAGAATAGCTGATTTAACCGCATAAAATATTGCAATTAACCTGAGCGAACTCAGTATACATCAAAATGGAACACCCGCGTTGCACGCATCATTCCCTACCATGAACTGTACTCAACCCTTGCATGTGGCATTTTTTTTAAACAAAAGCAAAAACATTATCAAGTGTGACGTACTTGTATTCATCGGAATTTCAGAACAGATTGCAGGCACGCGCTAAACCACTTCAACCTGATGTGGCATGCTTCAAGTGCACCACACAAGATGCAAAAGTGCACCAGTTGTGCAATTTCTATAGTTATAAAGAAAACCAGCATTGTATTGTTTAGAATCGCTTACACGTTGTTCTGTCACCGTCGATAAATGAAGTGTTCTTGTATCTTATTTCAATTCTAGGACACAAAATTAAAATCACTAAACCTATTTCCGAATATATCCACTGATTTAGGGGCTTATCATCGTTAGCGAGTCGAACAAAAAGCTGACGAATGTGAATAAGGTTATCAAATTTTCAAAATTGATTTGTCTTAACATGACGTTTTAATATCGAATAAAAATGTGAAGGAAAGGACTTGATTTTAATGTGGTTAGCGAATTTCTCCTCTTCTTCGCTTGAATCGGACATTTGAAGCGAATGCTTTCTGTAATAGAATTCGATAACATTTTTCTTATTTTCTTTAACGACGAAGTCATAATCTGGACTAAAGGGATCATACCAATACCACTTCAATACACCCCTACTGGTGCGCCTGTGGGGTTCGCCGGTTTGACCTCGAAAAGTATCAGCAGGCCTCCGATTTCGAATAACTTGAATGACTGAGGCCAAGCAAATGCTGGTGATGTTGCTCTTTCTCTTTCGCGATTTGAACATGACAGTACCAATCAAGGGCGTGCTTTATTTCTATCTTTAGAATTAGAGATATTCAAAGATATTGGCCGCAGTTTAATAAAGGGTCTTTCATTAAGGACTTGACAATATCTTTTTTAAATAAAATACAAACTAGTTAAGGTTTCTAAAACAAAATTTACTAGCTCGAATTACTATTAAAACATTTATGAATGGAACTCGGAACCACCGGAATGTATGCAGCGGTTGATACGTTGAACCCAATTTTCGATGACTCCGTCGCACATTTCGACCGATTTGGCCGCTATTTCTCGTTCAATATTTCTCGTATGATCTTGGCGGTCAGTAGACGAGTCGGTTTCGTGAGATAACACGTTCACCTAACTCAGACTTCAATAGCTCGATTGTTGCACCCGCTATGTAGCTTGTGGCACCGTCTTGTATGAACCACATATCGCTGATGTCCAATTCATGCAATTGCTTAAAGAAAGAACATTCTAACACGTCTCTTTAGCGAATATCATTTACCGTAACGTGACGGTAATTTTTACTGACAAAAAAAAAAACGGCCCATTGATGCCACCGGCATGAAAACCGCACCAAAGAGTGACTTTTTGTGGATAAAGTGTTGTTTCATGAAGCACATGAGGGTTCTCACACCTGTCCACTAACGCATTACTTGCTTATTGACGAAGCCGTTTAATTCTTCATTTTCTTCCATCATGTCCAGATCCCAATTCGAGAACGTACATCGTTTCATATGATCAAGTGTCTTTAGTTCAGCTTTATTAATTAATTTTTGACGGTAAAGAATGAGATTCAGCGCCTCAGAAATAGATAGCTTTGCGAAGTGCACTTTTGTTTTCAATTTCGGAATGTACGATTTTGTTTCAACTCATTTGCAGCGTCATTTCCTGTGAATTTTGTAGACTTTACCTCATTTCGAAATGTGAATCTTTATGCAAATGAGGTGATTGTATGAGGTGAATATACAACAAAATGAGTTCATTTGCCCTAATGATTACATTTCCTAAAATGAAGAATTACGCTTTACATGCCTTATAAATATATAATTATTGTTTTTTCTAATGAATTCTTCTTTAACATTTTATTTACTATTGTTACAGAAAGCAATTTATTTGTCGTATTATTTTTTATAGAATTCATTTACAAAAACTATCGTTCTGCCACTGCAGAGCATGGGGTAGAACTAACAAATTAAACAATTTCTTCAAACATTGTTTTTTTTTAATATTTTATCTTGCCCAGAGTATGCCAACACTTTAAAACGCCTTGTCTGCAATTTATTTCTGAATTTTAAATCAAATCGGTTTTTCAACCTATGACATATAAAGGGTGTTTCATTAGCGACTTGAGAACTCCAAACTTTCAGTGTGAACGCACCCTTCAACCGATTACCGAACTGCCAATTTCAAAATAATCAGTAAAATCAACATTTGCATTATGTTAAGTACACGAAGGAACAACGTTTACAAATAATTAAAATTAACTACGAAAATTCCGAGTCAGTGGCCGCAACTTTAAGAGCGTTAAAGCCAATTTTCGGCCGTAATTCTCCCAGTAAACAAGCAATTCATGGTCTAGTGAAAAAAATTGAAGAAAGAATATTCCCTGCTTGATGTTGCCGTGTCAGTGAGACTATGTTTTGCAAGAAAGGTTGGGGAATATTGCTGCCGTAGAGGCATCCATCGCAAACCAGTCAAATCAGTCAATTTCACGGCGTTCTCAAGAATTGGGCCTCTCCCAGACCACATTATGGCGAATTTTGCGTAAGGATCTTGGCCTACACACTTACTATTACAATTTCAGTAATTTGCAAAAATCGTACGGAAAAATGATTGTCCTGAGAAAGTATGTTAAGGAAAACAACAACAATAAAAACAGTGAACATGTTGACCAAAAGGGTTTGTGCAGCATTCATTTTCACTCTTCTTTTTGTACAGTTTTGTAATTAATTATTTTTTTTGATCATTTGTAGTTACGAGGGCGGGTCAATAAGTCCGTGACTTTTGGAATAAAACACAGATTTTTTGATAACATTTTTTTTTTATTTTTCAACGTAGTCTCCCTTGAGCTCTATAAACTTTGTCCAACGCTTCTCCAATTTTTTTATCCCTTCCAAAAAAAATGATTTGTCGAGGTCCTCAAAATAGGCCTTTATTTGCGAGATGACTTCATCATTGGAGTCAAATCTTTTTCCACCAAGCCATTTCTTCAGGTTTGGGAACAAGAAGTAGTCGCTCGGAGCCAAATCTGGAGAATAGGGTGGATGGGGGAGCAATTCATAGCCCAATTCATGGTTTTTTTGCCATGGCAACTGCACATGTGTGCACCCTTGCATTGTCTTGGTGGAAAATAACTTTTTTCTTGGCCAAATGAGGTCGGTTTTTTTTCAAATCGTCATTGAATCGGTCCAATAAGTTGGCATAATATTCCCCATTGATTGTTCTTCCCTTTTGAAGGTAGTCAATGTGGATTATCCCGCGTGCATCCCAAAAAACAGTCGCCATAACTTTATTGGCTGACAAACCCACCTTGGCCTTCTTTGGCGCCGATTCACCCTTAGAAACCCACTGTTTTGACTGTTGTTTGGTCTCTGGTGTGTTGTGATGGATCCATGTTTCGTCCACGGTTACAAAACGGCGCAAAAACTCCTCCATATTGCGATTAAACAACGCCAAACCTTCCTGTGAAGTTGTTACACGATTGCGTTTGTGGTCGACTGTGAGCAAACGCGGCACCCATCTTGCGGAAAGCTTTCGCATGCCCAAGTGATCATTCAAAATTGAAACCACTGAGCCATGCGAGATCCCTACGGCTTCCACAATCTCTCGCACTTTCAATCTTCGGTCGGCCAACACCATATCGTGAATTTTTTCGATTGTTTCGGGTGTAGAGACCTCAACTGGGCGTCCAGGACGTTCGGCATCTTCAGTGCTTGTACGGCCACAACGAAATTCAGTAAATCACTTTTTTACCATTGAAATCGATGGTGCAGAGTCCCCATAGTATTTTTCAAGCTTAGCCTTGGTCTCGGTAATGGTTTTTTTTCGCAAGAAATAATGCTTAATAAGCACACGAAATTCACTTTTTTCCATTTTCTCCTCAAATTAGTGAGTAGTCTGATAAAAATAGCTGTCAAACACAAACTAACTGACGCAGCAAGTTTAAATTTTGACAGGAGTCAACTGACAGATGCCTGTTGACAGGAGCAGTGTTGCCGTTTCAGTAAAGAGGTCAGAAATTCAAAAAGTCAGGGACTTATTGACCCGCCCTCGTAGTAGTATAACATCTATGTATAGAAAATTGTTGAACTTAATTTGTCTCGAAACAAAAATATTTATTTGCCACAACAACGCGATTCTCACGGTTTCTCTTTTATTTTTTTGTACGCAGTCCCACTATGTTATTAACTTTTTAGTATTCAAAAATAGTGTTTGGATACTTTTTGTTAATATTGGATTTTTTTTTGTTATAATTCGCTTTATTATAAACTTTTTACAAAATATTCGGGCAAAACTCGTCTCCCGCCATACAAATTCACCGATTTGGTCATAGAATTAATTCAAACGATGTTTTTTTTCATTTGACACTGTCGGAAAGGCTACTCAAGAAGCTTTTGGCTTCTTTGATGAGAACTGGCCTCCACATAAATCAAATTGCATCACCAAATTTGTAAGTTTTATTTGCAAGGAACAAAAATATTAAGTTACATTTAAATGTCTTTGCTAAATTATGTTTGCATTCTTTTACAACTTCATCGCAAATATTAGTTGCATATTTACATAATTTGGCTCACTTCGAACCCAATGAAAAAAAAGTTTAACAAATGGCCGTTATACTTTTAAATCTTAAACAAATTACTCACATCTGAAGTTAATTGTCTTAACTTTTTTTCCTCTGCTGTTGTTGTTATGTTTTAGGTTTAATAAATTTATTATATTCCTAATTGAAACGCAAAACTGACTGCGTTGTAGCATATGCTTTTTTTTAAATCTGCTGCTGTTTTTTCTCATGTACTTGTACCTACTTGACATTTTTAAGCAATTTTACTCCATATATTTTTTCAGAAGTGGTATCGCTAAACCAAGGTTCTTCGGGCCAGACAGAGAATGCAAAATGCTTTAAAAAAAATAATACTCGTACTAGCAAGCTAATTGAACTTCAATGAATATATATTTTGTTTTCAATGTAATGTAATCAATGTAAGAACGTAGTATCTCTTTTTAGATACGAACGACAATGGTACCAACTGAGCCGCCCGGATTCCACTATCTTACAGATAGGATCATGGAATTTCTCGGTCAAGCTTTGTTACTCCTTATGTCATATAAAATAAAGTGATAATTCACTAACCAAATTACAAATAAAACACAGTCGCCAGATTTTTGTTCGTCCCGCTGACGATAACGGGACCCTTACGAATATTATTAAATCCATGTTATTTAATGAACTAGCACGGGGACTCTAGGGATGCCTTTAGTTATAATACATTGAAATACTCCTACACATTTGAAAGGCTGACAGACCATCCCATTCAATCAATATATCATTTATGGAATGAAAATGATTTATTACTTTGTATCCATTCCAGAGAGGGAGAGACGAATGCAATTTCAATGGCCGACGAATACTCAAATTTTAATAGAAATCAAAAACGTTCCTCGAATTAGAGGACAGAAGCTGGCTTCCATCAAATCAATAATCGCGTTTCAATCTGTCAACCAAATTAATAAAATTGACTATAAAGGTTTCTGTGTATGAGGGGCGCATCTTATTGCGACCTTGTGACTGTGGGTTCCTTTTATACTGCAGAGACAAAGAAGACAAATCGCTTTAAAGATACCACAAGATGTAAATAATTGAGTTGGTTCCGATATCTCAAGATTATCTTCGATCGACAATTTCTTTCTTGTGGCTATATTGTACTCGAACCACTCCCTTTCGGAATAAACGGAATGGTTAATGTGATGCAGAATCGAAAGTATTTTCAATACAAACCGGAATATTGAAATGTCTAGGGGTATTTTTTAGGAACAAAATCTGGCTTGCGGGAATACAGAAAATAATAGGGCTGTGGTTTATCTGCAGAAGTGAACTGATCAAACTACAGTAGTCGTCATCGTCGTTCTTCCGTGACAACGATAAGGGCAGTTTTTTTTATAAAAAATAATAATAATTGGAAGACATTTCCCTAATAAAATTATAAAAGCTATACACTGAACATCTTTCATTCCTATAACAGCTATAGAAAGCTACGGGTTGCAAAACGGTTTGCACTTACTGAATCAAATTTGTTACGTAAAACTCACATAATTCAGTGACGTATTGCTTGCTACTTGATGCGGTAATTTGGCATAGGTAATGCGAAGCGTAGGTTTCATTTGACATTACCGATCAAACGGCTGTTGATAAAGACGCAACTATTGTCTTAAATTTCACTCTGTTTGATGTGAAAAAATGGTAAGAACCAACAAGACCCACGAAACGATAGGCTAAACAATCGTTGTTTGTTGAGGAATGGAATTCGAAATCTATCTTTAATGATTTTTTGTTTCTCTGTCAAATTACATTGAATGGTTGAATGAAATAACAACAACTTGATATTGCTACTACTGAAAGGAGGAATGATAATACAGCGCTGTTTCACGTCGTGCCAAAGCCGATTATCCTTCTTTATGCAATTCTATTATATTCATATACTCCATCCCACCTGATTACGAACAGGTAGTTTCTTCATTTAATTTTACAAAATTTCTTATATCCTTCGATAATATGGGAAAAACCAAATGCGATATGAAAGCAGGCCATATTATGTTTATTCAGTAAAAAAAAAATGGGAATAGGTAGATAAATTCAATTTTTTATAATCGGATATCCCTTCTTTCCCAAGAAGCGGTGCTTTCTTGGACTTGGCCTTAACGGACGCAAGACTTCAACTGACGAACATAGATCAAAACACGCGGAACTGTTTGCGTGCGTTTGAGTACGATAGTGATCACTACGGACTCGCCGCCGCAATACGGATCCCGAACGAGCAAACGCTGCTGGAGGAGTACGAAGCATTGTGTTCATTCGATTATCGGAGGGCACAATGGTCGCGCTTCTCCAGATTTTTAAAGCGAGATATACGTTCGAGTGGGATCGACCCACCGACAAACAGTAACATGACAAATGATGACATTGATCGGCATTTATTGCAAATGAACGACGCCATCAAACGAACTATGGAACGAACTATTCCTCGAGTAGGACGTTCCGACGACGACCAGACAGAAAAGTACAGAAACCCGACAATCGACGCACTATACCGACAGAAAAGTAGACTGCTCTCGAGGCTTAAACGGCTGTACAGGCAATTTACTGATCGCAACGACCCGGAGGTAAGGATGCTGAATTCAGAGATCCGAATCCTGAAACAGCTGATAAAAGAAAATTACAAAAAATCTGTAAGTCTGTATTGGGGCAATAAAATTCGGGCTATTAAAACCTGTAGTCCGAATATGTTCCCACAGATAAATAAGTTGTTCAGGAGGAAAGATCACAATGATATTCCTTGTGTTCGAATCTCCCAGACAGCAGACAACAGACAGACAGTACTGACTGCTGGAATAAGTCCAGAAAGTGTCGCTTCAAACGACGATTTTTTCGTGGTCGAGGACCCACAGGAGAAAGTGGATTTGCTGGGCGCTTGTTTCGAGGCCGTGTATACGGTGAGCAATCCTGTTCGCCGTAACCACGACATTGAGAATAGGGCTCTGGTGAACCACTTCGATCTGCGCACCGAACTTGAGAATTGGCGATCTGAGAATAACGGATTCACCGTGTTCACTGATGAAAACCATGCTAATGCAGTTGTCGCCAATGGCCGAGATGCATCGCACTTGTTCGTGTCGAAGGATGATCTTCTGTGCATCTTCGGGTCACTAAAGAATAAAAAGTCGGCGGGGATGGATGGTGTCCCAAACGTCGTATTGAGACACTTGCCTCTGGAGGCTGTAGATATTTTCACCACGCTGTTTAACAATGCGCTGAATAATGCACATTATCCGGCGCATTGGAAGGTAGCTGTGGTACACCCTATCCCGAAAAAAGGTAAAGATAGGACGAACCCAGCCAATCTCCGGTCAATTAGCTTGCTTCCGAATATTAGCAAGGTCTTTGAAAAGGTTGTCAATAGAGCTCTGTTAAAGTGGGTCGAGGACAATAACATAATTCCGGACAACCAGTTTGGTTTCAGGGCGAGGCATGACACTATTCATGCCGCGTCGAAACTGGTTTCCGACATTCAGTGGAATAAATGCAAGAGCCAATGCACGGGTGCTTGTCTGGTTGATTTTAAGAAGGCTTTCGACACCGTATGGTTAGAGGGACTTTTCTACAAGTTGACCAGGCGGGGGATGCACAAACCTTTGCTATATGTAATTTATAATATGCTTATGGGAAAGAAGTTCGTTGTCAAATGTGGCAACGTGACTTCGAGCAGAGTCTTTGAAATTAAAAACGGTTTACAGCAGGGGGCGGTCAATTCTCCGATCCTGTTTAACATTTACACGAGTGATCTGGTGGGTTCACTCAGACATGCTATAGCGTATGCCGACGATTTGGTGGCATACAGATCAGGTCCTAAAATCGAGGTCATTAATATCCTTTTGCAGCGTGACTTCGATCAAATTAAGCGATATTGCGACGACTGGAAGTTGAAAATCAACTTTCAGAAGACGGAAACAATCTTGTTCAGAACTCCATTGGCTGGGGCCTCTAGGGATACCAGAAAAAACTGGAAAAAATTGGCCATTATTGGACAAAATGGGCAGCCATTGGCGGTGAGAAGCGCAGTTAGATATCTAGGTATCTGGCTTGACCAGTTTCTATATTTCGATAGACATATAGTTGCTTGTCTTGCTGGGGCCAAGAAGGCTTATGCTCTGACAAGGAGACTGTTTCATAGCAGTCAACTTGACTCCAGAGTGAAGGTCATTTGCTACGTGGCCCTTATAAGGCCGATCATCGCTTATGGTTGCCCATTATGGTTTAATATAGCGCCTAGCTATATGGAAAAGATTCGGGTTTTGGAGAGACAATGTCTTAGGACCTGTCTCCGGTTGTTCCGAACGCCTGAATCCAACTATATAAAATACTATCCCAACAAGGTCCTATACGATGGGGCTCAGTTGAATAGGATTGACAATTTCCTCATTAAGGTGACTCGAAGGCACGTTGCAAGGGCGATGGCCAGCGACAATAGTCTGATCTTTGGGGCTTACTACCCCAATGAAATGTACATTGAGAGTACACTCCGGTCTGGCTTTATCCCGCCAGAGGCATTTATCCATATTGATGCAAAAGGGCTGGTACAGACGAGGGATGGTATCCCGGTATTATACCACCGCTACCGCAGTGCGAGAGATAAGCGGCTCATCCGCGGCGAGGTCGTCGCCAATGCTCATGAGCTCCTCCGTTTTAGTACCGCAATAGCGGAGAGGGATAAATTCGATACAGAAAAGCAATTTGCCGAATTTTGGTGGCTTTTTGAGGGTGGAGGGTTCAACATGCCCTCCCAAGACGGTGCGTTACTCTAGGTAACATCCTCTTAGTTTGTAAGATAGATTAAGTTAGCTAGGGCGTTTCTGGGAGGGGCCGGGCTCGCCAACTTGTGGTGGTGCTTCCGGGAGGTGATTGATTCTGTAAGGCATCAGTCAGCTCACGGCGGCGCGTGTGCACGTTGACGACTGCCAGGCGCTCGGAAAGCAATTGGGAATTTGACCACTTGTTTCGTAATGCAACGAGTGCTCAGAATCCTAATTATAGTTAGAATATGTTAAGTAGTTTAAGTAAGTAGAGTAGGTAGTTTGTAATTTGTTTTTTTATATAAAAATATAAAATTTGATAAAGATGCCGAGTTTTCTTAAAAATTTTCTCGATGAAAACATAATATGTAAGATTAGTTCGTAAAATAGTTTTTAGGCCGAAAGGCAATAATTATAAGATAGAGTTAAGTTTAGGGCGTCCGCATAAGGATCAATAATCTAGAATAAGTATCCTGTTAATTTTAAGTTAGATTTACTCATTTTTGTCTAGTATATAAGTTGATATAAGCTAATAATTAATAAAAATGAATTTAAAAGTCAAAAAAAGTCAATTTTTATAATGCTTTTCCAATAAGGTAATTTTTTGGTCTCACCTGATTACGATCAGTAACTAAATCTAGCTGATAGATGCTTAAAAGGTAATAAAACAGCACAATTTTGTTTGGAATAAATAATTTGAGTTTTACCAAAATAATAACAATAGTTTTTAATAATGTGTACTCCCTCTCGATCGCTGTATCACTTTAAGAAGCCTGTTTTGGAGAAATTTATACAGTTCTTCCAAGTATTTTAATGAATTTTCGGACCAGCCTTGTTTTATGGCTTCAATTATTTCTTCCGGGTTGGATTATTGCTTTCCTCCTTCTAAGACTTTTCTTGAAAGCCATCCCCACGCCTTTTCCATGATGTTCAGGTCCGGTGAATGTGGCGGCCATGCCAGTAGGTCTACATTTTGACTCTGAATCCAAGTTTTGGTTTTTTTTGCGGTATGTATCGGTGCATTTTCCTTTTGGAAAATCCATTGTTGTCCACAAAACAAAAGGAAAAATTAGTGAAAGCTTTTTCCAGTATAGATTTATTGGTGACTGAGGTCATTCTTGAGCTTGGAAAATCAAGATTTGCAGTTCCGTAAAAGCTTACTGCTACCAATACCATTACTCCACCTCCCTAGCTGTGTCTTCTACCAAAGGTTATTTCATTGTTACTCAAATAATGGAAATAATAATTATATACATCAGGTCCATCCAAATTAGACTTTTTTTCATCTAAAAAGACAACCGTATTGCAAAATCAATGCGCTGACTTTTGCGTCCTCCGTTCAATGATTGTTTCTTTTTAATTTGTTGGTGTCGTACATTTTTGGCCTGCTGTATCACGTGATGAACAGTTTATCTACTAACTTCAACTTCAGTTTTTGCCTTGATTTTGCTTGCGTAAAGTCTTCAATTTGAAATAGCTCTCAGTATAACCCGTCGATCCTGACTTGTTGTTGCTTTGCTTACCCCTCCTTTCCACTTTTTTCATGGTTCTCAGGATCCTTAAGATAGCTATTAACAAAATATGGTGCTCTTCCAATCTTACCGGCTATATAACAGATAGATTTGCCTTGTTCCTTGTAAGCTCGAATTTGGCATATTTCGTCCTTAGTTGTTACCCGTGGTTGTTGTTTGTATGAAATTATGTTTTGACCTAAGGTTCCTGGTACTATATTGTGCCTTTATATTTGATTTAAAATATGATAACAGACAGATTTATTTACTGTTCGGAATCAGTTGATACGAAAAAAGGACTAATCTTATGACCATATTGGGAAAAACATAATTTTTTGTACCTAATCCCATTTTTTTTACAAAATAAACTTAGTATAGTGTTCTTTCATATTGCATTTGGTTTTTTCCATATTATCGAAGGATTTAAAAAATTTCGTAAAATTAAATCAAGAAACTACCTTTTCGTAATCAGGTGGACTCCGTCCCGTATATATCATTCACTATTCTCGAAAAACCGACCATCGTCTCCGAAGGCAAGCATATGTACTACGTACTCTGAACTAATGCCGCATTCACGGTCTACTGAAAATCTCTTTGAAAGAACGATTCGGTTTTATTGACAGTGCGCCCACTGTCAGCCAATGACGGTTGCAGTATTTTGCTACCAAAGTTAACAGCAGTGAAATCCTGTTGAAATGTGCTTTCAAACGCCAATTCTGCCAGCGCACCAGCCCTGTTGAAACTTTGACAGTGCTTAATGTAGAGCTGCAACATTCGTGACTGTTTCGGTCTTTGTGATTCAGTCCTTGAAAAGGATTGATGAACGCAATTCACACAATACGAAACAATCGGTCCGGGTCCCAATAACAGTGATTTGGACGCATCCAAAACACAATGGAAATAACGAAACAATTTAATCCCAATACTTTTACCGAGACCTAGGCCGAATCACAAATGCAATGGTATGGCTGAAACCTATTCTTGACTAAATCAGTCACATCACAGTCCCAATTCTTTGAACTATACGAAAACGCAATGGATTGCTGAAACCATTCACAATCCCAAACTTTGAAACCAAAACCAGCCTCCATCAGATTCTCTGACTTCTTTGCTTTTTTCTTCACAAATTATTGAAATCTCTCTAGCTGCGAAATTTGTTCTTATACTTTGTCATAGTCTTAAATTATTACTAATTTCTTAAATTTTATCCGTATATGTAAATTGTAAAAAAAATTATATCGTATTTTTTCTTTTTTCTCACTTCATTTATAGATGAGCCGAATTAGATAAGATAATAACGCAGAACCCAACTATTATGTATGAAATCAAAACGAAAAATTTATATATAGAATACAGTACAGAGGGCGGCGGACATGGCCAAATCGACATTACTTTCGATGCTGATCACAAATATACATATGTAAGGTGTGTTCTTTTACTCAAGCGTATATACGCTTATTCACATCTGCATGTTAAAAACAACAATAACTGAGCTTATATATGCAAACTTTACCGGGATAACTGTCGCCGCTAAGTCCTTAAGCGGATATAGATCAGTGCTTCCAAACACCGTTTTCTACGTATTCCGATAACTTTAGTTATCGAATGTCAAAACTTTGACACATCTCACCTACTGAACACCACCCAAATTTTAATTGCGTAGAAATTTTATTCCAAACATTGAACCGCTGCATTTCCAAACCACTTGCGGGTGGCAATGGCACTAAGTGATTGGCAAGTCGCGCGTTCGAATCCCAACCAAGGCCATGATTTTAAGAATGAATACACTCAAGAAATACAGATCTCCCAAAAACAATTTATGCGTCACCTGTGGAGAAGAAACCCTACAAAAAGTACAAAAAATGCTATCCTATCCTACTATTATTTCAAAAAAAATTTGTAAGTAGCACCTAAAAACCGGCAATGAACTATTTTCTAAGCTGGTGCTTGCAGCAACAATAAAAATGCAGGCGCAGTGTTTACACTATAAGGGTACTGTAACAATTACAGAAAAAAACCCTTTAGATACGCAAACCATAAAAACAAACAGCCAAGAGTATCAATAGTCATGACAAGCTTCTCAAATGTGCCACTTGGATTCGGCTTAAAACTGTCGGTCACTCATACTTCGCACAAGCAAACGGTTGGAGAAGCTAGGTTTAAGGCCTTCTATGTAGGTATGTTAATGCCTGATATTTATTTATTCTTCTTAAGGCATGTTACAATATTTCAACATTCCCGAAAGATCTCAAAACCAGCAAAATTAAAACAACTTTGGATTGAATAATTTTGCTACAAGATGATCGATTAACTACTGACTCAGTCGGCATAAGCTGCAATAGATTTGGTGGGTATCCGCTGTATGTCACTTATACTATACTATATAAACATCATAAGTGAGTGGAGAATTTCCTATTAGATACAAAAACATTGTAAGTAAAGTTTCAGCTGATCAATTGTTTAACCCCTTCATTAAATAGATGCAGGATTATTTTACCTATTTAGGTGTATTATGTAACCGTAACGACGACGGGCTATTGGTAATTTCTGACCATTTCAGCCATATGTTGCAATTCGCACAGTTTCTCTTAATGTTAATTCAACAACTCAGTGGCACAGCCAAACACAATGGAAACGAAGGGCAGTCTTTGTAAGTAAACTGAGAATATTCACACTTGTGTCAGCCAAATATGTTGGTATGTATATGGAAAAGTAGTTCAATTGACCATTATGACTTGCATTTTACATACCCCGCCATTAAACAATTACACCCGATAAATAGAGTCCAACAAATATTTCCTGTACACCAGAGCAATTATTGTTGTAACTTCAACACCTTAAGGACAACAATTATGAATAATAACATACAAGCAGCAAGAAAATAAGGGTCATACCACCAAAAACTTGGTTGCGTCAGTTTGAACAGAGAGAAATGGTTTACATTCACCTCAGCGGCGAATCCGCTGACATTCTGTTGGGTAAATCTAAGCAATGCCACAGCCATAGTGAGTAACAATATTCTTTAACACCTTTGTAATCAGTTCATCTTGTTTGCGGCGCTTATCAAAATACATCTACAAATAAACACGACCGTAACGCGTTGCATCTCCTTCCTTCAATAAAGATGATGATTTTATTATTTTATCTAGATCGGGGTTCTGTGGCACTTGTGTGTTACACGTACTCGCACTACGGCTATGAGTCGTATGTGTGTTGGCATTGTACGCCAGAAAAATGTAAGCAATTGACAGTTTATCTCGATTTAAATCAAATTTTTTACTCGAATTGAAGTATCAAAAATTCTTTTCGAAAATGCCCAAACGACGCACGGTAATTTGTTTAAGTCACGATCGATTGTTTCCCCAAAAATTTTATTACTTATCAACTGAGTGAAATTATATTGAAAAAATCTAATGATAAGCATTAAGCTTTAAGAATCTAATCAATGGAGACGTGCAGAGTTAAAATCAAACCTTGAATCGATTGATCGTTGGTTTATTAAATTAATGGCGCAGCGTTTTACTCGCTAGGGTGAACGCGAATCAAATAAAATGATGGTGTTTTTTTATTTACTTCAAATCGTTTTTAAATCTTACTGATAATGATATAACAGTTTCTGGAAGATAACGGGAGTTTTTAATTGCATGGTATTTATGGCTGCGTGATGTTATCTATTAGACGAAATTTATTTGTCAATCAAACAGATAAAACGCTTTGATTTGCTTTCACAATTTGATGTAGGTAATCTTTGTGTGATTAGCAGTCAGTCATATTTAGGTATATATGTATGTATGTATTTGGACTAAACGTAGCTTAGTACATTTGGATAAATATTTGAATTAACAGGAAAACTTTATTATTTATTTATGAAATAAAATCGGTCTTTCCAGTGACAAAATATGTGTGAAAATTAAAATACTTATTTAGCCCGCTTTCCGCAGTTGTGAGTAAAAACCTTATGTGGACAGGTAGTAATACATGTCTAGCGACTAAGCATATCTGCCCAAAGCTGGATCTGCGCCGCTCTATGGGTTTGATCTCACTTAATCGACTGCACATTGGCTCTGCTATAGGCGTCATTGCATGACACTGTCTAATAGGCAAGCACGCATCAGGTTAGGTTAGGTTAGGTTGGAAGGGAAGTGCACAGCAGGGCTGCTGTGCTTGCACGGGGGCCCATTGGTCCATTGTGATCCCTTATTGTTTTATGTGGTAAACCTACATTTACAATAAAACACTTACCATACTCAGTTTAGGTTAATCTTGCCGGTTGGCCTATTGGAACCAACCTGTGTTCTTGACAAACCTGATAGTGTCCGTCAGTGGTACCTGCGCTACGTCCTCTAAGTCTTCGAAGAATCTGTTGCCCAGATAGCGAAGTCGAGATGTCTGAAGGTTTGGACATTCGCAGAGCAGGTGTTTGATGGTCTCGGTTTCTTCTATATCTTGACAGCTCCTGCAGTAGTCTGGTGAGCTGATGCCCAGCCTGCTTGCCATTACACCTATGGTGCAGTGGCCTGTCAGTACGCCAGTTAAGATACGTATTTCTAGCTTATTCATTTCCAGAATGCTTTTTGTTCTTTTTTCGTTAATTCTTGGCCATAGACTGCGAGATATAACACAGTCGTGCCTTTGGGACCAGGTGGTGTTAATTTGTTCCCTCAGTTTTTGGTCAATGTTTCTTTTTGCTGCACTAATTGGGATGTCTATTGACGTAATGGCGTCTATTGCGTCAAGTTCTGACCCGATTCTTGCTAGCTCGTCTGCCTTTTCATTCCCAACAATGTCGCTATGACCGGGGACCCAGCAGAGAGTGATCCTGTGTCGTTCGCCTATTTTGCTGAGGGATTTTTGGCAGTTTCTGACTGTTTTTGACTTTATAGTTTCGCTGTCTAGTGCTTTGATAGCCGCCTGACTGTCTACGAAGATTGTGATCGTGGAAGGATCCAGATTCTTCGCGGAGATAGTTTCTGCTGCCTTGTCGATGGCGACAATCTCAGCTCGAAAGACGCTGCATTCATTGGGAAGTCTGTACGAGTCCTTTATGTCTAGGGGCTCGCAAAAAACTCCCGCTCCTGTCCCCACATCCATTTTCGACCCGGCCGTATAGATGTGGATTTCTTTCACGTTGACGTGCGTGTTCCAGTTCTATCTTTGGGGTATGTATGTGGAGTAGTTTTTCTCAAAGTTTCGTTTGGGAATTAAGTAGTCCGTTTTCCTGGATAGATCGATACCCAAGTAGTTGTGAATTATAGAGCCGTGTCCATAGGAGCTGTGCCTACAGATGTTTGCCTCCTTGAGGCGGAGGGCTCCTTTGGCTGCCATGCTGCGAATATATTCACCAAGCGGGGGTAGGTTTAAAATGACTTCCAGTAGCACGCATCAAGGCTTGACGTCTATTCAAATGACTTCTGTTGAAGGTGCAGGGACGTAGAGGAGGAGGAGACAACACTTAACCTTCTCTGTGCATGTCCTGCACTCTGCCATAAAAGAAATCTCTATCAAGGAACCTTCTTCCTTAATGAACTCAGTGACTTAGCTAACACAGATGTTAGAAGTCTATCGCGCTTCATTAGAAGCTCCAAATTATTTAGCGAGTAGAGGACGAAACTCCCCTGATCCACGTGGCATCACAACAGACCTCATTGGTCTAAGTGTGTTGACTATTAGCTGACAGGCACCTTAACCTAACCTCTTTAGGTATACCTTGTCCGGATGATATGAAAATTTTGATACTTAATTTGTAAACGAATATTGATCGTAGACCACTAAAAGTACTGTTACGGAGCCGTTCATTGACCCTCATTGCCTTCCTGGTCTCATCACCTGCCTCCCACCCCACAAACTACTGAAAACAAAAGACAATGAATGACAAATGAAAGTAAACAAATAATTTCACTCGAGACGCAAAACGTAAAATATGTATTCCGGCAGCCAAACCTCAGTAAAGCATAGATCGATGAGACTTACAAGTCCAATTCCTAGATCCTTTCCCTACAAATAATTATAATATTAAGTCTACAACAATCAAAAATAAAACTAACAAAATACGATATATGTATGTACTTACAATCCTCTCCAATCGTCCGACAATCATGATGTTTTGACATTTTGTTTTTTTTTATTACTAGGTACTTACTAGTTTGTCTGCGCTTTCTCCTTTCTTCCAATCTCTTCCTTTCCTTTCATATTAAAATGTTTTACTTTTAAATTTCTCCAATTGACGCATAGTTTGTAACATACCTTAATATTGCCCGTAGACCCCTAAAAGTTACTATATTTATGATCAGCATCGATAGTAATGTCGACCTAGCCATGTCCGTCCGTCCGTCGGCAAAAATTAGGCCTTTAAACTGGACCTAGATGGCTGAAATTTTAACCATATACTCTCTAGGGTCCCGAAATAATCAAGTTTACGAATTTTTGAAATCCGCCCACAGACACGCCCACAAACTCAAAAAAACTAAATTTTGGAAAAAATCGAATTTTGAGCTAGAAAGCTGAAATTTTTTATATATGATCTATGACACCTAAAACTGCTCGGGATAACATTTTTCAAAATCCGCCCACTGACACGCCCACAAATAAATAAAACATTTTTTTTGAAAATCCAAGGTTTAAGCTAGGGAGCTGAAATTTATAATATATACTCTCTATGGGCCCTTTATGCTCATGTGTAAATATTTTCAAAATCCGCCCACTGGCACGCCCACAAATAAATAAAACAATTGTTTTGAAAATCCAAAGTTTGAGATAGGGAGCTGAAATTTATAATATATACTCTCTATGGGCCTTTATGCTCATGTATAAATATTTTCAAAATCCGCCCACTGACACGCCCACAATTAATATATTTATTTTTTTATAAATTGCTCTCATCCAAGATTTGTCGGACTGTATTGTTGGTATGTCCGAATAGTCGGTTTCTATGCTTTCTCGCGAAGCTTCTAGTTTCAGCTTCGATTGTTGGAATTCCGAGATCCCTGTGGATATCGTCGTTTCTAATATACCATGGTGCTTGTACAATTTCTCTAAGCACTTTATTTTGAAAAGTTTGTAAAATATTGGCATTTGTTTTCTTGGTACAACCCCAAAGTTGCATACCGTAGGTCCACACCGGCTTTAGCACTTGCTTGTATAAAAGCAGTTTGTTCTCGGTACTGAGCTGGGAATGTTTTCCGAGTAACCAGTACATTTCTCTATATTTGATATTTTATTATTTTTTAATTTATTGCAAATTTTATTTGAATTTAAATGTTTAATCTGTTTTCTTAGACGATGCTGGATACCCCTTAGAGCCGTGGCTTTTAACGCCTTATAGAACACCTGACATAGGTTCTATATTGAAGAAAAATTTAATGGAGTTCATTCACGATGCCGAAATATTATTGAGAGAACCAACGGAGTTCTTAAAAATAGATAAAATAAAAGCTATTAAAATTATCAATGTTTGTGCAGCGCTGCATAATATTTGCATCTTTTATAAAAGTGATTTTGATTTGACGAATACGACAACTGATGAGGAAATTGAAAATAGCGTAGTTGACCATTTAGAAACTACATCAGGTTCTACTTATTTAACAGCAGGACAGCGCATTCGCTCTAACATTGCCAGTACTCTTTAAATTTGATAAGCTAACATTTCAAAACACATATCATTTAATCACATTTGTTTATAATTCAGTGGGTGATATAAAAAAAATAAAGTAAATAAACAACTAAACTAAAAGAAGGAAAATAAATTTATGTCATTTCATTTTTGAACTCTTCCAGCTCCATTACTCTTCGGTTTTTTTCAATCAAGCTTTCTATTTCAGCTTTCCTGAACTTCTCCATTTCACCATTGTGCCGCTTCTGTTCTTGAAGCTGCTCCTTTTTTTGATCGTTAAGGCGATCCAATGAACGGTAAATTCTCCGGACACTAATTTGAATTTCGTTGTTATGATCCACCATTATGGAGATGGCTTCGCCAACTTTGGCACATAATTCCTTTTGGACTTCCAGCTCCTTTGCGCTGTTTATTCGTTTTTTTTTGGGCTGCGGGGGAAGTTGGTTGGTCAGCGTCAATTTGAAGACCAGCTTCTTCCACTTCTTCTTCATTCTCCACCGCTATTTCGTACTCAATGTCGACTCTCCTTTTCCTCAACTGCTTCCTTCATTCCTACAAGTTGAAAAATTGCCTCTTCGGTAGGGGAGAATTTTTGGGTTTTGTTCGGTCCGCCTCCTGTACCTCTTTCGTACATCTTGTTTCCAGCTGCCTTTTTGCGTACGTAACGCTTTTGATCGGTCCAAACCTACATACATACATTTTTATTTTTTAGAAGTACGAGTTCTTTTTTTTTTATTCTTACCTTTTTCCACTCAAACTCACTCTTGTTTGGTGGTCCTGCGCTGTTCAATTCAAAAGTGAGCTGTTTCCAAAATTCTGCTATCTTCTCTTTATTTTGCTTAACGAATCCCCTTGCGATATCTGGCTTCTGCGTCATTTTGTTAAGCAGTAAATCGCTTTGTCTTTTGTTGATTGTTTTGCTCCTGAAATAAAAGAAAGCTTACATTTTTTTAGCCTTCAGTACAAAGTAACTTACATGGTGCAGCTTCACGGTCTTCTCAAAAAAAATAATGGAAAATGTAAGTCGTAAATAGAAGTATATTCCGCCCGAAATAGTGCTGCCAATAAGGGGAATTTTTTCGAACATCAAATTTTTTCGCCCGGAACTCATGATAAGCAAAAAGTGAAATGTCATTTTTTTCGGGTGGAATATTATTCGGGCGAAACTCACAATAAGGCCGATTATGGACAGACATACAGACTTTCACGGTCAACTGGTAACAGCTGTGCACTTTTATAATTTCTGAGCGGTCGATGCCCTCGAAGTTAATTGGATTTTTTTGCAAGGTTTCGTTGTGCTTATACCCAAATACACTGCGAGAAAAAGGTTGAAGAAAAATCTTGGCTATAAAGCCGAACTCTTATCTGGTATGTTTTGAAGGGCAGAAAGGTCATTTTAATACCGGAAAAGTCGCTGCAGAGGTTTGGGTTTTATTTGGGCCACCACTTTTGGGCTGGTGCTCGAACCTCTGTCCTTCTTTTGACCTTGGGCCTTAGCGCCTAAGTGCCGTGGTGGGACAATCTCCCGGGGAGTCCAGCGAAGCCGCTTTAACGGGTTCAGGTTGTACGGCCGCAACCAACCAACACATACAAAACAACAACGACCATAATCACCACTGTGAACAAAGACAATTTGAACAAAATAACTAAAATACAAAAGTGACAACATTGAACAGTGAAACAAAGAGTGTAGGTACAAAAAGACAAATCTAAAATAAACACAAAGTGCAGTGCGCAACATCAACCACACACACCAAGAAGTGCTGAAACCCACCCCGTAAAACGCAGTGGGCGTTAAGTTTGGGCAATTTATCTGGATTTCAGTTTAATTTTCAATTTAACTTTAGTTTTGAAGCCATATTTTTTGAAGTTGGTTTTTTAACGCGATATAACTTCCTCTGTGTTGAATCCAAAGGCAAAGCGGTTTAACCTTAGGAGTCAGCGAAAAAACTCTAACGAGGCGCCCACTCTTAATGTTAGCCCGACATACATAAATCATTCCTTAGGTACAGAATCTGGAACTATTGAATCGATTCCCAGGCCGAAATCTATTTTCATTTCTCGACTAAAACCAAACACTTCTTCAGACGATGTCTTGAACCATTTGGTCTCGAGAAACTTGATCCCAAAAGATGACTCAATCAAATGCACCAAAATCAGCAAGGCTGAAGGGTTTGTTGCGTCTTTCAAAATTGTGGCCCCTTCAGTATATTTCGAAAAGCTGTGCAATAGCACTGCATGGCCTCAAAATACGTTAGTTAAAGAATTTACACCCCGTTCGACAAAAAGTCGCAGGAAAGATTGTCCGTCCAAGTTAAAAAACCAAGTAGGCTGTCCCTCTACTATCAAAATGTAAGGGGACTCCGCACAAAAACCGCTGAATTATATATAAACTCCCAAGCCCTCTCTCATGATATCTTCTCCTTGACGGAAACATGGCTAAATGCCGGAATTCTAGACACGGAACTCTTCAATCATGAGTTCTCCATATTCAGAAACGACCGTCATAACAATGACCTGAAAGCGCTTGGAGGAGGTGTCCTGATCGCTGTTCGTTCCAACCTTGAGTCACGCAAGATTGACTTTCCATTTCAACTTAATGTCGAAGTTATCTGTGTAAAAATTACACTTAAGAACAAACATTTATATGTTGTTAATGCGTACATTCCATCGTCTCGTCTATGTTCTTTGTATTCGGAACTCTCTATGGCACTACACCATATTTTTGACATATCTTGTTGTGACAGCACTGTCTTACATATTGGCGACTTCAATCTGCCACATATTGAATGGGTACCTTCTGAGGATGATTCTCATTTCATTCCATCCTTTGACTCTGCCCAACAAGAGCTCGCTTTACTTGACAACATTTTGTCTTTTGACTTACAGCAAACAAGCTGTATACAAAATTTCAGAAATCGAACTCTCGATCTTGTTTTCTCTTCTGACTCTGTTAGTACTGTGGTTCTGGAATCCCATCTCAGTATAACTAACATAGATGACAATCATCCACCCTTGGATGTATTTATTGAACTGGGTGCACATCTGTACGAAAACAGTAATTCGTATGACCGTTCGCAATCTTTTGACTTTCGGAAAGCAAATTTTCCAAGGCTTTCTGATGAAATTCACAGCTTTAATTTTAATCTTACTGCGTTTTCTAATATTGAAGATGCAGTAGTTTCCTTTTATTCTTTGATGGATAACTGCATGAAAAAAGTGATTCCTGTGAAATCCTCTAGGAATCTGAAAACGTCCCATCCCTGGTACACTAAAGAGCTAAAATCGATACGAAACAGACGTAATAGGGCTTGGAAGAACTATTTAAAAAGTCTCTGCCATTCAGATCTTGAACTCTATTTCACATTATTCAATGAATTCAAATCTTTATCCTGCAACTTATATATTGACTATATAAGTAAAATGGAATGCTCTTTAAAATCGAACCCCAAACTTTTCTGGGGTTTTGTCAACTCTAAGAAAAAAACCGATGGTTATCCATCGAAGCTTACTTACAATAGTTCTACAACTGCTGATTCAGTAGATGCAAGCAATATGTTTGCAGATCATTTCAGTAAGTCATTTAGGGGGACCCCTCTTCGCATTGATGATCAATATTTTAGTTATCTAACTAGCTATTCCCAAATAAGTTTTAGTAGTATCTCATTCGATTTGGAAACAATTTTAAAACGTATTTCTTCTCTCAAGAATGATTATTCATCAGGTCCTGATGGCATTGCTCCGATCGTTCTTAAAAAATGTAGTCATGCAATTGCTCCATATCTTAAGTATCTGTTTGAATTGTCCATCATTACTGGTAAATTCCCTAATATATGGAAAAGTGCTTTTATCACACCTGTATTTAAAAAAGGCGAACGTGGTGATATCACTAATTATAGGCCTATTTCAAAGGGATACACCCTAAGCTTTTTGAACAAATTGTTTGCGAAAAGTTAATATTTCTTTGTCGCAATTTAATTTGTAATGAACAGCATGCATTTGTAAGAAACAGATCCACTGTCACTAATCTGTTAAGTTTCTTGCATGATTGTTCTAATGCCTTAGAGAATAAGGACGAAATGGATTGCATATACACTGACTTCTCAAAAGCTTTCGACCAACTGTCCCATGAAATAATCGAGTTTAAACTCAGGGCTATTGGCTTCCCACCAAGTTTCATAAAATGGGTTAATTCATACCTTAGATCAAGGGTTTATCAAGTGAAATTTAGAGGATCGCTATCCGTATCTTTCACAGCGCAGTCTGGAGTTCCCCAAGGAAGTCACCTCGGACCAATATTATTTATACTTGCCATTAATGATGTTAAGGCATGTATAAATCACAGTAATATCCTGATATACGCTGATGATATGAAAATATATAAATCTATCACAAGACAGAATGTTTCTTCAATCTGACATTAATAGCTTCGCCAATTGGTGTGATAAAAACGGTTTATCCCTGAACCCAACTAAATGTCAACATATGACATTCTCTAGAAAGAATATCCCTTCCACCTTTCAATACTCTCTGTCTCAACATATTCTTTGTAGTGTTGATAATTTTAAGGATCTTGGGGTTTATTTCGACCCCAAACTGGATTTTGCTAAGCATATTAATTCTATTATTAATAAATCTAATTCTATGTTGGGCTTCGTAAAACGGTGGGCCAAAGAATTTAATGACCCTTATGTTTCTATGTCATTGTACAATTGTTTTGTCCGTCCGATTCTAGAGTATGCCTCTCAAGTTTGGACACCGTTCTACAACATTCATTCAAATCGAATAGAGGCCATTCAACGTAAATTTATTCGATTTGCACTTAGAGGACTTCCATGGGATGATCCATTTAACCTTCCTCCCTACAGTCAACGTATCAAGCTTCTTCAAATGTTACCCCTTTCTCAACGAAGGCTTAATAGCGATATAATTTTTTTACAGCAGCTTATATCCGGTCAAATAGATGCACCTGACTTGCTGTCGTCTATTGGCTTTAATTTTCGTGGTGGTGCCCATAATTTACGCAGTGTTGAATTATTGTTCAGACCCCATCATAGAACGAATTATGGAAGGCATAAGCCTATTAGTCGCATGAGTAGAATCTATAATCTAAATGATCATGTGATTGACTTGCATGTTAGTAAAATTAAGCTAAAAAATATTTTGCGTAATAATGCTTTAATGTCTTAATTGTTTGCATTATTTTGTGTCTGTGTTAGTACTCGTATTTTATAGGTACATAATTATTGTATTGTTAATTGTTTTGTCCTTACTAACACCTGCACTAAATGATGAGCCTGTGAGAGCACTTTTAGTGCCGGCAATTTCTGCTCGTGATAGTTGTTTGCTTTAAGCACTCCACGACACAGAGCTGATAGTGTTTTACAGTCGTTGCATGCTTTTTTTGAGTTTTTTTTAATCTTAGTTTTAGTTTAATTTTAATTATTTTTTTGAATTCGAGTTAAGTAAAGTTAGGGTACATTTTGTTTGTAAGTTCTGCCCTTGAATTTGTTATAGTGTGGGTCTCAGACGCCATATTGGCTCTCATCCAATCACCGTCTCTTCTTGTGCTGGTACCAGGACAACGGGTTACCGTAAAACCGTGAGTACTTTAAGTTTTTTTTTTATATATTTGAATCTTAGTTTTTAAGCCTCAAGTGCAGAATTTTAGATTTAGTTTTTTTAAGCTTTTTCGGTAGTTTTAAGTTCTTTTTATATAAATTAAATATTTGAAATAGTATTTCATGGCATTGAATTATGGTTTTTACTTGTGCATTTAAAAATGCGCAGTTTGAAAATCGATTGCAAAATGTATGGCCTTATCCTTATGATCACCAGTGTTAGTATGAATTAAGAATACAATTAATTCTCATTTGACAGTGAACAGTGAACACATACCCATTGAACGAATTCAGCAAGCTTGCAATCAACTCGTCCAACACACTTTTTCTTTCTCTTTCTTCCTCGCATACCAATAGTTTTTTCTTTAAATTCGTTTGCCAGTTTTTTGTTTTTGTCCATACTTTTTTTACAATACTTTGAAGAAAAAAGAGCACTAGGAGAGCTATGCATATTAATGACAGATGAAATATAAATGCAGTTTTTTTCTTCAAAATATTTTAGCCAAATTTCTGAACACAAAAAAAAAACCATTTCTAGAATTAAAAAAAAAAACCCTTGCAGTTGGTGGATTTTACAAAGTTCTTGGATTTGTTTCTATTATGTGGGTAAAAACTGGTTAAGGACTTTGAAGAAACAGAACAGCTCTACAATCACTAGAAAAATGCGAAGGTGGTATGGCGGCTGAAGTTACGAGAACATTTTAAAAAATGAAGCAGTAGTTATGTAGTTTTCAATTATTGTACGTTAACACCTAGCAAAAATTCAAAATTTCGCGATGGAATTTGGAAAGTTCTTCAGAACTAACCTGCACCGGATAACGACAAAGAGATGTGGTCTTCAATCTTGTGCTGGAGCAGATAGTGCGCGGTCTGTTCAACTAGTGGGATACGCGGACAATATCGATATCATCGGCCGATCTCAGCGTGCCATGTTAGGACTCCATAGCGATTGAAGAACATGCGAAATTGGTTGAAGTCAACGAAGACATAACGAAGTACATGCTTTCAATAAACAAAATAAACATCTGTCCACCGAGTATGACAAAACGTCACTATTGTTAGAATCAACTTCGAGGCAGTAGGCGAATTTACCGACTTCGGAGGATTAATCAACTCCACAAATGACGCCTAAGTGGAGATCCGTCAAAAAATTAACCTCGAAAACCGTTGCTTCTTCGGTTTGGCAAAACAAAACTCCTAACTCGAAGACCAAGTGTAAGCTTTATAATACTACTACTGCCTGTTCTGTGACTGTCCACTTTCACCTTATTGTATACATATATTTTTCGGCCCATATCTGTTATTTGAAGAAGAATGCAGAATTGACAAACCTCCAAACGCAGAGAAGACATTTAACATATGTATAATAATACAGTGCTACAATATTTATTTTTTAATTTACTCCCGGTTGTTTTAGTTACTTGTTTAGGTTTAAGCAGGTTTTGATTAAAAAAATGTTTATCATGAGTTTGGCGCATTTTTATACCATGATGATATAATGATTTCAAATACTGAGTTGGTTACACTGGTGAGAGGTGAAGACACAGCGCAGAATATCTCGCTCAGGCGCTCTCTGCCTATTAAAGTTATACTAAGGCATCTGACGTTTAATATATTTTTCTGGGCCATTGGCGTTTGCGATTACTTCTGTTTATATCTTTTTTTATAATATCAACGGTCAAACTGGGTGGCCTGCTCCGCGGGTAAAAGGGTTTAAAACTCCGGACACCTCTTCGACGCACAAAAATTAAAACTCTGGACACCTCTTCGACTCACAAAAAATATGATATTTTGTGGATATAACAAAAAAGAATAATTACAGCTGTCACCAACGTTTGCCCCTCCTTAAGGTGTGCACGTTTTAGATAGTCGATGCGTGCTCCGCTTCAATTAGCACGTGGTCGATTTGGTTGCCGGTTCGGCATCTGGAGGGCTCCAGATTAGTTTTGGACCCGCAGCCTTGGGAACATAGTGCTACTTTTGACCGTGTTACTTGTTGCTGCAATGTCGATTTTTCGAATGCCGTTGTCTGTTTTGGTGTCGTGGAGGCTGCGTTTACCAACTTATCCGCCGAAGATGCTTTCCTTACCGATTTTAGCAGTCCCCGAGCACGATCTTGCCATTGTAGATCTGACAGGCTCTGTAGGATCCGTCTAGGTCATAGAACTCATACTCCTTTCAAATGATATGCTTTTGCATATTCCAAAGCCTCACATGTTTAACTGCGAGTTTCAAAAAGGATTGCTATTTAGCTTTTTAGATAGCCCTTGTGTGCATTTTTTGTATCTCCTTATGATGGCATTGAAATTAACTTTTGGTTTTTAACTGACTTTATTTTCAATCAACATAATAACGGAAAATTATATGAACAGAATTTATATTCTTAAGCGTGTATCTTTTGCTGGGTATCTGGAATTATGTTTCGCAAAGATACAATCTTCGATATACATTGCGTTCGTACATACTGAAAAACATGTATTTTATTTCTGTTACCTCTTCTGTAAGATACAGATAGACATTCTGTTCAGCACTTACCGCAAACGCTGAGTGTTACTGGGATGGATTTAAAAAATCCATGTTTTCCTCATGTTCAACTAAGTATACTGTTGTATGCTCCAGAGTAATCATATGTATTATGTATGTATGTACATTTAATATTACATACATACTATAGGAATATATCATAATCAACAACCCTTCACTATTTTACTATTATAATTATTCTCAGAACTACTCGCATCTCCTTGACGAGATGCAGACGTATATTATTGAATATAGCAGACGTTCGTCGTCGTCAAGTTGTAACCTCAAAAACAAAATGTATACGTACATATCTGACAAGGGTATACTCCACCATCTATGGTAACAATAAATCCTCACGAATCATATCTGCCATCAATTCCATAAGTAGAAAATCTTTATCAAGATATACTCCAACAATGTAGATAAATACGAACATGTCCTTGCCGACTGCAGTTCAGCGGAAGCATCATCTCTTTTTGTTGGACGAAAGGTGACCCTTCGATTAAAATCTTAATCTTACTTCTCTACGAAGAGCGCAGATCCTCTTGCTAAATTCTTTACGCATTGTACTCGTATGCTTTCTCTTGGATTGGTAAAGACAAATTTTTTGTCGAGCCATACAAACAGAATGTGCCGTATTTAAATAAAACATTTGATCAGAGATAAACATGAACAAAGATCTTGATTTTTACATCAGGCGGACGTATTAACACCTCCAAACAAGCTATCAGCCTGTTCCGAAAAGGTACCATAGCAATGCCAAAATGTTGAGACAAGGACACAATCAAGATCATCGGGAACTCAGAACTCATCATTGTCCTTGTCGCAGTAGAATGATGCTCGGGTATAGCTATTGTGGTTTATTGGCGGTCAAACATGTTCATTCTTCGTTTCAACATAAACAAATGTCTGCACCAATCTTAGATTAAATCATTAGAATCTGAAATCAGAGAATCGAATAGGTTGTTCCCTTCAAACCGAACCCAGTGTGGGCATAATAATTGTAAGTGAAAATTGGAGTTTCCTTTAGAGTTCCGTAAACAATGATTTTTGTACGCACCTTTGCGGACATTTATTGGAAGTCGGACGGAAACACGACATTAATAATTGTTGCCTTTTACTGTGATTTATTGGTTTGTGTTGGGTTGCGGTTGCAGCTGTTGTGGCACAAAAATGCACCCCACATTAATTGAATGCCATAACTTCGGAAACGTATCCATCCTGCTTCTCTAACCCAATCACCAGATTGAGTCGAGATAGGAACCTTGGATCTCCGACATCGGATTGTTTGGTTTAAGCTCGTAATTTAAGTCTTCGATTGGGCCCGATGTGTCTATTCTGTCTATCTAGATTGGCTCACCCTAAAATTATGAAAAAAGGTGGTTTGGAATAAAAGTTCGCAAAATTGTAGAAACATAATTTTGAAAAAACCAAGCAAATTAAAAAGAAAAATCCGACATAATGCATACCTTAAGAAAAAGAGCAAAAATACAGAAACAACCCCAGAAAGAGATCTCCCAGAAAGAGATTGGGATTTTAACCACTTGTTGCACAAGGCAACGCGTGCTCAGAATCCTAATTATAATTAGAATACGTTAAGTAGCTAGTTTAAGTAATTAGACTAGTTTGTAATTTATTTTTATTTAAAATATAAAACTTGATAAAGATGCCGAGTTTTGGAAAATGTTCTCGACGAAATGTAGGACGAAATTAAATGGTTTTTAGGCCGTAAGGCAATAATTATAAGGTTATAGTTAAGTTTAGAACGTCCGCATAAGGAATATTGATTTAGAATAAGTATCCTGTTAATTTTAAATGAATTTAAAACTCAAAAAGCATTATGCTAATTTCGCAAAGCGACATAGGGCCATATATTTAGAATGGTCATTATGCCATTTCGCCTTATGTCACGGTACCGTTTGAATGTTCTCAATGTATACTCTCTTGTCAGCCGGTAAGCCAAATTAAGTTTCTCATTTGAGTGTTATTCGTATTCCGTCCCTAGCCCCGTGTATGGGTAATAACTTTTATTCTATGCAAAACCAAATTTTAAAGAAAGGCACCACTAATTCTAACTCCGCATCCAATTTGTTATTGGTAATGTCCAATGAAAATGAGTATACCTACGTACATAAAAAGGTCAATGGAATACGATTCAAATCGATAACCGAAATTGTTATATAAACCTCCTTTCTGACTCTTCCTTTTCCAAAAATTATAGTACTCAGCCTATCGACGGGAAGGCAGCGCCGCATAGTTAGTAGCCGCATTCATGCTCTTGGCCTGTCTCATGCACTTCAAATTCGTCCAAATCGTCGAAAACAAACGAATTCATCATCATGTGATGATTATAATGTTATGTAGCCCTAACCTAACCCTGGTAGAGCCCACTTATGCTTACCGAGTCCCATTGTTTGATCCTTTCAGTTTCACTGCTGCTGAATGTTATCAGCAATCTGGTAGATTCATCTGTGTGATAGCACGCAATGATTTAAACATTGAATGTGTAATTTTTTTACGTTCCTCGATGGTTTCGGAATTTTTATGTTGTGCATGTGTGTTTTGTATTATTATTTTTGTTCGAGCGGTTGTTGTTTGTTCATCGTGTGAAGCTTCCTACAGTTAAACTCTGTGCTATTACTTATTGGGACACATAAATAGGAGGCCATCATCATCGTCATTTAGGTATACGTATTGTGGTCCTTAAGGTATAAAAAAAACATAAAATAAAAACACAAAACAGATAAGGAGGTTCGCGGAGGGTTACGTGTGACATTAAAGAGATTTTTACCCTTGATGCCCAATGAAACGCACGTATGTAGAACTACAGAACATCTGTCGATTCCAATAGCATTTGATTCTTTTTCCGTTGGCCTCAACACAAAGTACATATATGCATGTTCTTTACATCACTGACGATTGTCCTTTGGAAATAATGCATTTTCAGGTATTATGTCAGCCTATGAGACCAGCATAATTTTGTTTGCGAAAAGAATGTATGCGCAATTCCACGAGATCACAATCAAACAACCTTCACAGGACGCGCTGATGTGCTGTGCCGTGACATAATTTCCGGAGTTGTTTCCGGTGATTTATCTCAGATTGATTTGTGGAACATCTCAAGAGTGTTATTAGAGAAGTGTGTAATGCAAGTTGATTTGAATTGTATCATAACGATCGTCATCTAATATTATCCGTTAAAAAAATTAATTTAGCGAATATTCATCTTCTTTTGCTTAACGACGAGGCTATGATTTCAATTAGACGAATCACAGCCCACCAACTCCGTCGAATTCAGCGAATAAATTATGTATTATAGTTATAGTGGTAAAAAAATCGTCTGCAGTATTTATTTAGCTGATCTTATCGATTAAGCTGTTGCGTTTTATTGTATCCCACTTAACCAACTGAATCAGAACGTCACCTTCTATCATTTCATGGAATTTTGGTCGATTTGTACCTGTTGCAAAAAAATATGGAAGGACCTCAGTCCACTTGGGCGAATTATGCTCCAAAGTGAGCGCGAAGAGTCTTTGTCCATAAATGAATTTGTTCTTTCATTTTCTAACAAAATTACCAAAAATTTAAAACGTGACAAAGAAATTAGTTTGGGGAAATTGTTGAGTAAGACTTTGTGTACATAGGAATAGGTACTTTGCCAAGAACGCGACCTTCAACATCTTGTTTGATGAAACGCTTTATATCGGATTTTTCAATAAGGACATAATAATTTGCTATTTAAATAAAATACAGAATAATTGAGATATCGTGCTGAAATTTATTTAAGGTGTAGTACACATACAATAAAAAGTCTTCCAATATGGCACGATAGCAAACTTCATTCACCGTAACATTGCGATCATTTTCATCGACGAAAGATTGCGGTCCCACCCCAGCCTCCGACATGAAATGCACGGTCACTTCTTGTGGATGCAATTGTTGCTGTTGTCGCTACTGTCGTCATCACAGGTTGATTCGCTAGTGACCATAGATGCCAGATATTTGAACTTTTCGCACTTGAGAATCACTTTCATTTATATAAATGTCTGGAATAGGTCGGACTGGATCAGAGAACGCTGATGATTGTATTCTGATTTTTTCGGACTAATATGATATAAGGAATCACGATGTTTTTCCATACTTTAGGTTGCATCTATGGTTGATTTTCCTGCAACAAACCCGCACTGGTCATCAGATAGCCTTTTTATTCTGAGAATAACAACTTCTTCTCCCTCTATGAAGAAGAGGCTATGATCAGGATTAATGGGATTATAACCCTCCCACTTAACTGCATCCCTACTTGTCCGCCAGTTCGGTTCGCCGGTTCGACCTCAACAAATTACGGCGTCACTGAGGCCAATCAAATGCTGGTGTTGCTGCATTTGCGTGATCCAGGAGTTTTTGAACCTGCCTCTCTTTCACGTTTGAATTAGAACGTTCAATATCAATATTGCCTTTTGACAGGGTTCGTAGGATCTCTGCTTTAAACATGAAAGTACCAACTGGGCCGGTCGCGTTCCATTTTCTTGGAGACAGGTTATTTCACGTTAAGGCTTCCTCGGATCTTGGAACTTCTTATTCGATCAATCTGTGTTACTCCTGCTGTCATGCGAAGCATCTTCATCTCAGCTGCCGTTAAATTGCCGTCATACTTTTTGTACGCTGTCCAATAATGTGAACCGTATGTGAGCGCCGAGCGCATAACTGCGGTATAGAGCCTTCCTTTCAGCTTAGGGGCATTTTTCGATCAGAGATTTTTTTTTTGGTGGAGGCATATTCAGCTTAATACAAGCTTTAGGTCTTCAAAACTAATTACAAAACTAAGACTTACAGCTAGGGCTTTAAAACTAATACTTAGAACTAATTAGGTGGATGGTGAGGAGTGGAGGAGGCCAGATTTGAGGGAAGAGGTGCAGCGATTAAAATCAAAGAGGAGGTGGTTAGAATTGACCTTCTGCAACATACGGCTCGTTCAAGCCGTACAACGTGCGACGGGTGGGAAGGTAGAAAAGAGGAAGGGATCTTAAATTGCGAGGGTTAGTGTTAAAGGCAATATAATTCAAAAGATAGGAGCAGTCAACGGAGCCAGTGAGAAGACGATGTGTAAAACAGAATGCCAGCCACATCTCTTCTTTTTTCAAGGGTATGAAGGTTTATTAAATTAAGGCGTTCGTTATATGGTGGTAGGATAAGGTGATTATTCCACGCCACGGGAGCCCACGAAGGGCAAAACGGAGAAATCGACGTTGAATTCTTTCGATTCATGTAATGTGAACCCGGTAATATGGTGCCCACACTTGGCTAGCGTACTCTAGGAGAGGGCGGACGTAGGTAATGTAAAGTATTTTGTCACGTAGGGATCGGTAAATTTTTTATACCACCGTTGGACGAAACCAAGGGCCGAGTTAGCTTAATTGTTTATTTCGTCAATATGTGACCGAAAGTTAAGCTCTCTGTCACACAGAACACCTAGGTCGCGAATGGTTAGAACGGTAACAATGGGTTGGTTGTTCAAAAAGTAATGTCTGGGGGGAGACTGAATCCGTTTACGTGAAAAAATAAGAAATTCACATTTAGCAATATTCAGCTCCATAAAGTTTTTTTGGCACCAGACCGAAAAACTATTGAGGTCTTGTTGAAGGAGATCAGAGTCGTGTGGAGAAGAAATGAATTTGAAGAATTTAGCGTCATCGGCATAGAGGGAGATGGAGGAGAACTTAATAACGTTGTCAATATCATTTATAGCCATAACAAAAATCAAAGGTCCAAGGTGGCTACCTTGGGGAACACCAGAGGTGGCTTTAAAAGGCCAAGGGGGAACAGAGCGAAAACGAACATTTTAAGATCGGTTCTCAATGTAAGAAGAAGATGGCAGAGTTTTCCCGCCATTTCAACCACCTTACGCGTACGCGATCCTTAACCCTAGAATACTAAACATGAGTCGAATTGACTCACAATGTACACCAGTGGCGTGGCGTGGATAATTTTAAAAGGGAAGACGTTGAAAAATTTAGTCACCTATAAAAATAAAAATCTTTAAAACCTGAAATAAAATAATTTTTAATGGGGATATTGTATCTACATAATATGCATTCCACATTGACTTAGCAAAAATATTCTAGCCACATTTTTTATACTTCAAGACATTAATATTTCAATCAACAATGAGCTTAAAGCATAACAAAAGTGGCTTCAAAAGAAGCCGGTCTTGACAGACGCATGATACAATAACTTAAAAAAATTCAGCATAATGTGGATAGTAATTTTAAAATAAGAAAATTCAGAAGAATTATATGGATAATTCTTTATATTTGTTAAAATATAAAAACGATACAAATAATAATGTCAGCAATAAAAATAAATCAAAATTAAAAACAGCTAAAATTCACACACTTAAAAAAAAAAAAGTGAAAAGTTTTGTTAAAATATTAGTTCTTTATAATTATTTGTATTCTAATGCTATTCGACGATCTTTTTTGATAAACTCTGCCAATACCCTTTCATAGAAGTTTGGTCTATTTTTAATTTTAAGAAGAAGTCTTCTTTCTATCGATATGAGGGCTAAATCAGAGAGCCTATCCTCGCCCTGTGAGTTTCTTAAATAAGTATGAATTCTTTTTAAAGCAGAAAAAGACCTCTCAACGGAGGCGACGGAAATGGGAAGTGTTA
The DNA here is from genome assembly GCA_949715645.1 of Portevinia maculata. NCBI lineage: Eukaryota > Metazoa > Arthropoda > Insecta > Diptera > Syrphidae > Portevinia > Portevinia maculata. The sequence continues at coordinate 252,593,472 of OX454525.1, read as the reverse complement.
AAAGTAAACTACTTAAGTTTAAGACTTGAGGGAACACTTCTTTCAATGCTTCACTATTCAAATGGTTGTGAAGGTCGAGAACCTCAAACTGCCGAAGTGACGACGAAGAATATAAAACATTAAGTTCATTTTTTAATGCCGTGAAGTCAAAAATTCTAGGAAAAAACTTAATTAGGGAAGATATTTTTACATCTGGACTGGAACGAGAAAAAGTGTCTTACTTCAAATTATTTAGTAAATCCAAAAATGTAAGATTACTAAATGATTTATATCTGGCATTTATTTGGCTAACTATATTGTTTTTAATTTCAACAAAAAGGCGCTTATAATTCGTCTTCAAATCGAAGTCAAGCAACCTGCGTTTACGTGGAGGTTCGATGCAATCATTTACGCTGTCATAAATAACTTCAAACATATTTAAAAAGTCAGAGCTTATCCATGACTCAAAACGTTCGATTTCTTGCTTGGCATAACTAACGTCTGTTTGTTTTTTTTGAATTAAATTAAATAATACATCGGTCTTTGCAAATATTTCAGAAAGGGTATGAAGCAAAAAACAGAATTCCTTGCTCTCTAATTTATTTAATAAACTTTCTGCCATCGAAAGTGTGTCAGTATCCCATTCCCTAGAGTCATTAATTATTTTACTAAAAGTTTCAATTATATCTATTCTACAGTTAAAGATTACGTTTATTATTCTTGAATGATAATGCCATCGAGTTTCCGATACTCCTGGCATGCGTCGATTGGAAATTTGTTTTAAAAGATTGGACCGCTTTGTGGATTTATTAAAAAATCGAACGATGCTATTAGTATAGCCAAAAAATAGTTTAAGTTCTGCTATGTTTTCTAGAGATCGGGATAGTACTAAATTTAAAACATGTGCATAACAAGGAATAAAATTTGCCATCGGGCATTCATCAAGGACCTTCTTTTGAACACCACCCCCCTCGCCGGACATAACTGCGGCACCATCGTAGGATTGTCCTATTAACTTTTCCTTGCAGTCGTATGTTTCAAGAATTTTAAATATAAGATTGGATAACTCATTTGCATTACGACTTGCGCTAACGTCAAAAAATCCAAGAAATCTTTCTTGTATCTGTACCATCCTCTGACAAGTACCGAAATATGGCACTCAGTTGTTCCCTATGACTCAAATCTTGTGTTTCGTCGATCATAATCGACACGAACCGAGCATCCTTGATTTCCGTTTTAATTTCGGATTTAATAACCGCCGCGATACTATGTATCAAATCGTTTTGAATATCGTTGGATAAACCTGAAAAAATTGGATTGTGTGTACTTGAACACTGCTCTAAATGGGATTCCAATAAAGTGTCATATTTAGATAAAAAATAAACCGCTTCGACATAATTGCCACGATTATCTGAACTAGACCTTTCATCATGACCGCGAAATGCTAACTCCTGTCTGCCTAATAAAATGACCGTGTCAATAAAACGTTCCATTAGTTTCCGATTTTTATCTACTTTTTTATTATGAACAACGAAAGAATTTCCTAAAGAAGTTTCAATGCGATTCGTGCCGAATTCGTGTAGGGATAAACAACAACGAATATGTTTTTCTGTCTTAATATGTTTTTTCGAATAATTAACTAAATTATTTATATCAGTGAAACCCGTTCGGCTCCAAACACTGGCGGAGTTTGAAAAAAGAAGACAAGGAAAACAAAACATTTTATTAAGCTTGCAACTCCCAGTTAGCCACTTATATTTTTGGTATAAGGAAACATTAAAATGTGTCACAAAACCATCTCTCCTTTGGTAATTAATATTTATAAAAGGCATAGAGCGCCCTACGTCTATAACTTTTTTTTTATCAAGAAAAGATAGCTTACTAAAACTATTTGAATCCTCCAGGAGGAAATCAGTTAAACAGCAGTTAAACAGTTAAACAGCAATGCTGAATTTACTCTGCTGACAAATTGCCATAATATTCTACCATATTTTATTTCATAAGACAAAAGTATAACAATAAATTTGTAAAAACATCGAAGCATTAACTATCACAAGAGAGAAAAATGAAAGCTCAACTTCTTACATCAACACGCATATCAATATCAACATCAAATTCAAAATCAAGAATCAACCCACATAACACATTCAGATATTATGTCATAAGAAAAAAGAAATAAGTCAAAGAACACCGTTATATTAGACACAATGTTGCAAAAAAAACGAGTCATACGTAGCACCTGCATTCCTGCAACATGTTGATATCTTCCGATTGAAACGCAATGCTAATCGCAAAAGGGAGAATGAAATGAAACAATTCCAAGTATTCAGCGTGAGATTTGGTTTATAAGACGAAATGTAGCGTCTTTTTCTTTGAATATAAAAGCGGGTGTTGAACAAAGAGGATCGGAACCGCAATGCTTGTAGAAGAAAGGGATATAAAACAAGTAAATAAGACGGAAAAATATTTTTTATTCTATTATAGAGAGCAGCGGTAGTTGAAAACTTTTTACTAAGAGTATTTTTGTGACTCTTCGTTGGTTTGTTGTTTGTGATTTGTGGATTGTGGAATGTGGTTGAATCTTGATTCTTGAATGAAGTATGAAGATACAGACGAGAGGTAGAATGAAAATATTAAACTTATTCGATAGCTTATGTGCGAGTGTGTGTGTAGATTTTATTTTATAATTAAAATACGGGACGGGTTTCATTTTTCATATATTTATTTGGCAGATAGTGCTTACTTTTGGTGGATTTTTAAAAGGGAAGACGGTAGGAATCGTGTTATATGGACGCCACGCCACTGTTCGATAGCTTATGTGTGAGTGTGTGTGTAGATTTTATTTTATAATTAAAATACGGGACGGGTTTCATTTTTCATATATTTATTTGGCAGATAGTGCTTACTTTTGGTGGATTTTTAAAAGGGAAGACGGTAGGAATCGTGTTATATGGACGCCACGCCACTGATGTACACATAACTGAGCATGCGCAGTTCGCGTGATGCACTAGCGCATTGTCGCGCCACCTAAGGTTCCACTGTTTTGTGCCTGTCGAGACGCCGTGTACGTTGTGTCGCTGCTGTCAGCCTGGACCTGTGACATCATCAAGAGCAAAGTTAAGTGAGTCGAAATGACTCAAAAAAATGTTATTTTTTTTAATTTTTTGACTATACACTAAACTATAAGTAAAGTACATTTATGACAAAAATATACCATGCATGCATACGACTGATGACTGAAATATCATTCTAATTTTCTGATTGAAAAACATTTATTTTTTAAATTTTTGATTACACTAGTAAAGTTTTGTAAAAACGAAAGTTTGTTGAATTTATTTTGTATTGTCGAAAATGATTAAAGTTGCTTTTACTGTTTTACTTTGATTAAATAGAAAATTTAATATTGAAGAAAAATGTCTTTGATTTACGCAATTACACTTGTTTTGGGTATGGGTGAGTCGATTCGACGCATGTTTAGTAATAACGTACCTACAATTATTAGGATTAGTGTTCTAGGGTTAATCTCGTATCACAGCTAGCTTTGCTAACGATCATAGATCCCAGATATTTGAAATTTTCACACTTGGGCATTACTCTTCCATTCATATTAATGTCGGGAATAGGTCGGAGTGGATCAGAAAACGGTCAGCACAAGTATTTTTTTTCCCGGACTAATACGATACCCATTGCCTTCGAAAAATTCCATCCATTCATCAAGTTGTCCTTCCAGGGACGTTTGATCATCGCTAATGATAGCTCCATCGTCAGCAAAAAATTCGGATGCACTCTGAAGTCTGTCACTTTTCCCTCAAGCAGATTATCAAGGACTGGAAAAAATATAGCGGGACTTAAGACACTTCCCTGCTGTACACCGACCCTGATTGCGAACTCCTCGGGGAGGCCAGCGGGGCATCTTACAATTACTCTCTCATACATGTCCATGATCATCTGTGCGTAGGTTTCTGGAACTCCTCGTTATCGTAGCGCTACCTTTAACAGATCCCTGAGAATAACCACTAGATTAGAGATTAGATTAGATAGATTCTTTATTTTTTCCATCATAAAGTTTACAAATTGGTATACTTAAGAATGAGGACATGGCAATACTGCCGTCTGCCTGAGATGACATTTCATAATATGATTTAAAAAAAAAGAAATAAAAGAAATAATGAAAAGCAAAAATTTTAAAATATAAAGAAAAGGAGAAAAAAAAATGTTTAACAAAAGATATGAAGAAATATTATTATATAAAACAATGATATCAATTTTAACGTGATTTGAAACACAAAATATTATACAATTTGGTTAATTTGATTAGCTGTTTATACAAAATTTTATCAATTTTAACATGATTTGTAACACAAAATAATACACAATTTGGTTAGAAATAGCTGTTTATACAATATTATCAATTTTAACGTGATTTGAAACACAAAAGAGATATTATCAAATTTAGTATGATCAGCAACAAAACAATAAATAGTTAGGTATAAAATTTGGTCAAAACTGCAATAAGCGGGTAATCGACTAAGTTTAATATGTGAAACTGTTACGGTAAGAAAGAGCATGTTGGCAATATTTAAAGAGGCTGAGCCAGCCCATTGCTCCATTTAAAATTTCAAAAAGTTTGTCCAAAGATATAAAACTTTCCCGAAAATGCAACCGGCGAATTTCTTGTAGAATAGGACAAGCAGCAACGAAATGGTATATATCTTCATTCGCTCTTCCGTTACATAGACCACATAGCTGGGGCAAGTCTGATCTATGAGGTATAAAGTTCAAATTTAAAATTTCAACTCTTGCTCTAAAAATAATACTTATAACCGAGGCTGAAAATTCATTACTAAAGTAAGAGACTTCCGAGGGCAGTTCATGGTTTAAATGACTATAAATAGCTCTTGAAGTAGACGAAGATGCTCTGGAAAGGTTACCCAGAAACATTTTGTGATCCACCTTAGCAATCACATCAGAAAACTTAGCCTGCCAATCGGACTCATTAGTTTCTGTTAAGTTTAAACTTGTTTCGTAAGCTAAAGCTAGTTCGTTCCAGTTTTTAAACGGGGAAGCATTCACTCGAAGTAATTTTCTTAAGATGATTTTGTGAAGACAAGTTTCACTTCTTTTCATCACTCTAGTAATGAAGTTCGCACTTGCCTTCAAATATTGTATATATATAGGAACTATTCCTGACTCTACATATATGGCGTACTTGGGTGTTGAGTTAGGCAAACGAAATATCCTCTTAAAAAAGTTCCTTTGTACAGTTTCAAAAGCTTTGAAGTGTGTGTATCCGAAGACTTGGACGCCATATGCCATGCATGCATTTACTGTCGCGTTGAAAACTTTGTACTTGGACGTTAAATCAACATTTTGGTTCGAAAAAAACTTTGGCCACATTATATTAAGAGCCAATTTAGCTTCGTTGCTTTTTTCTTTGGAGTGCTTTAGATAGCTTAAATTGTAGGTCAAGAGGACACCCAAATATTTAAACTCCTGTACAACCTCAATGTGTGTATTGTTTAGAGACCATTTTTCTTCCGCTCGCCTTCTTGATTGTCTCTTTTCAAATATAACAATCTTAGTTTTTTGGGTATTAATTTGCAAGCTCAAAGACTCGCAAAATTAACTTAGACGGTTTATTTGCAATTGAAGCGTGAAAGGATTATCAGCAAGCATAACTAGATCGTCCGCGTACAACAGGACTTTGATTATAATGTTAGCAAAAATTAACTCCACCCGGAAGAAGCTCGCAGACATCATCTATGAACAGGGCAAATAATAATGGGCTGAGGATACAACCCTGAGGAACACCTGTAATTGTATCAAATCGATTTGAAAATGTGAAACCGTCCCATACCCTTGCATTTGTTGACGAAATAAGACTTGCATACACTTCGAGAAACTTTCTTGACAAACCAATGCAAGAAAGTTTGTATATTAAAGCTTGTCTATTGACTTTATCGAATGCAGCTTTAAAATCAACAAAGCAAGTGTATAGTTTCTTTTTTCTATCTATAAATTGTTGAGCAATGCTTGAAATGGCCAAGATATGATCCATGGTTGAAAAACCTGGGCGGAAACCGGCTTGAAAGATGCTCAAAAGACTGTTATCCTCAATCCATTTTGAGAGCCTTTCATATAGGATTGCAGTGAAAGTTTTTCTCATTGAATTTAAAATTGAAATACCTCTATAATTTTCCGCAGCGTTGGCATCACCTTTTTTAAAAATGGCAAAAATTACAGATTCGTTGAAACTGTTAGGGACACATCCATCATTGTACAATTTGTTATAGAAAGACACGAGGTAGTTTTTAAAATCAATAGTGCTGTTTTTATAAAACTCGACTGGAATGCCGTCTAGGCCAGGAGCCTTGCTGTTTTTCAATTTTTGGAGCGTTACTTCCAATTCGGGCAATGAGAATTCTAAATCCAGCTCGTTGACTCTAGTATCAGGAAGCGCGTAATCAAAGGTATGAAGGTCTTCATCAGCTGAGAGTAGAGTTTTAAAATGAGCAGCTAACGTCTCAGCTTCTAAAGAGAACTTCATACCCTGATTGCGCCCACCAAGATTGCACACTGTCTCCCAAAACATCTTTGAGTTTGTGCAGTTTTCCAATTTCTTAGCCACGTTTTTTAAATAAGTGATTTTCTTAACTGAGCACATTTTCTTAAAATCATTATTAACGCGAAGATAGATGTTTTTGAAAAATTGAGAATTGGTCGTTCTAAACAGTTTTAAGTAAACGAACGAAAGTTTACGGAGATTTCTGCAATCCTTATCAAACCATACATTTTTAGCTACAAAAGTATGTGTACTCTTCAACGCAAAATGTGCTGCGGTCTTTATAACCCGCTCTATACTTTCGCATACCACTTCAGACGAGACTGCGGATTGTTGGGGCAGAGATAGTAAGTGCCGAGAAAGGAGGCTTCTATAGAGGGTTGCATTGTTCTCCGACCACTTCAGCTTATTAAAACTGGAAGGTGTAGCTTGCTGGTTTAACTCCTTTAGCTGAATTTTAATTACAATTGGAAAATGAGCCGAGTAGTTGACTAGTGCAACTTCAAAGTCATCGATAATGTTCAGCCAGTCCCCTGAAATCGCAGCAAAGTCAATCACGGATTGTCCCTGCCCGCTAACAAAAGTGAATTCGCCACATGCATCACTAATAGAAGACCCATTCAAAACAAATAGACCGAAAACTTCAAAAAATTCTGTTAAAGTCCCCCCGTTGCGGTTATAAATTTTATCCCTAGAACATCTACTCTCGGCCAGTGCAACTCGTGCTCGTAAAATATTGGCGGAAGAATTTTGATATTCACCAATCCTAGCATTTAAATCACCGACGATTAACACATGGTCAAGAGAAGTGTTATTCATAAATTCCACTAGTTCATCGAAGTCGCTTAGCCAATCATTGCAATTTAAATAAATAGGAATAATATAATAGTTTAGGTTGTTGCTAACCATATGAAAAATAATTTTAGATTCAATAATTTTAAAATTAATAAGATTACCCCATAAAGATTTTTTAATCCCATATAAAATACCCCCACTGGCTCTTCCATGCAAATTAGATCTTATCGCGGGTGTAAACATTACTTTAAAGTCTTTGAAATATTTTAGAAATTCATTTTGATTCTTTTCTTCAATAAAAGTTTCTATAAGAATTATAACATCAAATTGGTGTAAATATTTAAAAAAATCGGAGTGTAAAAGCTTACTTTTGAGACCAGTTATATTATACGAGCATATATTTAATTTTTGAAAAATAATTGTGTTATGGCAGACGACAGAATTTACCTATTGTGTTTTATCCCTAACACGGTGTGAACTCTGATTTCCAGATGGCGCTCGCTGCGGTTGGTGGCCAAAAGCGGAAGAGGTAATCTGCAGTCAAAGTAATCGTAACAACTGTCACCAAATAGTTCACTAATGAGTGACAAGTCCGCTGCTGATTTGAAAACTAAACCTCGTGAAAGTTGGTAAACAAAAAGTTGATTGTTGATTTGCAATTTGTTGTCTCCTTTAACGAATAACCACTATATTTAAAAAAAAAGGAGAATTATCTTACCAACTGCAGGTATAATTTACCACTGAATCCACTAAAGCTCCAAATGATTTGGCTACCAGGAGTTAAGCTTAATAATATCATCGGTCGCTTATTTTTGAATGATTGAATGACTTTGCTCCTGTCACAATACCACCTCAAACCTAATTACTTTAACAACCAATAATTTTGAATAACAAAAATACATAAATACCTATATGGGTGTTGGCCATATGTTTTGTTTGATGGAAATGATTGATTAGGTCAATTATTATTGACTACAAATGCTCAATTTTCTGCTGCGAATATCTGTAGTTTGCATACATTCACCCATATCAGTATGCATATAGTACCTGTAGCTCTGTTTTTTTTCTATGCTTCATCTGATAGCATCTCTCGAAAGTTACTTGGAAAACTGCTTCTCGCCCCCGCCCTCCTCGTAGTCATCACGTTCCAACGAATAATTCGAGGTCGATTGTTGCTGTAAGAATCGCCCCCACTTTGGCTGCAGTATAATTAATACGAATATAGCAAAGAAGGAACAGCAAGGAATAAATGTCAACGAAGTAAAAGTACCACATGACCAGACCAATGACTGTCCTTTTGCAGCTTAGAGGGCACATCTACCAGTTCTGGTGGAACCTTGTGGGCTTCTCCCTTTCAATTAACATGAAATTCTACGAATTGTTTAATTAGAGAGACTGGGCAAAAGGTGTCTGGTTGGGTTACAGGTTCCTCTGGCCGACGAATCGCGAGGCACGAGCGCGAAGTACAAAAAATGTGAAAATGCAAACGCATTGGGGAATTCGAGTGAAGATAACCTCAGATCAGATTTATCCGCATGCAAATACACAGCAAAAATAAAAACTAAAAAATATCAACCCATGTTAGGTGTTTGTTAAGATGTACAACATTTTTGCGAAATTTATATGTGTTGCGACTAAAAATGTTTCTCAGCCGTTGAGTTACCTAAAAATATTTTGTCCGTCTCGACAAGCAAAACATACAAAGAATTTTTTGTAGTTTTAATTGAGATGTTATAAAAATACTGACAATTATAATTTAAGTTTGTATAACTTTGTACATGTGTGCAATTTATAGCTTAGAAATAAAATAAATTTTTTGATTGCGAAATGGTTGCAGTGGTCACATTATTAATGTTATTTAAACAGCAGTACTTCTTGCACAGAAATAATATGTTATAATATATTTTCATTGGATGATCTTCTGATCCGTGAAATCCGGTAACGGCTCTTGAAATTGCGGAATGAATAAAGTTTAAATATCAACACAAAAAAAACAGTCGGATATATAATTTTCGCCGCCCAGAAATTCTTTCTTTTCAATACTATTACGCTATTACTTCCTCTTCGAACGACTTTTGTTTTTTTATTATCTTAGGTGAAGCAAGATCCGGGACAGATATATAAAAAGGACGAAATTGGCGGTTTTTCGAATTGTAGTATTCTAGCAAACATCTAAGAATATCAATTTAATGCGGAACTTTTTAATTTCTCCGTTCGGAGTCGGCGTAAAATTCCATTCGTGCCAAAATTATGATTTCACACACAAAAATTGTTGTAGAAGTTATTTTTTGGCCGATGGATGTTAATGCCTGATACGATTTAATTCAGTTTTTGTTTCGAGAGACGTTTATGGACGTGGAAAAGAGAGCACTTAAGCGGACTTCAGCTTGGAGGACAGAAAATAGTTTCGATAGGCATTGAATATGAACATTTTGCGTTGAGCTCAACCCCAAAGTATACAAACCTTTGGTATGTGCCGGGTTGAATTAGTTTTTTTATTTATAATAAATTAATATGCAACGAGTACATGTATGCCTACTACTTATTTCTAGTAGTAAGTAGAGAAGTTTTACCAACAGCTGTTTTCCTTTTTTGAAATTGACCACCCAATTGACGACGTTGACGGCATTGACTACATTCACGACGCTAGTACGCTAGACATCACAGTAAAAACGACCGACGTATCATGCAACAACACTGCATGTTCGTCACTTGAAGATACAAATAGCAAGCGGCCGGCGGAGAAAGATACGATAGCCTGCATGCAATTTTTCTACGTATTTACAGGTATGTTGTTGTTGTTTTATATAATTTTGTTTACGCTTAAAGGGTTTTTCTGTAAATGTTACAGTAGGTACATACTCTTATTGTGCTAAAAACACAGCCTACAGATGTTGTGTTTAACAGCAAACAGGACCTAGCAGTAGCGTATTTCATTGCATGCTTTTCGGTGCTACTTACTATTAGAAAGAATAGAGAGAGGAAAGTAGTGTTTTGGTGAAGTTATTGAGTTTTTCTCCGCAGGTAATGACTGAGTTGCTTAGGGAGATCATGTATTCGACTAAAAGTGTGGTTAGGTTGGGTTAGGTTAGGTTGAAGTGGCAGTCGGCGGAGCCGACACATATAGATCAATAAAAGGTCCATTGTGATACAACATGTCTTCTTCCTACTCGTTGAACCAGTTGAAGCTTTTAATAAAACTTGCAAGATTTTGAATAAGATCATTGTAGAAGAAAGCTCCAAAATGGAGTTTTCGTTGTTGAGAGAGAGCAGGGCAGGTGCAGAGAAGATGGAGAATAGTCTCGTCCTCCTCCTCGTCCAAGCAGCTTCTGCAGAAGTCATTTGTATAGGCGCCAAACCTTGTTGCATGATTGCCTATGAGACATTCCGGTGATGACACCAACTGCAGCACCAATGTGCACTGTGAAGTCTATTCAGAAAAATCAAACACTTGTTGTTTTTTTTGCGGTGTGGAACTTTACAGTGGAGCACTAAGACTCAATAATTGTTCATTACACTGCCAGGAAGACACACCACATTTACTAACAATTTCCCGTTTTTCTAAGAAAAATATCGGGAAGTATTCGTTTATTCTATCTCTACCCTGGAGAGTCATGTCATCTGCGATTGTGTGCATTTAAAACCTAACCGTCAACGGAAGCTATGACCGAGGACGCAGGCAGACATAACGCCGGTTCAGGTCCTGAGAAGTCTTTCTCTGAGCGCTGTCTAGCAAATTCAATGGAGATCTCATCTCCTGTGGTCTTATTATGACCCGGTACCTCATTATCAAACACTTAGATCCTTTCTGATCTAGCTTCAAATTTGCTTTGTCGCTAGACACGTATTTCCTTACCACTTGTCCACCTAAGGTTGATCTTGGGAAATTCCAGCGGTCGTTTCTTATTTACCCTTTAATTTTATGACTTACTGTTGGGAAAATATTTCCCTGTTCACAGGTAGTAAAAGTTTCTGTATAAAATTTCCAAGAGGTATAAATACTGAAAATCGATTGCAAAATGTATTTCCTCATCCTTGTGATCGCCAGTGTACGTTAGCCTCTCGTTTTTGTTTTCCATTCTCTTATTTAAAAACGTCTAGCGGAAAACCGTTCGTGGCCTCTGAACGACCTGGGACAACCTTTCCAATTCATTCCGATTCATCTCTCGTATTCTTTCCAATAGTCGTGGACAGCGGTTTTGCTGAAGCAGTAACCTTCCGCTTACTTCTCCATAGAATGGCAAACTTGAATTACGCTAACAACATTATTAAAATCCTTAAACGAATCAGAAAGAAGCCTAAGGTAGGATTGGAATAAAGAATATTAAACATTCGGACGATTCGTATCAACCATTCTGTTGGGAAATAATGTTATAAAGTCTAAGCGCGTAATTGAAGCTATTTGGTAGAATTCAGAGCAAGATTTTACTTTCCGTGCAATGAACAAACTTTGAAAAGGTCTAAAACAAGCACAAAAGCGACCAAATTTGGTGGCGCTCTCATATAGTTTGAAAGTTAAACGCATTTTAAAATCTCCATTTTCAAGGATAAAATTGGTGAATTGATTAAATAATTTTTAAACTTTAAACTTTGAATATAGTTAAGTATCAGAAGTCGATCCCATAAACAGTAATCTATATGGATGGTTGCTGCCCACCGGCAACCCCAATGCTTGGGCTTACTGTTGGATTTGGAGTAGGTGCGAAGTTGGATATATTCAAAGTTGGAGGGCGCCACTTTTTCTTCATTATCGAGGGTTTATTTAAAGTTCTTGACAACTTTCAAAACATTTTTTTTAAACTGGTGCCCGTAAAATAAAATCTAGCACAGCTCAGTGCACGAAGGGGACGAAGTGAACTGCTTATAGAGGCTCATAACTTACATCGGAACACAATTTAGGTTAAGCTCTAGGCCATGGTGCATAACGTCCTTCACTGTGGTAGACTGTTGGCTGGAATTGTCTTCGTACACCCCGCATCGGTCGTTTTTAGTGTCAATTTCGCTTGATGGTTGTGCGCTGAGCTTTTATGTTTGGCCCAGTTATTGGTGTCATCAATAAAAGATGCACGCACGGTTTCCATGCTTTAAGTCGTGCTGCTGCTTCGTTTCATGGCCGTCCGCCAACACGCCTTTGCTGCTCCTGCCACCTACCGCGGCTTTGGTAGTTCTGGGCAACTGGTTGGTCGATTGATTTTTGAGGGGGCCGCCCGCCTTTTTACATTCGCCGGTCCGGCGATGTGTAGTACACTGGGGGTTTCACATTTTTTGGCATTCCGCCTAGCTTCGTACTCACATCATTATACGGCACACATATTAAGTTTGGCTCCGTACCCGCTGATCGCTGTAAAGTGCGGGTCTCCTGACCTGTCAGGCTGCGACAGCCCGAGTCCAGCTGGACCTCTAGGTCGGCTTTCTCTTGTCCGGTTTGACCTCTCCTCTTAGTGGGATCCCTCGCCTGGCTTGGTTCCTATTCTCGCTTTACCCTGGTACCTGTATTCGTTGCTATTCCAAGTATCCGGCGAAATGGACCAATGGCCGATGGCATCATGGCCCCCACACGTCCAGGATCTTGGCCGCACAACAGACAACCCCATAAATAGAGCGACAAGGTCTGGAAACGAAGGAAAAACATAGGGACGGGCTACAGTCCGCTTGGCGAACTGTTGGATACCCTATTCTTATTCCTATCCCTCATAAGTGGGTGTGACAAAAGTCTTAGTATGGTTGAATTGTTAAGAACGCTCTACATATTTTGTCATATAACATTTAAAGGATTTTATCAAAAAAAAAGAAGCTTGTGTATTTGGTTTTTCAATAAAATGTTTTATTTAATTGTGGGCGTGTCAGTAGGCGGATTTAAAAAAAAAATAACACATGAGCATAAAGGGCCGCCTAGAGAGTATATATTATAAATGTCAGCTCCCTAGCTCAAACTTTCGATTTGGAAAAAAAGTTTATATTAAATTGTGGGCGTGTCAGTGGGCGGATTTTGGAAATATTTGCACATGAGCTTAAAGGGCCCCTAGAGAGTATACATATATTATAAATTTCAGCTCCATAGCTCAAATTTTGGTTTTTCAATAAAATTGTTTTATTTAATTGTGGGCGTATCAGTGGGCGGATTTTGAAAATTTTATATCCCGAGCAGTTTTAGGAGTCATAGATCATATATAAAAAAATTTCAGCTTTCTAGCTCAAAATTCGATTTTTTCCAAAATTTTTTATTTCGACCCCAAACTGGTTTTTGCATAAGCATATTAATTCTATTATTAATAAATCTAATTCTATAAATACATTTTTTTTTTGAGTTTGTGGGCATGTCTGTGGGCGGATTTCAAAAATTCATAAACTTGATTATTTCGGGACCCTAGAGAGTATATGGTTAAAATTTCAGCTCTGGGCCTACCAGTTTAAAGGCCTAATTTTTGCCGACAGACGGACGGACGGACGGACGGACATGGCTAGATTGACATTACTATCGATGCTGATCATAAATATAGTAACTTTTAGGGGTCTACGGGCAATATTAAGGTATGTTACAAACTCTGCGTCAAAATTAATATACCATTAGAATAGGGTATAATAAGATGGCTCTTGTTGTGGAAAAATTTGCCACAACAAGTGTTTTTATGCCCAATTCTATGGGTGTATTAATTTTGACTCACAGTTTTTAAGATACCTTAACATTGGCCATGGAACCCTAAAAGTTACTATATTAGCCCTAGAAAGATAATCTACGTCTGCGAGACGTATGACGCGCGGAGAAAATGTTATATCCTTTTAACTATAAACCGCATTGGGTTGGTTGCTTAAACTAACTCAGTCGGTGGTCGGAGCTAGCCCGTAACGGTCGTGGCGCGATGGTAAGTACCTGCGGTAACAAGTTATAGCTATGCCGGACTTCTGGGGGCGTGTGTGACCTGTGCCATTCTTACATTTAATTTAATCGTATATAATTTAAAATTACTAAGACTTATTAGTAGACTTATTTTAAACCGAAAAATGAAAATTTGGCAAACAATTATGACTTAATGTCAATTTTAAGGTTCCTTTAAAATATAAGTTGTTTTTTGTTGATTTGTAATGGGGCTTAAGTTTTTTGTTTTTATTGTTTAAATTAATATTTATTTATACTAAATTATTGATTTATTTTACTTAATATGAACTACATAAATAAATAAAACGTTAATATATTTTTAAAAAGTTCATGGGTTTCATTAACCCTTGTGTCAATACGACATACCTGGGTATGTATTTGCATTTTCAAATGCAAAAATCATGGTTATAATCACTACAAACCGGGCTGAATTTTCCAGTAGCTTCCCAAAAATGGAAACTGAACAAATTCCAATTAATTTTAAGCATATACATATAGATAAATATCTACTAATTTTATGTTTTTTTTATTTATTTAAATGCTCATGCCGCCCATAATTCGTTCTATGATGGGGGCTAAACAATAATTCAACACTGCGCAAATTATGGGCACCACCACGAAAATTAAAGCCAATAGACGACAGCAAGTCAGGTGCATCTATTTGACCGGATATAAGCTGCTGTAAAAAAAATATATCGTTATTAAGCCTTCGTTGAGAAAGGGGTAACATTTGAAGAAGCTTGATACGTTGACTGTAGGGAGGATGGTTACATGGATCATCCCATGGAAGTCCTCTAAGTGCAAATCGAATAAATTTACGTTGAATGGCCTCGATTTGAATGAATTTTGTAGATCGGTGTCCAAACTTGAGAGGCATACTCTAGAATCGGACGGACGAAACAATTGTACAATGACATAGAAACGTAAGGGTCATTAAATTCTTTGGCCCACCTTTTTACGAAGCCCAGCATAGAATTAGATTTATTAATAATAGAATTAATATGCTTAGCAAAAACCAGTTTGGGGTCGAAATAAACCCCAAGATCCTTAAAATTATCAACATTACAAAGAATATGTTGAGACAGAGAATATTGAAAGGTGGAAGGGATAGTCTTTCTAGAGAATGTCATATGTTGGCATTTAGTTGGGTTCAGGGATAAACCGTTTTTATCACACCAATTGGCGAAGCTATTAATGTCATATTAAAGAAACATTCTGTCTTGCTGACTAGTGATAGATGTTTTTCAAATGTACACCGCACTAACCATACGTTCATACCCGGGTATGCAGCCTGTTTATTCATGCTAATTGTTGTACTGCCTTGATAGAAAATACAGTTATGGTTCTGTAGTTTACCGTTACCTTGTCTACTGTAAACGTACTGAGAGCATTTGCAATTTCTTATCGCTTTGCACAGATACAGCACAAAATTCGTTCAGTCTAAGAGACGTCCAACTAGGAAGAAATGCCAAGTTTGCAACAAACCAGTCTGTGTTCAGCACAGTCGCGATTTATTTTTTTATTTTGGTGGGGGCATACACCCCCATTTATTCAGCTTAATACCTACAAGCTTTATGTCTTAAAAACTAATTACACTAAGACTTACAGCTAGGGCTTAAAAACTAATACTTAAAACTAATTAGGTGGATGGTGAGGGGTGGAGGAGGGTAGATTTGAGGGAGGAAGTGCAGTGATTAAAATCAAAGAGGAGGTGGTTAGAATTGACCTTCTGCAACATACGGGATATCGGCTCGTTCAAGCCGTACGGCGTGCGACGGGTGGGAAGATAGAAAAGAGGAGGGGATCTAAAATTCCGAGGGTTAGTGTTAAAGGCAATGTAGTTCAAAAGATAGGAACAATCAACGGAGCCAGTGAAAAGACGATGTATAAACAGAATGTCAGCCACATCTCTTCTTTTTTCAAGGGTCTGAAGGTTTATTAAATTAAGGCGTTCGTTATATGGTGGAAGGATAAGGTGATTTTTCCACGGGAGCCCACGAAGAGCAAAACGGAGAAATCGACGTTGAATGCTTTCGATTCTTGTAATGTGGCCCCGGTAGTATGGTGCCCACACTTGGCCAGCGTACTCTAGGAGAGGGCGGACGTAGGTAATGTAAAGGGATTTTGTCACGTAGGGATTGGTAAATTCTTTAGACCACCGTTTGACGAAACCAAGGGCCGAGTTAGCTTTATTGATTATCTCGTCAATATGTGACCGAAAGTTAAGCTCTCTGTCACACAGAACACCTAGGTCGCGAATGGTTAGAACGGTAACAATGGGTTGGTTGTTCAAAAAGTAACATCTGGGGGAGACTGAATCCGTTTACGTGAAAAAGTAAGAAATTCACATTTAGCAATATTCAGCTCCATAAAGTTTTTTGACACCAGACCGAAAAACTATTGAGGTCTTGTTGAAGAAGATCAGAGTCGTGTGGAGAAGAAATGATTTTGAAGAATTTAGCGTCATCGGCATAGAGGGAGATGGAGGAGAACTTAATAACGTTGTCAATATCATTTATAGCCAGAATAAAAATCAAAGGTCCAAGGTGGCTACCTTGGGGAACACCAGAGGTGGCTTTAAAAGGCAAAGAGAGAACAAAGCGAAAACGAACATTATAAGATCGGTTCTCAAGGTAGGAAGAAAACCAATTCAATAGTGGGGGATCGAAGCCAAGGAAGGAGAGTTTGAAAAGAATCAAACGATGAGATATTTTGTCAAAGGCCTTACTGAAGTCAGTAGCGATTAAATCCACTTAATTGCCACTTTCTAAAGCAGAAAGTGTAACGGAGACAAAGTCAACCAGGTGGGTGGTTGAGGATCTACCTTTAAGGAAACCGTGCTGAAGGGGGGAGATAAGAGACTTGCACTGAAAGGATAATGAATCGTACATCATACTTTCGAAAACCTTGGGTAAATGCGACAGCTTGGCAATAGGTCGATAGTTAGATACGTCATTCTTTGGCCCTTTTTTGTGAACAGGTGAAATGAAGGACGTTTTCCAGATTTTAGGAAATTTCTCAAGAGATATGTAATGTTTAAAGAGATTGGCAATGAAAGGTGAAAGAATCGCAGAACACTTTTTGAGAAGAATGGCTGGAAGGCCGTCTGGGCCGGGTACAAATTCATCATTGAGATAAAGAAGTCTGTCGCACACCATGGAATGGTCAAAGGTGGGTAAAATGAATGGGCCAACGGTATAGTTTTTCAGATAACTGAAGTAAGAGTGATCCGGTTCAGGGCAGTCGTCAGTGAAGGACTGCTTGAACACGGTAGCAAAAGAGTTTGCGATTACAAATGGGTCCGTTAAGGACTCGCCTTCAAACAAGAGTGAGGAGGGATATCCATCAGATTTCCTTTTATAATTAATAAAATGAAAAAATGACCGTGGGTCCTTGATGAGGTTAGCTTGAGCATCAGAAAGATAGCGTTGATAGAGACAGTGAAAAAGGTTAGAGAACTGTAAGTACGAACCGAGATAATTCGAATAATCTGTAGTAGTTCTGGTTAGAAGATAGATTGCCCATAGTTTGTTACGTTTATTACGAAGTGAACGCAGTTTCCTATTATACCATGGAGGGGAAGATGGTGAGATTTTATGGCAAGAATAAGGAACGAAAAAGGAAATGCATTTAAAGATTTCGTCATAAAAACGGGTGGCAGCTTCATCAACGGATAAGTTCGAGAAGTTGAGTTCGATTCTGCTCAGAAAAACATTGATCTTTCGGAAGTTAGCTTTGTGGAAGTCGTAGGAGTACAGGTTAGTTGGAGGCAGGGATTGGGAAGAGGGGTGATAAAAGAAAGAAAGGAGCAGAGGAGGGTGGTAAGCGTCGGTAGTAGAAAGGTGTAAAGAACTTTCAATGGTTGAGGAGTTTACAGGGTCAGTTGTGAAAACAAGATCCAACTTTCGTCCCATATAATTTTTAACACCACTGACTTGACAAAGACCAGAATCGGTTACGCGGTCGACAAAAAGGCATTCCTTACTAGATATCGGGTTTATTGGGACGAAGAGAAATTGATCTTCCGATAAGCTCCACTGTAGATTAGGGAGAT
Organism: Portevinia maculata; assembly: GCA_949715645.1. Classification (NCBI taxonomy): domain Eukaryota; kingdom Metazoa; phylum Arthropoda; class Insecta; order Diptera; family Syrphidae; genus Portevinia; species Portevinia maculata. The sequence goes on along the minus strand of OX454525.1, from coordinate 252,575,205 downwards.
TAAAATCGCCAAAAATTATGATTCCATCGTTTGGCTTACAAGTATCAGGTAAATGGTCGATGGCATCCACGACGGGTTGGTAGGATTCGATGGGTTGAGACGGACGTATGTAGAAGCACATTACGTAGAGAGAACGGTTAACGAGCGAGATTTTTACTACAACAAAATCTAGAAGAGGGGAGGTTGATGTTGAGATGATGGAAGAGTTCAAGCTGTTATGAACTGCAATGAGAACGCCACGGCAGGGAAGTATGTCTAGAAGAGAAGTGACGTTATCATCACGAAAGACGTTGAAAGATGCTGGAAACAACTCTTGGTTTAAGATATTCGGGGAAAGATTAGTTTCGGTAAGAACATAAACATCAAAAGGAAGAGTGTGAGTACGACGGAAAACTGCGTGAGTTTTGGTGCGTAGTCCTCTTACGTTTTGATAGTAGAAGGATAGAGGCAATTTCAGATCTAAGGCGGCCAAAGGTGATTTAGGGACGAACAAAATTATTGTGATCAACTCGGTTACGTTGAAGATATGAGATACGTTTGGAGTTAATATGGGAAGCAAAAGCAGATAGATCCTTAGCCACATTAGTAGAGAAAATGTTAAAGCTTTCATGGAAGCGGGTGTAAATATCATGGAGTGCAGTGGGATCAGTTGGGAGGCCTTCTTTCTGAATTGAGATTTGAATATTCGACTTGGTCTTTCCGTCAATGCAGATTGATTCAGGCTTGTCGTGCAAGTAGGCAAGGTATAGGCGAACGTTTTCAAAGAGTCTGTGATCTCGAAGCCGAGCCATAACGTAACGGCCGTCGAGGTCATTGTTCGAGGACGTAGGGCTAACAAATTTGGATGTTAGTTTGATGGTTGGGGGAAGTAAAGGATCGATAAACGCTTCAGAGTTTGGAGTTGGCGTGTTAATATGGGAAGTCTGGGCAGGATTGAGAATATGGGAGTGAACGAAATTCGGGTGATTGGAGGAAGTTGTAGCAGAAGTTGAAGTATGTTGAAGTGGGTCAGTGGAGTTTGGGGTCAAATTAAAAGATACCCGTTTTGGTTGAAGCCCTGGTGACGTCGAGTTGGTCGTGGGTCGAGTGGAGGAACTGTGAGGAGATGACAGCTTAGAGGAATTATGGGAGCGAGAAGGAGTAGATATTTTGGGGGCGGGTTGAGAAATGCGAATGGGTTGACGGAGTTGAGGGGAGAATAATGGAATAGTTCCAGCTTTGAAACTTCAGTTAGGATCGAGGTTACTGTTAGACATGGGGTTATATGACTTACGTTTAGTAGGCTTAATGTTAGACTTAACGCTATTGGATCCGATCCTAGGCCGAACAACTCCTGCGTTAGACCATTTCGCGATGGACATATCTTCCAAATTCACTTCGTTGGAGGGACTCGAATAAAGCCAGTTGTATTTCGAGGGTATGTCGAGTTTGAAACTGCTACTATTGGACTTAGGTTAGGTTAGGTTAGGTTTAGGTGGCTGTCGGCAGAAGCCGACACACTTAGACCAATTTTAGGTCCATTGTGATACCACGTATAATTATCTACCTCAACTCTGTAGATTGGACTGGCCAATGACACGCGGTTGTTCTCAAACGGTCCCCCATCTACGTACTAACCGCGCCCAACGTCGTTTAATTTCGGTGATCTGACGAGAATTGATTAACTCGACGTGGTATGGTCGTTGGTTTACTATTGGACTTAGCCGGGGAAATCTTCTGACAGTTGGCAATGGTGATAGAGAATTTCTGCTGGAAATAGTTCTTCAACCAAGAGGCGTCAGCGTGCCGGGGGGCGCTTTTTATGACGAATGAATCGTCTTTTTGAATTTTGTCCAGCCTTTTGTTCCAATCAGCCAGTGTCCATAGCGTGCCGAATCGGTTAAGGTAGATCGGTGTAGGTGGTCCCTTGATGGCGGCTGGAGTTGTGATAGGAGTGGGCTTGTCCAAGGCTGTTGTGGGTGTTTTTAAAGTCCCAGGCAGCGTTAGAGTTGTTGTGGTCGTCGTGCAGGTCAGGTGATTATTGGAAATTATTGGTTCCAAGTGAATAGTTGGGCGAGCAAGTGGAATTGCAGTTTGGGGCGACGTGATGTTCAGCAGCTCATCGAGTATGGAAGTGTTATTGTGTGGTTGCTGGTAATGGTTGGACTCCAAATTGCTAGAAACACATCTTATCTCTTCCGCAATATCCATTACAGCTAATTTAATATGGGCCGATTCTTCTCTGACAGACCTTAAATTAGCTTCTACTACATCCAGGTGTTCATTCTGAATGGTCGTTGCAGCAGCCAAAGATTTATTACCAGCTGTGTGGATCGCATTCGATTTATCCGCAGCGTGTAGATCTCCAAGGACTGTTAAATGGTCACGCATGTACGTGTTAAGTTGAACCATTTGGGAGTTAAGCGTTGAGAGGGGAACGGAAAATTTCGACAGCTCATTGTTGAGGTGAGTTGTGGTAACCAAATCGTGTGTCCTCTTTTGGGTTGATTCTTACTATCTGTCAAAACTGTTTGTGATTCTTAGTTCAAATAAAAAAAAAATTTATATATTATATTATTTCATTGTATTTTAATGGTTATTATGGTATATTAGCCGTGTTTCTTTGCACGCGGATATAGGGATGGCATCAGAAAACGACCATCGCCGCTTAACAATTCATCAAAAAAAACCTGGCAGCACACATGCACCTATGACATGAACCGTGTGACACAGCTGTAAGTTGTAGTTAAGAAATTTGTATTGAAAATCCTGAAATTGGAAAATATTTACTTCCGCCAATTGAAATTGATGCCAAGCATATTCTAAAATTATGAAAAACAATTTCACATTAACAGATTTGCTAAATTCAATTACCTTTATAATGAAGTTTAAAAAAAAAATAATAATAAAATCACGAACAAAATATTCGGCGGGATGTGTTAGTGGTCGGAGGGATGTCAAACTTTGACATTTCCTAAAAAATTCATTGCATCGGTTCATCAGAAACGAAGAAAATGGGTTTTGGAAGCACTGTTTATCCCCGCTAACTGACTTAGCGGCGATAGCTATCCCCACTAAAGTTAACGTATATAGGATATGTTGTTGTTGTATTTTACATGCAAATTTCAAATTATCCCTATATCCGCGTGCAAAGAAACACGGCTATTATCTTTATAATTTTGATTCAACAGTTTTTAACACATGAAATGAAGTAAAACTTAGTTGCATACCCGGGTATGAATGTATTGACTAAGCGTTGTACCACACTCGCATTGACACAAAGGTTAAATACACTACCAAAGTTCCATACGTCTCTGAGACGTATGATTATCTTTTACGTCATAAAAAATATGATTATCTTTCTAGGGTTAGTAATTAGCATATCACTGTGATAGTAATGTCGATTCTAGCCGTATCCGTCAGTCCATCCATCGGCAAAAGTTAGGCCTCGATTAAAACTCGAGCTAGAAAGCTGAAATTTAAACCATTACTCTTTAGAAGCTCGAAATAATCAAATTTAAGAATTTCTAAAATCCGCTCACTGTGGCGTGCCGTGCCCACAATCAAATAATTTGTATACCCTATTCTAGGGGTATATTAATTTCGACGCATAGTTTGTAGCATACCTTAATATTGCCCGTAGACCCCTAAAAGTTACTATATTTATGATCAGCATCGATAGTAATGTCGATCTAGCCATGTCCGTCCGTCCGTCGGCAAAAATTAGGCCTTTAAACTGGACCTAGAGAGCTGAAATTTTAACCCACAAACTAAAAAAAACAAAATTTTGGAAAAAATCGAATTTTGAGCTAGAAAGCTGAAATTTTTTATATATGATCTATGACTCCTAAAACTGCTCGGGATAAAAATTTTTCAAAATCCGCCCACTGACACGCCCACAAATAAATAAAACAATTTTTTTGAAAATCCAAAGTTTGAGCTAGGGAGCTGAAATTTATAATATATACTCTCTATGGGCCCTTTATGCTCATGTGTAAATATTTTCAAAATCCGCCCACTGGCACGCCCACAATTATTTTTTTTTTTTAAAATTCAAAGTGAGCTAGGGAGCTGAAATTTAAAATATATACTCTCTAGGGGCCCTTTATGCTCATGTGTTAAGTTTTTTTAAATCCGCCTACTGACACGCCCACAATTAAATAAAACAATTTTATTGGAACACCCAAGTTTGAGCTAGGGAGCGTTTTTTTTGATAAAATCGTTTAAATGTTATATAACAAAATATGTAGAGCGTTCTTAACAATTCAACCATACTTAGACTTTTGTCACGCCCACTTATGAGGGATAGGAATAAGAATAGGGTATCCAACAGTTCGCCCAAGCGGACTGTAGCCCGTCCCTATGTTTTTTTTATCGAAAAGTCAAAGTTGAGCTAGGTTAGGTTAGGTTAAGTTTATGTGGCTTTCGGCAGACCAATTTAGGTCCATTGTGATACCACGTATGTGTTATCTAGCTAAACTCTGTAGATGGGACTGGCCAACGACAGGCGGTTATTCTTAAACGGATCTACGTACTAACCGCGCCCAACGTCGTTTAATTACGGTGATCTGACGAGATTAACTCGACGTGGTATGGTCGTTGGTTAAGTTGAGCTAGGATCCTGAAATTTATAAATATACTCTCTACGGGCAGTTAATGCCCATGTTTAAAGATTTGTAAAATCCCCATACAGACAAGTACACTATATAAGAAAAACCATTTTATTGTTAATGAAAGTCCTATTCTTCGCAAACTATCTAAATAAGACCGTTTTGAACAGTTCCTTTGTATAAAGTTTTCTGCCACGCCCACTTTTGAGGGGTTTTCTAAGACAAACTTTGTTTTTCGATAAAATTTTGTAGTGGTCACCGCAATAATACAAACATAGGTATACCATCTCTGATTAACAAAAACTTGAAGTGTCCCGATGAACGCACTCGCCCTTTGCGAGACTCGACTACGCCGCGAATCATAGCGATTGTCGTCAAATAAGCGGATGTTCGCCATTTTTGGTTGCAGAGAGAAGCTTCCTCTTCTGGCTGCATTGTGAAAAGTTTTTTTTTCTTCTGCTGAACTTAGGCGAGTGCGGTTGTTGTAAGCCGAATCGAAGAATAGTGATAGTGAGACTCAAAAACTTTCCTTTAAAATTTGTTGCAAACTGTGTGAAATCTTTTTAGTTCAGTCAATAAGATTCACGAAACGATTGAATATCGCCAAATAATAAATATTTTAACAAAAGTGAAAGTGATTGCAGAAAAAGAGTGCGCAACCACATTTAGACATCGTGCTTCTAATTGGGATAGAAATCCCAAGATCATCGCGGCAAACCAACCAATAAAAATATTAAACAATTTAAAATAAAAATAAAACATGTTTTTATGATAATAAAAGTAACGGCCGCAATCCAGAGCAAACGTCTTTGTTAAAACCACGCTAGCCTGAAAGTACAGCAAACGGTGACGAGTACAATCATCGCCACCTGACATCATACAATGGGAAATCAGTGGCGCAATTCAAAGTAACCGCGCACAGATCAGCGCAATGCAGGAATTAGCAGCTAGCCAAATCCGTTATATAAAAACAGCAACATGGGCCTAAGCGGCAGTATTCTGATTTGAGGCTAACGGCTGAACTACACTTTTATTCCGTTTCGTTCCTTTATGTTGTTTTTTTTTTTCTTTGAAGAACAAAATATAGTTTTCTTTGCCTCTTTTCCATATACATCCTAACTTAAAGTAGATAATAGAATTTTCCTAAGATTTAAAAATAGTTGTTTTTACGTGATCAATGGGTTCAGAGTTCTTGTGAGTGAATCTTGTTATACCCTATTCTAGGGGTATATTAATTTTGACGCATAGTTTGTAACATACCTTAATATTGCCCGTAGACCCCTAAAAGTTACTATATTTATGATCAGCATCGATAGTAATGTCGATCTAGCCATGTCCGTCCGTCCGTCCGTCCGTCGGCAAAAATTAGGCCTTTAAACTGGACCTAGAGAGCTGAAATTTTAACCATATACTCTCTAGGGTCCCGAAATAATCAAGTTTAAGAATTTTTGAAATCCGCCCACAGACACGCCCACAAACTCAAAAAAACAAAATTTTGGAAAAAATCGAATTTTGAGCTAGAGAGCTGAAATTTTTTATATATGATCTATGGCCCATAAAACTGATTGGGACATAAAATTTTCAAAATCCGCCCACTGACACGCCCACAATTAAATAAAACAAATTTTGGGAAAAATTGAATTTTGAGCTAGAAAGCTGAAATTTTTTATATATGATCTATGGCCCATAAAACAGATTGGGACATAAAATTTTCAAAATCCGCCCACTGACACGCCCACAATTAAATAAAATATTTTTTTTGAAAAACCAAAATTTGAGCTAGGGAGCTGAAATTTTAAATATATACTCTCTAGGGGTCCTTTATGCTAATGTGGAAATATTTTCAAAATCCGCCTACTGACACGCCCACAATTATTTTTTTTTTATTTTTGAAAGTCCAAAGTTTGAGCTAGTGAGCTGAAATTTATAGTATATACTCTCTAGGTGCCCTTTATGCTCATACTTAAATTTTTTTTAAATCCGCCTACTGACACGCCCACAATTAAATAAAACAATTTTATTGAAAAACCAAAGTTTGAGCTAGGGAGCGTTTTTATTTACAAAAGCTTAGTTTTTTCGATAAAATCCTTTAAATTTTTGTCACGCCCACTTATGAGATATAGGAATAAGAATAGGGTATCCAACAGTTCGCCCAAGCGGACTGTAGCCCGCCCCTATGTTTTTTTTAATCGTATCAGCTAGGTACCATCATCCGGTTATTGTGCGCACAACAGCAGCTGAGAAAAAGGGGTATGTACCTACATATTTTTGATTTTTAATAACAGAAATTTTCATTTTTACAAGAGCTTTGGCGTTCCCATGAGCCAATATAAATACATAACAAAAAAAAAATTACAAAAACAAAATCAAATAAAAGTAGAACATATTAAAGCATATTATTAAATTTCTTACATTGAAGTAAAAGCTAATTATTAAAATATATATGGCTATTGATCTATTTATCTTAAGACATAATTAAATTAATGAATAAATTACAAATATTTGTGAATTAATGCACTATGGAAGATTTATTATTTATGATGGTTTAAAGAGTTGAGTGTGACAGAGACGGTTGATGGGTGGTGTTCGTGGTAAAGCGCGGTGGGTATGGAAAGTAGAGTATGTACGGGGCTATCCTAAACAACATATGGATGGTATAGGAGTGGTGCATTTAATGCAGGAGGGATGACCCAAGGTAGAATTTCATCAGCAGTGAAAGGGGAAGAAATTATACTGAGAATGGAGGCACGTTAATTTTGTATTTATTTGTGTGGCATATACATTGTGAACGATCCCACCCCATCCGGCGAGCTTAAGCCAGGCTGCGAGAACGTGCCAACCGCCACTCCAGTGCAAGGGACGAACATAATCCAAGTTCTAGCCGTCACAATTTCTTAAATGTTGTATAATAAAATATGTATAGATCGTTGTTAACAACTCACACGAACTTAGATTTTTGCCACACATACTCTATGAGTGATTGGAACAGGAATAGGGTAACCAACAGTTCGCCCAAGCGGCTGTAGTCTGTACCTATATTTATAATAGATACAAATTCTGAACACAATTTTTCGATAAAACAGCGGATCCTTCAGTACTCAATCTTCTAGTCTCAGATAGTTGATTATGTAGCATTAAGTAATATGGTGCCTCCATAAGTTTGGCGCACAGAACCATAAATTTGGAACCAATTTTGTAAAATCTGGTAACGTTGTTGAAGCATCACGATAACATTAATTGAACTAGAAAGACTACTGTACAAAAATGATACTTACAGTTTGAAATCTAGCGGTAGGTTTGTCAGTTTGACAATTGTCTGATGTTAGTAGTGGGTAGTAAACTTTCAGTTAAGTTTTCTATTGATAGTTATTGTATGAAAACACATGAAAATACCTACGTCTGTATATCTTTTATAAGATCAGTTGCAGTTCCCATGTCAACAACAGTCCCAACCCTCTCTGTCTATGTCAGTCTATCGAAAATTCATGCTAATAGCTCGCTAATGCTAACCAGAGAAAGACTCTGACTTTCTACCGATTTCTATCTGCACAGATAAACAACATTTTAAGAAATAAAACCAAGGCATTCGTGGCAGCTATCGTGCCATCATCCCTATCCGCTGGCTTTTGATTTAAAATTAATCTTTTATCATTGATTAGATTATCAAAGCAACAACGCACTTCAACTGTATTGTTTGTGGTCAGGGTTCGGTACTTCATAATAACAACGCAAACTTTAAACGGATTCCATTAATATAGATTGCCTATCAGCATTCAGCTATGCCGGCAATCGTCTTTATTGTAAGGGTTGTCCTCGTCGTATTGGTCACAAAGCTTTCAAAAGATGACATCTCGTCTGTGATTCGTTGTACCGAGCTAAATAATTATTTCAATTATTTTGACTATCAGAGATCTTGAAAAACGTTGGGCGAGTTATTTATTTTTATTTTCTTCTGCCTTTTTGAATGCAGATGGAGAAAATTTCATGAATTGAGCTCAAAGGATAACATAGAAAAGAACAAATTTCAAAAGGAATGACAATTATTTTAAAAATGAAGAGAATAGCTGAGTACGTGTTATCATGGCAACCACAAGGCTTCCTGAAAATATTTTACTACTTCTAGTTCATTGAGAGCTAACTATTGTTTCTTACTGCGACTTGATTAAAAACAAAAACCATATAAAAAAAACTCTTTACTTACAGATGTTTTGTATTAAGATATTAAGAATATAAAGGAGATAAGATACTGTTTTCCTTATACCTTCACAAAACTCAAAAATGAAAATCGAACGGAGAAGAAATACAACCGAGAACTACCAAGATGTGGATGTAGTCCGAAAAGCTAAAACACGTCGACAACATTGGCTCAGCCTTGTCAACCGAATGGACAATGGAATAGATTAAATTAGATTATAAAAGAGGTGGGACCTAGTACATTTATCACCGCGGCAACTGGGCCTATTGTGATGTCCTCGTTTTCAGAGTTCGCTGATGTGATCGGATTTTTTAATAAATTAAGCTAAGCTAACACGACAGGCTGGTGTCCAGTGTTGATTGCCACAATTCTGGCAATCTCCTATTGTATTCTGTTTGTGAAATAAAGGGTTTTTCAATAAAAGCGCTACAAAAGTTTTTTTTAAATAAAACAAAAACGGTTTTGGATATCAATGAAATTCTTTATTGCTGTGAAAGTACGTTCGATGCCATTATGTATGGAACTCGATTTCTTTTGCATGGCAATCACGGGCAAGCTTGCAGAAGTCCAGACGCTGAACCCAATTTTCGACGGTTTTCAAGCATAAATCGGCCGATACTGCTGCAATTTCACGTTCGATATTCGTACGAAGTTCATCAATCGTCGCTGGCTTGTTGGCATAGACCATAGACTTGACGTAGCCCCACAGGAAATAGTCTAACGGCGTCAAATCGGAGGACATGTGGTTCCAACAGGACGGCGCCACAAGCCACACAGCGAATGCCACAATCAATTTATTGGAAACCAAGTTTGGAAACCGTGTTATCTCACGAAATGGTCCAGTCGCTTGGCCGCCTCGTTCGTGCGATTTGACGCCGTTAGACTACTTCCTGTGGGGCTACGTCAAGTCTATGGTCTATGCCAACAAGCCAGCAACGATTGATGAACTTCGTACGAATATCTAACGTGAAATTGCAGTAGTATCGGCCGATTTATGCTTGAAAACCGTCGAAAATTGGGTTCAGCGTCTGGACTTCTGCAACCGTGCCCGTGGTGGCCATTCAAAAGAAATCGAGTTCCATACATAATGGCATCGAACGTACTTTCACAGGAATAAAGAATTTCATTGATATCCAAAACCGTTTTTGTTTTATTTAAAAAAAACTTTTGTAGCGCTTTTATTGAAAAACCCTTTATATGACGCAATTTCTTAGAATACTCCATCTGGATTTGACCCATGAAAGATAGTACTGAGATATGTTTCGTTTGACAACGCCTATAGGAAGAGAGACTGTCTCTGCAAGCGAGCTGTCAAGGGTAGAATGGTGCCTTGCTAACGCATCGGCTCTTTCTTTCCCCTCTGTGTTACTATCAGGGTTCGTAAAATATCGCTCGCGAACGATAAAATAAGGAACTTTATCGTTTTTTATCGATCTTCTCACGAACCATAAAAAATAAAGTTCGCGAACGATAAAATGTTCGATCTTTAAAAATTTATAGTTCTCTCACGAACGAACTGTATCATTTTTTTCTGTATCTCTTGTTCGTGAGAGATCGGATAATAGAAATTCAGTTAGAATATGGCTCGATCGCGCGATAACGATCCGTAAAGATCCATAAAGCAAATCATTCTCGATTCGCGATTTATATTTTCAATAGTTATTATTTTGGCTGAAATGCGGAAAATAAGGGCATTTGAGTTAAATTAATATGTTTCTTATAATGAAGAAGCCGACCAAACTTTCTTACTTTGTGAGAGAAAATTAAGCATTTGAAAACATTGAGCAGCAAAGAGGTTCTTCTAGGAAAACTTGCACAAGTAGTGCTGGCGGTGCCATCAACTCAAGTCTCTGTTGAACGGGCTTTTAGCGCTCTATCAGGTTTTTTGATAAAAAACAGAAACAAATTATCCAAAGAAACAATAAATAATGTTTTGTTAGTTAAACTGAATGCAAATTTATTCCAAAAACTTAATATGTAATAAAAATACTTTTCACTTATCTTCTTTCAATATTAAAATATGTAATACTAGCTGTCCCGTGCTTGCCTTGCTTCGCCAGTCTGCCACTTCTCAAATTAAAAAAACAAAATACTTGGTGATAAGAACTGATAAAGAAAATGTCAAGAGTGTCCCTACTAAATATATGGATATACTTTGAGTGTGACTCTCTCAATCTCAATTACATTTCATACCCTATATTTCTCAATCCAATGCGCCACAAAAAACAACACAAACTACAAAAGGTGCATAAAAAAAGGAAGAAAAAGCACACGCACAAAAGGTACAGAGAGAGAAACAGATTTGTGCCGCACACACACACACATTTTCGTCCACTCAACGCTTGGAAAATCTAACGATCTAGCTTCAATCGAACATTTTACTTTTTTTGAATTGTATAAAATGTATAGTTTAATGCTTATGTTCAACTTCAGGATAACCTACAAAGATGATTTATATATTAAAATCTTTGTACATAATTGAACTTTATATTTAAAAAAATCCTATTTCATTTGAATAAGTCATTCCAAAGCTAGGAGCTAGAAAGCATTCGAGAGTTACAACTTTTCTTAGATATCAGCTTAGATCTCCGCTTCTGGACAGCGGATGACGCATTTTCCCGCCGTAAAAAGTAGCCAATGCCCATTTTCAGGCTCTAGACTATCTGTGTACCGAATTTCATTTAAATCGGTAAAGTAGGTTTGGCGTTATAGCGAGACAGAGAGACAGACAGACACAGTTACTTTCGCATTTATAATATTAGTATGGAGGAAAAAAAAAGTCATTTTACATGAAAATTATCCTCATGTAAAATGACTTTATTTTCGTAAGAGAACCATTCACGAACGGATCTCCAATAGTTCGCACGTGATAAATTCGCGAACAACTATATTTTACAGATCGCAACAGATTTGATTCGACCGTGAAAACGAATTTTATTTTTAAACGAACGGAAAAGTAAGTTTCGCGATCGAATCAGAAATCAAATTCCTTTGCGAACTTTTCATGAGAGAACGAATCATATTTTATCGTTCTGTGAACCTTGGTTACTATGGAGCCAGGAACCCATAGGAGAGTGATGTTGAAGTGTTCACTTAGACGGTGATTGCGTCTTTTCACTGTGCAATCATTTACTACTGAAATATTAATTATAAATGTTTTAAAGAATTTTTATTTAAACTATGTAAGAAGGAAAAGCTACTATAAAAACCTTCTTATCAATTTAAGATCCTAGGAACGTAGGCTGGAGAGAAGGAGAGTCGGTGAATAACGCAAGGACATCTTGATTTCATAAGAAAATGTTTACAAACTATTGCGATAACAATTAAAGTAGCAATTGATTAATAATTTAACAAAATTTAAGGACTAAACAGTAAACAAATGAACCAATCAACAGATAAATAAATTAACAAATGAATAGATAAATATGTAAACAAAATAAGTAAATAAATAATTTGGTTAACAAATAAATAAATAATATATAAATAAATAAATAAATAAAATAAATAAATAATTGAATAAATAAATGAATAAATAAATAAATAAATATATAAATAAATAAATAAATAAAAAAAATAATAAATAAATAAATAAATAAATAAATAATAAATAAATAAATAAATAAATAAATAAATAAATAAATAAATAAATAATAAATAAATAAATAAGCAAATAAATTATCACATTTTCTTAATCAAATAGCTAGATTTGAAATCAGGATGTTGTCGGAAGTAATACACGCAACATTGTATCGATCATGTAATTTTAAAATTCTTTCTGATACTTTTTTAATATTTGCAAATGCATGCAGCTCGTCGGTGGAAAAATGCGAGGGAATATCAAAAATCATTTTTAAAAGTTTGTTTTGGGTTATTTGCAACCGACGAATATGGCTTTTTGCACACTTCCCCCAAACAGGGGATCCATAAAACATTATCGCCTGGAAGATAACCTTGAATATGATTATTTTGTTTTCAAGGCTCAATTGTGACTTACGACTAATGAACGGATAAAGCGTCTTTTTTGTTATGTTTACCTTCGTTTTTATTTGCTGTATATGTGGTCCGAAGGTCAAAGTTTTATCGAGATGTACCCCTAGGTACTTTGCACTCTGCTTTCATTCTGTCTGAATACCACTTATTTGCAGTCTGTTGCTTGGTAATAAACAGGTTTTTCTTTTTCTGTTAAAAAAGACAGCCTGAGTCTTTAAAGCATTTATTTTTATTTTCCAATTACATACTGAAATATATTTCAATTGCATTCAAGGCAGATTACAAATTGGTTTCAATGTTGGAACCGATTGCATCTGATGACAGAATACATGTAACGTATGCAAACATATCGGTATCACAATTTCTAAGTTGTGGAAAGTCAGCGGTGTAGATGATAAATAATATGGGACCAATAACCGAGCCTTGGGGTACGCCAGCAACAATGGAGTAGTTTTCTGAAAACCCCTTGTTAACTGACACTTTATACGAGTAACTACGCCCAGTTAAAAAGGACTCGATAATTTTGATAAGGTAAATCGGGAAATTAAAACTGATAAGTTTGTGCAGCAAACCATTGCGCCATACGGTGTCAAGGGCTTTCTCAACATCAAGTAAAACCATACCTGTACTTCTTCCCGAGTCCAACTTACTTTTAATGAGATGCGTAATTCGATGAACCTGCTGACTCGTGTTGTGGTGAGTCCTAAAACCAAACTGTTCTGGTGGAAGGATATTACGGGAATATACATGACATTTTATAATTTTTTCAAAGCATTTGCTCAGGCTACTTAGCAAGCTTATCGGTCTATAGCTAGAAGCTGTGGTAGCACTTTTGCCCGGCTTTAAAATTGGGATAACTTTAGCTGATTACCATTCTTTAGGAAAGTATCCCAGTTTGATGCAACCATTGAACACACATTGAAGAAATTTTATACCTATAATTGGAAGTTTCTTTAGGTACAAGTTCTTTATCTGATCTAGACCAGCAGATTTATTGGTTTTCAAGCTTGACAATACCGTCTCCATCTCAGTTATAGATATAAAGTTGTCGCAGCAATATCAGCGGGAAACGGGTCAAGCACCTGCCTGTGACTGTATGGTTTAGATGACCAGAACCTTGATTCCCTGAGGCTTACGGCGCTACAAGATGCAGTAAATCCGATATAAAGCTCTAAGAGGAGTTTCAGAAGTATGTTACGAGCATCGGTCGGACTCGACAAAGAAGCCTCGGTTGCACCAATAAAAACCGACATCTGAATTCGATTGAGTTTGGTGATGTTGTAAGTAATATGAGGATGGGACGTATTACGGCTGTGTTCATCCACAGCACCATCTTACGCCGAAGTACCCACCTTATGTCAAAAGTTCTGCTACAGGCGTATAAAGCGATACATGTTTTGCGTACCCGGTGTTCTTTATTTGGCTTAGAATTTAGCTTTGGATCTTGGATAATTCCTAGATTTTAAATAAGGAGAGTGTTTGGTTATAGAGTCGAGGGAGATTAAAAGTCGGTTTCTTGTACTTTGTAGTAGACAGCGTTAATTCAGTTTTACTCGGAATCACGCTGAGGCCACAACTTGTAGCCCAGGCGCTTAACTTAGTCAGAGTAATCTCTGTGAACTCATTTATCACTGAGGGGAACATAACCGATACTACTAGAATAACCACGTCGTCTGGTGGTATGCATTTGTGATGGCCAAATTTATGTTGTCACAGTCAAGTTCTAGGCTGTCAATATGTCTGACAGGTAGCCAAGTTTTGCATGAATGTGAGGCTATATGAGTCCTAGTCTGTAGATATTGGCTGTCCAAATGGTTCGTAAAGAGTATTACTTAGTATTGAGTGGAAAGTGACATGGCGATGATCTGACATTAAGGTTTCTTCGGTTACTCGCCAGTCTTTCATAAAGTTTTCTATAAAAGGGCTGCAGGCAGTAAGGACAACGGCTTCTTTTCTGGAAAAACTGTGACTGCTCCAATCATTGATGATTTCAAGGTTATTAAAAATAATTAATTCTAAGAGCGACTAACCTCTGTTGAGACTAGTTAAGACTAGGACTTAACGTCCATCCACCCCTAATCCAGAGTGTCATGCGACCCGTGCTTATTGGATGGTTTGCACCCAGGGGTATCCGGCTGTATTTCTGCGGAGCCTCTCTGATACCGGGCCACCTCAGAGAGTAACCATGGCCTTACCACGCTAATGCGGGGCTCTGGCGTGGTCGACCGTCTTTCCCGCGCTACTCGTGGGATATGAACCAAAACAGACAAAAAAACAAAAACAAAAACAAACTCAACAGAGTGCGGGGACAGACCGCAGACGAAGCCATTGGTCGGATGGAGCAGGACATCCATGACGACCGCCTGGCACAAGATAGACCCGGAACGAGTCGAGACGTAGGCTCTAAATTGGTGCAACCCAGCACCAGTCAAAGAACCATCGTCACCTCACGACAAGCCACGGGGGTGACAAAAGGCCCGGGAAGAAGCCCGGTAGCACCGATAGGTGCTTGCAGTGGGGATAGGACCCAAATCCTAATCCCCTCCCTGTCCGGGGAGGTAATGGTGGAGGGAACTAGGGCAGCGGGAACGAGCATAGCTCAAGTACCAGCCCCTGTACCCCCCGACAACAACACCGGAAGGAGGAGGAATAAGCCAGCCTTACCTCCACCTGGGAAACCAGGCACGAGGGACGACCCACTGCGAAGGGGACTTAGTGGTGCTGGCACTAAATGGTACCTCCGCTACCTCAATAAAGGCTTCGGGCCTGAGGAAGCCAAAAGGAGGGCTGGGGAACATCGGGCCAAGCCTGGAACTACAGAAGTGGCGACGGGAAAAAGAGGAACAACAACATCACCCCCCCACAACAAATAAAGCCAAGAAACAGAAGGTGGATGAAGGCACCGAGAGGGCCACGGGAAAGCCTGCAAAAGCGAGCGCCACCGTGGTCGGTCGAAGCTATGCTACGGCGGTGAAAACCGTCCCGGCTAGCGGTAGACACGAGACAGGTGCGATTGCTGAGCAGGTTGCTGTTCTCCCGGTGAAATATCCGCAGGAGATCCTCAGCAACCCAGACCTCACAATGGCTTGAAGACGCCAGACAGCTGAGTGGCTAAAGGCAGTAGCCCCAAAGCTGGGGAAATGGAAGGGGACACGCCTCATGGCATGCAGTGGGACAGATATACCACGGTCCTACTCCATAACAATCTTCCTTCCACGCAGTGCAGAGCAAGAAGCTAAAACCTCCTTGGCACTGCTGGAAGCACAGAATGTGGGACTTAACGTCCAGGCGTGGAAGATTCTCAATTGTCGAAAAGAGGGAACCGGACAGAAACTGGCTCTTGGCATCGACCGAGAATCCTTCGACGCCATAAAAACCCAAAAAGGATCCCTGAGCTACCGATTCGGCAGGGTTGCGGTGTGCGGACTCAAGAGGTCGGACGAGATCTCTGGGCAAACAGCCCAGCCAGCATCGAATCTGAACTCGCAGAGCGCGCAGTCCGAGGTAGAGCATACTGCTCCTCCGAAGACTAAAGCACCTTCTTCCGTTGTCCAATCGGCGGAGCAGGCTTATGAGGAGACCGAGGAGTCTCTGTCCGTCTCGGAGAGCACGATCTCTGAGGGGGAAATGGACAACACGGTCATCGACCTCTTCCAGGAAATCACCCAGGAGGAGGAAGATTCGTTGCGGAAGGAGGACGGGGCAATTGCCCTGCGCGAGCAATAGCTCGATGAACCCCGCCAACAGAAAAATTAAACTAGCACAGGTGAACATTCATCATGCTATAGCCGCCTCGGCGACTATATCTAGGATGTTTACCTGCCAAAGCCTAGGGCTAGTACTTATCCAGGAGCCATGGATCCTGAAAGGACAAGTCAAAGGATTGGCGAGCAAGGATGCAAAGGTAATATGGGACACTCGGGCCGAGAAACCGAGAGCTTGCATTCTAATAAACAATAAATATACATTTAGTTTACTTTCAGAATACGCGACACGAGATCTGGTGCCAATTCAGGTACATCTGGTTGTTGAAGTATGTCACCGCACCATTGTCATCGTATCGGCGTACTGTGCAGGGGATGAGCCGGTTGTATCATCCCAAATGCAGCGACTGGTGGAGCATTGCAACAAGCTCCGCATGTCGCTCCTTATAGGGTGCGATGCAAATGCCCACAACATCATATGTGGGAGCACCGACACCAACACCAGGGGTAAGTACCTAATAGAATTTATTATGAGTTCGTCACTTGATATTATAAACGTGAGAAATACCCCCACTTTTGTAACTAGTGTCAGGGAGGAAGTACTCGACCTCACGCTTGGTAGCCCAAGCGTAAGTAAATTAATTAGTAACTGGAGTGTTTCTTCCAAGCACTTGCAAACTTGCTAAAACAAAGGGAAACTGTTTTAGCTGAAATAAACTTCCCGTTGAGCACTGTAATTTTGTAAATTAAAAATAGGTTAGGTTAGGTTAGGTAAGGTGTCTGCAAGGGCGTGAGCCCAGGCACACTTAGGCCGCAGTTTCGGCCCTTTGTGATACCACATAGAGGGGGGGGGGTGTTCTGCCGGTCATCGCTCGGCCTCCTGGGTTCCCTGTAATTGCCTCCTGTGAGGTAGTGGTTTTTAGGGGGGGGGAAGATTCTCCTGAAGGGGTCAGGGGCTGTGTTTCGCATAGGTTGCGATGTGTTAGAGTGACTAGTGCAGAGGCGACTTTCGCCCGACATACGAACCAAGGGTTGCGATCGAGATGAGGCGATTGATTCAATCAAACCCCAGGTCGATCTCAAATTCTGCGCCGCGGAGGGAAGCTATTGCCTCTTGGTCATCGGGGGAGGGAAGAGTCTTTTGAGATGACTGTTACAATCGAACCTCAAACTGCTCTTCACTCTCTTTGCAGGCAATACCGTGCCAGGGAGACCGATACAGTCAATCCCGAGCAAGCTATTACATTTCTTGGAGGGGGGTCGGGGTGTACCGACTGCACAGTCAAGTAGTTGGTTACAAAACTGTGCTAGAGGGCGTGACCAAAAGGTGGTCCAACAACGCTACACGCATCGCGGGAGTGGGTGCGGCTTGTGGCGACTGTTGCAGTACGAGCCTCAAGTTATACCATTCCGCGGAAAGGGAGCAGGGAGGGGCGGCCTTGATAGTCGATTTGGAATTATGATGACTGAGTTAGGAGGTTTGTGGTGCAGGTTTTGAGGCATGGGAGAGAAGCAGAGTGTGGTGACTGTTACAATCTAACCTCAACTCTGTTCCCGTTTTGTCTGCATAGCGGGGGGCAGCAGGCCGGTGGAGACCGTTTCAGTCGATCCGCCGGGTTACTGTCTCTCCTCGGAGTGGAGTTCTGACTGAAGTGACTGATACAATCTAACTACAGTGAGATCTCTTTTCCTTTGCAGGGGAATAGGTTTGAGGTGATCTGCGGGAGGGGAGCGGGAGGGGCTCAAGTTATCGACCAATCCGTCCCCTAGTTCAGTTTAACCATTTGGATTTAGTGACGAATTTGCTGATACAGCCAATGTCTGTCTCACTGAGATCACTTAGATCATCGAGGAAATAGTTGCCGAGGATTTGTTTCCTTGAATTGGCTAGTGCGGGGCAGTTGCACAGGAGATGAGTGGTGGTTTCTTCCTCTTCGACGTCTCTACAGCTTCTGTAGAAGTCGTTTGAGGGAGCTCCCAATCTGATGGCATGTCTGCCTAAAAGGCAGTGGCCGGTGATTGCTCCGATTACCGAGCTGATATTTTTCCTGCTGATGGAGAGAAGTTTGGATGTTCTCTTCGCATCGTATTTGGTCCAAATTTGCTTTGAGGACACACATGTACTGATGCTATTCCATCTATTGTTTGCTTCTATTAACGCGTTATCTAGAAGTTTGCGTTTCAGTGTCTGAATGGGTACCGCCGGTGTCTCTCTGTTGTCAGAGAGTTCTTGTGCGGAACCCCGTCTGGCTAACTCGTCCGCCTTGCAGTTGCCTGGAATATCACTGTGACCGGGTACCCAACACAGGGAAGTGTTACATCTGACCGCGATCTCGTTAAGAGATTCGCGGCATTGTTTTACCAACTTGGATCTTATTGTTGGTGATTCTAAGGCTATAATTGCTGCCTGACTGTCTATGTATATCACGATAGTTTTTCCATCTATCGGGCTCATAGAGAGTCTGCGTGCTGCTTCGCGGATTGCTGTGACTTCTGCCTGAAATACACTGCAGTGGTCAGGCAGTCGAAGTACGACATTAAGCGCGGGGTTTTCTGAAAACACGCCCGCCCCTGTGCCGCCGGCTGTCTTTGACCCGTCGGTGTATATTTCTATGGCTTCATTGTTTACGATACGACCGTCTTCCCAGCTGGCTCGGTCTGGGATGGCCGTCTTGTATTTATTACTGAAATCCAGTGTTGGGATTAGGTAATCCGTATTGTTGGGAATCTTGTAAGCAGTTAAGATGTTGCTGTGCCCAATGTGTGAGCTATTCCACGAATTGGATTCTCTTAATCTCAAGGCCGCCTTAGTGGCCACCAGCTTCCCATGGATATCAATGGGGAGGAGGTTTAAAAAAGTCGTTAAGGCTGCCATTGGTGTGGATCTCAAGGCTCCTGTAATGCATATGCAGGCTGCCCTCTGGATTCGTTCCAGGGCGCTTGCGTGGCATTGCTTCGATATTGCAGGCCACCATGCTATGATACCGTATGTGAGGATAGGCCTGACGACCGCCGTGTACAACCAGTGTGTTATCTTAGGCTGTAGACCCCATCTGGAGCCTAAGGCCTTTTTACAGGTGTAAATGGCAGTCGTAGCCTTCCTTATGCGGTCTTGGATGTTTGGTTTCCAACTGAGTTTGCTATCTAGGATCGTTCCCAGATATTTAGCTTGACTGCAAAATTTTAGTGGTTCGTTGTTGAGCGTAGGTGGCGTTATCTCCTGAACCTTAATTTTCCTTGTAAATAAAACCAGTTCGGTTTTGGATGGGTTAACATTGAGCCCGACCTTAATGGACCAGGAGGATAGTTTCCTGAGAGCCGATTCCATTAGGTCTCTGATCGTGTAGGGGAATTTTCCCGTTATGGCAATAGCAATGTCGTCCGCGTAGGCCGTCACTTTGCATCCATCCTCCTCCAGGTTGGAGATGATTGAATTTGAAATCAAATTAAAAATAAAATACAACTGTTTCTTTAAACGTTATAATCGTTTCGGTTTTATTCCAACTGTGTTCTAAAGACACAACTGCTTTGGCATTTTATATGGTTTTTGTATACATAACAAAAGTGGAGAGATAGATGAAAATGTCAAATATCGTTCGCTTATGGCTTATTCACAATAATGTTCAATTATTTACATTTGACAATTTAACATTGTTAATTTGATTGTTGTGGCATAAATTCTTAATCCAGAACATTCAGCCCCGCCGTGAACTAGTTTCGCAACAAATCATCCAACTCCAAATGTTTCATAACTCCCATCACTGATACGTCTGGTAGGTAAGGTAGTCATCTCCAATGTAATCGGTTTGTTCCTTTTGGTCTCTGCTCTTCGTGTTTTCTGTTGAAGATACAATTAGTGGAACAGAGACAGACATACAAACAGACATAGCAAAACAAAACAACCTAATCTGGAGTGAGTAATATTGCCCTATTTGCCATCTCCTTCTCTCTACATGGAGCATTTTTTTTTTTGTTTTACGAATGGAAGTTGAGGAAATTCATATTGCTTGTTGGTGCGAGTGTATGTGTGACAACTTTTGATAAGAAGAAAGCGGACTGTATTATGTATGTTTTTTTTTTTTTTTTTTTATTATGTATTTTATTATTTGAGTGGGTTTAGTGTTGATAAACAAGATTTGTTTTTATATTTTTCGAATTTTTATTCTGTGTAGTGTTGAATATTGAATTATGTAGTGTAGTGTTGGGATAATTGATATGTGAATTTAAATTTTATGGAGATTTTCGTTTTTTACTATATTTTTACAGGGTGTTGTTATAATTTTTTTTTTTATTTTTCTTGTGAGAAATGTGCATGTGTAGTGTGAGTGTGATAATGTAATGTGTATATCGTGGGTACGTAATATATAGGTAAATATTAATGAAAGTTAAATTTTATTTAAAGTGGTATATGTATACCTATTGATAAGGGACGATTTTAGAAGTTATTGTTTATAGTGCTCTAATATTTTCGAGTTTATATGACTGATTTGCCGGTAGTGTTGCTCGGTAGTGAACAGATTTTGGTGATGGGTCGTTTAAACTCACCATTCTGTGTTTTCAAGGTGACCACGCGAATAAGCTTGTCTGCTCCCGGGTGTAGATGTATCACTCGAGCCATGATCCATTTACAAGGTGGAATTCGCTCGTCCTTTACCAAGACCAGATCCCCTAACTGTGGTTGTGGTTGAGTCTTAAGCCATTTTGGTCGTTGTTGGAGACGGGATAGATATTCCGAGCTCCATTGCTTCCAGAAGGTTTGGTATAGCTGCTGTATCCTCTTCCACCTCTCAACACATCAGATGTTTTCGTCAGTGATGTTTGGCTCGGGTACACTTAATGTTGACT
Organism: Portevinia maculata; assembly: GCA_949715645.1. NCBI lineage: Eukaryota > Metazoa > Arthropoda > Insecta > Diptera > Syrphidae > Portevinia > Portevinia maculata. The sequence goes on along the minus strand of OX454525.1, from coordinate 252,553,882 downwards.
CTCCAATAAGGAAGTGTGCTGGTTTTAAGGCTGAGAAATCATCTGGGTCACTGCTGAGTGGACAAAGAGGTCTAGAGTTCAGGTATGCCTCAATCTGAGCCAAGAGTGTGTACAGCTCTTCAAAGGTCAGGGTTGAATTTCCGGCAACGCGTTTGAGGTGATGTTTTACCGATTTTACCCCCGCTTCCCATAATCCTCCGAAATGCGGGGAAGCTGGAGGAATAAAATTCCATTTGACTCCGTCGTTCAAAACAGTTTCTGCTACTTCGGTTCTGTTAAATGCCGCTGCTTTTCGAAGGTGATCCAATTCTTTGGCAGCGCCCACGAAGTTTTTGCCGCAGTCACTAAAGATCTCCTTAGGGTAGACGTGGTCTGGACGAAAATCTGCGAAAGGCTGCAATAAAGGCTTGAGTTGTCATGTCGCTGACCAACTCAAGGTGAATTGCCTTAGTAGCCAAACACACAAATATTGCGAAGTATGCCTTAAATGTTTTCGTTCCTCGACCCTTCCAGGCTTTCACCTCGATGGGCCCGGCATAATCAACTCCGGTATAGCTGAAGGCTCGAGAAACTCGCACCCTTGGGGGTGGTAGATTTCCCATCAGCTGACAAACTGGTTTTGCTATGTGTCTAAAGCATATATTGCAGCTGTGGATACATTTTTTGATCGCTCTTTTTAGGTTGAGGATCCAATATTTTGCTATCATCTGCTGAGTGCCGCCATGAAGGGTTCTTTCATGTGCGGCTTTTATGACGAGTAGCGTGAAATCGTGACCTGGCTTTAAAATAATTGGGTGTTGTTGGCTATAACTTAAGCCTGCATTTTGAAGCCTACCTCCTACTCTTATAAGCCTATCCTCATCGACATATGGTAGTAGAGATTTTATCCCTTTAAGATTAGGCTGCTTATCCTTAGGGTTGTCAAAGAACATGCTCGCTTGCACTGTTCTTACGGCGACCTGCAGACCTATCTCAATCTCCATCGGTGACAGCGTCAGTACCTCCCGTTGTGCTGATGGTTTGCGTGCATTGGAAGCAAATCTGCAGCAATATGCTAAAATCCTGAGTAATCCAGATAGCGTTGAGTGTCGATGGATCAACATATTGACATCATTGTCCTCCTGGATGACGCAATGGGTTTGAATTTTGCGACTTTCCTCTTCAGTTGAGAAATTCGTTGGTTGGTTTGGCGTTGAGAATTCCCAGTCAGCCCTGAGAAACTCTGGACCATTCCACCAGAGGGTGTTACCATTTAACTCCGATGGCGAAAGCCCACGTGAAGCCAGATCTGCTGGATTATGCGCTGTCGGGACATGTCTCCAGATGCTACAATTTGTCAGACGTTGTATCTCTATCACACGGTTACCCACAAACGTTTTCCACTTCGATGGCGGTGCCATGATCCACGCCAACGTAATCGTTGAATCAGACCACTCATAAATCCTCACATCACCAAACTTTAAGATCTTCATCGCATAATCCAAGAGTGTCGCCATTATGACTGCTCCACAAAGCTCCAACCTGGGAAGTGTAATGGTTTTTAAAGGAGCCACCCTTGTCTTTGACATTAGAAGATGTACATGAATTTTGTTATCGCTATCTAAAACGCAAAGGTATATTGCCGCGCCATAAGCCTTCTCCGAAGCATCGCTGAATCCGTGGATTTCGATTGCCCTTTGTTGTCTTTGCAGGTTCACCCATCGTGGAATCCGGATACTCTCAATCAAAGGAAGCTCTTGAGAAAACGCAAGCCAATCGTCCTTAAGAGTCGCTGGAATGGGTTCATCCCAAGTGAGTCCACGCCACCATAGCTGCTGCATAAACATCTTCGCCTTGACAACGCACGGCGAAATCCAACCCAATGGATCGAACAGGCGTGCAATAGCTTACAACATAGTCCTTTTCGTCGGCACCTGAGAAGCATCGCCTAAGACATCTCGGAACGAGAATACATCGTCAGCAGGAAACCATCGTATTCCGAGCGCCTTAATATGCTCTGCCGAAGACCCAAATTGTACCGAAAAGTCCAACTCCCGCTGCTCCAGTGGAATGCCTTCCAACATGTCCTGCGAGTTGCTTGTCCACTTCCGCAAATGGAATCCAGCGGTCGCCAGCAACTGTCGCACCTCATCACGCTTATGTAGGGCAGCTTCCAGTGAATCGGCACCAGAAATTAAGTCATCGACGTACATTTCATCTCGCACGGTCTGAGCTCCCAACGGAAAATGTGTCTCTTCGTCCAAATCCACCTGGTTCAGCGTGCGAATGGCGAGATAGGGTGCACTGGCCGTGCCGAATGTGACTGTATCCAATCGGTACATCCTCATGCGTTCCTGGTCAATCTTACGCCAGTATATGAGTTGATAGTACGCATCTCGTTGGCTCATCCGAATCTGCCGGTACATTTTCTCCACATCGGCTGTAAAGGTAATTTTATACGTTCTCCACCTTAAAATGATATCGATAATATTATTTTGCGTTTTAGGTCCTATCAACAATCGTTCATTCAAGGAAGTCCCATCCGAACATTTTGCGGCTGCGTCAAAAACAACCCGGAGCTTCGTTGTCGAACTGGATTCCTTCATAACCGCGTGATGGGGCAAAAAATAATGGTACGGTGTTCGCAGTACATCATCGTCATCATGGACTTCCGTCATATGACCCAACGATCGGTATTCTTCCATACACTTTGAGTATTCTCGGTGTAGTGCTGTGTTGTTCAGAAATTTTCTTTCTAATTGATGGAACCTACGCAAGGCTCCTAACTTCGAGGACCCAAGCGCGGGTTGCCATCCGTCCTTAAATGGAAGCGAAACCTCATATCGTCCATCTGCCGAACGCTTCGTCGTTTCTCTAAAGTGTTCTTCACACCTCCGATTCTCCTCAGTCTCGATATCCTTATATGGGACCTCCTCAATCTCCCAAAACTTACGCAACTGGGTGTCGATATTGACCATATACCGATATGTGTTGACTTGCGGGTATCTTACCCAGTAATATCCCTCCCAGCTGCGTGTTTTGCGCGATAGGTGACATTTCATCACCCCTGACTATCTCGGGCAGTATTATGTCCGGATATATGTCGCTACCCAGCAGGAGGTCAACTGTAGCTGGTTTGTAAAAGAGAGGATCAGCTAAAGTTAATCCGCTGATGTGTTTCCATTTATTGAGGCTCAGTTCCTTGGCCGGGAGAAGCCCAGTCAGGAATTTGTACACATAGGCTCGTGTACCGGTCTCGAAATTGGAGTGTAGAGACCCAAACGAAATATCAGCATACCGATGGCATGCCCCACTGCTGACCTTTCCCAGCCCTGAAACCTCAATAAATGTATTTCGGGCCTTCAAGTTCAACATCTGCACTGCTGATTCAGTGATGAACGTCGCTTCCGATCCTGGATCGAGCAGAGCTCTCAGGTAAATATATCGTCCATTTGACGACTTCATCTTCACCAATGCAGTAGCCAAAAGAATATTCGTGTTGTGTTGAGCTAGGTGATTCCTAACCACTCCGCTTGTACTTGGTAGCTCGTCCTGATTAGGATTATTAACAGCTACCTGATAGGCCTGGGCGTGTATGTTAGTGCCTTGTGGGGTTATAACAGAGTGTTGTGTAGGGTGTGTTAGTGCCTCGGCGGGTTGTACAGATTGTGAAATGTTTGTGGTAGAGGTAGGAGGAGAGTGCAGTGAGGTGTGGTGCTTCTGTTGACAGAAGTAGCAGCGTGCTTGGCTCGGACACTGCTACGTGAAATGGCTATATGCCAAACAGTTACTGCAAACACCGATCTTCTGCACTATATTGCAGCGTTCTACAACGTTCATTTTAACAAACCGGTTGCACGTGCGAATCGGATGTTGCCCCTTGCCACAAACCTTACAACAAAATTGCTCCTTCTGCTTATTTTGTCTTACATGAAGCGCCGTTTTTGTTGCATGACCCTTTTGGATAGGGTTTTTCATCTTCGGCTTCTGCTGGCCTTTAACTTCCAACGTCCTAAACCAAAAACGTTGCAAATTCGTTGAACGATGGCAACTCCTTGCTACCTCCCAATCGTTCTTCGCACAATGTTCCACAGGAATTTCAAGATTGCTCAAAGAATGCTTACACTCTGTGGTCGTATACAGCATCGTTTTGAGCGCGAGCGCGTTTTCATTTTGTATAACGGGCTGATTGAAAAGCATCTTTAAATGGGTATTTACTAAAAAACGCTAATTGTCATACCGCGAACACAAAATGGACCACGCCTTGTCGTAGTTTCCATCATCGATGTCCAAGTGCTGCAACAAACGATCGGCCTCCCCAGATAAACCAGACTTCAAATAGTGAAGTTTCTGAATTTTTGTCAGACCAGAGTTATTATGAATCAATGATTCGAATTTACTTTTGTATTGCCTCCATTTTTCGTATTGTCCAGCGAAAATTGGAAGCGCCATTTCTGGCAAACGTATACCATGCGGAGTAGAACTATCAAGAGACAAAGTGATTTTAGATGTGGACTCCGTAACTTTGTCCAAACCGTCCAGCAGATCGCATTTATACTCGAGATATGTCTCACGTATCACTTCAACAATTCTCTCATGCTCCTGAACTGCCTCTTCATCATCCAACATACTCGTAGTAACAAACTTTTCGTTGATCGATTTGCATTGCCTAAACAAATCTTCTAATATGACCAAACGACTATTAATTAGATTTTTCGTCTTTTTGGAATCGACAGACGAACTAAAGCTTTTATAGTCCAATTTGATTATTGAAAGGGCATTTCTTAGGAGTTTTAATTCTTTCACAGCACTCATTGTACGAATATGAATATATATGGAGTAGGTATGGCAAATATAATAAAAGGGGCTTATTTAGATATTCCTCACTCAGCTGGTACTGCAGCACACAATGGAAATTAATTACACGACGCGGGAACCCGATTGGTACAAAAAACTCACAAGGCATTGTAATTGATATATCAATTTGTATTTTGTAATTGAAATATTGTTTTATTTTCAGATGAAAATTATTAGTTAATATGTATCACACACTTAAATGTCAATTGTTCTATTAATATGTAATTTGGCTCGAATGGACCAAATGTTTCTTCCAAGCACTTGCAAACTTGCTAAAACAAAAGGAAACTGTTTTAGCTGAAATAAACTTCCCGTTGAGTACTGTAATTTTGTAAATTAAAAATAAAATACAACTGTTTCTTTAAACGTTATAATCGTTTCGGTTTTATTCCAACTGTGTTCTAAAGACACAACTGCTTTGGCATTTTATATGGTTTTTGTATACATAACAAAAGTGGAGAGATAGATGAAAATGTCAAATATCGTTCGCTTATGGCTTATTCACAATAATGTTCAATTATTTACATTTGACAATTTTACTTTCTAATTTGATTGTTGTGGCATAAATTCTTAATCCAGAACAGGAGAGTATCTAGTGAGCCGTCATTGTCTGACCATCGAATAATAGTATTCGACCTGGACAGCACAAGTATCACAAGAAATCCAGTAAGAAACCAAAGGAAAACCAATTGGGAAACTTATAGAACTGCTCTAGAGAGCAATCTGGGGCGCCTTAGCATGAGGAAGGCTCCGGGACACTCCCTAGAGCTAGAGAGCGCAGTGGAAGGCATAACAAACGCCATCATCACTGCGTTCGAAGAAAACTGTCCTCTAAGTAGAGAACGGGACAGGAAACAGACGCCATGGTGGAGCAATAACTTGTCAAAATTAAGATCCGAGGTGCGGAAGCTTTTCAATAAAGCAAAGCGCAGCGGAGAATGGCAAAGCTACCAAATGGCCCTTACTACATATAATAAGGAAATAATAAAAGCTAAAAGAAATAGCTTCAGAAAATTCTGTGAGACAATCACCAGCACTCCTACTGCGGCAAGGCTACACAAAGCTCTTGCGAAGTCAGGAGGGGTGCCGATGTCTCTGAGGAAACCAGATGGCGAGTTCACGGAAGATGAGGATCAAAGGGCACTATTGCTACTAGAAACTCACTTTCCTGGCAGCACGCCTAGTACTGAGCCAGGAATCAATACCACTTCAATCAGACCTCGGAGGGAAGACTGGGAAACAACATCAACCATCTGTTCTGAGGACGGCGGAAATGGGCCGATGACATTGTATTGAGACATCATACAAAAGGGGCTTAAAGTAAGCAAGGAATGGTGCCATACTGTCGGACTTACCATCAATCCAGCGAAAACAACGATAGTACCGTTCACAAGGAAAAGACAACTTCAAAGACTTAAGGACATAAACCTATCAGGCACGACACTGATACCAGTCAAAGAAGTAAAATATCTAGGCCTCCATCTAGATAGTAAACTCCTCTGGCGAAAACATACAGAGGAGATATCCAAGAAGGCCACCCGTGCTCTTATGATATGTAGGAGCCTAGCGGGGAAGGCATGGGGATGCAGCCCAAGCATCCTGCGATGGATGTACACTGCAATCGTGAGACCAATGATCACATACGGAGCGGTAGCATAGGCGAAACGAACCAGTCTAGCCACAACGAAGGAGACACTCAGCAAAGTGCCTGTGCATTACCGAAGCAATGCGTAGCTGCCCAACCGCAGCCATGGAGGTGTTATTGGAATTAACCCCTCTACACATCATGGTGATGAACGCGGCAGACAAAATAATCCTAAGGATGACAAAGAAGGGAATTGGAAGAGGGAATGCATCGGTTCGAAAGAACACGGTGACTTAAACTCCCACTTCTTGGCATACCTAGGGACGACAGCATCAGGAAATTCAACTTCGAGAAGAATTTCCAGATAAAGCTCAGCAATAAGGAGAACTGGAGCAATGAATCCATAACTTATGGACTGAGCAACCACACAACAAACTGGTATACGGACGGCTCGAGGACCGAGGAGGGAACTGGTGCAGGAGTGTTTGGGCCAGGAACTAAGCACCACGAATCCATGGGCAAATGTACCAGCATCTTCCAGGCAGAAATATGTGCCATAGACAGGTGCGTTCGAATCAAGCTCGAGAAAAACTACAGGAATTGCAACATAGCAATAATGTCTGACAGCCAAGCAGCCATAAAGGCTCTTGACGCCTACGTTATCAAGTCAAAACTCGTGTGGGAATGCCTACACGGACTGAATAGACTAGGCAAGAATAACAGAATTTCAATCTGCTGGGTACCTGGCCATCTTGGCATTACAGGCAATGAGGCAGCGGACTCTCTGGCAAGAAAAGGGGCAGAGGAACCCTTCATAGGACCTGAACCATTCTGCGGGATAGGAGAACACACTATACGCGAAAAGTTCAGGAGACTGGAGGAAGAAACAAGGGCAAAAGCCTTTCTCAACCTCCAAGGTCTGAGGCAAGCAAAGAAACTCTTCGGAAATTACAACCAAAAGAGATTCAAAGCTTATATCGGCCTTAACAAAAACAACCTAAGAATCCTAACAGGCCTCCTCACGGGGCACTGCAGACTCAAGGAGCACCTGAGGAAAATGATCATATCGGAGGACGGGCTCTGCAGATTATGCAGTGAAACCGCCGAAACTCCAGACCACATACTGGAATCCTGTGGGGCACTGGCCCACAAAAGGATGAAACATTTGGGCAGGCACCAAATAACAGACAAGGACATACAAACCATGGACCCACAGCTCATTCTCAGATTCATCAAAGAAACTGGACTGGCCGCTGTGCTCTAGGGAGTGTGACCTGCCAAGGATAAACCAGAGCAATACCTCGACACGCTTCACAAAGAAGTATCTAGAGAGGGCTCTGAACGAGGGCATGCACCTCTCCGAGGCACAAGCAAGGGGACACAATAGACCAATAGGTCGCAGTGTAATATACCCGAACCAAATATTATTATTAGACCTCTGTTGTTTATATTAGAGCTTCCCCACATCATATGATGAGTATTTGCATCACATCCGATGATACGAGTAGCTCAGTGTTTAGTTTTCATCCCTTCGAAAGGATCTGTTTTTTTTTTTGATTTCTTATTTACCGAGAAGGCAACTCCTTGTCCCCCACTTTCCTCTTTTTCAATCTCAGGATTCGCCAACCTTTTGTGGACTCATCGGGATTCTGTCTGGCTATCCTGCTAAGGAAACTTTCTTGGGCGCGTGATCGTCGTCCGGGAGGAAAAGTACGCAGGTGTATAAGTTGGGTATATTATCGCGTTTAATATGACTTAAGCTGCAGTTTTGCCATGGTTTGATCCTGGGACACTGCTAACAAGAAACAATTTTCGGTTCCTGTATTATGGCATGTGGTGGCAGGCCAGCCATCTCTTGCAACAAATTTTAGTGAGGAACGGTTTTTTCCGATTTGTCTGCCTCTTCAAACAAACTTTACTTGGTCATCGTCATTTGTTGATCGGCCATAAACAAAACGTCATTGGGCTGTTATATCCCAGTAGGAAAGTCCTGATGCACAAGCTTGCCGCTCTTTGGTTTCAGTCCTCTCAGTTGGTGTTGTATATCGACTCTTACCTATCTTTTGACCCAGGCCTGTGTTTTAAGACTCCCCAAACGATTTTCCAAAACCTAAGCTTTTATCTGGTTCTGTGTTGTCTGTCTGTGAATTACTTAATGTTTAGGAAAGTTTTCCGTGGATCGGCATTTTTTCGACTTTCTAAGGTTTTCAGCTGGAGCTGCCCTCTCATCAGCCAGAACTTGTGCGCATCTTTTCTTAGCCTCTGCAAGGTATAAGCCTTCTTTGACCATGGCGGCACATCATTTTCCTGAGCAGCATACTAGTCATATATAGGCAACCGTTTCAATTTTAGATGGGAGGGTAATATACTCTATCTCCACGTTTATGTGAGATACTGGGGGCGAGTAGAGATTCTTCTTCTGATTTACATTGTGAGTTTCGTGTTGTTTGTTTTTGTTTGTTGTGTTTTAGATTATGGACCCACGAGTATTGCGAAAAAAATAGTCCGTACCTGCAGAGCTCCGTACATGTAAGGATGGTTTTTTTTTTTTTTTTTTTTTTTTTTTGTCGGGATGTGTGAAACTTTCTGCACTGGAGCACTCAGACTCAATACTGGTCCATTGTACTGCCAGGCAGACACACCACATTTTACTGTGGGAATTTACTCGTTTTTCTAAGAAAAACGAGAAGGCGCTTCAATGATAAGGAGCTTAGGTTTACAGCACTCACCATATCCGCACCAAATACCTGCCACCTGATACGAGCAAAAGCAGGACAATCACAGACGAAATGTTCCGCAGTGTCGTCGCTTTCTCCACAGGCTTCGCAGTTGGTGGTGTCGCTTAGGCCTAGCACCTTAAGGTGTTTGGCAAAAGCGTAGTGTCCCGTAAGAACGCCAGTAGTCTGTCTGCAGTCTTTTCTGTTGAGAGACAACAAGAATGCCGCGGATTTCCCACAGACGTCGGGGAGCATTTGCTTAGTCTGTCTGCACCCTGGAGAGTCATGCCAACGGCGATTGTGTTCATAGGAAACCCAACCGTCAATGGAAGCCCTGACCGAGGACGCAGGCAGACAGATCGCTGGTTCAGGTCCTGAGAGGTCCCCCTCTGAGCCTTGTCTAGCAAGTTCATCGGAGATCTCATTTCCCGTGATCCCGTTATGACCCGGGACCCAGACAAGTTTAAGTGAATTCAGCCTTCCGACCGAATTCAGAGATATCTTGCATTCACGTACTATTTTGGAGGTAGTTAAGGGTTTGAGTAAGGCCTTAAGCGCAGCCTGACTGTCGCTACAGACGCAGATACTTCGCCCCCTCCACCTGTTCCTCGTAACATAGTCCATGGCCATTAGGATAGCATAAGTCTCTGTTTGGAAGACTGACGCATGTTTGCCTAACGGAAAGAAAAGTCTAACGCTATCGCTCTCCACGAAGACACCAGCACCAGATCCTTGATCGGTTTTGGAGCCATCCGTAAAGATTCGACTGCATTCCCTTCCAGGTTCAGAGTCCGGCCAGAGCCAGTCCTGGACGCGAGGAAAGTCGACCTCGTATTTGCGCTTTAGCCGAAGTTCCGGTGTCATCGCATCAGACGGCATATCCATAAGACAGGAGTCGAAGGACAACCGTTGCGCAAGTTCATCAAAACTCCAGTGCGAGTTATACCAAAAGCCACCTCTTGTAAGACGTGAGATAGCCTTGATTGCACAGCCCATGATGTAAACATCAAGGGGCGGAAGGTTCAATAGTGCATCTAGGCCGGAGCCAGGCGTGCTGGGGAAGGCCCCCGTGCAGCCGAGACATACCTGCCTTTGGAGTTTGGCAAAAGCAGCAGTGACGTATTTACGTGAAAGCTTATTCCACCAAACAACCGATGCGTATGCTATAAATGGTCTTATCATAGCCGTATAAATCCATAGGACTCTTTTCGGTGATAAGCCCCATGTCTTGCCGAAAATGCCTTTGCACTGCCAGAAAATAGACAGCGCCTTGGCAGTCTTCAGCTCAACATGTTTGGACCAAAGAAGTTTGCTATCCAGGATGACTCCCAGATACTTTGCTTCATTGGAGAGTTGGATTGTGACGCCTTTTAGCACTGGCTGAGTCAACCCGACCAGCTTCCTCCTTCTCGTAAAGAGAACAACCTCAGTTTTAAGAGGATTGACCGAGAGCCCATTCCTAGTACACCATTCGTCGATCACGTCAAGGGCCGCCTGCGCCTTGGCGCATACAGTCGCTAGGCATGATCCAACAGAAAGCACGGCAACATCATCCGCGTACGCCTGAGCGTAAATATTAGAACTGTTGAGTGCGTTCAACAGAGAGTCGACCAGCATACACCACAGCAGTGGAGACATGACGCCGCCTTGCGGGCAGCCTCTGTTTACCCCCGCCATAACATAGCGGCCACAATCCGCATCCGCAACCAACGTTCTATTCATTAGCATTGCTTTAATCCACAACACCAATGGTTCGTCTACTCCGTGTTGTCTGGCGGAGCTGCACATGCTATCAAAAGTCGCATTGTCAAAAGCACCCTCAATATCGATGAAAATGCCCATCGCGTATTCTTTTCTGTCAAGCGCGCCTTCAATTCTACCAACTAGATTTTGGAGCGCAGTCTCGCAGGATTTTCCGCGTTGATAGGCATGTTGCATCGGAGATAGTGGGTGCAATCGCAAAGCACCTTTGCGCACGTGAAGCTCGACCAGCCTTTCCAAGCTTTTCAGCAAGAAAGAAGTCAGACTGATTGGTCTGAAGCTCTTGGCGAGCGAGTAGTCACTTCTGCCAATTTTTGGTATGAATGCCACTCTAACTGTACGCCAGGGTGTTGGAATGTATGCCAGTGCTAGGACAGCGGTGAAGATTTTCTTCATAGTCGGTAGCAGCTGGTTTGTACATTGTTGCAGCATGGCTGGGTATATTCCGTCCGTACCAGGCGACTTGAAGCCGTCAAAAGACGCAAATGCGTATTTAATGGCCTCGTCCGTCACCACGGCCTTCGCAATATACCAGCTACGCCGAGTTGTTTGTCTTGGCTCACTCATAGTCTCGGTAATCGGGGCTGGTTGTGAACCAATTGTAATCTGGTTACCCGGAAAGTGAGACTCCAGCAGATAACTAAGAGTTTCCGCTTTCGTCTCAGTGAAGGTGCCATCAAGTTTTCTAAGTGAGTCCAGTTTGGCTGGTTTGCCCTTTTTCAGAACTTTAACCAACCTACTAGTTTCACCCAGCTTTTCAATCTTTTCACAGAAATTCTTATAAGAAGCACTTTTGGATACCCGAATTAGCCTCTTATATTCCTTCTGCTTCGATCGGTAGAGATTCCAGTCTGTCTCCAAATCAGTCTTGAGTGACCTATTTTGAAGCTTTCTAGCTTCTCTACGAATTCTTTGCAGTTCCGAGCTCCACCAGGGAACCGGTGTTCTGCCAGGGGGTTTGCTTACTGGGCACGTCAGTTCAAAACAGCTAGTAATGGCACTATTCAGGTCTTGAACAGCTTCCTCTACCTTTTGTCTCGTCCTGAGTTTGGTTGGAGTTTTGAGAGTTTTCCCTAATTCCTCCCTGAAGCGTATCCAGTTGGTTTTTCTCGGATTCCTCCTCTCCTGCAAAGTTATGGCTTCGCATTCGATTTGGAATTCGATATATCTATGGTCTGAGAGGGACACCTCCGAAGAGACCCTCCAGTTAGTAACCGCCTTAAAGTATCTATTTGATAAAGTTAGGTCGATCACTTCCTGTCTTCTTGACGTCACAAAAGTTGGTTGCGAGCCAACATTGTTGATAGTAAGATCAGATGATAGAATGAAATCCAGGAGATGGTTTCCTCGCATGTTGCATTTGCTGCTGCCCCAAAACAGTGTTTTGAGCATTGGCATCACAGCATATAACTAGGCCCATCTTCCTGGTGTCGCAATAGTCAATGAGTTCAGCAATTGCCCTCGGTGGTGGAGGCACTACCGAATCATAGGGGAGATAAGCTGACGCCACGATGAAGGTCTTCCAATTTCCATTCGTTTCGTAGCTAATGGCTGCAGCAACCAAATCTTGGCCACAAAATTGTCCAAGCTTAGTCGCTAAGAAAAGGTTCGACACAGCAAGACAAGCCCTTGGTCTCTCGGACCGCTCGTCACAGAGTATCGTAGTGCCACGGACACCTCCAAGGCCACAGATGCGATTTTTCCACACCCATGGCTCCTGTATGGATATTATGTGGGCTTTTGTATTCAACACAGAAAGCTTCTTACTGATGAGTGCAGTAGCAGCCTTGGAGTGTTGAAGGTTAATCTGAGTAAATCCAATCATTGGAAATACATCAGTCATACTAGTGGAAGGGCACGCAAAAGGTGCGCGCGCAGTTACACCGACAGGAGTGCTTGAGGTCTTCTTCCTCCGTTTGTTCCTGTTCGAGCTATTGGAAGGGGAGGCAGCGTTGGTTTCAGTCAGCTGGCTGGTTTCGGTTGGGGTAACCTATGCCGACCTGCATCTCTTTTCCGTCGCCGCCGGGGAAGGGCAGTTCTCAGCGCTTGCGCTTTCAACTGGCGGTGCAGTTTCTTCGCGCCGCACGATAGCCGCCTTTCTCCTTTTCCTCTTTCGCTGGCTCTTAGATGGACGCTGACCAGTGGACGCCGCCTCTGTGGCCCGTTTCACCTGTTCGGTTTCGCAGGCCTCGTCGGCAGCATCACACCTATCGGCTGTCTGTCTATTGGTCTGAAGATTAAGCGTATCAGGTTGAACCTCTCCGCCACTTTCTTCATGTTTCCAGCCCAGTCTACCGAACGTGTCGGAGATAGAGCTGCAGGAATCTTCGGAAGCAAACCTTTTCGCAACTCGAAGGTCAACGCCTGTACAGGCGGGGGGTATATGTATGTCGGTTGGGGCCTCCAGAATCCGTGCCCCGACCGTGGTCGAAAAGACCACGGGTGGATTTTCGCCCATGCGAGTACCACCTGGAGTATTTGAATCATTAAGTTGTTCCTGCATACTTGTTTTTTGGTTTGGTTCGCGATAGAGCTTTGACGGTGTATAAAACGCCGCTATGACTCTAAAACCTCGGATCACGAACGTATCGTACCGAGGTCCCCCTATCCACCACCTGGGGACGCGCCTGGTGGGTAACCAACCCGACAGGTGTAAGGATGGTTACTTTGAGAGTATCGCATTGGGATATTATGTCTGCCGGTCGGCTTCCGCCCAATCCTCGAATTTCCGATTTCCGTATTTTCCGCGACACTTTCAATAATGCACATTTGGTCTACTTTGAGGATCATAAAAATCAAATAATCTTTAATACGTTACGCAAATTTAAGTCGAATAAGTTTGAATGATATGAAGGCGTTGTTTTGATTTAAAGCTCAACCCGTGTTTACTGAAAGATCTGTTTATCGGGTTTTGGGGCATTCAGTGTCCCCTTATTATTTCGTGTAAAATATATTGGAAAGTGAGACCAAAGTAAATTTGGCATTGAATAAATGTCTGTATTTAATTAGCTCACATACCGGAGCATTACTCGGCAGCAATACAGAGTCTGGTAGAAGCATGGATGCGGACACCGCTTGTCCGTTCACTCTGAGGCGATATTAAAGATGTCATTATTTACTATACAATTTCGAAAAGCTCATGTGACTCAAAATTTCAAAATCGCAAAACAAGCATTCCTTTTTTCTGTTCAATGTTTTCATTGGTTTTGTTTTGGCAATAAGATTTGTAAGTTTGGATCCAAAGTTATTTTCAAGAAGTCACAAGCCAGTACATGGCTTCCTGTACAGAATGGCAGATTTTCCGGATTATGTCAAATCAAGACCGTTCATCAGTAACCATCACACAGTTATGCACCGTAACATCTAGTATTAGCCAAATACTAGAAGATTAAGAAGACTTATCAACAAATACTTCTACAGCATCTATTGAAAAGATAGGTAGCACTACCTACACTTCGTCAATTTAATTAATAAACGAAAACAAACCGTTTGTTGAAAAGTTAACCACGATCTACGATACGTTCATCATGCAATGAACATACATATGCAAATGAAATCAATTTAAGGATAACGATGTGTGTCCGAATTTCCAGAAGCGTTTCCTTGAAATCTGATTTAACGAACAAGTCGTATATCATTTCGTTCACTTTGGTTGAAGCTAAATTTGAAATCATCTCAATGTATCTGTACGCTGAGCACTACCTGTACATGCACCTCTTTTGCATAACATTAAAGCTCTGAATATATACGAATTAATCGGCCTTAGAACGACCTGCCAAACAACAACTGTAGTTGCCTGGCTAAAGGTACCCCATCTACATACTTACTACATATGTATGAACTGCATGCAAATGAAGAATATTTCCATTCACAGTTGGCACTTGGTAGTCGGTCGGTTCGGTACCCATACAGCTGTGCTGTAATCTAGTGTTTACAAAGCCTTAAACTATGCATCAGATTAGTGCACTCATCCGTCATCCCTTATAATAGCACGGGCCACCATTGCGATTGAAAATTGTTTTCATTTTTGATTTGGCATAAAAGTAGGTACATCGCAAATGTGCCGAGCATTATAGAGCAGTTTGTGTATGAGGTATGGGCGTACGCATTGGCCACTCTAATGTAACTCAACGGTTGCCAATTTACATAAATGTATTTTAAATAGTTTACCACATACGAAGAAGTTGATATTTTGATGCTGTTGCAGACAAGGCCGTAGCCAGACAATTATTTCGTTGGGGTGGGGGGGTTATATTTTTTCCATACACCAATCAGTGTGTACCTTTCTGAATGGTAGCTAGATGTTATAAATAAAATTAATACGGCCCATTTTAGCCGAAAATCGACCAAACACGATTTTTAATTGGGATTATGGTACTATACTATATATAAGGCACTTTATGGATTGGTGCAAACAAAAATTGAGATAACAATTAAACATGACATTACGATGATAGGGAAGTAGAAAAAAATGTGTTGGAAAATTCTGTTCGTCCGTCTGCTGTTTGCAGATCTGCAGCCTAAGCGGATGGGCCGATTTGCAAAATTGGTTCATAGTGTTTATTTAGTAGTCTCGCTCTAGGCGTTGTTGAAATTGGAATTTTATCTCTAAAACAATAGTATATGTCATATAGCGGTTTGTTAAAACTTAATTTTTCTAAAAACGGCCGTAACGAGTACCTCCTATAGAACCGATTTTTTAACATCAGAATTTCTCGCTAACAACAAAACCGATTTCAATTAAATTTAAAATTTTGGAAAGCTTTCATGATCAAATTCATATACATATAACTTTTTTGGTTTTTTGAAAATACTGGAAACGGGTATATTGAATTTTTACCGATTTTTTTCCAGATGAAAACTACAGATTTCCTTGTATTGAAATATGTACTCCAAAAATTGCAAAAAAAATTTTAAAAATTAAAAAAAAACGGTCTAAAAAAACTGCTTTAAAAATTTTCAATATTTTTTTTCCTAGGTAGACTATTGCTAATAAAATACTATAACTAACAAATTTGAAAAACTAAAAGATTTATTAGGTACATCGTACATATCATCATTCTTTAAGATTTTATTACTACAAAAAGTATTACATACGAGTAACATGTAGGTAGGAATCATTTTTATAAACTTAAATTTAATCTTCTGGCCTTCTGCGCTGCAAATACATCTAAAACTTCCTCAATGTCAATCTCAATTTGTTGATGAATTCACATTACCGCCAATCCTATTAATCTTTTTTCACCGGTAGAATTTCTTAGATAAGTTTTAGACGCTTCATTGTCGAAACTGTTCTTTCCGGTGTACATGTTGATACCGGTAGTGTCGCCAAAATTTTAAGAAGCTTGTGGATGTCAGGAAACAGATTCTTATTGCATTCCCCAAGAGCTGTTATTGCACTCTTTGAACGCTCTATATCTTTTTGTGTATGGCATTTTGTCTTCCATAGCGTAAATTCAGCTTTTAAAAAATCCCAATCCAAAAAACATTTATAAAATTTGAAATTTTCTTCGTTATAATTTTGTTCGTTTTTGCCAAGGATCGATGGAATCAAAATGCACAAAGAGGAAAGTATGGACTTATGGTTTTCAAATCTCATTTTAAGCTGACTTAAAAAGTCATCTAAAAGAGGATTCATTATACTTATCCTAAAATAGGTTTCAGGATCTGTTGTGCTCATGTTTTGTCTGTGCTGCTGCCTTGACACAATTCGTGAAATTTTAAGTTTTTTATATCTTAAAAAGCAACTCACCTTCGATGACGTATCAGAGTCCTTATCACTACACAACTCTTCCAAAGCATCAATTATCGCTTCAAAAATTTCATCAAACCTCATCAACCCATTATGGTTTTCCACCCAGCGTGTTTTACACATTGCTGTTAAATTTTTCCATTTATTTTGAGGATAATTTTATTTAATCATTTCCTGCAACAAATGTGTGCACTTTGCCGGTAATTTAAAAAAAAATCCAACGGATTTTTTGGTACCAATAGTGTTGCGAATAGGCTGAATTTGAAAAGAATGGCCTAATGTAAGGTTTAGAGAGTGTGCGCTACAATGCTCGCATAAGGCTTCTGGATGAGACTCGCGTACTACAGGTTGAACTCCGTTAAAACTGCCTTTCATAGATTAAAACTAAAATCAGAAATTTTTAACATAATCAATAATTATTTGAGTACAAATTTCATACAGATGTAGTACATACGTCAACAAAATTTAGTGCCTACATACAATTAATATTTTTTTTTTTATTAAGTGAACTAACAGGTTCGAGCCTAAAGTAGATTGTGACATAATTTCGTTCCAGTTTGCTTCTTTTTTCATTCCATTGGGGATATTCCGGATGAAAATTCTGTTTTTTTCAAATCCTTATCCGGAAAAAATAAAGAAACGTCTCTTAAAGTGCCAGGTAACGAAATCTAGTTTAATGTTTTAGATCATTAAAAACGTGAGCTGTCAACCTCTATAAGCAGAGTGTTTAAAAACATGCAATTTGTTAATCTATATATTAATACGGAGTTGCCTATAACGTGTTTCCCCCCTTTTTTGCTATAATACTTCACATAGATATGCCAACACTATATATATTTGGGTAGGGGACAGTACATAGAAGTGCAAAAAAAAAAAAAAAAATATCCACATATATAACACACATTATGAATTACAGCAGGTGAAAAGTAGCGAATTGGATCAAATTATATTTACAACAACAACAACATTGCTGTGTGAGGCAATAATCTGCCAATCTGAACGGAAAAATTTTATATCATGTGATGAAGTTACTTGAAAATGCTTGAAGGTACTTGAAAATGCTTGAAGTTACTTGAAGTTACTTGAAAATCTATCTATATATTAATACGGAGTTGCCTATAACGTGTTTCCACCCATTTTTGCTATTATTCGTAACATAGATATGCCAACACTATATTACATATTTAGATAGGGAAAAATACATAGAAGTGCACAATACAAAAATCATCCACATATATAACACACATTACGAAATACAGCAGGTAAAATAAAGCGAATTGGATGAAATTACCAAAACAACAACATTGCTGTGTGGGGCAATAATCTGCTCTCTACTCCAAAAACGGTCAAATAAATGCATTTTGCTAACTTTTTTATTTTTTTAAGTGAAAAATAACAAACTAAACAAAAAAATTGTGAAAACAAGTGTAAACAACAACAAGTGCTTTGATTTATTGTTCATTGTGAATACATTTCAGATTGTAAGTGCATAAATAGAAACAAATGTTTTTTTTTTTTAAATTCAGTCATCTCAATTATCATCATTAGATTTTTAGAACCGTAACCACATTCGAACCGGTACATTTGGAGTTTGACTGCGTTCATATTATACAGTCGCCTTACTTTATTTGAGATTGAGGAGGTTTTAATTATTCATAACTTAAATTGTGAAGCATTTAATTTACCTGTGCAAAGAAATTTGTCAGTCAATGATATAGATACTGTGGACGTATTTGACGAACAGTTCATTTATGGGCAAATGTATGATGATGCAAATAACGAACAGAAACATATAATTGATCAAGTTTTGCGTGAAGTACAATACAAAGATACTGGATCAAATGTTTTTTGACTGTCAGCGCATGCTGGATGTGGAAAGACATTTGTGCAAACTGCAATCATCCATAGAATGAATGCGTTAAATTTACGTTGCATAGCTACCGCTTACAGTGGAATTGCATCAACTTTACTTACAAATGGTCGTACGTTACACAATGTTTTTAAATTGCCCATACCTATTTTAGAAAATTCTTCAGCCAATGTGCGACCAAATAGTAGTCAATGGTGTTTTATAAGTGCAGCATCTTTGATATTGATAGATGAATATTCAATGTGTCCGAAAATTGCACTTAAAGTAATAGACAAGTTATTGAGAGATTTAGCTTCAGGTGAAGAAAAAAATAAATTATTTGGAGGCAAATCTGTCTTATTATGTGGTGATTTATTGACAAAGTCGCCTGTTTGTTTTTATACCCTATTCTAAGGGTATATTAATTTTGAAACATAGTTTGTAACATAATTAAATAATATTGCCAGTAGACCCTTAAAGTTACTATATTTATGATCAGCATCGATAGTAATGTCGATCTAGCCATGTCCGTCCGTCCGTCCGTCGGCAAAAATTAGGCCTATAAACTGGATCTAGAAATAATCAAGTTTACGAATTTTTGAAATCCGCCCACAGACACTCCCACAAACTCAAAAAAACAAAATTTTCGAAAAAATCGAATTTTGAGCTAGAAAGCTGAAATTTTTTATATATTATGTATGAGTCCTAAACCTGATAAATAAAACAATTTTATTGAAAAACCAAAATTTGAGATAGGGAGGTGAAATTTATAATATACTGGTAGTCTCACAATAGGCTATGTTGAAATTAGAATTTTAGCTCTAAAACAATGGTATATGTCATATAACGATTTGTTAAAACTTAATTTTTCTAAAAAACCGCCTTAACGATTTAGATAAAACAGTCTATCTTTTGGTAAGAATGGATTTTGCGAAATTTATCCTAAAACGGTACCTCCTATAGAACCGATTTTTAACATTAGAATTTCTCGCTAACAACAAAACCGATTTCAATTAAATTTTAAATTTAGGAAGACTTCTATGATCAAATTCATACATAACTTTTTTGGTTTTTTGAATATGCTTTAAACGGGTATATTGAATTTTTCCAGATTTTTTTCCAGATGAAAACTACAGATTTCCTAGTATTGAAATATCTACTCAAAAAATTGCAAAATATTTTTCAAAAATTAAAAAAAAAACCGGTCTAAAAAAACTGCTTTAACGATTTTCAATATTTTTTTTTAGGTAGAATATTGCTAATAAAATACTATTGCATACTTAGTTTTTCCAAGAAAACTCTCAAACAAATTTGAAAAACTAAGACTTTTCCACTATTTTTTTAAATAATTTTAAGTTATTATTTATTATGTACATATTATCATTCTTTAAGATTTTATTAATGCAAAAAGTATTACATAACATGTAGGTAGGAATCATATATATTTATAAATATATCTTAAACGTCCTCAGTGTCAATCTCAATTTGTCAATGAATTGACATTAACGCCAATCCTGTTAATCTTTCTTCACCGGTGGAATTTCTTAGGTAAGTTTTTGGACGTTTCATTGTCGAAAATGTTCTTTCCGGTGTACATGTTGAAACCGGTAGTGTCGCCAAAATTTTAAGAAGCTTGTGGATGTCAGGGAACAGATCCTTATTGCATTCCTCAAGAGCTGTTATTGCACTCTTTGAACGCTCTATATCTTTTTGTGTATGGCATTTTGTCTTCCATAGCGTAAATTTAGCTTTTAAAGCATCCCAATCAAAAAAAACATTTATAAAATTTGAAGTTTTCTTCGTTATAATTTTGTTCGTTTTTGCCAAGGATCGATGGAATCAAAATACACAAAGAGGAAAGTATGGACTTATCAAATCTCATTTTAAGCTGACTTAAAAAGTCACCTAAAAGAGGAATCATTATACTAATCCTAAAATAGGTTTCGGGATCTTTTGTACTCATGTTTTGTCTGTGCTGCTGCCTTGACACAATTCGTGAAATTTTAAGTTTTTCATCCACAACATTTACTAAGTTTTGTGCAGTCTCGAAAATTGTTTTGAAT
Source organism: Portevinia maculata (assembly GCA_949715645.1). NCBI lineage: Eukaryota > Metazoa > Arthropoda > Insecta > Diptera > Syrphidae > Portevinia > Portevinia maculata. The sequence goes on along the minus strand of OX454525.1, from coordinate 252,533,319 downwards.
TCCGGAATGATATTCCTTGGAATGTGTTTGTTATAAATTCCACATGTTCCAATCCAGACACTAAGTCGCATGAAGGGGATTGTAAGATCTTACAAAGTGGCAATGTATATGTAAACAAAACACTCATACAACACAAACTTACTGCAAAATCACCAGCTGCAATAGATCTTATAAAACAACTCGCCTTCGATGACGTATCAGAGTCCTTATCACTATACAACTCTTCCAAAGCATCAATTATTGCTTCAAAAATCTCCTTAAACCTCATCAACCCATTATGGATTCCCACCCAGCGTGTTTCACACATTGCTGTTAAGTTTTTCCATTTATTTTGAGGATAATTTTGTTTAATCATTTCTTGCAACAAATGTGTGCGCTTTGCCGATAATTTAAAAAAAAAATATTTTGATTTTTTGGTACCAATGGTGTTGCGAATAGGCTGAATTTGACAAGAATGCCGTATAAGGCTTCTGATGTCCTTAAAAGTGTAGCTGAAATCAAGTTGAATGCTACTGGGGATTATGGGGTACCAATTCGTTTTATAAAATTAATTCTACCCCTAATCGTCTGCCACTTGAGTCATGTCATTAACCATTGCATCACTACATCCACATTTCCCCAGTCTTGGAAGGTTGCCCGAGTTCTACCCATTGCAAAAAGGCTAATCCAGTGTCTGTTGGAGACTTTAGACTCATCAGCATTTTACCATGTTTGTCAAAGGCTTTCGAGAAACTCATAGCTAAACAGATTAACAAACACTTATCGCGCCATCAGCTATTAAGTCCTTATCAATCCGGCTTTAGAGCCTACTACAGTTGCTCTACGGCAATGGTTAGCATTATTGATGACATAAGGTGTGAGTTTGACAAAGGATATATGACATTTCTTTGTTTGCTTGATTTCTCGAAGGCCTTTGACATGGTTAATCATGAAGTCCTCTGCTGGAAACTCAAAAACATGTTTGGCCTCAGCGAAAGAGCCACTAAATTGGTTCGTAGTTTTCTTTCCGGTAGACTGCAACGTGTTTTTTCTGGTAACAGTTGCTCGATTTTAAAGCCCGTCAAACAAGGCGTACCACAGGGATCAATTTTGTATGTTTATTAATGATCTGCCATCCATGTGTAAACATTCATCAGTTCATCTTTATGCTGACGATGTTCAGCTTTACTTGTCTCGTCCAGTAAATGAAATAAATGAACTGGCGTCTCGACTGAACGATGACTTGTCACTAATTCATCACTGGTCGGTTGCTAATGGCTTACGGCTGAATCCATCCAAGTCCAAGATCATCCCAATATCGAGTAAAGTTATGGAACTCAACCATCTTCCTGATCTTTGGCTCTCCGACAAGAAAATTGCATCCGTCGAATCGGTCACAAGTCTTGGATTTATTATAAATCGCAATTTGAGTGGCTATAATCACACCAACGTCATCATTGGTCGTATCTACGGCTGCCTTCGCAAACTGTGGCAAACTGCAAGTTTTACTCGCATTGAAACTCGAAGAAAGCTAATTATTGCCCTAGTTTTACCCCTCATTACCTATGCTGAGGTGGTTTATTATAAACTCGACTCATTGTCTCAGCGAAAGTTACAGGTAGCTCTTAACGACGCAGTGCGGTACATATATGGCCTCCGTAGATACGACCACATCTCTGACTACTCCAGCGGCCTCCTTGGCTGTACACTACAACAGCTCATCAATCAAGGAACTGTATCTTCTTGCATAAAATTATTAATAATCGGTGTCCTCCCTATCTTTTTGATAGGCTCAATTTCGCTCGTTCTACAAGGACTTTCAATATTGTTTTACGATATTATCGGTACTTAAACTCATCACGTTTATTTTTCATTCACGCTGTAAGATTATGGAACTCATTGCCCTCTCAAATGAAAACTATAACTAACGCCAAACATTTTAAAAGGGCAATCTTTTGTCATTTCACTAGCACAACATACAAATAATCCTCCATACTCTGTCCTTACTTATTCTTCTTGTCTGTTACCATATTCTTGTCTTGTTAACCTACTTTCGTTTATTCCAACTACATATATCCTGATTACCCTTCCATATGTTCGCCCAACTCTTAGGTTAAGTCTAATTATTGTTCATAGTTTTAAGTTTTGAAACATTGTCTATCTTCATATTTAAATTACTACTAAGTACTAAAAAGATTTTATCTTAATGTACATACAATATTAATCAAAATAAATTGAAATTGAATTGAATTGAATTGATGATGAGACTCGCGTACTACAGGTTGAACTCCGTTAAAACTGCATTTCATAGCTGAAAACTAAAATCAGAAATTTTTAACATAATCAATTATTATTTGAGTACAAATTTCATACTGATGCGGAAAAGTATGATTTACAGATGTATTTTTAAAATTCCTCCCCCCCCCCCTGGCTCCGGCCTTGGTTCCAGATAATGTTTGGAGAAGGTTCTAAGGTTAAAGCGAAAAGCAAATTGTGTTAATAAATTGGCAGAATAGTTAGTGTTGAGAATTGATCAGTTTATGCCTACATTAACGGTAGAGATACACCCGTCACTTGAGTTCTTAATTGTTCTATACCCCAAACAGTTTTTATACCCTATTCTAGGGGTATATTAATTTTGACGCATAGTTTGTAACATACCTTATTTTTTTCCTCAACAAAGTAGGCGAACAAAGTTGGCGAACGACACAGGATCACTCTCTGCTGGGTCCCCGGTCATAGCGACATTGTTGGGAATGAAAAGGCAGACGAGCTAGCGAGAATCGGGCCAGAACTTGACGCAATAGACGCCATTACGTCAATAGACATCCCAATTAGTGCAGCAAAAAGAAACATTGACCAAAAACTGAGGGAACAAATTAACACTACCTGGTCCCAAAGGCACGACTGTGTTATATCTCGCAGTCTATGGCCAAGAATTGACGAAAAAAGAACAAAATGCATTCTGGAAATGAATAAGCAAGAAATACGCATCTTAACTGGCGTACTGACAGGCCACTGCACCATATGTGTAATGGCAAGCAGGCTGGGCATCAGCTCACCAGACTACTGCAGGAGCTGTCAAGATATAGAAGAAACCGAGACCATCAAACATCTGCTCTGCGAATGTCCAAACCTTTAGACATCTCGACTTCGCTATCTGGGCAACAGATTTTTCGAAGACTTAGAGGACGTAGCGCAGGTACCACTGACGGACACTATCAGGTTTGTCAAGAGGTTGGTTCCAATAGGCCAACCGGCAAGATCAACCAAAACTGAGTATGGTAAGTGTTTTATCGTAAATGTAGGTTTACCATATAAAACAATAAGGGATCACAATGGACAAATGGGCCCCCGTGCAAGCACAGCAGCCCTGCTGTGCTCTTCCCTTCCAACCTAACCTTACCTAACCTAACATACCTTAATATTGCTCGTAGACCACTAAAAGTTACTATATTTATGATCAGCATCGATAGTAATGTCGATCTAGCCATGTCCGTCTGTCCGTCCGTCGGCAAAAATTAGGGCTTTAAACTGGACCTAGAGAGCTGAAATTTTAACCATATACTCTCTAGGGTCCCGAAATAATCAAGTTTACGAATTTTTTTAAATCCGCCCACAGTCACGCCCACAAACTCAAAAAAAACAAAATGTTGGAAAAAATCGAATTTTGAGCTAGAAAGCTGAAATTTATATATGATCTGTGACTCCTAAAACTGGTCGGGATAAATTTTTTTCAAAATCCGCCCACAAATAAATAAAACAATTTTTTTGAAAATCCAAAGTTTGAGCTAGGGAGCTGAAATTTATAATATACACTCTCTATGGGCCCTTTATGCTCATGTGTAAATATTTTCAAAATACGCCCACTGGCACGCCCACAATTATTATTATTTTTTTTTTGAAAATTCAAAGTGAGCTAGGGAGCTGAAATTTATAATATATACTCTCTAGGGGCCCTTTATGCTCATGTGTTAATTTTTTTTAAATCCGCCTACTGACACGCCCACAATTAAATAAAATAATTTTATTGAAACACCCAAGTTTGAGCTAGGGAGCGTTTTTTTTGATAAAATCCTTTAAATGTTATATAACAAAATATGTAGAGCGTTCTTAACAATTCAACCATACTTAGACTTTTGTCACGCCCACTTATGAGGGATAGGAATAAGAATATGGTATCCAACAGTTCGCCCAAGCGGACTGTAGCCCGTCCCTATGTTTTTTTTTTTAACTTTTTTGGACGCATTGAGCCTTACTAATAACGACTTTAATGTAAAGGTTTAAATTAGCGGTCCCGTTCATTTAAATTTTCTTTTGCAGAGGAGAGAAAGGGACTACAAATCTAAGCTTCTCACTATATTTATTATTGGTACCGGCAATTGACTTTGAATTCTCCATTATGATAATTTGGGTATTGGGGTACCGAAACAAAGCGATTTGCACTTGGGCGAACTGTTCGATACCTTATTATTATTCCTATCCCTCATAAGTGGGCGTGACAAAAGTCTAAGTATGGTTGAATTGTTAAGAACGCTCTACATATATTGTTATATAACATTTAAAGGATTTAATCGAAAAAACGAAGCTTTTGTAAAAAAAACGCTCCCTAGCTCAAACTTTGGTTGTTCAATTAAATTGTTTTCCTTAATTGTGGGCGTGTCAGTAGGCGGATTCAAAAAATATTTAAACATAAGTATAAAGGGCACCTAAAGAGTCTATTGTGTATTATAAATTTCAGCTCCTTAGCTCAAACTTTGACTTTTCAATATAATTGTCTTATTTGATTGCGGATTTTGAAAATATTTAAAAATAACCATAATAAGCCCCTAGAGAGTATATATATTATAAACTAGCTGACCCGGCAAACGTTGTTTTGTCATATAAATTATTTCTAGTGAATATTTTCGTAGGGAAATGAAAAATAACTAACTTATTGTAAGTGTGATGTTGTTGTGTTGTAATGTAGTCTATGACTTATAAGGAATTGAGCGCTGTGGACGTTTTGTCCCTTTCAGAACATTAGCGGATATTGGAGAATGGTGTGTATAAGCAATGAACTCAAGATCATTATTTCTTCTTCAAATCACGATTTGTCGCGTCGCTGTACTATATTTATGATCAGCATCGATAGTAATGTCGATCATGTCCGTTCGTCGGTCGGCAAAAATTGGGCGTTTAACCATATATACTCTCCAGTTCCCTGAAATAATCAAGTTTAAGAATTTTAGAAATCCGCCCACAGACACGCCCACAAACTCAAAAAAAAAAAAACAAATTAATCGAACAAATCGAATTTTTAGCTAGAAAGCTGAAATTTGTTATGATCTTTGAGTCATAAAACTGCTCGGGAGATAAAATTTCTGCAATCAGCCCACTGACACGCCCACAATTAAATAAAACAATTTTATTGGAAAGTCAAAACTTTGAGCTAGGAAACTGAAATTTATGATATAGACTCTCTATTGGTGTCTGCTATGAATAAGAATAGGATATCCAAAAGTTCGCCAAGCGGACTGTAGCCCGTCCATATGTTAATTGTTTGTTTTGCTTTATCAGACTTTCTCACGTTTTTTCTCTATTATTTTGTTACTTTTTACCCTTCAATAGCTTCTGTTTGCACTTTCATATTCATTTCATTAACAATCACAATGATTATTCCATACGATTTGTGCAAATTTCTACAATTTTATCATTCAATTTGTTTCTGTTGTTTAAGACAGGGATTTCGCACTTCAGAAAGAGATAGGTTAGGTTAGGTTAGGTTTATGTGGCTGTCGGCAAAAGCCGACACACTTAGACCAATTTAGGTCCATTGTGATACCACGTATATTATCTACCTCAACTCTGTAGATGGGACTGGCCAACGACACGCGGTTGTTCTCAAACGGTCCCCCATCTACGTACTAACCGCGCCCAACGTCGTTTAATTACGGTGATCTGACGAGAACCGATTAACTCGACGTGGTATGGTCGTTGGTTAAAGAAAGAGATAGCTTGGTGAAAATGTCTATAGAGCATCCAGCTCGCCGACGATGCGTCTGGCATATGGTGAATTGAGGTTATTGTAGCCGCAACGTGCGCTTTCGGAGTCCCCACCGCCCATAAAGTAAATTTGTAAAAATGTATGTGGTTCATTCGGCATTGGCAGCAATGAGCCCACTTTGTGATAACCTTGGCCTTGGTTTTGAATGTTGAATGGAATTGTTGACCATTTGCAGCATTATTTTTAACTATTTCTGTTGCTCCAAACGATGTCATTTGGAAACATGAATTAAATGTTCGAATTGACTTCGGTAACAGGTTGAATCTGGATCCATACCGATAAGTAAGCCGTTCAATCCAATTGTTTTTGTTGATTTCGTTCAGCTCGTGCTTCTTGTGATTGTGATTCACGAAATTGTGCCATGCTCATACGCACATCTGCATTATCTTGTTGGACTCGTTCGTCTGATCTTTGGGCTCTTCTATTTTGCATGTCTGTCGTTCTATTCGTTCGACGGCCCAAATTGGTCCCTTTGCGTCTTGCAGGCATTGTTTACTATACACATAAATAGATTAAATTGAAGTACTTAATGATGGAAAACAGTATACTGTTCTTTTTTTGGTTGTTGTCAAAATAAATAAATACAAAAAGAAAAAAAAATGAAAAAAAACCTGTCGTAACACGATGGGTGGTCAAAATAAGACATTTTAAAAATTAGATTTTTTTTAAAAACCTGTACTGAGAAAATACCTTTCCAACAAAGTATAAATCATCAAAATCGGTTCGGCCAATCTCGAGTTATGCGGTTACATCGCTTCGGACACTTTCTTTTATATATATAGATAAATTTGTTTTTCCCTTAGGACGGTTTACTTACAGTCTTTCATTTTTGGGTAAAATTTTTTTTTCATTTAAGATGGTTTACTTTTCAGATTCACAGGAGTTGGATGCTTTTAACCAAGAATGTTATATACAATTTAACGAACTGGGTGGGCTATTTCAAATCAGAAAAATTGGTAAATTAGTACCAAGCAGGCTGGCTAACAACAAGTAAGTATTTTGGAGTCCCCACCGCCCATAAAGTAAATTTGTAAAAATGTATGTAGTTCATTCGGCATTAGCAGCAATGAGCCCACTTTGTGATAACCTTGGCCTTTGATTTTGAATGTTGAATGGAACTGTTGACCATTCGCAGCATTATTTTTAACTGTTTCTGTTGCTCCAAACGATGTCATTTGGAAACATGAATCACATGTTCGAATTGACTTCAGGAACAGGTTAGAATCTGGATCCATACCGATAAGTAAGGCGTTCAATCCAATTGTTTCCAAATCGAATGAGATACTACTAAAACTTATTTGGGAACAGCTAGTTAGATAACTAAAATATTGATCATCTATGTGAGGACGGGTCTCCCTAAATGACTTACTGAAATGATCTGCAAACATATTGCTTGCATCTAGCGAATCAGCAGTTGTAGAACTATTGTAAGTAAGCTTCGATGGATAATCGTCGGTTTTTTTCTTAGAATTGACAAAACCCCAGAAAAGTTTTGGGTTCAATTTTAAAGAGCATTCCATTTTACTTATATAGTCAATATATAAGTTTACAGGATAAAGATTTGAATTCATTGAACAATGTGAAATAGAGTTCAAGATCTGAGTATACAACGGTTGATATACGAGAAAGTTAAAAAGGGTGCCGTAAAATAACACCGAGTGAGATAACGCCGACTTTTAAAATGTAGCCTTATTTTACTAAGGAAAGCGAATTTTTAACGTGCGCCTTGTTTGGCTTTGACAAAGTGAAACAACGCCGAACGTCAATTGAGAAAGAAAGCCGAAGTATTTCTTCAAGAATTCGGTTTTATTTTCAATGATGATTAATCGCCGATTTCTGGATTCATCCCTTAAGTTGCTTTTTCGAGTGGAATGCATCGCGGGTTAAAAGGGTTTCAAACCCTGGATATCTCTTCGGCTCATACACTGCCTTGGGCCTCACATGCAGGTGCTCAGCGCGACGCTACTCGGCGTTTTGTTTAATTATTAGAATAAATATGAATTTCGTTTTCAATGACAAAACAAAATGTATTTATTAAAATATACTTTATAGTAATTTAAAAAAAAAATATTAATATTTAGTTATTTTATTATTATTAAAATAAGAAATATGCATTGGCCAATGGGAAGGAGCTCCCAACTTTCAATTGAGAACAAACTCCTGATTTATAAGCAGATCCTAAGACCTGTATGGACATATGGAATTCAGCTATACGATTCAAACTTATCAAAACAAAGTACTAAGAGGTGGCGTTAATGCTCCATGGTACATCCGAAATGACAATCTACAATCTTTTCCTTTCCTTTTGACCCACCCATCCTCAATACTAATAGCTTATTATTAACTAAATCGGGATAGTTTAACGCCAATAGACGCGAAATTAAAAAATAAAGTAACCTTAAATATCTTCGGGACTAGCCGTTGGGCTATATCCCACCAACCGTTCTCAAATACATTAAAGTAGAATTTGCTAAATGAGTTTTAACTCTGTCATAAATAAAAAGGAAGGTGGTTTTAATGGGGTGGCGGGTTCCACACTACTAGCTTCACTACTGTCTTTCAAGATTCCTACAGTCGGAAGAAAAAAAAATGTTTTGTTATGTGTATTAAAAAAAATTAATGAATTTAATTGTAATTTTCTTAATTCTACACGAGGAGGAAACATTCTTTATGGGATGTGAGGCACATCAACAAGTAAACATATACTAAACATACTTCTGACAAATGAAATAAGGCCGAATCTTTGTCAAACCTTTTGGACGGTAAAATAAGGTGGTACTTTAAGTCGGCAGTATTAGGCTGGGTGGTTAAAAAACATAGGGACGGGCTACAGTCCGCTTGGGCGAACTTTTGGATACCCTATTCGTATTCCTATCCCTCATAAGTGGGCGTGACAAAAGTGTAAGTATGGTTGAATTGTTAAGAACGCATAAAGCATAAAGGGCCCCTAGAGAGTATATATTATAAATTTCAGCTCCCTAGCTTAAACTTTGAATTTAAAAAAAAAAAAAAAAAAAACAGTGGGCGGATTTTGAAAATATCTACACATGAGCATACAGGCCCCCCTAGAGAGTATATATTATTAATTTCAGCTCCCTAGCTCAAACTTTGGATTTTCAAAAAAAGTTTTTTTTTTAAATTGTGGGCGTTTCAGTAGGCGGATTTTGAAAATATTTACACATGAGCTTAAAGGGCCCCTAGAGAGTATATATTATAAATTTCAGCTCCCTAGTTCAAATGTTGGTTTTTCAATAAAATTGTTTTATTTATTTGTGGGCGTGTCAGTGGGGGGGATTTTGAAGATCTTATATCCGGAGCAGTTTTAGGAGTCATAGATCATATATAAAAAATCTCAGCTTTCTAGCTCAAAATTCGATTTTTTCCAAAATTTTGTTTTTTTTTGAATTTGTGGGCGTGTCTGTGGGCGGATTTCGTAAACTTGATTATTTCGGGACCCTAGAGAGTATATGGTTAAAATTTCAGCTCTCTAAGCCTAGTTTAAAGGCCTAATTTTTGCCGACGGACGGAGGGACGGACATGGCTAGATCGACATTACTATCGATGCTGATCATAAATATAGTAACTTAGGGGTCTACGGGCAATATTAATGTATGTTACAAACTATGCGTCAAAATGAATATACCCTTAGAATAGGGTATAAAAAGACAATATAATGTATGCTTGAAATTATTTAAAAAGCGAACAGAGCGTTTGTGTTTATGACTCTGGTTAAGTTCGGGGCTCCAGACCGTATTAAATATGTAGTATTTAACCAAAACATTGCCTAATCCACTCCGCAGAAGATTGAAACCAAGAAGACTGAATGGAAAAGATTGGTAAGTAAGTTATAGAAAAAAAGTTTTTAGCTCTTTATTTCCGTCGGTGTTGAAATACAATTTGAGTTAACTCTCAGGATGAACCTTGTTTAAATGAATCCTATCTCTTCAAGTAATTTTATGACTGTCATTTCGTTCATTGCATTAATAAAATTGCAAATAAAATACTCGTATTCTTTGCTGTGGTTGGTCATCCTTACAATACAATTCCCCAATCGTGAATCCATGAAACTCCCAAGAGAATCCACTCTTGTAAATGAATGTCTAAAAGAACGGCCTTTCGATACCATAAACGATATCTAGCTTGAAATAGCATCCCTTTCAACCCGCCGGGAAAGGTGAGTGCGTATACATAAATTCTTCAGTTGGTAGAAATTGTTATCTCTTCGTCATGTAATCCATCTACCCAAACGCTTAAACATTTATGTATAGGGTCGTTTTTATTTTCCTTAATATATACATACATACTTACTTCAACTTATCCGGGTTTTCGTATCTTAAACGAAGAAAAACGGGAAAAGATGAGCCTGCTAATGGATGGTAAACAACAAACATATACATATACTTACACTCCTACAGCACACTCTTGCCACCCTTGTGGGGCTACCAACAGATATCCTAATAAACATTTAAATAGTAAAAGAAGTCATAAATCTTGAATTCTCCTTCGGGATCCCTTTCTGAGGAATATAAAATCAGGACAAAAAATGTAAAGAGTCGTAAAATGTGAACCAAGTAAGAGGGATGCAGCGAAGCCTCCACACACAACCATACTTCGCAGCCATTTGCTCACAGCAACGCGCACTTTCCTTAGTTGGTTTTACATCTTTAAAGCTTTGGGGTTTGACATACAATACAGTAAAATAAGGATGGTCGATTGTTACGTTTTGTGATGTCCATCGCTAAGATGAACTCCTTATCTTGCCAATGTTTTTTATGTTCTTCTTTAACTCTTCCTTATATTTATTGTATTTTTTATTTTGAATGGATTCAAGGATAATGGTAGCGATTGGAATACTTATTTTTTGCAATTAAAGGAGCTGATTGTTTTACAAGAACTACAGCGTATAGCTTTTGTCTGTTTGCTTCCATCTGCCCTCTTAAAGATGTGGTTTGCGAATCCAGTTCTCCTCTTTTTACAAAAAGTAGCTAATTGTCCTAAAAATTTGCAACGATTTCGCGACATTTCTTAAATTCACGCATTTTCTATTTCGCTATGTCGTCTTAGGCTTGTTGGTCTGCAATCTGCATGTTTGCGTGTAATGGGACTGATCATTTTAGAATGTTTCCTCAGAAAAGCGTCTCAGGTCAGAATTCCAACTACCTTTAGCGTTCTAAGAAGCTCACTGCTTAATTTAACAAATTTTCTAGATCTTGTTTGATCAAAATGTGGTCCTCGCTTTAGATACCATATTCCTACCAAGATTTTTAATCTAAGGTGTGAAGCTTTAAAAATGTTATCCTTAACAGTGCATTTGATAACGCATTGGAGTGGTATAATAGTCAGATCCTCATTGCTTTCTAGCTCCCCTTCTCTTCTTGTAAGCTCATCAGGAAAACGCTACTTGTGGACAGGTGTCGTGTCGACATTTTCTATTCTGATTAGGTCAATTCTACAGGCTCCTATATCGTTTAGAAATCAATGCAGATCGCAATCTAAATAGATCTTGTGATAACATTCCTTTGTCATTCATCCCTTCATGTCGATCAATGTGGATATTGGCCTATTTTTTTACGCGCAGAAAAATCAGTTATTTAAAAGCAAAAAAATTTCGGTTTATAAGTAAGTAATACTGTTAATATAGTTCCTACAGAGTTAGTGGATTACAAATAACTGAGTCAAGTTGTTTAACGAAAATCGGTTAAAAAACACCGATTTATGCATTTCCCCTTTGAAATTTGCTCGGTTGTAAATAGCAAACTAACTCTGTAGCATTTAACCAACTTACTCTGTTACTATTAGCCAACTCACTTGGTTAAAAGTAGCCGACCAACATGGTTGCTTTTAACTAACTTACTCTGTTGTTATTAGCCAACCCACTTGGTAGAATTCAACCAACTTATTCTGTTGTTATAAGCCAAATTTCTTGGTTAAAGTTAACCAACCTACTTTGTTGCATTTAACAAAATTACTCTGCTGTTATAAGCCAGCTAACTTTGTTGAATTTAACCAACTTAATCTGTTGTTATTAGCCGACTTACTTGGTAAAATTGAACCAAGTTACTTTAAAATTGGACAACCTACTTGGTTACATTTAACCAAATTACTCACTTCACTACATCTGGAAGCGAAAAGGAAAATATTTTTAAGTTTGAAGCTAACGGTTATTTAAAGTAACATTACTTAATACGCCTTGCAGAAGTTATTGCGGCAAAAGGAGGAAACCTTTTGCCGCAATAACTTCTGCAAGGCGTCTGGGCATTGAGTCTATTAAGTCTTGAAGTGGCTCTACTGGAATGGTACTCCAAGCCGTTATAAAGTCCTTCTTTGTTTGATCTGCAGTTCTGCCAATGTTTTCAGGAATTTTAGATTTTATTTCTATGTGCCAAAGATTTTCTATAACATTAAGGTCAGGACTTTACGGGAGCCATTTCAAAACTTCTTGACTTGACCCACTTCTGCCAAAAACTTTTTAATGTTCCAGGCTGTGTGTATCGGCGCATTGTCATGTTGAAGGATAAAATCGTTCCCGATATATCTTGAAGCAGCAACCAGTGCAACATCATTTAAAATTTTCAAAAATTGAGACTGTTTCATGTTATCGGAACACCTTACAAGCGGACCCACTCCACTATTTGATATGCCATCCCATATCTTTATCTTGCTTCCTTTGGAATGTCGTGTGGGCTAAGTGACGGGTTGTTTCGATTTCATTTTGGGGTTGAATTAATAAAACTTAAGCCCATAGGTAACGTCCAAGGAAACAAGCTGTTTCATCCGTCCAAAGAATGCATTCTCCAAAACTCTGGTGGTTTGTTGTCCTGGTCCCTTGCAAATTGTATCCTAACTTGCTTGTTTTTGGGTGTTATATGCGGCTTTTTTGAATAATGTGGGCATTTATTTCGTTTTCTTTTAATCTTCGTCGCAATATTCTCTCACTTATAATATGATTTTCGCTTTATGAGTACACTTTTAACACTTTCACGTGGGTTACTTTTGAAAGAGCGGATAATTTTAGCATCTTTCCTTTTTGGTGTAGTTTTTTTTTCTCCCTCTACCAATTTTAGTTTGTACACTTCCATATGCGTTAAACTTAGAATTTGTAATATAAATTGTTTTCCGGCTGCAACCATATTTTTTAAAGAGTTGCACTGCCGAAACATCCCACTGGAATTCTGCAATAATGACCACTCTTTTTTCAAGGGAAAGCTCAATTGTTTTTGCCATCTCGTACATTTTTTCTCTAGTAAAACTGATTGCTATATTTGGACACCACGCAAAATATCATTTAACTAAAGAAATTAAGAACCGTTATGTGCCCAATGTAGTTATTTGCACTTGTGTAAATAATTTTGCCTGTGTTCGATGGATGTGTAAATATTTGTGCCACTTAGTTTTGTATGATTTTAACACTTACCTACTTGTTGAAATTTGCCTTTTTTTTGGTTTAATGTTTGAATAAAACTGCAAACATTAAAAATAAGAAAAGTTAATAAACAATTTGTTCTTATTTCAAAAGTTCCCCAGCTTTATAGGTTGGTTAAAGTGCAAGCAATGCAATGTGTAATGTGATTGTACTTAGTTAAATTTAACAATCCCAATTGGATGAAATAAGCCAACGTTAGTTGGTTAAATTCAACCAAAAAGGGTTGAAATTAACCAACGTACTTAGCTGAATTTCACACTTTCAATTGGTTGAAATTAGCCATCCTTATAGGTTGAATTTAACCGACTTAAAGGTTGATTGAAATTAGCAGTCTTACTGGTTTGAGTTCAACCAAAATACTTACTTGTTGTTAGCCAGCCTGCTTGGTACTAATTTACCAATTTTTCTGTTTTGAAATAGCCCACCCAGTTGGTTAAATTGTATACAACATTCTTGGTTAAAATCACCCAACTCCTGTGAATCTGAAAAGTAAACCGTCTTAAATGAAAAACCAATTTTACCCAAAAATGAAAGACTGTAAGTAAACCGTCTTAAGGGAAAAACAAATTATTATATAAACTATTATACAAATTACTCTCCGGTATATTATTATTTCCTTTGCTTTTATTTTTTAACTTTAATTAATTATGCCACTTGAATTTAACGCAACAGAGTATCTGCTACAACAACTTTGCACAACGGTTCACCACTGACTCAATTACTATTCAATAACTTTTTTTCAAAAAGTATCTATTCATTAAAAAAAAAAGTTCATTTTTGAAATCAACAGATACAATACACCCACCGTTATAACGTTATGATTTTTGAAAAAGCAGCGTCGACATTTCTGATAGAATGTGTATAGTTCGATAAGAAATAACAGTATTTGTTTGTAGAAATTAGCCGTTTTTTTGAACAAAATGTTTTTTTTGGGTTGGTTATATTAAAGCAAAATAAATTGGTTGTTTTTAACAGAGAGATTGTTAGATTTTAACAAATATGACATGGGTTAAATTTTTACGAGTGAAGCGGTTAAAAATAACCATGTCATTGGTTATTTTAACCTTCACCTTGTCTGTAAGACAAAGTATATGCTGTCATCAAGAAAGGACACCCAACACTGACGTCTCGGACAGAATGTCAATATAGACAGATAAAACTTTGAGTTGGTTCAGGACTTTGTCTACCTAGGCTCCGCAATGAACTCAGGCAATGACACCAAAGAGATTAAACGAAGACTAACTCTTGCCAATCGCTGTTTCCTTGGGCTAAGAAAGCAATTGAATAGCAAAGCCCTCTCTCGAACAATAAAAGTGACCCTTTATAAGACCTTAATAATCCCAGTCCTTCTCTATGGTGCAGAGGCATGGACTCTAGCAAAAGCGGATGAGGTCACTCTTGGTCGTTTTGAGAGGAAAATTCTTTTTGTAATTTTTGTCCCGTCTGAATAGACGGTGAATGGAGGAGGAGATACAACGACGAACTGTACGGGCTGTACAGCGACATCGAGTTAGCCAGAAGAGTGAAGGTCCAACGACTGAGTTGGCTGGGTCATGTAGAGCGAATGTACGTGAATGCTCCGGCCCGGAAGATCTTCGAATCCACACCCTAGGGACGGCTCAGTAGAGGAAGACCGCGACTCAGGTGGCGCACGCAAGTGGAAGAGACCTGGAGACAGCTGGCCAAAGAACGTGCTGGCTGGAGACGCTTGTTGGTTGAGGTGAGGCCCAGGTCCACCCAGGACTGTAGCGCCACCCTAACTAAATTAATAATTTGTCTGTATTTTCCTGAGTGTAGATCTCGATTTTCAATATCGAATATCTCTGAGATTGAATCTAAAACCGCTTCTACTCACTAAAATGGTGAGTTATTTTGGAAAATGCAGTTGTTTTCGTTTTAAATATATGTTGATAATGTTAGTGTCAGTATTTACCCTTTTTTCGACCCCATTGACGGTTTATACCAGTGCATAGAAATTTTGTTCATTTGTTTTCTGTAGGAACAGTGAAAAATGTTTTTATGTTACTGTTTAATTTTATATTTCGCTGGTCTGTAGGTAGGCCTGTAAATAATTCTTAAACCTCACATATCTACCTATAGCAAATACGTACATACTTACGTAAGTTAATAGATACATATGTATATATAATCTGTATAATAAAATTGGTTGATCATATGAATTGGCGAGTGTAATTTAAACCTATGAATTATTTTAATTTTAGGAAGTGAAGAATGCATCACATATTTATTTATTGACTAGCTGCACCTGCCCGGCTTTGCCCGTGCCCGAGAATTCTATTGGCCAATATGTTCGAGTAGACTTCCTTATAATTGTCTATAGCGGGTATCCGGCGTATGTTGCTGCGCCTAAAAAAAGAAGACCGATTTTGACCAAAGTTCACAGAAACACTCTCAGGCCAATACCGAAGATTGCCTGATTTGAGCTCAACTGGTGAAAGGGACTGCACGTTTTTCTCCGCATGGCTTAGGCCGCTCACACAACTTCGTTGTTCCGTTTAGGGTAGGTGCTTGTTGTCTCGCAGGCGCCTATGTCACCTTACTTCTGCGAATCAAACAACAAAGCGAAAATAAAAAACTTCGATTGAATCACTTTTCATTCACTTCCACACCGATTGTTATCAATGTTGGAAAAGCAACTTTCCGATGTACGATTCACAAAAAAATGCAAAAAATTTCAATAAGAGTTATTTGAATAAAATATTGAACACACGATATCTCAGGAATGAAAGTGCGCACAAATTCCACAATAAGCTTGAAACGTTCGTGTGGTCTCCCTCTTTCATATGCTTGTTCGGATAACAAAATAAGTGACGTCTGTACTTTCTCTGTATCTGCGTCGTAATTTACACGCATACGCACATATGCATGTGTACTCACTCAAATGCCCATATCTCACACACCGATGCAGATATAGCCAAACATAACAACCTTCGTGCAGACGTCGCCTTTCATGGAAAAAAAATTCATTGGAATCGGTTAACGCGTTTGGCCAAACACCGGCAACAAACACAAATATGGATTGATTTTTATATATAGAAAATATTACACAAAAAAACTTTTTATTATTTCACTTAAATTTGTTTTTTTTTTCAAAGCACATGATACCTACATATGAAACACACAGTGTATAAATACATTGTCAATTTTTTTTTTCTTTTTTAAGAAACACATAATTTACACACCGATGCAGATACAGACATCGCACATACATAACATCCTTCGTATAGACGTCACCTTTCTTTAAAAAAAAATTTCATTGGAATCGCTTAACGCGTTTGGCCAAACACCGGCAACAAACGCAAATATGGATTGATTTTTATATACATATATATATAAATAGATATAGATATATTCTTATATCAATTTTAATTCACAAAAACTCACAAAATCGCAATGAAGAAATCCGAATCCGACAGCGCCACCAAACATGAAACAAAATTGGCTTCTCCATTGATCGATAATAGATGGCGTTACGTTGCGTGTCTATCTGGCAGTTCAATTGTGATACGATATGTTACACTCAAATGTGATTCTTTATTTGGTTGTTGCCAAAATAAATAAATACAAAATGAAAAAAAAAAAATAATTCAAAAAAAATCGAAAAAAAACCTGTCGTAACACGCTGGGTGGTCAAAATAAGCCATTTTGAAATTAAGATTTTTTTTTTCTTCTAAAACCCGTGCTGAGAATATACCTTTCCAACAAAGTATAAATCATCAAAATCGGTTCGGCCAATCTCGAGTTATGCGGTTACATCGCTTCGGACACTTTCTGTTATATATTTATATAGACTAGCTGCACCTGCCCGGCTTTGCCCGTGCCCGAGAATTCTATTGGCTAATATGTTCGAGTAGACTTCCTTATAATTGTCTATAGCGGATATCCGGCGTATGTTTCTGCGCCTAAAAAAAGAAGACCGATTTTGACCAAAGTTCACAGAAACACTCTCAGGCCAATACCGAAGATTGCCTGATTTGAGCTCAACCGGTGAAAGGGACTGCACGTTATTCTCCGCATGGCTTAGGCCGCTCACACAACTTCGTTGTTCCGTTTAGGGTAGGTGCTTGTTGTCTGGCAGGGGCCTATGTCACCTTACTTCTGCGAATCAAACAACAATGCGAAAATAAAAAACTTCGATTGAATCACTTTTCATTCACTTCCACACCGATTGTTATCAATGTTGGAAAATCAACTTTCCGATGTCCGATTCACAAAAAAATGCAAACAAATTTCGATAAGAGTTATTTGAATAAAATATTGAACACACGATATCTCAAGAATGAAAGTGCGCACAAATTCCACAATAAGCTTGAAACGTTCGTGTGGTCTCCCTCTTTCATATGCTTGTTCGGATAACAAAATAAGTGACGTCTGTACGGTCTCTGTATCTGCGTCGTAATTTACACGCATACGCACATATGCATGTGTACTCACTCAAATGCCCATATCTCACACACCGATGCAGATATAGCCAAACATAACAACCTTCATGTAGACGTCGCCTTTCATGGAAAAAAATTTCATTGGAATCGGTTAACGCGTTTGGCCAAACACCGGCAACAAACACAAATATGGATTGATTTTTATATATAGAAAATATTACACAAAAAAACTTTTTATTATTTCACTTAAATTTGTTTTTTTTTCAAAGCACATGATACCTACATATGAAACACACAGTGTTTAAATACATTGTCAATTTTTTTTTTTTTTTAAGAAACACATAATTTACACACCGATGCAGATACAGACATCGCACATACATAACATCCTTCGTATAGACGTCACCTTTCTTTAAAAAAAAATTTCATTGGAATCGGTTAACGCGTTTGGCCAAACACCGGCAACAAACGCAAATATGGATTGATTTTTATATACATATATATATAAATAGATATAGATATATTCTCATATCAATTTTAATTCACAAAAACTCACAAAATCGCAATGAAGAAATCCGAATCCGACAGCGCCACCAAACATGAAACAAAATTGGCTTCTCCATTGATCGATAATAGATGGCGTTACGTTGCGTGTCTATCTGACAGTTCAATTGTGATACGATATGTTACATTCAAATGTGATTCTTTATTTGGTTGTTGCCAAAATAAATAAATACAAAATGAAAAAAAAATAAAAATTTAAAAAAAATCGAAAAAAACCTGTCGTAACACGCTGGGTGGTCAAAATAAGCCATTTTGAAATTTAGATTTTTTTTTCTTCTAACACCCGTGCTGAGAATATACCTTTCCAACAAAGTATAAATCATCAAAATCGGTTCGGCCAATCTCGAGTTATGCGGTTACATCGCTTCGGACACTTTCTGTTATATATATAGACTAGCTGCACCTGCCCGGCTTTGCCCGTGCCCGAGAATTCTATTGGCCAATATGTTCGAGTAGACTTCCTTATAATTGTCTATAGCGGATATCCGGCGTATGTTGCTGCGCCTAAAAAAAGAAGACCGATTTTGACCAAAGTTCACAGAAACACTCTCAGGCCAATACCGAAGATTGCCTGATTTGAGCTCAACCGGTGAAAGGGACTGCACGTTATTCTCCGCATGGCTTAGGCCGCTCACACAACTTCGTTGTTCCGTTTAGGGTAGGTGCTTGTTGTCTGGCAGGGGCCTATGTCACCTTACTTCTGCGAATCAAACAACAATGCGAAAATAAAAAACTTCGATTGAATCACTTTTCATTCACTTCCATTCACAAAAAAATGCAAAAAAATTTCGATAAGAGTTATTTGAATAAAATATTGAACACACGATATCTCAAGAATGAAAGTGCGCACAAATTCCACAATAAGCTTGAAACGTTCGTGTTGTCTCCCTCTTTCATATGCTTGTTCGGATAACAAAATAAGTGACGTCTGTACGGTCTCTGTATCTGCGTCGTAATTTACACGCATACGCACATATGCATGTGTACTCACTCAAATGCCCATATCTCACACACCGATGCAGATATAGCCAAACATAACAACCTTCATGTAGACGTCGCCTTTCATGGAAAAAAATTTCATTGGAATCGGTTAACGCGTTTGGCCAAACACCGGCAACAAACACAAATATGGATTGATTTTTATATATAGAAAATATTACACAAAAAAACTTTTTATTATTTCACTTAAATTTGTTTTTTTTTCAAAGCACATGATACCTACATATGAAACACACAGTGTTTAAATACATTGTCAATTTTTTTTTCTTTTTTAAGAAACACATAATTTACACACCGATGCAGATACAGACATCGCACATACATAACATCCTTCGTATAGACGTCACCTTTCTTCAAAAAAAAATTTCATTGGAATCGGTTAACGCGTTTGGCCAAACACCGGCAACAAACGCAAATATGGATTGATTTTTATATACTTATATATATAAATAGATATAGATATATTCTCATATCAATTTTAATTCACAAAAACTCACAAAATCGCAATGAAGAAATCCGAATCCGACAGCGCCACCAAACATGAAACAAAATTGGCTTCTCCATTGATCGATAATAGATGGCGTTACGTTGCGTGTCTATCTGGCAGTTCAATTGTGATACGATATGTTACACTCAAATGTGATTCTTTATTTGGTTGTTGCCAAAATAAATAAATACAAAATGAAAAAAAAAAAAAATTTAAAAAAAATCGAAAAAAACCTGTCGTAACACGCTGGGTGGTCAAAATAAGCCATTTTGAAATTTAGATTTTTTTTTCTTCTAAAACCCGTGCTGAGAATATACCTTTCCAACAAAGTATAAATCATCAAAATCGGTTCGGCCAATCTCGAGTTATGCGGTTACATCGCTTCGGACACTTTCTGTTATATATATAGATTTTATTAAATAAATTTAAAATACATGTATGTACACAGGTAGTTTTTTATAAAGGAACATAGAGATAGTTAGACGCTCAAAGCACATTAGCCAGTGTGACATTCTTCACATTTCGTTTGTGTTAGGCTGTGCATTTGGCAAACTGTTTTTTTGCACTGTACGCAGACTTTCCTAGAAGGCCTTTTTTTTCCCTCCCTATAGCACATAGAGCATTGGCCGTTTTGAGTGAGGCGACCAGATCCATCCATCCATCTCGATCCATCAAATCATCCGGTATGAATGGAACATTCTGCGGTTCTCGTAGCTCTTTACTTAGATACCTACTATGCATTCTACAGCACTTTTTGTTGGAAATTAGCTCATAGCTCTTGGAATTTGAGCTCTTTTATTGATTGGTGGAATGCAAAAGTGTTCACCCAATTCTTGCAGAAACTCCATTCGCCAAATAGTTTGGACGTTATGTTGCCTTGACGGATTATTCTTCGTAAAAATGATATAAGCTGCCAGCGCTGCTGTATCAATGATATTAAGGAACATCGCTGGTGGCTATCGATTTGTTTTTCTCTTCGTTGTGTACTGGAACAGCATCTTATCCATCGTTTCAACTGCATCTTTGGTTTTGTTGTAATATAGAATAATTGTTAAGTATGAAGAAAAAAGACCGACCGACTTCTATGAAGTATAAAGAGAAACTAACTTTATTAGAGACTAAATTCAATATTTTAGTTTTAGTACAATGATTAAGTGGGAGCCACTATTGCCAGACTTCAATTTTTCAAATAGATTATAATTCATTATTTTTAACACTCCCACTTTTGAATAAATTAAATCAAAACATAATAAGCTTTACTTTATCTACTTGAAACTCCAATCAAAAAACGAAAATTCTCAAATTTGTCTTTACTCAATGGTTTAGTTAATATATCTGCTATTTGAAATTCAGACGGAACATAATTAATTTTAAAATCGCCACTATCATAACGCTCTCGAATGAAATGGTAACGAACATCTATATGTTTTGTTCGTTTATGGAATTCAGGGTTTTTGACAAGCCTGATTGCTCCCTGATTATCCATATTCAAACTCGTATCGCCAATACCAGTTGGAACCAATTCCAAAAGCAGCTGTTGAAGCCATATCATTTCCTTCACTGCCTGTGATGCCGCTACGTACTCCGATTCCGTTGTGGATAAAGACACACACTTCTGTCTTTGTGATGACCAAGACACTGGTCCATTTCCAATCGTAAAAATGAAGCCAGTGGTAGAACGTCTAGTTACAGGATCACCGGCATAGTCAGCGTCACTGAAACAAACCAAAGCAAATTTATCAATTTTGTTAAAAACTATACCCATTGTCATGGTCCCGCTGATGTACTTCAGAATACGTTTGACTGCATTTATTTGTGCCTGATTTGGTGCATCCAAATAACGCGAAACGACTCCCACTGCAAAAGCTATGTCTGGTCGAGTAGCAACTGCCAGGTACATGAGACATCCCACCGCTTCTCTACAGCAATCCATGTTAAATCTTTTCAGAACACATTCCGCATACCGTGTCTGACTGACGAAAAGCGTACCATTAGATCCCCATCCCATTAGATCCCATTAGATTCCATTCCCAAGAACATCTCTGCATTTAATAGAGTGATTTCGAAATGCTGCTTTAAAAATGTAACCAGGTTCATGGCATCATTCTTTTCCCGCGCAGCAACCAATCCATCATCAATGTATATTGCCAGAATCATACGCCTGTTAATATCCCCCGAGATGAACACACACGGATCCATTTCGCTTGATTTTAGGTTAAACTCCTTCAGAACATTAGTAAACTTCTTGTTCCAACAACGAGAGGCTTGTTTCAACTCATACAGGCTCTTCCGAAGTTTGCATACTCTCCCAGATCCGTCATCAAAGCCTTGTGGTTGCTTCATGTAAATCTCCTCCTTCAATTCGCCATTCAAAAATGCTGTCTTCACATCGAATTGAGTAAGACTTAATCCTTCGTTTGCCGCAATAGCAAAAATTGCACGAATGGATGTGAATTTTGCCACGGGGCTAAAGGTCTCCCCGTAATCAATTCCCTGTTTTTGGCTAAAGCCTTTTATTACCAACCTGGCCTTGTATTTCTGCTGTCCGCTCAAACCCACGCTTTTAAGCTTGTAAACCCACTTGTTGTCTATGGCCTTCCGTTTTAATGGACGCTGCACCAAGTCCCAGGTGCGATTTTTGCTAAGGCTGTCCATCTCCTCTGCCATTGCTTCTTTCCAATGAGCCGCATCATCACAGGTTGTTGCATCACTGTAGCTGTATGGTTCACCCTGCACAAGGAAAGCATGTTTTTCAATGAGATTACACATACCTGAACCTTTATTTTTACTGCTACGCAGACGGTCTCTCAAAGGAAGCGTCTTATCACCGACACTAACACCACCGCTCAAATCATCATCTTCGCTTGCTGACTGAAAATTGTCTTCTCTTCCATTTGGATCCTCTTCATCGGGATCAGCTATAGATCCACGAGTATCACCGATCGGTGAATCGACATCCAAGGCTGGTAAAACCATAGCTTCTTCCGGTTTCTCATCATCCCACCTCACCATTTGAAGATATTCATTTTCTTCTTTCTCCCCGAATGTGACATCTCTGACTATCTGAACTTTCGTCGCTGCAGGTATCCAAATCCTGTATCCCTTGGTATTATCCGCGTAGCCCATAAATAAGCCCTTTTCTGATTTCTTATCCCACTTTTTGCGTTTTTGCTTAGGTACATGTACAAAAGCCTCGACGCCAAACACTTTGAAATCCTCAACCCTTGGCTTACTGTCCCACCACAACTCATAGGGATTTTTATCTTTGATAGAACTATTTCCAGTCCGATTCAGCACATACACCGCAGTATTCACTGCCTCCGCCCAGAACTTCTTTTGTAAATTCTTCGCATGCAACATTGTCCTGGCGGCTTCGACTATTGTTCTATTCTCCCTTTCAGCAGACCCATTTTGCTCTGGAGTATAAGCCACAGTAGTCTCGTGCCGAATACCATGCTTTGCTAGGAGAGATTTCACACCTTCGTTGACAAACTCTGAGCCATTGTCCGTTCGAAGTGTTTTAACTGGATTCCGTGCTTCACATTTTGCCCGATTAATGAACTGTTCAATCCAGTAGCAAACCTCTGACTTTTGCCTCAGAAAATAAACCACTCTGTAATGCGAAAAATGGTCCTTAAAAAGCACAAAATATCTAGCTCCTCCTATGGAGTTTTCTTCCATTGGACCACATACATCGGCATGCACAAGCTGACCTGGTTGGTTTGCTTGAAAACTACTCCTCGGGAAAGGTAATCTGTGTTGCTTACCGAAAATACAAGAATCGCACATGAAACTAGCATCGTCCTCGAATGCAATCCCTTCCTTTTTTAACTGAGAACGTACGTGTGAAACATTTTGATGAGCCATCCTCTCATGCCACACTTTCAGTGACAAAATTTGATTAGCTGCAATATTCGCCGCTTTACCAACAACACTTTGTACCCTAATACACATTTCAAACAATTGCAGCCTGCGCTCTCCCACTGCTTGGATTGTACCCTCCGAATCCACAAATTGACATCGCACACTATCTGAAATAAATCTCAAACCCTTGTCTAATGCACGACTTTGTGAAAATAAGTGCACGGAAATCTTGGGGACAAAAAGCACATTTGAAAGGTGTTTCTCAGTCCACATTTTACCATCCGAAGCTAGAATATTAATGTCTCCAACGCCCATCGCCGAAATCTTTTCTCCACTTCCAATTCTTATGCCAATTGGATCAGCAAAATTCCGATAGTTTATTAACCACTCCTTTTTGTAAGTCATATGATCGCTCGCTCCCGAGTCTAAATACCATCGATTATAAATTTCTCGATCATCATTGACCATCAGCGCGCTTGCTGTGAGTTTTACTGCCCCCTGTTCCTCACTTCTAGTTCCAGTCCTCCTTCGATCATCAGCATCTCCCCTTTGCAGCTCGTCGACACTTCCAGCCTTCACTTGATCAGCGATCTCCAAACCATTGCTAACGAGTGCGTTTCCCCTGGGTACTTCACTTCTACTTCCAGTCCACAAGTGATTGTTAACACTTTCTCGCTCACTTACACTTCTAGTCTGGACTCGATCATCGATCGCCACAGAGTTGCGGTTGCATGTCAGTGCGTTCCCCTTTGGACCATCACTTCTTCTCCCAAGCTTTTTCCGCTCAGTAATCTTCTTCGGACATTCTCTTTTCCAATGCCCGAACTCATTGCATGCAAAACACTTACCAGGCTTTGAATTCTTTTCTTGCTGCTTTCGCCCTCTTTGCTTTGCCAGCAGTGCAGTTGTATTTAAATTTGTATCAGAAGAGTGAGATGACATACGTGTCTCTTCCATCACTAGTCGTGACGTCAAATTCTCCAAAGTTTGCTCTTCTTTGACTGACGACTCCCACGCACAAAAAAAATGTTTGAAATTTTCTGGAAGAGTCATTCATATTTTTGTAATTACCATACTCTCTGAGACTGTCTCTCCAACATCTCTTAGCTGCCTGACTATGTTCTGCAATTTAGATATATGTGTTGCAACGTCATCATCTGGATCCTTGTTGAAACTATAGAAACGTTGCAGCAACATATGAACATTCGCCTTTGATGTTTGTTCATATACAGCCCGCAACTTCATCCACATTTCCTTTGCAGTTGTGCAATTGACGATATGTCGAAGTGGTATTGAACCAATGCTTGTTGCAATGATTCTTTGCGCCTTGCTATTCGATCGCATCCACACATCTAAACGTTCGTTGAACTTAGCTTGTTCCTCATGCTGTGCCTTTATTGGGAATGGGTTTAACCCATTTGTTTGCCCAAGAAGTCCTGAAGCATTTAACAAAATCGTTACTTGGAACTTCCACACCGAATATTGCTCGGAATTCTGCAATTTTTCGACTTTAAAGAGTTCACTCTCCATTTTCTCTTTTCTCACAATACAATATACTTTAATTGTAACAATACGTTTCCCAGCAAAAAGGCGTACAAAAAAAAAACGATTTTACCAAGGTGACCTTTATATAACCTTATCGAATTTATTTTTCAGCGCGATCTGGGCCCATAACCAACAATAATGTCCGGCCTCTGCTTTGGCCCAGAAACATTATGTTGCAGACAATAATGCAACAGCCCTGTCATTTTTTGCACATAAGAGCAAAGTACCATTTTTTCTCCAAAACCAAAAGTAGTTGATAAAACCTCTCTAGTTTTCGAAGCTCTGAATTCGACAGGGAATCTCGTATCTCGAATATTGCCAATTTTTTCAGTATAAATCCGGCAGCGCAATCACAGAAAGAATCACAAGCCCACCATATCTTGATGCTATATTTCGCTGGCTTTGATGGAATATATTGGGTGAACTTGGTGCGGCCTCTAAAAGGGAATAGTTGCACATCAATTGTTATACAATTGTATGGAATAAAACTGCACTTTAGGTTGTCGTTCAGCACTTCCAAAATTTCGCTAATGGGTGCCGCCTTATCGGTTTCAATCCTTGTTTCACTCGTCACATCAAAATTAAAGCGAAAAAATCTTGTTTTATTGTAGAACCGCCGTACAGACTTAGTTGCTTGATACAGCGGAAAAGCATTCTTTTTCCAAAGTTGATCAACAGCTTCGTAGTTTGATCGGCGGCATCCAATATCTCCTCCTCTTACAAAGCGTCCCAGATCAAAAGTGTTTTATTATAGGACTTCCTGCATTCCATGTATAGTACACCTTCTCAGCAATTCTGTTTGCGTGCCTAAAAATTGATTGATGAGTTGAAAAAGAGACAAAACGTATTCACGTCGCTCAAACTTCTTATGATTGGTTTGATCGCTGCCGGGAAATAACTTCACGTGCAATAACTTCACCTCGAGTGGGAAATAACTTCACTTTTTTTGTGTGAGCCCAAGCAGGGGGGTTGCCATATGCATTGCACTGTTTATGGGGTTAGTTGCGAAATCGCAAGTAGATTCCATAAACAGTGCAATGCCTATGGGGGCATGCCCCCCCCCCCCCAAACCACCCTGCTTGGGGTCATTTTTTGATTTGGAGTAGGTGCGAGGTACGGTTCCTGAATTATCATAGAATGTTAAGAGAAATTATTTCCCACAAAAAAGTGAAGATATTGCCCACCCATTGTGGGCAATAACTTCACAAAAAAAAGTGTTAGTTATTGCCCACTCGAGGTGAAGTTATTGCCCATGTGAAGTATTGCCCGTGAAGTTATTTCCCTGCACCGGTTTGGTCGCTGGCACACGCTGCAAGTTTGGCTTTGTTTTCTTCCATTTAGGACCATCTTTACCAACATAAAATGCGTCCAAAACTTGATCCACTTCTTCGCCGTCTATCTGTTCATCAACATCGACCAATTCTTTTTCACCATTATCAGTCACTGGCCTCGTTTATTTCCGCAATAACATCTTCAACTTTGCATTGTTTCTGGGGAAATAATCAGCATTATTAGTTATTCTTATTACCATCGTCTCCTTCAAAAACAGTGAATGAAAATAATTTTCATGTTCTTCATATGATAGCCTGTGTTGAATATTGAGAATGCAATGTATGAAGAATAATCTTTCTATATATTTATGCACGTAACTGTGCAATTAACCCTTACATGCATACCGTACCATATATTGTACATATCTTTAATCATACGGTAATCTAGTAAATTAAGCTGAAGCGTGCGATTGTACGCTTTAAATCGTAACAGACAAAATTATCTTTCATATAAATACCGTTTTAGATCACTTACGATTTGTTTCACTTGTCAGTAAGCTGCCGAAGTGGTCGAATGCACTTTTTACACGTAATTTCTTAAGTAAGTTCCAATAGTGAAAAAAAAACTATCGCATTTATTATTCCTGTGGAAATAAGTATTGATGAGTACATTGTGCTTTGTTTTAGCTAAATAAAAAGAATATTGATCAAATTTGATATTTCCGAATAGTTTTTTTTTTCTGATTTTGGATGTACCATATATGGTACACCATGCATTTGACTATTATTTTTGTAATGTGTTTGTAGATTATAGACATGGATTTCGTTATTATTGTCGAAAAGAGGTACAACGCTGATGAGGTGGCGGATATGATTTGTGATACTGGCGATTTTGAAATGGTAGGCATACCTAACAATGGTGATTTGTCTGATGATGCAAAGGAATGATAAGATGACGGATTGGATGATTTGATGAAAATCAAATATCGCAACGCGTGAGAAATCGGGCCGAAACTAGTTACGCCATATTGGATGATGGGGCAATTTCTGGCGTATTTCTCAACAATGAGAAGCTGCCACCGGAAATGCTCTCAGTGAACAGAATGACAAGTTGGGCCACGTACGCGAAGAATGCTGTAGGTATAAGGGCATTGTTATTGACATAACTTCCAATGATTTTGAAAGAGCTTGTTAAAAAAAAAGGAAACTTACAGTTGTACGAAGAACATATCACTTTTCTTGGGAGCTCGAAATTGGAACCAGAGATAGCAGATGCTTACGCAACTGCGCAAATAAACCAAAGAAATGAGGATTCAAATTCTTCGCCATTTGCGATACAAACGGTTTCATGTACCTACAAGTTTGAAATTTACACTCGAGAAGCCCATCATTTATGGCCAGGAGAACCTGATTTGAAGGCGTCTGCTAATATTGTAGTACGTATGAAACGTGAAGTTCCCCGTTTTTAAAATTATATAGTATATATGGATAACTTTTACACGTCCATACCATTACTGATTTATCAGCCGTAGGCATTCACAGCATTGGAACGATAAATCGTAATCGAATAACAAATTGTAAACTTCCTGACCCAAAGGTCATGATGAAATTGTAGAGTTGACAACAATATCTTGGAAAGATAAAAAAGGTCGTTGACCTTGTGTCTACTTTCGTTGGCATGAAACCATTGCTAGCGGAACATAGTGTTGCTGTCGACGTCTCTACTTTTGAACGATGGAATAAGAAGCACCACAAAGTAATCAGGATTCCCTGTCCTCAAATAATAGAAGGATACAATCTGCACATGGGCGATGTAGACCATATGGATTCTTCTTTTGGTCGCCTAAAGATTGGGTTAAAAAGCCGAAAATGGTAAATCAGAATGTTCTAACATTTACTCGACATTTGCATGGTAAATGTATGGTTACTTTTCAAAAGAGCAAACCCTTCAATTTTGATAACCGAAAAGAAGTTCCACTTGGAGGTATCCTACGTGCTGAGAAATATGACAGAAAAGAGAAAGAAAGGTAGTCGGCGAGACGTACCCGCGAGGCCAAACCCAACATCAGCCGCCTAATCATTTGCGACATGATGGTAACCTGCCAATTAATGACGGACGAGCTCGGTGCAAAAATTCGAAATGTGGCGGTGAAGGCAAGCAAGTGAACAACCGTTCCATTTATGCGCAAAGTGTAATGTTTATCTATGGTTGAACGATAAACGCAATTATCAATTATCACACTAAGACTGAATAATAATAATTATAATTACACTAAAAACGTCGCATATTATTATTTTAGTTCATTTTTCATTCATTCATTCGTTTTAATAAATATTTTCTTAATTAATTAATTAAAAATAAAACATAATTTTAACACATAAATTTGGTTTTGCGTTTTTCTAAATATGCGTGCATGCATAGTGTACCATATTTGGTACACATAGCAAATCGTCCTTTTTCCTCTTTTCCAGGAAAATGGTGCATTTTCCAGAAAAAATAATGCCCAATTCGTGTTTATTGAGTGGTTTTACATTAAATTAGCTTGGTCTGCATACGGGGGGCCGACCTCATGTATTTAAGGGTTAAATGTTTGATTACCTGCTCAAATGAGCACTCGAAAAAAATAAATATGTGTGGATACCTACTAACGCAACACTTTTAGAGAATGCCGCCCCACGCCCTAGCCTGTGAACTAGATCAGAAAACTTTATAACACGAGAACATACTTTACGCTAAAAATAACGGTAGAAACCTCTACTTACGGCTTAAAATAATTAATACACAACACACACATCACGTCAAAAAGGCCCAACAAATAAGAAAATTGAATTGCAGAAAAATAAAAGTTACATACAAAACATATGAGAGTTATATTTTTATATTTGGGTGTTTGCTGTCAAGATTAAGAGTTCTTTGTTGGCGACAAAGTAAAGGTTAAAAAAAAAATAGGTTTTTTAACAGAGAGATTGTTAGATTCAAACAAACAGGCCTTTGGTTAAATTTTCATGAGTTATTAATAACATAATAACCAATCAGTATGTTAAAACCCCAAATTTAGTAGGTTTTTCTTAACCAAGATACTCATTGAAATTTAACCAAAAATCAAAAGGAGACTGTTTGGTTGATATTATTCTACCAGCCTGATTGAAAACAACAATTTAGTTTGTTATTTGTAACAGTAAGTATTCAACATTTTTAACACCGTGGTTTTTAATAAAAATTACTCGTCAACTTTCTACAGAGACTAAGTTAATTTTAATTCTCTGCGTGTACGATTTTGGCATGTGCATGTTTCTGTTATTGACTAATCGTCCTTTTACGAAGTCGGTTTTTGCATGCACACTTGCGGAAGAGCTCAATCGGTGACTTAAGGGTGGTACGGATCGCACCTGTATTACACTGAGAAAAAAGTGAGCGGGAACTATGCCTATAAAGTATTGTTACGGAAATTATAGGTAATTAAACAATAATTTCTGTAATATTTCAATAATTATTTGTGAAATCACTATAAAAATTAGGATATCTGCCAATATTTTCTTTAGAATTGTAGGAAAACCGAAAAACGATGTTTTCCTATGCAAAATTGATGTTCCACCTACAGTTTATTGCAAAGAATACAATATGTATTGGAAAAAAACTTATAACAATTTTTCAGTACCAATAAAGTATTGTCGGAAATCCAAAATTTTTTTTTGGGTTTTGTAACAATAAAAAGTAGAAGTCACGAAAACGCCTATAATTATGGTTGCATTATACCGAAAAATTGAGCTAATTTACCAATATGTTTTCTGAGTGTAGTTTTGTTAGCCGTTCTCTGCGATACCGCTGATTTTCCAAGGATATTGTGCTGTAGATTCTACAATACTTGTTCGCCATACGTTAGTTTGCTTTGTTCTTATTTTACAAATGAAAGGACCTTATAAGCCTTCTTCCTCTTACATTAAGATTCCAATTCAGTTTATATGCCTGTTTGTAAGCAAGACACAGTTAAAAATGCCCTGCTCAATGTTAGCTATGCTTTAAGCCTCTAACCGTTGTGACCATCTACAGCCGCACTAAAGGGATTTTTAGTACCCATACTGCTGGTCATTGAGACGTTTTCGGGATTCGAGATATTTCATTAGCTTACGGTTGATCAGCGTTTCCATGACACTGGAATGAAGAAACGTAAGTGCAATTGGTCGGTAGGAGAAGTGAGAAGAAGATTCCCTTTTTTGGGAATGCCATTGCAAATGAGTGCCGGTATTGATGACGAGGCCGAATTCTTGATGTTTTGATGTCGTACGACTTTTTGCCTCAACTTTTGGTCGTAAGTGACATAATCAATCTGGGCCTTGGGTCATTTCTGGCAAGTTTGAACTTTGTTCGGTTTCCTCAGATGGGTTGGCCTTATATTACCGAAAGCTTATCTCTTTTTAATTGATAGCTTCTCTACAGCTCGAGTTTAAAAAAATGCGTTTATCTTCGGTTTAATACCTTTTGTCCTGTTTGGAATAAAGGGTTTCATTCCTAGGTGAATTACATTTGTAATTCATTTTTTTGCGCATGGACTACGATCTACGCCCATGCCGGCTGCGCTTTACTCGCTGCGAATGCCCTACCACGAACCGAACCAAAAGAAAAAGTATGAAGGAACAACCTAAGGTTATATCTACTCTAGGTGGCACTCGCAACAGCGAAAATCCACCCGTGGTCTTAACGACCGCGGTTATTGCAAGGATTCTGGAGGCCCAACCAACATGTACAGGCGTTTTCTGGGAGTTGTAAGAACGCTTGCTTCCGAAGACTCCTGGGAAAATGGAAATATTAGAGGAGAGGTTCAACTTGATACGCTTAATCTTCACTCCAATAGACAGGCAGCTGATTGTTGCGTTGTTGCTGATGAAGCCCAGGAAACCGGACAGGCTGAACGGGCTCTAGAGAGCCATCGGAAGAGGAAACAGAGAAAGGCGGCAATTGCGTGGAGCAATGAAACTGAACCAGTGGAAGGCGCAAGCGCTGAGAGCTGCGCTACCTCGGCGGCGTCGGCTGAGAGATGTAGTTCGGCAGAGGTTACCCCAACCGAAACGCACCAGTGGATTGAAACCAACGCTGCCAATAGCTCAAACAGGAATAGCCGGAGGATAAAGGCTTCGAGCACTCCTACCGGTGGAACTGCGTTCGCACCTTCTGCGTTCCTTTCCACTGTAATACCTCTAACTGATGGAGGTCCCCAAGCACAAAATCTGGGTGAAACAGTTTCCGCAACCAGCAATGCTTGCGGCAACAGTGGACAGAAATTGGCTGTGGCGGAAACACCCATCTCAAAGAAAAACACGGTAACTATATTTACTCATATCAACCTTCAACATTCGAAGGCTGCTACTACTCTCATCAGCAACAAGCTTTCCGTGTTGAGTACAAAACCTCACATAACATCCATACAGGAACCATGGGTGTGGACAAATCGCCTTGGAGGTGTTCGTGGCACCACGATACTCTCTGACGAGTGGTCCGAAAGACCAAGGACCTGTCTTGCCGTGTCGAACCTTCTCTCAGCGACTAAGCTTGGACAATTTTGTGGCCAAGATTTAGATGGAAATAAGCTACGAAACAAATTGAGATCGAAAGACCTTCGACGTGGCGTCAGCTTAACTCCTCTATGATTCGGTAGTGCCCCCACCACCAAGGGCAATTGCTGAACTCATAGACTATTACGACACCAGGAAGGGCTTAGTTATATGTTGCGATGGCAATGATCAGAACATTGTTTGGGACAGCAGCAAATGCAACATGCGAGGAAACTATCTCCTTCTATCGTCTGATCTTATCATCAACAATTTCGATTCACAGCCAACTTTTGTAAAGTCAAGAAGACAGGAAGTTATTGACCTAACTTTATCTAATAGGTACTTTAGTGGGGTTACCAACTAGAGGGTCTCTTCGGAGGTGTCCCTCTCAGACCATAGATAATCGAATCCCGAATGGAAAGCGAAGGCATAACTTTGCAGGAGAGGAGGAATCCGAAAAAAACCCAACTGGATACGCTTCAGGGAGGAGTTAGGGAAAACTCTCAAAACTCCAACCAATCTCAGGACTAGACAAAAGGTAGAGGAAGCTGTTCCAGACCTGAACAGTGCCACACCAGCTGTTTTGAACTGACGTGCCCAGTAAACAAAACCCCTGGCAGAACGCCAGTTCCCTGGTGGAACTCGGAACTGCGGAGAATCCGAAGAGAAGCTAGCAAACTTCTAAACAGGTGAAACCACTACCGATTGAAGAAGAATGAATATAAGAGGTTAATACGGATATCGACAAGTGCAATTGCAAGTGCAGTGAAACATTGAAACACTGAACTAGTAGGGCAGTTAAAGTTATGAAAAAGGGCAAACCAGCCAAATTGGAATCACTTAGAAAACTTGTTGGCACCTTCGCTGAGACGAAAGCTGAAACTCTAAGTTATGTGCTGTAGTCTCACTTTCCGGGTAACCAGGTGACGATTGGTTCACAACCAGCCCAGAATACCGAGACTGTGAGTGAGCCAAGACAAACAACTCGGCGTACCTGCTATATTGCGAAGGCCGTGGTAACAGACGAGACCATTAAATACGCTTTTGCTTTTTTTGACGGCTTCAAGCCACCTGCTATGAACGGAATATACCCAGCCATTCTGCAACAATGTACAAACCAGTTGCTACCGACTATGAAGAAAATCTTCACCGCTGTCACACACTGCATTGGCATACATTCGAACACCCTGGCGTACAGTTAGAGAGAGTGGCATTTATACCAAAAATTGGCAGAAGTGACTACTCACTCGCCAAGAGCTTCAGACCAATCAGTCTGACTTCCTTATCTTGCTGAAAAGCATAGAACGGCTGGTCGAGCTTCAAACTGCTTTGCGATTGCATCCACTATCTCAGATGCAACATGCCTATCAACGCGGAAAATCCTGCGAGACTGCGCTCCAAAATCTAGTTGGTAGAATTGAGGGCACGCTTGACATGAAATAATACGCGATGGGCATTTTCATCGATATTGAGGGTGCTTTCGACAATGCGACTTTTGACAGCATGTGCAGCTCCGCCAGACAAGACGGCGTAGATAAATCATTGGTGCTGTGGATTTAAGCAATGCTAAGGAATTGAACTTTTGCGTGGTAAACAGAGCAAGGCGGCGTTCTGTCTACACTGCTGTGGTGTATGCTGGTCGATTCTCTGTTGAACGCACTCAACAGTTCCAACGTATATGCTCAGGAATACGCGCATGATGTTGCCGCGCTTTCTGTTCTATCATACCTATGGCCCTAGACGTGATTGACGAATGGTGCCCTAGGAATAGGCTCTCGGTCGATCCTCTCGAAACCGAGGTTGTTCTCTTTACGAGATCTAGGAATCTAATCGGGTTGACTCAGCCAATGCTAAAAGGCGTCACAATACAACTCTCCAATGAAGCAAAATATCTGGGAGTCATCCTGGACAGGAAACTTCTTTGGTCCAAGCAAGGCGCTGTCTGTTTTTTTTTTTTTATAATTTGCGTGCACTAAAGGGGTTTTTTAGTACCCTTATCATGTATTGGCTACACAGCGCGGGCGTTAGGAAAATTAGGATTAGAAGAAGGGGGGAGTTGCCGATGTACGTTGGTTTTAAATGTTTTATAGGTTATAATGTCGAGGAAAAATAGAGCGTGGAAGAGCATTCCACATTCGTGTTGTATGGCAGAGGAAAAATTCTTTGTACTTCACTGTACGTCCGAATACAGGCTTGAGAGTGAACTGATGGGCATTCCTTGCATGGCGGGTTTTGCGGGTGAAATGTTCAAGGGGTGGAATGCAATTGGCTATTTCTTTAAAGCACTTATGATGAAGTAACGATAAAATAACTAAAGACAGCAGACATTGCGACGATGATTAAGAGAGTCAATCGATCTCGCTATGTCTCGGTCGCCAATGAGTTTTATCGCGCGTTTTTGGATCCTGTCAAGGAGCTCCAAATAAGTTATTGGTGCACCGGACCAGATATGAGAGTTGTACTCGAGTTTCGGCCGAATAAACGCCTTATAAATTGTAGCCATATCAGAAGGGGTGAAATATTTCTTACATCGCTTAAGGAAGCCTAGACATTTCGCAGCGTTCTTAGCGACATCGAATATGTGGTCATTCCAACGAAGGTTGCGGTGAACCGGTGGACCTGTGGACCTGTTGCCCCGAAAACCGTACT
Organism: Portevinia maculata; assembly: GCA_949715645.1. Taxonomy (NCBI): domain Eukaryota; kingdom Metazoa; phylum Arthropoda; class Insecta; order Diptera; family Syrphidae; genus Portevinia; species Portevinia maculata. The sequence goes on along the minus strand of OX454525.1, from coordinate 252,498,539 downwards.
GCCGGTCATTGAGAAGTTGTCGAGATTCAAGATATTTCATTAGCCGACGGTTGATCAGCGTTTCCATGACCTTAGAAAGAAGGGACGTAAGTGCAATTGGTCGGTAGGAATAGGGAGAAGAAGACTCGCCTTTTTTTGGTACAGGCTGGACAAATACTGTTTTCCAACTTCCCGGAAAGAGCCCTGAAGAATAGGACAAATAGAAAAGCTTACGCAGTGGTTTTGCCAACGTAGAAGAACACCTCTTCAGAACGATGGGGGAAATACCATCTGGACCAGCGAATTTGTGTATGTCAAGATGTCGAAGTACTCTAGCCACTTTACGAGTGCGAAAGTGGATTGGTCCCATGGAGTATTCTACATGCTCGAGTACAGGGGGAGCAAAGTGAGCCGCAAGCAGTTTGGCTTTGTCCAAAGAGCTGACGGCTGGAATGTCATTGAAAATGAGTGTCGGGATAGATTATGAGGCCGAATTCCTGATGTTTTTGAGAAACGATCAAAAGTTTTTAGGTACTACCTGTGGGACTTTGTAGTATTATTTTCCCCAAATTTTGGTCGTGGGAGAATATGATATGATTAATATGGGCATTGCACTCATTTCTGGCTCGTTTGAAGTTTTTTCCGATTTTCCTCAGATAGGTTGGCCTTATAAGACCGAAAGCTTACCTCTTTTAACCTGATAGCCTCTTTGCAGCTCGAGTCACACCATGCGTTTACCTTGGGTTTGATACTTTTTATCCGGTTAGGGATAAAGCATTTCATACCCAGTAACATCATGTTTGTTATCATATTAGCAGCAGCATCCACTTCACTGTCGAGGAACCTCAGCGACCAGTTAAAACTCTTAAAGAAACCGTTTAGTTTTTCCCAATTGGCTTTCTCGTATTGCCATACGGTTGTTTAAGGAGTTTGTTCTTTAACTATGTGGACGGAGTACGAGAAATTCGCTGATATGACACAATGGTCTGACGAACCTAGAGGCGGTAATCTATATATATAAAAGAAAGTGTCCGAAGCGATGTAACCGCATAACTCGAGATTGGCCGAACCGATTTTGATGATTTATACTTTGTTGGAAAGGTATATTCTCAGCACGGGTGTTAGAAGAAAAAAAAATCTAAATTTCAAAATGGCTTATTTTGACCACCCAGCGTGTTACGACAGGTTTTTTTCGATTTTTTTTAAATTTTTATTTTTTTTTCATTTTGTATTTATTTATTTTGGCAACAACCAAATAAAGAATCACATTTGAATGTAACATATCGTATCACAATTGAACTGTCAGATAGACACGCAACGTAACGCCATCTATTATCGATCAATGGAGAAGCCAATTTTGTTTCATGTTTGGTGGCGCTGTCGGATTCGGATTTCTTCATTGCGATTTTGTGAGTTTTTGTGAATTAAAATTGATATGAGAATATATCTATATCTATTTATATATATATGTATATAAAAATCAATCCATATTTGCGTTTGTTGCCGGTGTTTGGCCAAACGCGTTAACCGATTCCAATGAAATTTTTTTTTAAAGAAAGGTGACGTCTATACGAAGGATGTTATGTATGTGCGATGTCTGTATCTGCATCGGTGTGTAAAGTATGTGTTTCTTAAAAAAGAAAAAAAAATTGACAATGTATTTATACACTGTGTGTTTCATATGTAGGTATCATGTGCTTTGAAAAAAAAAAAACAAATTTAAGTGAAATAATAAAAAGTTTTTTTGTGCAATATTTTCTATATATAAAAATCAATCCATATTTGTGTTTGTTGCCGGTGTTTGGCCAAACGCGTTAACCGATTCCAATGAAATTTTTTTCCATGAAAGGCGACGTCTGCACGAAGGTTGTAATGTTTGGCTATATCTGCATCGGTGTGTAAGATATGGGCATTTGAGTGAGTACACATGCATATGTGCGTATGCGTGCAAATTACGACGCAGATAAAGAGACCGTACAGACGTCACTTATTTTGTTATCCGAACAAGCATATGAAAGAGGGAGACCACACGAACGTTTCAAGCTTATTGTGGAATTTGTGCGCACTTTCATTCTTGAGATATCGTGTGTTCAATATTTTATTCAAATAACTCTTATTGAAATTTTTTCCATTTTTTTGTGAATCGGACATCGGAAAGTTGCTTTGCCAACATTGATAACAATCGGTGTGGAAGTGAATGAAAAGTGATGCAATCGAAGTTTTTTATTTTCGCTTTGTTGTTTGATTCGCAGAAGTAAGGCGACATAGGCGCCTGCCAGACAACAAGCACCTACCCTAAACGGAACAACGAAGTTATGTGAGCGGCCTAAGCCATGCGGAGAAAAACGTGCAGTCCCTTTCACCGGTTGAGCTCAAATCAGGCAATCTTCGGTATTGGCCTGAGAGTGTTTCTGTGAACTTTGGTCAAAATCGGTCTTCTTTTTTTAGGCGCAGCAACATACGCCGGATACCCGCTATAGACAATTATAAGGAAGTCTACTCGAACATATTGGCCAATAGAATTCTCGGGCACGGGCAAAGCCAGGCAGGTGCAGCTAGTACTTTTATATCGTATTTTTCAGGGTGAGATGTGAGAAACAAGTTGGCGGTTTGACTGCTTATGTCCGGTATTCGTGTTGGCTCATTTACAAGCTGAGTGAGATTGTTAACCTCAGCAAAAATCTCAACATACCTTCCATCGGGTGTTGTCTGTCCAGAATGTCGAAGTCAGTGTGAATTGTGTATATTGAAATCACCCGCAATGACGTACGAGGATGAAGGGTCACAATTCTTGTAATGGAGTCAGACAACGCATCCAACTCATTATAAGTTGAATGTTTGTCCAAATATGGGCTTCAGAATAATGGCACTAAGTTGTACCCAGGTAGACTCCCACTAAACTCTGTTAAATCAGAGCCAACGCTAACCTGAGTTTCATTAAGTGCCAAAACAGCTGGTTTGTTGTGGAAAGCTTGAGCGTATAACAAAAAAAAATGTTTTCTCAATCCACGAATGTTACTAACATCCACCACAAAATTCCTACACATTATAACATACAAACATATATGAAAACACAAACTCCGACGCTACCTAGGTTTATGTGCCTGTCAGCAGAAGCCGATACACTTAGACCAATTTAGGTACATTGTGATACCACTTATATTATCTACCTCAACTCTGTAGATGGGACTGGCCAACGACACGCGGTTTTTCTCAAGCGGTCCCCCATCTACGTACTAACCGCGCCCAACGTCGTTTAATTACGGTGATCTGACGAGAACCGATTAACTCGACGTGGTATAGTCGTTGGTTCCGACGCTACCTAAGCGAACCGTGAATTGAAGACCCGCGTTAGATTTTCAAAACAAATTACCGCAGGTGTTATGCCCGTACGGCAATTTTTGTTGGTGCACCAACAAAATCAACAACTCACGGGCCGCTATCTGTCTGATACTGCCTTTACTCAGCCATTACAAGTGTACATACGAAGTACGACACTTACAATAGCCAAGCAAATGCAACAGTTATGAAGTGGGATGGGGGGACGGAGAAATACTCAACGCTGTGGCTTTTTTATACCCTATTCTAAGGGTATATTAATGTTGACGCATAGTTTGTAACATACTCGTACCTTAATATTGCCCGTAGACCCCAAAAAGTTACTATATTTACGAGTATGATCAGCATCGATAGTAATGTCGATCTAGCCATGTCCGTCCGTCCGTCCGTCCGTCGGCAAAATTTACTCCTTTAAAGTGGGCCTAGAGAGCTGAAATTTTAACCATATACTCTCTAGGGTCCTGAAATAATCAAGTTTACGAATTTTTCAAATCCGCCCACAGAGACGCCCACAAACTCAAAAAAAAAAACAAAATTTTGGAAAAAATCGAATTTTGAGCTAGAAAGCTAAAATTTTTTATATATGATCTATGACTCTTAAAACTGCTCGGGATAAACAATTTTTAAAATTTGCCCACTGACACGCCCACAATTAAAAAAAACAATTTTATTGAAAAACCAAAATTTGAGCTAGGGGGCTGAAATTTATAATATATACTCTCTAGGCGGCCCTTTATGCTCATGTGTTAATATTTTTAAAATCCGCCTACTGACATGCCCACAATTTATTTTTTTTTTTTTTTTAAATTCAAAGTTTGAGATAGGGAGCTGAAATTTATAATATATACTCTCTTGGGCCCTAGGGGCCTTTATGCTCATGTGTTACTTTTTTTTAAATCCGCCTACTGACACGCCCACAATTAAATAAAACAATTTATTGAAAAACCAAAGTTTGAGCTAGGGAGCGTTTTTATACAAAAGCTTCGTTTTTTTTTTATAAAATCCTTTAAATGTTATATAACAAAATATGTAGAGTGTTCTTAACAATTCAACCATACTAAGACTTTTGTCACACCCACTTACGAGTATGAGGGATAGGAATAAGAATAGGGTATCCAACAGTTCGCCCAAGCGGACTGTAGCCCGTCCCTATGTTTTTTTTTTCTTCAGCACTGGCACCGGTCGTTATATTGTTTTTGGCTTTTTTTTTTGTGTCACACACTAGGTTCGCACACAATGTCGGGGCGCGTGAGTTCAGTTGTAATTGGATGAACAAAAACAAATGAAATAAAAAAAACAAAACAACAACAAAAGCTTGTAACGTAGGCGAGCGCGAGACCAAAAAGCAACATGCGCTTACGTCGGGATGCAGACAACAACTTCTGGTGGTGCAAGGGCATTTTCGGCAAGACATGGGGCTTATCTCCGAAAAGAGTCATATGGATGTATACGGCTATGATAAGACCATTTCTAGCATACGCATCGGTTGTTTGGTGGAATAAGCTTTCACGTAAATACGTTACTGCTGCTTTCGCCAAACTCCAAAGGAAGGTATGTCTCGGCTGCACGGGGCCTTCCCCAGCACGCTTGGCTCTGGCCTAGATGCATTATTGAACCTCCCGCCGTTGATGTTTACATCATGGGTTGCACAATCAAAGCTATCTCACGTTTAAGAATTTTTTATTTTTTTTTTTTTTAAGTTCTGGCTCGCTAAGGCGATTAAATATGGGGCACTTCGACCTAAAAAGATCTTTTGTGCCGTGTGGGCCAGAAAAATTTAGACTAGTAGAGTTTCCACTTTCCGTGTAAAGCAGACAATTCTACTAGTAGAAGAATTCTTTATGTCCTCAGGGCACATCTGTTCCCTGAAAAAGATCTTCTTTCTAATTCCGTTTAGGGCCGGACATTCACATAAAATGTGTTCAGCTGACTCGTCCTCTTAAAAACAGAGTCGGCACTCAGGAGAGTCTACTATTTTCATTTTGTGTAGATGATATCTTAAACCATGGTGACCACTAAGGTAACCTACTAAGTTTTTGATATCATGCCTGCTTAGGTTTAGGCATTTGCTGGCATTTTTATTGAAAGGCCGAACGGCTTGTTTGGTCTGTCTTAAACCTGGGATGCTTTCCCATAGATGGATACATTTTCTGTATTCCCAGCTTTTTATTGCTGCCGTTGCTGCTGATCTAGGAGTGCAGCAGAAGGGTTCGGGACCTATGAAGGGTGTTTCCGAACCTTTTCTGGCCAGCTCGTCGGCCTTTTCGTTACCTTCCACACCGACATGACCCGGAACCCACCATAGCTTGGTCTTGTTACTTGTTCCGAGTGCCTGTAGGGTGTTGAAGCAGTACATGACTGATTTGGAGTCAATCGTATGCGAGCTAAGGGCGTTTATAGCTGCTTGACTATCCGTGAATATATGGATGGTTGCACCTTTTATACCAGATAAATTTATGTGGCTAGCGCATTCTTGAATGGCGTGGAGCTCTGCTTGAAATACGCTGGGACTTTTTCCCATGGGTATCGTAAAGCGTTTGTTTGGTCCGTATATTCCCGCTCCTACCCCCGCTTCCATTTTAGAACCATCCGTATACCACTTTATGCCGTTGTGGCTGTTAGGTGGGTTATTAATAACCCATGCTTCTCTCTTGGGAATCTCCGTGGAGAACCGCTTATTGAAGCATAGTGTTTTATGGATGCGGTCTGTGACCGCGCAGTTCATGTTGAGTTCTGGCAGTTCACCAAGAAGGGTCTTAAGTTCCGGATGATCGTTAAGACTTATCTCGTTTAACTGTATTTGACTTATTGCACTGCGGATCGCCACTTTTTGAATGTATATGTGGAGAGGTGTAATACCTGTTATTGCCTCTATGGCAGCCGTTGGGCAGGTTCGCATGGCTCCGGAGATACCAAGGCACGCAAGCCGTTGTACCTTTTTGAGCTTCTCTTTTGCGACCTTTTGTGTGGATTTTGTCCACCATACAATGGAGGCGTATGTTATAATGGGTCTTATCATCACTGTGTAGATCCAGTGGACAATCTTTGGAGAGATTCCCCAGGTTCTGCCATATGTGCGTCGACAGGCCCATAAAGCTCTGTTAGCTTTAGTGATTTTGTTGTTGATGTGAGAGTTCCAGTTTAGTCTTTTGTCCAGAATTACTCCAAGATATTTGACTTCGTCGGAATACTCAATGGTCGTGCCATTTAGTGAAATCTGAGCTAAGCTGAGATTTCTTCTTTTTGTGAAAGGAACTATGATAGCTTTACTGGGGTTTATGGAGAGATTTTCCTTGACGCACCAGTCTATAGCTATCTTAAGGGCGTTTTGCATACGTGAAGTAACTACGTTTGATTCTTTGCCCCTAATAATGATGACCAAGTCATCGGCATACCCTATTATGTCGTAGCCTAAATTACTTAATTTTTGAAGTAGGTCATCTATGACCAAAGACCACAGGAGGGGTGATAAAACTCCTCCTTGTGGACAGCCTTTTATAGCTGAAACTGATACTGAAGTCTGTCCTGACGAAGCAGTGATTTTCCGACTTTCGAGCATCGCTTTTATCCAGTTTATGGTGGGAAAGTCTACCTTTCGGTGAATTAAAGCGTTTGATATTGAATCATAACCGGTGTTATCAAAAGCACCCTCTATGTCAAGAAAAGCGCATAGTGCAATTTCTTTGCAACGGTAGGCGTTGTTTATGCGATTTGTTAGTTTTAACAGGGCGCCTTCCGTTGATTTGCCTTTTTGATACGCATATTGACAGGGGTGTAGAGGCATGCTAAAAGTAACGCATTCTCTGATATGAACGTCAATTATTCTTTCCATTGTTTTCAGGAAAAACGATGTCAAGCTTATGGGACGATAGGATTTAGGTAGTTCACTAGGTTTGTTACCTGGTTTGGGGATAAATACTACATTGACCTCCCGCCAAGTGCGTGGTATGTAGCCCCAGTTGAAACTGAACCTAAATAAGGCAATCATGTTAGGTAGGAAGAATTCCATACCCTTTTGAATGAGGGCTGGAAAAATTCCGTCATTTCCTGGTGCCTTGAATGGTTTAAATGAGTTTATGGCCCATTTTACCTTATCTGGACTAAATAGTTTACCAGATAAACTATTATTTCTGCTGAGGTTAGTTGGATATGAAACCTCAGTAGTTTGATCAGTTGTGTGATCGACAATTAGGGAACCAGGGAAGTGAACTTGCAGCAAGGTTATGAGAGTTTCTTCCCGGTCGCTTGTGATTGTTCCATCAGGTTTGATGAGCAATCCCATGCAGTTTGAAGGATCTGTTGAAAGCGCTCTCTGGAGCCGCGCCACTGCTGGGAGTTTTTCCAGCTTTTCGCAGTCTGCGTGCCATGAGGCCCTTTTAGATCTTCGCAACTCTTGGTTGTATTTGGTTAACATGGATCGATATTGATCCCATACGCCGGTGCGTTTCGATTTATTGAATTGTTTTCTCACCTTCTTGCGGATAGTTTCCAGGTTTTCATTCCACCATGGTACGCTTCTTTTTACCACGGTGCGCTTTACCTTACAACTATTCCTAAAGGATGAGATAATGATGTCGTTAAGCTGACATTGTGCAGCGTCCGCATCACTCGGTGTTAGTGGTGAATCTGGTAGCAGATCAGTTCTGATTGCCAGATTTTCACTATAGGTTCTCCAGTTAGTTAATTTATTATTGTATTTGACCGGCGCGCACTCGGTGTTGCATCGCAGCCTGAACATAATATGCATATGATCAGACAGAGAAGCTTCATCAGACACGTGCCAGTCCTCTACAATGTTTTGTATAAAAGGAGACGAGAGAGTAAGGTCTAAAACTTCTTCTCGTATACTGTTCCTAAAAGTGGGCTTATCACCCTTATTTAGAATAACTAGGTCTTTACTATATAGGTAATCTAAAAGTAACTCACCTCTTTTGTTTGTGTCTCGGCTGCCCCAAATCTGGTGATGTGCATTCGCGTCGCAGCCGATAACAAGATGTACTTGCTAAGTTTGGCAGTACTGGACAAGTTCCTGTACTGGTGTAGGTGGTACTTCCTCTATGTCCCCAGCAAAATACGCCGATGCGCATACAAACTTGTGTATCACATGGCCATTGTGGCGTTCAATTAAAACGGCCACCAGGTCCCTAGTATTGAAACCTGGAATGAGAGAGAATTTTATATCTTTCGCAATGGAAAGAGCTGCCCTAGGTCTGAAGTTACCTTTGGCAAAAATTAGCTCTCTATTTCTGCTGTTAAGACCAAAGATCTTACCTGTAGTTGCCCATGGTTCCTGGATTAAACCAAGAGCGACGTTCCTTTCGGCACATCTTTGGCTATAGGTGTCCGATGCACCCATAGCGCGGTGCAGATTTGCCTGCAGCACAGTTAGAGACGTCATTTCTTCTTCACGTACTCGGGATTACGCACTCTATGAGGTTTGTTATCACCCCTGCGTCGTACGTAACCCTGTTGAGAGAGACCACTTTGTCTCCCCCTTGGACTTCTGGTGTTTTGTCCATCTTTCCCGCTTATATGTGCCTGTTCGGCCGCCAGTTTTGGCCTAAAGCGGTTACGGTGCGCGTTTGTGCTGTCCGTTTTCTTAGCCTTTGCTTTAGCATCCAGCACCACAGTTGTTTTAGCAACTGAGTTACCCTTGGCAGCACTAATGCCAGCCACTGGTGGTGTGGCGCTACTGTTGGCGCTTGTGGAAGGCTTTTCTGAAGCATCAGTGGCAGTACTAATACTAGCCCCTGGTGTTGTAGCCTTTTGTTGGTTTTCTCTTGACGCCTGATTCGTCGATTTGTCCGCGCTCTTGAGGATTATTTTGATCTGTCCAAATCTGAACGAGACCATCCCCTTTAGCTCAACAAGTCGCTTCATCGTGCTTTCGTTTACAGCAAGGACCATATGGGCGACATCTCTGTCGTCAGATCTTTGCAGAACTCTCCACGTTCTGGTGTTGAGTTCTTTATTCTGGCCATCTAGAATTGCCAGTATTCTTTCATTCGCTACTCCGGTACTATGTGGGAATAAGGCTCTGACGATATGTGGTTTCGGGAACAGTTCTTCCCCCACAAGCGTCACTTCCATCCCGCATTTCTCTTTGATCTTCGCGAAGTTTGTGCTCATCCACTCTGCAGTGGTAGCATCCTCACATACTATCATTAGCCATCCGGCTTTGAAAGTTGTACCGCGGAAGGCTGGTTTGGTCCCCTCATCACGTTGTTCGATGGTGATGTCCATAATCCTCTCCTGAATCTGAGCCATTTGCTCATTACTGAGAGGATTGCGATCCAGATCGACAGGTACTACACCCAGTCTTACAAAGCTCGCTATGTCTCTATAGGAGACTTTGTCGACGGCTGTATTTCCTGTGCGAGCTCGTTTCGCTTCGGATTGGGGCGGCGTATTGTCCTCGGACCTTGTACGCTTCACCTCGGAGCCTGTGTCGACCTCTGTCGACAGAGCAAGTGCTCTGGCCTGCTCTACGTTTTTTCCCTTTTTCAGCGCGCGCTTAAAACGGCGCTGTTCGGATGGTGTGAATTTGACGCGCTTAGACTCAGTCTGTGCAGTTATGCCAGAGGTCTCCGGCGCGCCTGTATTCAAGGGATGCACTTCATCCGAGAGTATGCTAACATTGCATAGCGTACTGGACTCAGAGATATCTTCACTAAGAAGGGACAAGTTCTCTTCTAAGCTCATCATCTCCGAATCCGTGGTTTGTGACCCTTCCCGATTGGCAGGTGTCGCGTCATTTACGCCAGGGTGTTCTAAAACATCCCCAGTTGGTAAAGCAGGGTGTTCTGAAACATCCCTAGTTGATGATGCAGTTGTAGAGGCATCATTCTCTATTTGTTTTTTATTAAACGGATCTATTTTGATTCCCACGAGTGAACGGGAGAGGAAGGTCGCCCGTGGTCTACCCGTATAACCACAGGAAGGCTATCTTGAAATCGGAGGTCGCCTGGTATCCGAAGTTCGCTGCTATCGACTAAGAACCCCTTAGCCATTCATCTATCGGCGCTAGCTGTTCCACCTTAGATTTGGGGATTTGTTGTCGGGGTTGTCTCCCCGGGCATTGCCGAAAAGTTGTAAGTAAGGAGGGCGGGGGGGGGGGGGGGGGTAAGCAAAAAGGGAGAGGGGCAGATAGGGTATGTAAGGGTGGGGTAGGAGCGGACGTGAAGTCCTGGTCAGTTCTTGGTTGACGCTCATCGGACGGCCTGGCCCTTGCAAGCCCGATGACTCTTTACGTCGTAAGCCTCCGCACCGGCACCATCGAATTTGTTTGCGGTGATGGTGCGCACGTCAAGGTGACTGACCCCGCTAAGAGGACGTTTAAGAATAGGTGGCTTTCGGTATAACTCGCACTGGAGTTTTGATGAACTTGTGCGACGGTTGTCCTTCGACTCCTGTCTTATGGATATGCCGTGCGATGCAATGACAACGGAACTTCCGCTGAAGCGGAACTACTAAGTGGAATTTCCTCATTTTCAGGACTATCCCTGGCCAGAGACCGGAAAGGAATGCAGTCAAATCTTCACGGATGGCTCCAGAACCGATCAAGGATCTGGTGCTGGTGTTTTCTGAGCGACAACATTAGACTCTTCTTCTCGTTAGGCAAACATGCATCAGTCTTCCAAACAGAGACTTATGCTATCCTAATGGCAATGGACTATGTTGCAGAGAACAAGTGGAGGAGGCGAAGTGTCTGCGTCAGTAGCGATAGTCAGCGCTTAAGGCGTTGCTTTACGTCGCAGTACGGGCTGAGACTATCAACATTTAATCATTGATCTCACTTTACCTACTTTTTTCACATATTTTCTTTAAATTAATACCCGAAACTGCAGACACCGCATAACACGTAAATGCAACTGAAGTGAGCAATATAATTTAAACGTCTGCACAATTACCCTTGCATTCGAACTTACTCCGTTTGCGGACTGTGTGCTTTGCCAATATGCTTTGCAGGACTGATTGCATTATACGTTGTGGGACTGTTTGCCTTGCAAATGTTGCGCCAGATACTCGTAGGTATGCGTTTACGAATTTGCTCTATATTTTATTTGTGTTTCCTATATTATTTCGATGTATGTGTGTGTATATGCACTCACTCACACTTCCACTAAATGATGCACTAAATGATGGGAAGCACTTTGTGTTCCGGGCAATTTCTGCTTGTGAATGCTGCTTGCTTTCAGCACTCCACAAGAGATCTAATGTAGGTACTTACTATTGACATTCTTAACTTCTGTGCATCATCAATGGAAGTTTGCTACTTTTGACCTTGGCATATGCCCCCAAAAAGCACTTATGTGAGAGAACTCCTCCCGTCACACATCTCACCTTACTTTGGCTTGGTGTAGTTGACTGTTGATCGGTTTGCTAAACCAAATAAATAAAAACGTCCTCTACTGTAGTTTTAGAAATTTAAATGTTTTAAATAATATAAGGTTCAAATATTAGTAGCAAATTTACAAACAGCATTATTATATTATAAAGTATCACAAGCGTACATTTTTAAACTTTATTTTAACTACAATGGCTCAGACTCTTCCTCGTCCAATCGCGTCCGTCGATTAGGCATACGAATGGTTTGTTGACAGAAATTAAAAACATTTTCGTCCTTCAGAATACGAAACAGTTGCAAAAATAAAATAATCAACACCAAGCACAGGGTGATAATTATTAAAACGTCACGACCATTTAATCCAAAAGAATGAGTGCTTCCATGCTCTAACGTCTTGGCATGTACTGTATGATGAGGATGACTGGTTGACTGCAGTGATATCATTTCATTAGCTTCATTAGAATTGAATCGAATAATCAATTTAACGTCGTTTGCCCTCAACACATCCGACATTTTCTTCAAGTAGCTCTGGGACCAGTAGTTCCCAAAGATTCCCATTTCCTTGATATTAACATGGTTCCGCATAAAAGTTTCATAATCGAACAAATGCAAGTGGTTTCCTTCGAAATAAATTTTCTCCAAACTCACCAACGGCTCCAAAGCGCTGGCCTCCAAGAGCTGTAGATTGTTGTAAGCCAAATCTAGATGTGACAATTTGCCCAACAGTAGAAAATTATCCGTAGTCATGGATTGCAACTGACCGTAGGCTAAATTGAGAGACTGCAAGCTGGGCAAGTCCAGAAGTTGTGATGTATTGGTGCTATTAAAATTGTGAATGGCGTTTTTCGAAAGATCCAACTTTTGCAAGTTAAGCATTCCATTGAAGTCCGAAAACGAGTCAAACTGATTACTGTGCACATCGATTTCCTTCACAGAAGTCTTATCAGTGATGCTGATGCTCTCTAGCTGATTGTTGCTGGCTCGAACTCTGATAACGCTACCGTTGATGACGCAGCTTCGCAACTGTGAATTCTGAGCACGTAGTGTGTCCACAGACTGAAGTCGAATCGAATTGATTGTGTTGTACGAAATATCCAATACATTTAAATGTGGCAAGTGGGACAGGCTGTTACTTTCAAACACCGCGAAGTTGTTGTTGTTCAGTAGGATGGATTTAAGTTGTAAGTTGGCCTCGAAAATCCTACTGTCCATTGCCTCTATATCATTGGAGCTTAGGTCAATGTATTCCAGAGTACTAAGATTGTGAAATAAGTTCGAATCGAGTTCGTGGATTTTGTTATTATTAAGTTCTAGAACCCGTAGTTTGGACAAACCCGAGAACGCCTTTGGGTGTATGCGCGATATGTGGTTGTTAGCAAGGCGAATCTCCTCCACCAATGACAGGTTAGTGAAAACCTTTTCTGGTAATTCGGTTAACCGATTATTGGGCAGGTACAAGGATCGCAGGTTGCTGGCAGCTAAAAAGTTTCTTTGTTGAATGCTTTTGATGGAGCACTTGTACATAAAAAGTCGTTCTAACTTTGGCGTGATGGAGAATATCGCGGATGGAATCGTTGGAAGGTAACAGTTCCGAAAGACAACTTCAGTGAAGGGATGTCTAGCTTCGGTATTATCGATAGTGATTATTTCATCACTGCAATCCGAAATCGTGCATCGAAAACCATTCGTTGCACATATTTCTTTCAAGTCAATTTTGATAGCCGCGACGTAGCCGATAAGGAGAAAATAACGCACAACCGATGAAGGAATCATAATATTAATTTTGAGAGAGATTTTCTTCGAAATAATCTCTCATAGCTTGTAAGCAAACAACCGATTAGTTCCACTTTCTCAGACTTACTGTGCGACTGTCTGAAGCTTCTCAGATAAGACATATCCACGCCAGCTTGTAAAACTAACAACAGGGCGAATATTTTGCTTTATTTTTGTTTGAGATTTGCTAGTGTAGAGCGTGGAGTATCCGTAAATACTTAGTTCAAGCATTAATAGAAGCAAGCTAAGGAAAAGTAGTTTCTAAAATTTGCAGGGCTTGACAGATAGATTTACTCTGATGACTGATACCAGAAGTCAATGTCATGGCCACAAAGAGAGTCGGGTTCTGTTTTCGTTAAAACGAGCATGTGCAATCTGCAGAAATGATAATATGTATATTTGCGCTGTTTGCTATTATTATGATTAAAGCTAGTAAAGATGCTGTAATTATGAGAGGAATGTTAATTGACTAAAATACTTTTAGAGAAGTAGAAAATTGGATTCGTATGACTTAGTATGAACCGCTGTTCGCCTGCTATCGTAATAGCTACATTCAGTGGCGACGCCTCATATTGTTCAAGTCGTTCATGAACGACTAACATTCGCAAGAAATTATCTCAATTTTAGCGTTCTCTAAACTATATAAATACAACATATTTATACTCTTCTTCCAATTGGTGTAAATTTTCATATTCCAACTCTTGCATTTCCTATGTGAACATTTCCGCACAGAACTGAACCACCTACCAACCAACCGTAGCTTTTTTCCAACTCTTCTTTCCAACTCGCTCAAACGATTCGGCAACGAAATGATACAATGGAAAGTATAGGCACAAAGAAAAAAGAATTTCACGTGTTGTATAGGATAATTCGTTCGTTGAACGAGGCGAGCTTTGTATGATATGTGAAACGAAATCACGGAAACAAGACAAAACATAGATCGAGCGCTGTAACAACCATTTCGGTCAAACCATCTGATCTTGTGCTTGGGTATGTACTCGTGCAAACGATTCTGCAACGAAATGATTCAATTGAAAGTAACACCGCGTCTCCACGAGACATAATTTCAGTCAAGACTTCAGTCACGACAACAATAGGCGTTTTTCTTTTTTAGCTCCGAGCGGGGCACTGAGCTGTCAAAAAAAGAACTGTGTTACTTTTTTAGCTCGGAGCGCTCTGAGCATAAAATTTGTATTTCTTTTTTATCTCTGAGCTAGCTCAGGGCTCGCTCGATGAGCTCGATTAAAAATGACCGAGCACATAGAGCGAAAAGCTGAGCGCGGCTGACTTCATTCCTTATTTGTGCTTTTTCCATAGTTTATTTACTAGAAATTATAATTTAAATGGAACAATCCTTGACAAACACCAATTTCAGAAGCAATCCTGACTATTTTGAAAATTAATAGAAAAAAAATTATCTAATGACAGTTCAGTGCTCAATTCTGTTTCTTAATTAGCTCGGAGCGAGCTCTGATCGCTCGGGCCCCGCTCTGTTCCCTGCTCGGGGCTAAAAAAGAAAAACGCCTAATGTGTCTCGTGTAGACCGCGATTTTGTGGACATGACAGAAATCTAGACGTTTCAGTCTGACTTTTTTTCCTGCCATCTCTGCAGACTGATCTTCTGACTGAAATTTGACATTTGAAGTCTAGACCAGTGTTTGACAGCAAAAAATCATTTTGTTTTGGTAATTCTCGGGAATAAAAGTGCGCGGATACAATTATGGCTGATTTTCGACTTTCGCAAAGTGATACCTTAAATTTAATAAATATGTACCAACATAGTGAGCATTTGTGGAATTACAAAAGCCCGATTTATAAAAGGGTCGATTTAAAAAAAAAGGCTTGAGAAGAAATTTCCAGGCTTCTGAAGAAACCGATTCACCCACAATCTATGCTTTCTTTTGTTTTTGGCTAACATCTGGTTTTCTAATTTTTCTAGGTCGTTTAATGCTTTCAAAGCGAGAGCCACGTTCACTTGTTTCTTCGTTGATGACATCTTGTGAAATGAAATGTCATAACAAAATTTGCCCAACCAAAGCAATGCAAATATGGCGGACAAGAGGTCTGACTTAAAAGTCTGACATAATTCAGACTCGTGGAGACGCGGTGTAAGGAACGCACAAGCAAACTAAATCCTGTTTTGTATCGAGCATTTCGTTCAAATCCCTTTTGAACGAGAAGGGTTTTTTGTGTGCTCGAAGTTTGTCGCGTGCAGACGCAGAGTACATATGTATATCCATATAATGGGTAGGGACACTCTCGACGTTTTCTTTATCAGTTCTTATCAGCAATTACGTGTGTGTGGATATTATTAAGTACTGTGTAAGGTAGAGATAAAAGACGAAGACTGTTTTTTCGCAAAAGGGTACGGGGTGCTCCGTTAAATAAAAACATACATTAATTTGTCATACATTTTTATTAAAAATTAATTACGAAATATGTACATGTTATTTACGCTAAGATATTCTTGCTTGTTGTTCGCGTTAAACCGCGAGGCATTTACCAGACAATCATGATTGACGTTTCTTATCTTAACCTTTCCTTTGGCAACTTCATCCGTTGAAAGATCATTTTCCACCCTTAAAAGAATCAAAACTTATCTTAGACCAACAATGGGGCAAAACAGGTTGACAAATCTTTCTTTTAATATATATATTTCTTTTAATTTATATATTTTATTATATTATAATATAATAAAATAAACAATATTTTTTTCTCTTTTGTTGAATTGACTGAAGACACGTTTATTTATAGAAAATATAAGAAGAATATTTTTAAAAAAAAGTTGAGAAGAATTAGTCTTGAATTTAAGTGAAATAATGAAGTTACTTATCAATTGCTTGTTAATTCAAAATTAATTTATATATTTTTTAAGCGATGAAGAATTGGTTTTTGTTTTATAAATAAAATCTAAATGGAAAAGCATTTTGTTATTTTAGCCTGAAAAATTCGCATTGTTAAATAAACTTGATTAAAACGATGTAAAAGTTATTTTTTTATTTAATTTCAAAATTTCTGTTACTGGTAAAAATTATCTTAACAGATATACACCCCTATTACGAGTGTCAATCGACAATTGATAATTGACCATTTTCATTGATATTCTTGTCAATCGCATTTTTGCAATTGACTGCGATCGACAAAATCCTTTAGAATCGTTCGTTCACAATAGCACTCATTGAAAACAGTCAATTATCAATTGTCGATTGACACGCGCAATAGGGGTGATAGCAATTAAAACTTCACTGAACGACTACACATTTTTGGCACGCGTCGCTACTGGCTACATTTAATGGTATGGTTCGCTAAATTGTTGCGATGCGAAATGATTGAGAGCCATACTGAGAAGGCATAGAGGAATTCAAGATCCGACACTTCCAGCGCAGGTCTAATTCGGTCAGTAAAGACAATGATACTGAAAACTGAAATGTTGACTAAGGATGCCTTAAATTTTAAATAGTCATCAAATGAGAGAGATGTCTATCATCTATCATTGCTATGACTTCTGATAACTAAAAACTAGGAGGTTATTATATAAATATGGATCGATACACACTCCCACAGTGTTTGCAATAGTGAAAATATCGTGTAAACGTTTGATAATGTTCGTCCTATTTTGGTCGTCATCAAACGCCTTCCAAAACAACTATAGTAAAATTAAGCCCTACATTTGAACGGTTTGGACAGGCTAGCGATGTGAAGACACCAACTAGTGTTCACCGGCAAGTTCAGCTGAAATATCACCGCTGTAGCTGCAGCTGAGTGAGTGAAACCCTAGGTAGACGTGGCTGTCAGCCAAAGCCAACACACTTAGACCAATGATAGGTCCATTGTGAGTGAAACCCTACTTGTGGCCATTTCGAGACGATAGCAGGAATTGGTAGTTATACCCTATTTGCAGGTGGCAATGGTGCGATGGTAGTGTATTCACTAAGTGATTGGCAGGTCGTGTGTTCGAATCCCGACCAGGGCCATGATTTTTATAAATTGAATACACACAACAAAAACTGATCTCCCTAAAGTAATTTAGGCGCCACCTGTTGAGAAAAAAAAATCCCATCGCACCAAACTTCTTTCCTATCCTTCTATTCTTTCAGTAAGTAGCACCCAAAAATAGGCAATGAATTGCTGGGAGCTACTTGCGCAACAAACTAAAAATGCCTTCGCTGTGGTTTTACCATTATAAGGGTACTGTGTCACTACAGAAAAAAGAAATCCCTTTAGCGCACGCAAATTATAAAAAAAAAAAGGGTAGGTATATTAATTTTGACTTATAGCTTGTAACATTATGTACCGTAATATTTCCCTCTATGAACCCTAAAAGTTACTATATTCATGATCAGCACCGATAATGTCGATCTAGCCATATCCGTCGGTCTGTTCGTCAGCAAAAATTAGGCCTTAAAACTCGATCTGGAAAGCTGAAATTTGAACAATATGCTCTCTAGTGGCCCGAAATAATCAAGTGTTAAAATCTTTTAGATCTGAACACTGACACACAACAAACTCTAAAAAAAAAACAAATCTATCGAGAAAATCCAAAATTTGAGGTAGAAAGCTGAAATTCGGAAGAAACCCGCCCCCGGCGTGATTTAAACCCGAGATCTCATGCTCGGTATCTTAAGCCGTAGAGACAAACTCCCATTGTTCAGTGACGTATTCCTCGCAGGCTGATGTGTTAATTCGGGCCCAGATCTCAGAACGCTAAGGTAGGTACAAAGTTTTCTCCAAGTAACAGTGTGATTGGAACTAGATATTCTTCCAGGATCTTGTTGATGTTATAGGTAGAGTTCATCGATCGTTTTACGATACACAGTTCGGTTTTTCCATCCATAGACATTTCTGCCCACACCTCCCAAGAAATGATCCCCTGGCTAACTAATGCCGATGAGTATATCTCATCTCTCCGCACTCTGCTACATCTTTCAGGCAGGGCCGGATTTAGAGGTCTGCAGGCCCTGGGGCAAAAAATGTATTATTATTTATTATTTATTTATTACCTACTTATAATTTTCCAAATAAAATGAACAATTTTTTTTAGTCAAGTGTTTAATAATTTATTGCGAATCCAAGTGGGTAAATTATCTTAACAAACATACATTATATAAATAGCCATAGACAAAAACAAGAATTATATGAAATTATATTAAAGCGCTAACAAATGGAACCTTGCGACGAAAAATCCTTGATGATTTCGCTGAAATCCAGTTCCCGCATTTACTGCGCTTTCAATGACGAGTAGGGATTGCTTTTATAGATGGTTTTGTCCCATCTTAGTTGGAAGTCTATTTTTTATAATTTTCATTTTTGAAAATGAGCACTCTCCAGTAAAATTAGACACCATCAAAACCAAATACAGTCTGAATGCAATTGCAATGTTTGGGAATGTAGCTCTAAAATTTTCATCTTCAAGAATGTGATTGGTCTTTTCTATAATCCTTTTTGTATAAGTTGATCAAAGATAGAAATTGAACCAACTCATTACCAAGACTAGGCTCTAAATCATCTTTGTATACGAGTACTTTCACCAATGTCCCTGCTGCAGCATGCAAATTTACAGCATCCATCTGCCGTATGTGATTGAGAAATCGAAATCGCGAACGTACAGCTTCGTATGCATGCAATCTTTCAGTAAGAGAAACACATAGCTGATCGATAACTGGGATAAAACCTGATACTTTAAATTTCTCTTTTGGTGACAGATTTGCGTCTTATGCTTTCATATAATCGAGTGGATTCAACCTCACATTTCTTGTTCTGGTACGCGATTGTCACTACTACATATTTCTTTAGCTGCTTTCTCGTATTGATCAAAATCGTCTCTTTTGGATTCAACGAATGATTTCAATGATTCTAATGCACGCATTGCAGATTCAAGAATCATTTTCGGGTCCTGCTACATCTTGTTTGTAGCTTCGAATCGCTCTAAGATGTGATTTTAAAAGATAGCAAATAGAGCGGTTTCGAGACAACTCATCTTTCGTAAAAGGTTCGATGCTTCATTCCTCACGATGTCTTTTTGCTCCTTATCAGAAGATATGATGGTTAGAGCTCCTTCGATTTAGCTTTCATAGCTTCAGCTCGACAAGACCAACGAGTATCGCAAAGCTTTTTTAAAACGTAAAATTGTCCGCTTTTCTTCTGTGATAATTTTTCAGTTAGAATTTGGTATCGCTCTGTACTTGCTGTGAAAAACGTTCTATATAAACTCTGAACGAAATCGAAGAATTGAACAGCCGATGGACAAGAGTTAGCAGCTGGCCTTTCCAACTAAATTGAGAGAATGAGCAAAACATGGTACAAACGCCGATAAATGATTTTTCCCCTAAAGAAGAGAATGCATTCCTTTGCATTTACCACTCATGTTTGCAGCATTGTCATATGATTGGCCACGGCAATCGAAAATATCTATTTGATGGTAACCTACAAATTATAGTAAAGCGTTTGCTATGGCCTCGCCGGTATGGCCGCGGTTTGCTAAAAATCATTCTTTTGGCATCGATCCCTCAATATATCTAACAACTTTAGTTAGTTGATCAAGCTTCTCGAAAGAAAGAAAGAAGAGTGAAATAAATAAATATCCCTATTAATTATGCTCACAATTAATAAAAACAATTCGCCTGAACCATGTGTTTCTTTTACTCAGCAAAAAAAACTAAAGAATAAATGAAGAATCCTGCGTGATCGGTTCAACGAAGAGCATACGAAAGAGAACCTTACATCTGGAAGTGGAGCCAGTAGCTCCACGAAGAGGTGGAAATGGATGGAGAAACTTATGTTTCTAAAAGATGTGGTCATCGCAAATTCGAAGTAAGTACCTAAATGCATCCATATTAAAAAAAAAGGTTGCATGTAACTACCAGTTTCTTTTTTTATTAATAGAACATCCGGAAATTTATCATATAGACCGATGCCTAATGTTTTGATCCATTGTCACCCACCCCAACATCAGCAAACTTCAGTTTTTCTGCATAAACCGAGACTGAGACTGAGGCCGACAATTCCTTGCCCCACCAACCCAAGAAAAGTAAGGCCAAATTGGACGAGTTTTTGGGGCAATTGAGAGAGGGCATTTCGCAGGTCGCAGCCATGACCACATCTTTGCTAAGTGTACAAGCCAAACCAAAGGGTATAAAATCAGCAGCAAAGCATTTTGTTGCAGGCCTCGCGAGGCAGGTAGATGATGCCCAATTGGCACCAATGGAGTTCTTCTGTCTGCAAATAGATATTTTTGGCGCTTTAAAAAAAGCTTTGTTTGAAAAACAACTAAGTTAAAGTTGAAATTTAAATGTATAACACTAGAAACTATTTACATTCACTTAAACCAATTTTATTTATTACTTGTTCAGTTCTTTCTACCTACCACTAAGTACCCTGCTTCGTTGGTGTCCCTATCTGCACCCTCTTTACATTCCAGTGTTGTCGTTGTGATTCCTTACAAATGTGTACATATTCGTTTTATAAGTTAAGGTACAAAAAAAGTCGTTTTAAAATGTCGTCTGTATGCTTAATTATCTATGTAGTTAATCTTGATTGTTCAATTAATTTTTCAGAAATTCGCGAACAGAAAATCTGCTTGCATTGTCTCAGTGGATTTACTGCGTCAAGAAGTATTCCTTCGATTAAACAATCCGACTCAGAAAATTGGTCGGAAGACAATAATTATTATAAAAATCGTAAAATTTGACGAAGTTACGCAACACTACACAAGCTTTAATAATTTTTTTCAGCGTTTTCAGGGAAAGCATTTAACTGAATGGATGATAGCACTCTCCACTTGTTGTTGCTGGTGAGAATACCAAACGTCGTTATAATCCTTTCTCGGGCCGTTGATAATTTGTCGTTAAATTGCTCTCTATCTTGTGGTAGTTGTCTCCCAGAATATGGCCGCATGATATTGTATTTGATCCGAAAGGCAGCATCTCCGATGGAATAAAATGGAATTTCTGTTTTGCTGTTCGGAAGATTCTTGGGCTTGGGAATATTGAAGTTGTCTAGTAAAATTTGATTTTCAAAACCACTTGCTTTTAAAACGCCCCCATCTCTCTGGCCTTCGTAAGCTTCTACGAGTATGTCAACACCCACAAAGGAATAGTTTCTATCACATACAGCGAGAAGTACGATGCTAAAATAATGTTTGGAGGAAACTTTATTTCAATTTGCTTCCCGTTGAGAGCACCTACTACATATGCATTCCATTTTTCTCATTAAACTCGTACGGTATAGTTTCCCATTCTGATTTAATTGGTTGCGCCAAATAAATGCTGTGAAATTCATCCCAAATGGCTTCACAATTGTCCAGAATGAATTCTCGAACGGTAGAGACTCCTATCAGGAACGACCAGCAAGCATTTGATGTAAAACACTGTGTCTCAAACATTTGAAATATGAAGTCTTCGGGTATTAATGTATACACGGATAAAAACTTTCACCAATGTGATAGCCAATCCACATTCTGAGGTATTGCATTGCCGAATGTAGTCCTTTTTCCGAAATCAGTTTTCCAAGTGTTTTCAGAATCATAAATTCTCTAATGCACTCGCGTGTAGAGTTCCTGAATTCATTAGTACGAGTATCATTGCTTTTAATATATAAAAACAATTTTTCGAAAAACCAATGTACGAGTAGTTACCTCTCATTCTCACTATATTTTTTTTTTTTTTAAATTCTGGCTCGCCAAGACGATTTATAAGGGGGGGTACTTCGACCTAAAAGATCTTTTGTACCGTATGGGCCAGAAAAGTTTAAACTAGTAGAATTTCCACTTTCCGTGTAAAGCGGACAATTCTACTAGTAGAAGAATTCTTTATGTCCTCGGGGCACATTTGTTCCCTGAAAAAGATCTTCTTTCTAATTCCGTTTAGGGCCGGACATTCACATAAAATGTGTTCAGCTGACTCGTCCTCTTCAAGACAGAGTCGGCACTCAGGAGAGTCTACTATTTTCATTTTGTGTAGATGATATCTTAAACCATGGTGGCCAGTAAGGTAACCTACTAAGTTTTTGATATCATGCCTGCTTAGGTTTAGGCATTTGCTGGCATTTTTATTGAAAGGCGGAATGGCTTGTTTGGTCTGTCTTAAACCTGGGATGCTTTCCCAAAGATGGATACATTTTCTGTATTCCCAGCTTTTTATTGCTGCCGTTGCTGCTGATTTAGGAGTGCAGCAGAAGGGTTCGGGACCTATGAAGGGTGTTTCCGAACCTTTTCTGGCCAGTTCGTCGGCCTTTTCGTTACCTTCCACCCCGACATGACCCGGAACGCACCATAGCTTGTTCTTGTTACTTGTTCCAAGTGCCTGTAGGGTGTTGAAGCAGTACATGATTGATTTGGAGTCAATCGTATGCGAGCTAAGGGCGTTTATAGCTGCTTGACTATCCGTGAATATATGGATGGTTGCACCTTTTTTACCAGATAGATTTATGTGGCTAGCGCATTCTTGAATGGCGTGGAGCTCTGCTTGAAATACGCTAGGACTTTTCCCCATGGGCATCGTAAAGCGTTTGTTTGGTCCGTATATTCCCGCTCCTACCCCCGCTTCCATTTTAGAACCATCAGTTTACCACTTTATGCCGTTGTGGCTGTTAGGTGGGTTATTACTAACCCATGCTTCTCTCTTGGGGATCTCCGTGGAGAACCGCGTATTGAAGCATAGTGTTTTATGAATGCGGTCTGTTACCGCGCAGTTCATGTTGAGTTCTGGCAGTTCATCAAGAAGGGTCTTAACTTCCGGATGATCGTTAAGACTTATCTCGTTTAACTGTATTTGACTTATTCAACTGCGGATCGCCACTTTTTGAATGTATATGTGGGGAGGTGCAATACCTGTTATTGCCTTTATGGCAGCCGTTGGACAGGTTCGCATGGCTCCGGAGATACCAAGGCACGCAAGCCGTTGTACCTTTTTGAGCTTCTCTATTGCGACCTTTTGTGTGGATTTTGTCCACCATACAATGGAGGCGTATGTTATAATGGGTCTTATCATCACTGTGTAGATCCAGTGGACAATCTTTGGAGAGATTCCCCAGGTTCTGCCATATGTGCGCCGACAGGCCCATACAGCTCTGTTAGCTTTAGTGATTTTGTTGTTGATGTGAGAGTTCCAGTTTAGTCTTTTGTCCAGGATTACTCCAAGATATTTGACTTCGTCGGAATACTCAATGGTCGTGCCATTTAGTGAAATCTGGGCTAAGCTGACATTTCTTCTTTTGGTGAAAGGAACTATGATAGCTTTACTGAGGTTTATGGAGAGATTTTCCTTGACGCACCAGTCTATAGCTATCTTAAGGGCGTTTTGCATACGTGAAGCAACTACGTTTGATTCTTGATGATGACCAAGTCATCGGCATACCCTATTATGTCGTAGCCTAAATTACTTAATTTTTGAAGTAGGTCATCTATGACCAAAGACCACAGGAGGGGTGATTAAACTCCTCCTTGCGGACAGTCTTTTATAGCTGATACTGATACTGAAGTCTGTCCTGACGAAGCAGTGATTTTCTGACTTTCGAGCATCGCTTTTATCCAGTTTATGGTGGGAAAGTCTACCTTTCGGTAAATTAAAGCATTTGATATTGAATCATAACCGATGTTATCTTCTCCCTCTATGTCAAGAAAAGCGCATAGTGCAATTTCTTTGCAACGGTAGGCGTTGTTTATGTGATTTGTTAGTTTTAACAGGGCGCCTTCCGTTGATTTGCCTTTTTGATACGCATATTGACAGGAGTGTAGCGGCATGCTAATAGTTACGCATTCTCTGATATGAACGTCAATTATTCTTTCCATTGTTTTCAGGAAAAACGATGTCAAGCTTATGGGACGATAGGATTTAGGTAGTTCACTAGGTTTGTTACCTGTTTTAGGGATAAATACTACATTGACCTCCCGCCAAGTGCGTGGTATGTAGCCCCAGTTGAAACTGAACCTAAATTAGGCAATCATGTTAGGTAGGAAGAATTCCATACCCTTTTGAATGAGGGCTGGAAAAATTCCGTCATTTCCTGGCGCCTTGAATGGTTTAAATGAGTTTATGGCCCATTTTACCTTATCTGGACTAAATAATTTACCAGATAAACTATTATTTCTGCTGAGGTTAGTTGGATATGAAACCTCAGTAGTGTGATCAGTTGTGTGATCGACAATTAGGGAACCAGGGAAGTGAACTTGCAGCAAGGTTGTGAGAGTTTCTTCCCGGTCGCTTGTGATTGTTCCATCAGGTTTGATGAGCAATCCCATGCAGTTTGAAGGATCTGTTGAAAGTGCTCTCTGGAGAGTTTTTCCAGCTTTTCGCAGTTTGCGCGCCATGAGACCCTTTTAGATCTTCGCAACTCTTGGTTGTATTTGGTTAACAGGGATCGATATAGATCCCATGCCGGTGCGTTTCGATTTATTGAATTGTTTTCTCACCTTCTTGCGGATAGTTTCCAGGTTTTCATTCCATCATGGTACGCTTCTTTTTACCACGGTGCGCTTTACCTTACAGCTACTCCTAAAGGATGAGATAATGATGTCGTTAAGCTGACATTGTGCAGCGTCCGCATCACTCGGTGTTAGTGGTGAATCTGGTAGCAGATCAGTTCTGATTGCCAGATTTTCACTATAGGTTCTCCAGTTAGTTAATTTATTATTGTATTTGACCGGCGCGCACTCGGTGCTGCATCGCAGCCTGAACATAATATGCTTATGATCAGAGAGAGAGCTTCATCAGACACGTGCCAGTCCTCTACAATGTTTTGTATAAAAGGGGACGAGAGAGTAAGGTCTAAAACTTCTTCTCGTATACTGTTCCTAAAAGTGGGCTTATCTCCCTTATTTAGAATAACTAGGTCTTTACTATATAGGTAATCTAAAAGTAACTCACCTCTTTTGTTTGTGTCTCGGCTGCCCCAAATCTGGTGATGTGCATTCGCGTCGCAGCCGATAACAAGATGTACTTGCTGAGTTTGGCAGTACTTGACAAGTTCCTGTACTGGTGTAGGTGGTATCCTCTATGTCCCCCGCAAAATACGCCGATGCGCATACGAACTTGTGTATCACATGGCCATTGTGGCGTTCAATTAAAACGGTCACCAGGTCCCTAGTATTGAAACCTGGAATGAGAGGGAATTTTACATCTTTCGCAATGGAAAGAGCTGCCCTAGGTCTGAAATTACCTTTGGCAAAAATTAGCTCTCTATTTCTGCTGTTAAGACCAAAGATCTTACCTGTAGTTGCCCATGGTTCCTGGATTAAACCAAGAGGACGTTCCTTTCGGCACATCTTTTGCTATAGGTGTCCGATGCACCCATAGCGCGGTGCAGGTTTGCCTGCAGCACAGTTAGAGACGTCATTTCTTCTTCACGTACTCTGGATTACGCACTCTTTGAGGTTTATTATACCCCCTTCGTCGTACGTAACCCTGTTGAGAGAGACCACTTTGTCTACCCCTTGGACTTCTGGTGTTCTGTCCATCTTTTCCGCTTGTATGTGCCTGTTCGGCCGCCAGTTTTGGCCTACAGCGGTTACGGTTCGCGTTTGTGCTGTCCGCTTTTTTCGCCTTTGTATTAGCATCCAGCACCACAGTTGTTTTAGCAACTAAATTACCCGTGGCAGCACTAATGCCCACTGGTGGTGTGGTGCTACTGTTGGCGCTTGCGGATGGCTTATCACTTTCTGTAGCATCAGTGGCAGTACTAATACTAGCCCCTGATGTTGTAGCCTTTATTTGGTTGTCTCTTGATGCCTGATTTGTCGATTTATCCGCGCTCTTGAGGATTATTTTGATCTGTCCAAACCTGAACGAGACCATCCCCTTTAGCTCAACAAGTCGCTTCATCGTGCTTTCGTTGACAGCAAGGACCATATGGGCGACATCTCTGTCGTCAGATCTCTGCAGAACTCTCCACGTTCGGGTGTTGAGTTCTTTATTCTGGCCATCTAGAATTGCCAGTATACTCTCATTCGCTACTCCGGTACTATGTGGGAAGAAGGCTCTGACGATATGTGGTTTCGGGAAAAGTTCTTCCCCCACAAGCGTCACTTCCATCCCGCATTTCTCTTTGACCTTCGCGAAGTTTGTTTTCATCCACTCTGCAGTGGTATCGTCCGCACATACGATCATTAGCCATCCGCTTTGAAAGTTGTACCGCGGAAGGCTGGTTTGGTCCCCTCATCACGTTGTTCGATGGTGATGTCCATAATCCTCTCCTGAATCTGAGCAATTTGCTCATTACTGAGAGGATTGCGATCCAGATCGACAGGTACTGCACCCAGTCTTACAATGCTCGCTATATCTCTATAGTAGACTTTGTCGACGGCTGTATTTCCTGTGCGAGCTCGTTTCGCTTCGGATAGGGGCGGTGTATTGTCCTCGGACCTTGTACGCTTCACCTCGGAGCCCGTGTCGACCTCTGTCGAGAGAGCATGAATTCTGACCTGCTCTACGTTTTTCCCCTTTTTCAGCGCACGCTTAAAACGGCGCTGTTCGGATGGTGTGAATTTGACGCGCTTAGACTCAGTCTGTGCAGTTATGCCAGAGGTCTCCGGCGCGCCAGTATTCATGGGATGCACTTCATCCGAGAGTATGCTTACATTGCATAGCGTGCCGGTTTCAGAGATATCGTCACTAAGAAGAGACAAGTTCTCTTCTAAGCTCATCATCTCCGAATCCGTGGTTTGTGACCCTTCCCGATTGGAAGGTGTCACGTCATTTACGACAGGGTGTTCTAAAACATCCCCAGTTGGTAATGCAGGGTGTTCTGAAACATCCCTAGTTGATGATGCAGTTGTAGAGGCATCAGTCTCTATTTGGTTTTTGTTTTTTTGGATTTATTTTGAATCCCACGAGTAAACGGGATAGAAAGGTCGCCCGTGGTCAACCCGTATAACTACAGGAAGGCTATCTTGAAATCTGAGGTCGCCTGGTATCTGAAGTTCGCTGCTAACGACTAAGAACCCCTTAGCCATTCATCTCTCGGCGCTAGCTCTTCCACCTTAGATTTGGGGATTTGTTGTCGGGGTTGTTTCCCCGGGCATTGCCGAAAAGTTTTAAGTAAGGACTAAGGCAGGGGGGGGGGGGGGGGGTAAGCAAACGGGTGGTGACAGAGGGGGGTATGTAAGGGTGGGGTGGGAGCGGACGTGAAGTCCTGGTCAGTTCTTGGTTGACGCTCATCAGACGGCCTGGCCCTTACAAGCCCGATGACTCTTTGCGTCGTAAGCCTCCGCACCGGCACCATCGAGTTTGTTTGCGGTGATGGTACACACGTCAAGGTGACTGACCCCGCTAAGAGGATTCTCACTATATACAAGGAGGGTTTTCAATTTTATTTCTTTTCTTTTTTAAGGTACTTATAAAACAAATTTGGGAGTTTTACTGATGATTTAATGAACTACAGCGCTTTAGACTGGACCAAACTACTTGAATTTTATTTTGAAAATAATCACTCGATTTAGGAAGTCACTTTTGGCCCACCCTGTATAAACCGCGTAAATATTCTTGTTTTTTCGGCACAATTGCCACTACACACATTTTCCATAAAAGCTAAATAACCTTTTAATACCGAATATTGTTACTTTCTTTAATTTATTATGCCTTTCAATATTCATCTTCCCTATACTCCATTTTTTTAATTTCTGGCAATGAAAATTCAGCCTAACTGCAACTGACCGATGATTTATTGAAATGGCTAGGTGAAGAAACTCTGAGTAGAGCGAAAGGTAATCGAGACATGTCAGAAATCATACTGGGATGGCATTTCCTAACATTTTAGTCTGTTTCATTCAGTTGTTCTCATGTTAGGTCAGCACGATACAAACTGAATGTAGCAAATTTCTATCTGAAGGAAAGAAATTTTTGTCGCTGAAACGTCAAACATTGTACTGCACATGTGTCTCATGTGCATTACTGCCTGCATTACTGCGTGCATCTCTGCTGCACATCTGCTGCAGACATTACACTTTAAAACAAGCAAATGGTCGGAGAAGCTAGGTTTTAATCCCTGTTAATGCCTAAGGTTTATGTTTATAATTTTTTAACAACAGATTTTTTCGTATATGAAACTTTTATCTTATATCCGTTCTTCTTATTCGATCAATCTTTGTCAGCAGGAGTAACAAAGATTGATCAAATAAGAAGTTCTAAGATCCGAGGAAGCCTTCACGTCAAAGAACCAATCTTGAAGAAAATGAAGCGCGACCAGCTCAGTTGGCATGTCATGTCAAAGAAGAGATCATACGAATCCTGTCCAAAGGGCATTATCAATCAACTTTCCAATGCAAACGCAAAAGAAGGGCAGGCTTTAAAGCTCCTGGATCACACAAATGCAGCAACACCAGGTCTCAATTACGAAGTAATTCAAAATTCGGGTGGTCTGTCGTTATTTTTTGAGGGCAAACCGGCGAACGCCACAGGCGGACCAAAAGAGATGCAGTTAAGTATTAGGGTTATGATCAATTTAATTTAATCAAAGACTAAGCGGATCTGGCCAAATCTCGATCTGCAACGCTCTAACTGTCTAATCCTATTAAACCGACTGCATATTAGCTCCTTTATAGGTGTCATTACAGGGCACTGCTTAATAGGCAGGCACGCATCTAGACTTGGCGTTTACTCCGACGACTTCTGCAGAAATTGAGTTGCATAAACGAGAAGGAGGAGGAGACTATACTTCACCTTCTCTGCACTTGTCCTCCGCTCTCCCATAAAAGACATCTCTTTCTAGGGGACTTCTTGTTCAATGATATAAGTGTTTAGAAGTTTATCGCGCTTCATAAGAAGCTCCTACTGGTTCAACGAGCAGTGCGGGAAATCCCCAGATCTATGTGGTACCACAATAGACCTTATATTGGTCTAATTGTATTGGCATTTTGCTGACAGCCACGTCAACCTAACCTAACCTAAGTCCCAGCCTAAAACATTAGAGCTAGAAATTCAGCAGGTGGGTCTCTTTATGCCCAAGACGTAAGATAAGATAGGATTCTTAAACGAGAGTTCAAACTTTTTTTTGACTTAACTTCCTCTAACTTATCATTCCAGTTTCTAAACTTATTCAATTCCAAAAAGACCAACGTTGTTTTTAGGCAATACTCTTCCGAGTATTTTTAGCTATCATTCAGCTAAGAAATAGTAAATCTAAAACAGTTTTTTTTTATCAAATGGGAAAATATTCAAAAGACGATTACCTACATATACTCCCGCACATCGAAAAAACGGAATGAAGCGGAACGAGAAAAAATATGCGTTTTTCTTTTTTAGCCCCGATCGGGGAACAGAGCGGGGCCCGAGCGAATAGAGCTCGCTCCGAGCTGAAAGTAACCTGAGCGCTCCGAGCTAATTAAGAAACAGAATTGAGCACTGAACTGTCATTAGATAATTTTTTTTTTATTAATTGTCAAAATAGTCAGGTTTGCTTCTGAAAGAATTGTCAAGAATTGTTCCATTTAAATTATAATTTCTAGTAAATAAACTATGGAAAAAGCAATTATTAAATTTTTTTTGCTGTCATTCACAAAAAATGAATGAAGTCAGCCGCGCTCAGCTTTTCGCTCGATGTGCTCGGTCCTTTTTAATCGAGCTCATCGAGCGAGCCCTGTATCTTTAGAATTTTGATGTTCCGTACGGAAGTGCAACAAAGTCATATAAGATCAAAACATGTGATGCGTTCGTGCGCGGAGTATACATACAGTCGTATACAGCGGATATCCGCATAGAAAAACAGGATTGCCATGTTATTATTTTGTCTGTCCTCTATAGAGAAACTGAGCGATTTAAAAAAGTTGTTTTCTAATTGTCAATATGGCAACGTTCCTTTTAAAACAAAAACTAAGATGGCTGATCAGTGCTGATGGCTATCGCAATGTAGAATGTAGGTATAGTTGTAATAATAACTCTGTTTTCAATTACTTAACAGATTTACATGGTCACTATTGAGAAGAAAATAATAATTAATTATTTAGGTGCAGATAAATCAAATTGTTTTTTTTTTTTTTTAGGTTTTTGTTCCTATTAAAAAAGACTCCGAGCGAAGTCGGAAGAATTCCAACAGTGGACTTTTTTTTACAAACTTAAAATGATTTCTTGTATGAGACTTTCATTAGATTGACAGCTCTGCACTCCCGCTTAACAATAAAAAGTGGTACCTTCTGATGTATTTCTTAAAGATATTAAAAAACCTTCGCACGCATACAATTCAAGTCAAATTTGAATCTTATCAGGGCTTTGGACATTTGCATTCATAACACACTTGAGAGAACAAATTTCACTTTAACCAACGTCAAGTCGTCGCTACATTAGTTTCTAAACCATAAACTTTATCGCCCGTCCTCTAACCGCCATAATCTATGGACAAAAGAAGGCAACCTTCCAGCTGACAATACTGCAAATTGTCACTCCACGACTTATACTTCTCCCTGAGACAGTTTCACAGAGTCAGTTATAAATGTATCTAATTTTGACACAATAGAGTCGACTTAATAAAATTACTTCCACACCAGTTGCGGCATACGTCACATAGACACCAAACTAAAATATCGTTTTTATTCCTCAGAATCTTTTATATGCTCTATCGCCTAAGAGAGTCCATTAAAATTGAAAGACTCGATTTTTACGCCTAAAAGAAATGTTCCCCAAACATTTATTAAAAACTTGATACAAACCCTTTTTCGGAAACCAGACCACAGTACCTTTTAAGGATAAAAGAATCAATGAAAGGACCAAGAGGTAAAAGCAGTCACTGGCCCAAAATACTTAAGATGATTTATGTTTACTGCGCTGCGCTGGTTCTCCGATTCATCCCCATCCTTTGTGCTAATCATATTATTTACACCATCAAGGATTAAGTGGATGACTTGGTGACTCGGGATGCGAATAGTTTTCCATCACCCTTAGAATATTTAGAACAGAATGAGTGGCACCCCTGGTGTGATGACCGAGCGCAAGACACTCCCACGGGGATATCAATGACATATGTAAAACGTAAAACTTCGAGCGGGTGCTAAGACCTTAAATAACTGTCGACGCGTGTATGCGCTTCCGTTTGGTGTTGGACAGTGTACTTCACACCCCTCATTGCCTGTAGCGATAAGGGCGCAAGGACATCGGAGTGTTCAATGCAGACCCGTGCGTTGACTTTTGTTGCGGTGCGGTGATGCTCGTTTGAAAATGTTAAATTCGCTTTGAATAGCTAATCGTTTATGTTTGGTTTCAGTTGAATGGCTTCAACCTGCTGCCGACTGACAGGCTCAGGCACGAGGGGATATTAATATTTTCCCGTTGAATATCGTTTGATTGTCGCAATATGAGAACTTGCAATCAGTGCCGGCAAAGCAGGCAATCATAAATGATTGACTCGCAGTATTTTGCGTATAAAGAGTGATGTTAGGGGGATGTTTGGTATTGTGTGCCGTTATCCTTAAATGGGATTAGAGAAACATTCATTCGGTTTGGTAACTGGATTTGGCTATTTTTTTCTATGGGTTTTGATCGAATGCAATGAAACTGTATTTAAGCTGAAGTCATCTATTACATTTAGTTTCCAAGTGTTGGATATTCTGATTTGCAAGAATTACGGATATTTGCAAGCCACGTGTCGAGGATCTACTCAAAATATGCAAGTGCAGATTCGAGCAAAAATATTTTGTACAGAAAACTAAAACTAATTTAGGGATTTACTTTCTTCTTTCTGGGCAAATCCCTTTAACATGCTTGGGATATTGAGATTTTTTTTTGAAGTAAATGATATCGATTTTTATTGATAAAAATATGAAAAAGGTTGTTAGGCATGTTAAAGAGATGGTGGAGTATTTCATTATTCATCTTTAATGGCTGCCGTCGTCGCATTGGAACATTTAAGGGAACTGTAAGGCTACTGCACTCAAAAAATATGAAACTACACTACCAACTCTACTAGAAAAAAACTACCTCAGGCGTACAGATCGGTTAATGGAAACTTATACTAAGGATAGATGTATGCTAAAGCTGGATCTAAAACAGCTCTTATGACGCTCTCTATATAGATTCAACACTACTCAACCTGCGAGCATTATAATATACTTTAACGATAATAATGAATTGACTTGTACACACTCCTATGCGATATCCTAAATTTACTGCAGCTCGAAATTTGCGATACAAATTTTATAACTTGCATATTAAGAGTTCAATATAAAGTAAAAGCCTGGGGTTTTAAACTCGCTTTACACAAACTCGCCACAGCTCGATACGTCAAAAAATAACAAACACCAGTCGCCTGCTGAAAATTGCGAGTCCGAATTCAGCTTGACATACAGTTCCTCGACCCTACTGGCGATCGTATTTCTCTGTATTTTTATGTCTTCTTAACCTATGTGGTGCCGGTAAGGCACGGAGAATGTGTTCGGAAGATGCATCATCCTCCAGACAAGTCCTATATTCTGTCTCTGAGCACAGGTTCAATCCACAATGGCTTGTCTTATCTTGTATATGAATTTCCTTTGGAGTAAGTCCTGATCAATCTTTTCTGAGCACCGGAACATTTTCCCAAATGGGCTTGATGAAGTTGGTGTAACCAATTATCAATCAGTCCTAGAACGACAGTCAAGTTGACTCTGCAATAAGGTGTTGGTCCTATGAATCAATATTCTGAGCCAGCCCTAGCCAGCTCATTCACAGATTCGTTGCCTGCAATACCCCGGTGGCTAGGTACCCAACAGCAGATCTCAATAGGCGTTGTTCGTTTTTAGTTCAAAACTCAGCGCGAGCTGCCAAAAAAATTCGTGTTTCCTTTTTAGCTCAGATACATCAGATCGTTCAAACTGTATTTCTTTTTCTATTCAGAGCTTGATCAGAGCGCACTCTTTGAGCTCAGAATAAATTGACTAAGTAGTCTGAGTAAAAAACTGAACACAGTTGATCGAGATTAATTGGGTTCAAATATTTAAAACACAAGCTCCACGTTAAAAATTAAGGTTTACTTTTACCGCAAGGACCATAACAATCTAATCAAAACAATATTTAGTTAGCTCGATATCACGAGCAAAGATGTTACCGCGGTGATGGTTGCTATCAGAAAAAGAAAAAATATTTGTTGAACTGTCTGAATTGCGAAGTCTCTAACACAATCGAAATATTAGGATAAACAAAAATCCCGTATTCTCTTCACAGCACAGCACAAGTATTAAACATAGAAACTAAGCATGTACGAAGGTGCGATCCGCTAGCCCTTGTACTAATGTATGTAATTAGGCAAATGAATGTACAATCGTACAAACTAATATAGGGCGAAGAGAAACAGAACTTAGCGGAACATCTTTGCTTTCGATAAAACCAATATAGAGAAGCTATAAAGGGCAAACTGCATATGGTTAGGTTATAAACAAGTTTAAAAGAATAAAAGCGTTTTATGCAACTTTGATTTAGGTAAATTCATTTACGTTAATAGTTTAAATAGATTCCAATTAATTTCTTAACAACAGTCAAGGACAAACTGAGAGGAGGAAAATAAAGAAAAAACAAAAGTAAATAAAAATACGGTCGGTTTTTGTTTTTCTGACGTAGAAATTAAAATATATTTTAGTAAAATAATTTTAAATTTTTATTTAAAAAACTGGTTTTAAAAAATAAATAAGAACGCTCTGAGCAAGCTCGGTTCAGAGCACGCTGTACTTGCTTACAGTGCGATGCTTTGAACTAAAAAATAAAAACTGCTAGGGCATGAATGGTGCCGTGACATTGTTGCGGTCACCTGGGGAAGAAAAATGTCGGTGATTTCTAACACCGTTAATTTATATGCCCAAACAAAATACTTCCTGCCGAAATTCCGATAAATGTCCTCTAGTGGTACACAAATTGCGGCGGGGCGAGCTTTAGAGAACTAATGAAAATGGTACCTTCAAATTATATAAATAAAATACGAATTACCTTCAGTAGTGATCGCCGTCGTTTATACGAGTAGTTCCCTTTGTTTTGTTTATCTCCTTTTCTTTTTGTTTTGACATTAATTTGTGTCAACTCGAAGTTCGAATTCGAAGTACCGGAGAACTCTACACAAAACTAATTAGTTATACAATAGTAGGAGAAGAAAGGGTATAGCATTACGATATACGACCGGATGAATCATTACGATCCGTTATTATTAAGATTAATTCAAATGAGTGTAATATTTCATTGGTTCTCTTCAAATAGCCGGAAGCAAGCAATACCTAGAAACGGAAATAAAACGGAACTATAGATCGGATGATGGCGAAAATAAGTCGAAAGGATAAAATGAGATTACGATTCATGATCGGAAGACAAAGGATAGTCGATTTGCGGGAGTTAAAAAAAGACGTTAGTCAAGTGCACTTCTCTACAAGAGACTTTGAAAAAGGTGCAGTTTAAATATAAAGACCTTTTTAGTAAAAGAAAGGCAGTGTTCCTTGTGCTAATAAAGTATTTCTTATCAAAAGAAAAATTATAAAAAAGAGTTTATTGATTGTAGAAGGGCTAAGTGAGAATTTAAAATATTTTTTTTGACGGTAAATTTTAGGAAAATTGTTCGCGACATTGGCAGTAAGATTGTCAATACATAATAATAAAACCGACACCCCATACTTATATATACAAGCCATCCGAAACTCGCCGAGTTATATACACAAATCGAAGGAGGAAAAATGGTTTGAATGACTCAGTGGTGTCAGCGGAGCCTCATCCAAAGAACCACACCGGAGTAATCCACGTCATCTACAAACCACCGTGACCGTAAAAAAATATATAATAATTATTATATAAATTATATTATATATATGTATATAAAATGTATCATATTATGATTATTCCCGTTCACACCGATTATACAGTCGGGGTTAAAAGTGTTAGTGCGCAGTCATTGTCTAAAAAAGAAATTCTTCGTTAGTGGACCAGGAAAACAGTGGCTGGTAAAAGTATTGCCACAAAAATAAAAGATTATTGATGAGATTTTAAAATGGTTATTCAATTGAATATTATTATAATTTGAATATTATTATATATTTTTTTTTATTTTTTTTCTTGTTCATTTTCCTTTATTCTTTTTGGTTAGTGATTTTTGTTTTGTTGTGATAAGTTTTTTTCCCTTTGCTCGTGAGGTGTTTCCGGTAAATTTCACAATTATATTTATAATTAAATTTCATTTAGCCCCTAAATAGACCTCTCTTTAGGTAGGAAAAGTTAATTTGAGTGGAGTTTATATAAGGTAAACTTTGGAGAACAAACATTTAGTAATCCATCTTGTATGTGATAAACGGGGAAGGCAGAAACAAGATTTAATTAAGTTTGCTTTTATTGTGTTGTTTTTCTTTTTCCTTTGAATTTTTTTTATATTTTGTTTGCTTATTATTTATAGAATAAGTTAGGATTACTTTACCATGTTAAAGTTTAATTTTGTTAGGTTAATTCATAAATGTTAATGTTACTTGCTCGCCTTCTAAATAAAAGATAACTTTGTTAGTCACGCCCTATGGGTCGAAAATTATTTTTTTTTTTTCGATCACGAGACTGCCATGCCTTCTTAGGTTGAAACTTTGAGGGGTGCGGTAAGGCTTGATACGGTTCTTTCGGCGAAAATGGACTGATAATTGGCAACGGCTTCAAATTTGGGGAAGTTTTAAAACGGCCGAAAACTTCCAGGAAGGGAAGGAACTGGCCAGGCTGCAAAAACTTCAGCACCCCCCACAGTGCGGTGGAAGTCCGTCCGCTTTCACATATAAAAAGGTGAGATATGGCATGTTTATTGTTTTGTTATAGGTAAGTTAAGTGCGTAGGACAAGAACCACTCCATCCGGCGAGCAGAGCCGTCCTATGCAAGCATGCCACGCTCCTCACACTTAACTCTCCATCTCCTTCTGATCCCGCTTCCTTCCTAAGGTCATTATCACATCCTTTCATGTTTTGTTCAATCCGCTTCCAACTCGGATTTATCCATAAATAGACCTATAACAACATAAAGCCACATTTTAACATTATGGCGTTATGTCGCCTGGCGAAAGTATTATAAGTTAATGTGCGAATGGATAACCTGTCGTTTTTAGACGGATATGAGGTCCACGGTTATTAGTCACCCCACCAGAAGCATGGTATGGAAGCATTACACGAAGACCATACCGTCGGGATCCCTATGTTCGGCGTTTCGACTCGAAACTTATCGGCGCAAATACGAGTTATCAGACGGTCATTACAACGGTTAATTTATTATGAATTAAACTTTTTTCCGTACAAAGTCCAAATTGCAAGCAAGTTAAACCCTCTAGATTTGCCTATTCGGCTGGAATTTTGCCAAAAAATGATTGAAATGATCGAAGAAGACAAAAGCTTAATAAATTGCTTGTTTATGTCTGATGAGGCCCATTTCGATCTAAACGGCAATGTAAATAAGCAAAATTGCCGTATATGGAGTGAATCTAATCCAGAAATACTCCATGGGACGGTACTGCAACCACAACGAGTCACTGTGTGGTGCGCAGTTTGATTAAGGTGCATTGTGGGGCCATACTTCTTTGAAGAAAATGGTGTAACAGTAACTGTCAATGGGGACCGTTATTTAAAGATGTTGAAGGAGTTTTTTTTATCCAGAGTTTCGCCGATAAAGTATCCGTTTCAATAGCATTTGTTTTCAGCAAGATGGAGCAACTGCACACATAGCCAGACCGGTAGTAGCGGAGCTCCAACGAAAATGCCCAAACAAATTAATATCCATAAACTCCACTTTCCGCTGGCCAATAAGGTCACCTGACCTGACTGCACCAAACTTTTTTTTTTGGGGTTATGTCAAGCAAGAGATGAACAACACGAAACCAAGGAATTCGAATGAATTGAAGCAGTCCATTAAACCAATAAATGAAACGATCCCGACTTCAACCCTTCAGGCCGCAATGAATAATTTTCTGATCAGGTGTCACATATGCGTGGATGAGCATGGAGGTCATTCACGGTCTATCATCTTCAAAAATAATAAGTTATATAAAAAAAATTAAATTTTGTATACAATAAAAAAAAATGCATTAATAAAAAAAAGTTATTTGAATTTCTTTTTGTAGCACAATTGGTTATATCACAGACGATGTGCGCGTTCCAGTTAAGTCTTTTATCGAGAATGAGAGAATTTGACCTCACTGCAATAGCTTCAGGTGGTACTTTTGATAGTAAAAGGTTCAAAATTAATCATTCAACTTCTTGTAAGGGGTACTAGAATCTTTTGCATAGAGTCTTTCTTTTAAGTTCAGTAGTAAAGCATCATGCATATGACACTAAAAGTGACCTTATGTCGATGGAGTCAAACGACGCCTTTAAGTCCACAAAGAAGGCCTATAGTTTCCTGCCCTTTTTCAGATGCGTCCTTGCAATACTTGTTAACGAGAAAATATTGTCCACTGTGTAGTAACGCCTCCTGAATCCAGACTGGAATTTGCTTAGAAAGCCGTTTATATCTATCCAAACTCGGACGTGCTCCAGAATTATCACCGAAAAAAATGTCATTATTGAATTCAAGAAAGATATGCCTTTGTAGTTGCTTGGATCGTTATAGTCTCCTTTTTATACCCTATTCTGAGGGTATATTAATATTGACACATAGTTTGTAACATGCCTTAATATTGCCCGTAGACCCCTAAAAGTTACTATATTTATGATCAACATCGATAGTAATGTCGATCTAGCCATGTCCGTCCGTCCGTCCGTC
Source organism: Portevinia maculata (assembly GCA_949715645.1). Classification (NCBI taxonomy): domain Eukaryota; kingdom Metazoa; phylum Arthropoda; class Insecta; order Diptera; family Syrphidae; genus Portevinia; species Portevinia maculata. The sequence continues at coordinate 252,460,456 of OX454525.1, read as the reverse complement.
GGCAAAAATTAGGCATTTAAACTAGGCCTAGAGGGCTGAAATTTTAACCATATACTCTCTAGGGTCCCGAAATAATCAAGTTTACGAATTTTTGAAATCCGCCCACAGACACGCCCACAAACTCAAAAAAACTAAATTTTGGAAAAAATCGAATTTTGAGCTAGCAAGCTGAAATTTTTTATATATGATTTATGACTCCTAAAACTGCTCAGGATATAAAATTTTCAAAATCCACCCACTGACACGCCCAAAATTAAATAAAACATTTTTTTTGAAAAACCAAAATTTGAGCTAGGGAGCTGAAATTTATAATATATACTCTCTAGGCGCCTTTCAAGCTCATGTGTAAATATTTTCAAAATCCGCCTAGTGACACGCCCACAATGTAAAAAAACCTATTTTTGAAAATCCAAAGTTTGAGCTAGGGAGCATTTTTTTTACAAAAGCTTCGTTTTTTCAACAAAATCCTTTAAATGTTATATAACAAAATATGTAGAGCGTTCTTAACAATTCAACCATACTTAGACTTTTGTCACGCCTACTTATGAGGGATAGGAGTAAGAATAGGGTATCCAACAGTTCGCCCAAGCGGACTGTAGCCCGTACCTATGTTTTTAAATAGAGTGAAAATAATATTTCTTCGAAAACACTTTGGCATTTCACCCACGTTGAAAATATAATTATATATTCGGTAGAAACTCGTTTTTTTGCATATTTAAAGATTTCTTACGGGATACGATCTTCTGCCGGTGCTTTATTAGCGTTGCAATGGTTTTAAGCTCTGCAGATATCTTGTAATTCGATCTCGCGATCTAAAACATCTTCCATTTGGAGAGAAGGCGCGTACTGCAGTGAGTTTGAACTACATGGGGGATTCAGCAAGGATTCAAAATGTTCTGTTAACGCAGATGATTCGTTGATCCCGTTAGCCAATTTCCAAAAGCCAAGCCTGTCTTTGATTACTCCTAGTTAAATACTAAGCGTACTTTTGTTTGTTGTTCCTTACACAAAAGCGTGTACGTTTTGTTTGCCTGCTGCTACCTACAAAGTCTTAGCGAAATTGCTGCGCAAAATCTCTTAATAATCCAAATAGGCGAACGTCTTTTCCTATAGCTGCTCACAGGCATACCACAGATGCTTCCTTCTTATTATCATTCCTGAAGGTTGTACAGAAGTTGCAGCATTCAGAATGCAGAAAGTGAGTTTGTCTATTCCACATATGGTAAGGACAGCACCTAGTTAAGCGTTCAGGCTTGCTTGATATACGAGTACATTTGTACTAACGGTTTTCCTTCCATTGCAATTTTTTGTAAAAAATCGTATATGAGGATCTTGGAATTGCAGGACCATTTTACAACTGACTGACCCGTTTAGAGGCATTTGATCGGAGTATGTTTGTTCATTTACGTTCAAGCCATTTAAATATTTGAGCCACTTTCCACGAACTAGAATGAAGTCGATCGGCGAGAAGGCGTTCCCTTACAAATGTTATGTTTCTCTGCTTATCTCTTCTAGAGCGCCCGTTTATTACCATAAGCCCAATTGATTAATACATTTCAATAAATTTCTTAACAGTACAGTCAGTTTTTGTTTCTGTAGCACACCTTTCTTCCTTCTTTTAGTCAAATCTTCCAGCTCTACTTGAAAAAGTTGTGTGATTCCTATTCGTGCATTGCAATCGCCAATAACCATTACATCTTTTCTCCCAAGTTCCAGTAAGAAATCGTAACGACTTGAAAAATTGTCCATGTCCATCCATTTAAATTATTCTGTTAGAATTTCTTTAAACGTTCGGTTTAATTCCTAAACGAGGAGACAACGACTATCTGCCATATAAGCATCCTCTGTGCCATGGGAGAAATCTCGCGTTGCTGGGATCCAATGCAACACGTATTCTTGGAAATACTTTTCAAATCGGGTCATATCTATTTCAACGATAGTTTTAAAAAGAAGGAAAATATCAAAACTGTTAATATGTTCATAAAAATCAGGAAAAGGTAGTTTATTATATAGTTTTAAGTTTCCTGTTGCGCCTTTAAAAATGCGATGTACATCGCCTTTGCTCTGGAGTTCAACAATAACGTTTCGGCCAATTCGATTATTAGAACGAATTTGTCTTACTGATGCAACCGCTGAAGAGTTCGGGGCCTGTTGTTACAAATCCAAGTATGGGAATTGCATGATTATTTTTGTTCACTTGCCCTCTTTGACAGACACTCTATCTGTTGCTCCAACAAAACACAGCGGGACTCCATTTTTCCAAGTTGACCTTGAAGGGTCAGATTGTCCTTTTTCAGTGTAAAGATTTCGGCACCGATTGCCTAAAGTCATATCCTTTAGGTTAGGTTAGGTAGGTGGTCTGGCATAGTGCCACACTCAGGTCAATGCTGTCCCATTGTGATGCCCATCGGGGGAGAAGGGGAGGTCCCTTACTCATTTTTAACCCGGTCTATAAACAGCTGAGATTAACTACTCGCTGTGCTGTTCGATGCAAACCATCCTGTAGATTTGATGAACTTCATTATTCTGTCTATTGGTGTGCTGGAGAGCTCGTCTAGGTCGTGGAAGAAGTGTCTCCCCAGGAATCTGTGTCTAATGTGTTGGAGACCCGGGCAGTGACACAGGAAGTGGGTAGTGTCTTCCAGAGCTTCCTCGTCACCACAGCTTCTACAGAGTTCTTCCTCCGTCAAGCGTAATTTTTTCATATGGTACCGCAGAGTGTTGTGCCCCGTTAAAATACCTACGAGGGTGGATAGTGATGTTCTATCCTTTTTCATTAGACTCTCGGTTCTGGCCTCATTGTAGGTTGGCCATAGTGTTCTAGTGGTGTGGCAAGTATCTAGTGCCGTCCATCTAAGGTTCGCCTCTCTTATTGCATTTTTCCCTGCTTCAAACCTGAGTGAGCAAGGCGGGATGAGTACAGAGGGATCAGCTTGTTCTGGCACAGCTTCCGAACCTTGTCTTGCTAATTCGTCCGCTTTCTCGTTGCCCGGAATACCTTCATGTCCCGGGACCCAGCAGAGCGATACCTTATGCTGGGTACCAAGAACCTTGAGTTCTTCGCGACAGCATTTCACAAGCTTTGATTTTATTTCTGCTGCAGTTAAGGCTTTTATTGCTGCCTGGCTGTCGATTTAGAAGGTAATACCATCGGGTGGTATTGCCCTTACCGCAGACTCACGGGCTGCTGTTGTCACTGCCAGGACCTCTGCTTGGAAGACGCTGCTGTAGTCGGGTAGGCGTACCGATTTTGATATGCCCAGTGGTGCGGAAAAGACGCCTGACCCCACCCCCGTTGCCATTTTTGAGCCGTCCGTAAATACGACTATGGCTTGTGTGTCTTAGACGAGTCCGCTTCTCCATTCTTCCCTACTGGGATAGGCACTCGAGAAAGGTCTTGTGAAGTCTAAGTATGGCGTGATGTAGTCCGTAGTTGGTACATTGCCAAAGTATTTCTGCAGGATCATCGAATGACCCATTGCATTAGATTTCCAGTTCGCTGTTTGGCAAATTCTCATGGCACTAATGGCGGCTGTTGATTGAACAAAGATGTCTAGCGGAGGCAGGTTGAGGATAGCCTCCAGTCCTGCGGTTGGAGTTCTCCTCATCGCACTAGTTGTGCCGATGCACGCTAGTCTCTGAACTTTTGTAAGGGCCTTTAGGTAGGTGGCTTTATTGGTTGCCTGCCACCATACAAGACTGCCATATGCCAGAATGGGTCTTACTATTGCCGTGTACATCCACAGTTTAATTTTGGGAGATGGTCCCAAGGTTTTCCCAAAGATTTTGCTGCAGGAGTAAAAGGCTATTGTGGCTTTTTTGATTCTTTCATTGGTGTTCATTTTCCAGTTTAGTTTTTTGTCTAGTATGAGTCCCAGGTACTTCGCACTGTCAGAGATTCTGAGGGGTGTACCACCAACAGAAGGTGTGACAAACGGTGGTATTTTCCTTTTATTTGTGAAAGTTACCAGTTCAGTTTTCTGTGGATTTACCGCTAGGCCGCAGTGCCTGGCCCAGTTGTCAAGGGTTTTGAGAGCCACTTTGATTTGTTCGGTGAGTGTTGGCAGGAATTTACCTGTTGCCAATAGCACGACGTCATCAGCATAAGCTGTTGTTCTAACGCTACTATTCTTGAGCTGCATAAGCGCCTCATTCAGAACAATGACCCATAGCAGCGGGGAAATAACCTCTCCCTGAGGAGTCCCTCTAGAGGCGTAAACTTCTAGCCTAGAGATCCCAAGTTCCGCTATAATGTGCCTTTCTTCGAGTATGCTGATAATCCAGTTGATAATAGAATTATCAATCATAAGCTTACTTAGCGTTCTGCGTACGGCGGCAACATTGACATTGTTGAACGCTCCTTCAATGTCTAAGAAGGCCGCTAAGGTGTACTCTTTGTCCTTTAGTGTTTTCTCGATTGTGCCGACAACACAGTGTAGCGCGGTTTCCACACTTTTGCCCCTGTGTAGGCATGTTGGGCCGGGGATAAGTCTTCCGGACGAAGCCCGCTACGAATGTGTATGTCTATCAGTCTTTCCAAAGTTTTCAGTATGAAGGAAGTGAAGCTTATTGGTCTGAAGTCCTTTGCATTGGTGTGACTTGCCTTGCCAGCCTTTGGTATGAAAATAACCTTCACTTCTCTCCATGTTCTTGGTATATATCCCTGTGTGAGACTGCCAATATAAAGTTCATTTAATACCGGAATAAATATATCCTTTAGTTTATCAATTAGTTGTGATACCAAATAGTTTACAATTAGCGTCTTAAGATCTGTGATGGACATGCTACTCACAGAACAACAACACATGTTTCGGAAATGGAAACAGCAACAGGAAGCAATTAGTAATACTAACACGAAGCCAACGAAAATTCAATCAGTTGAGCAAACGGCTAATGCACTTATCGCAAACATTATATGAGGGAAGTAGTAATCCATATAAAAGTTCTCGAATGTCGATTCTTTCGAAGAGTAGTAACTAATTATAAATTAAATAGTAATGCTACTGTTTTTTCATTCGAGAGCTCTTGCATTCGAGATCGAGTACGCGGAATACGAAAAAGGCAGCTGCTTATCATTCGAATGGACAAAATCAAAAACATAGAGCACTATTATCTTTTCATACTTAAATAATATAGAAACTAGGTATTCTTACACAAACTCACCGTCAGCACTTACGAGCTTTGTGATTGTGTGTAGTGTGTTCGGTGTTTAAGTACTCGTATGTAGTTATGATGAGACATTTTGTTCTAAAATTAAAGCAAAAGTAAGTTCTTGATATTATTCCCGAATGTTACTATTTTCTTTTTCATTCGAGTTATGGGACTTGGGGTAGTTGCGCATCATTTCATTCGAATGAAAACACACACTCACAAGGTTTTTATCACATTTGCTTTGCGACGAATGGGTTGACTTGGTATGTGCGTGCAGGAAAGTGCGTTCTCTGTGTTTTATTTAGTAGTTGTGTGTGAGACATTTTGCTCTAGTATCGAATCGAGCGCATGTGAGAGATCAGATATCTCGAGATATTGCAAGAATCGATTAAAATCGATTAAATCATTTGAATGCGCCCATCATTAGTTCCTGGGTTAGCTTGATCTTGTGTAGGCCAATTTGCTATAATGTGGTCTGACTGATTTGGCTGGTTTGCAGACAGTTACATTCCCACAACACCCACACATTAAACAATGCCAGTGCCAACTTCATTTGTTGACACAAGTGTACATCTTCAATGTATCATAATAGCAAGATCGTTCTTGCATAGAAAACCAATTAACTACTATGTCTTGAATCAGCAGTAGTAAAGATAAAATAAATGATCTACGATCAAACTGCTGACCTAGCAGATAATTCACTATATAAAGAGTTTCTTTCTGAGATAGTTTAGTTGTAGTTTGAATTCTTCGTATAAGCTGAAGAGAACGAACGAATATATATTTTTATTATTCCACGATTTAAAACTGGACGCCTCTACGGCAGCAATATTCTTCACACTTCGGGCAAAACGTAGTCTCACTGGTACAGCAACATCAGGCAGCGAATACTCTGACTCAAATTTGTTCGCTAGACTATGAATTGATTGTCTTCTGGGACGAGAATTACTATTAAAGTTGTGACCACCGACTCGGAATTTCGGTAGTACCTTTTAATTATTTGTAAACGTTCTTCCTTTGTGTATTTTAGCATGATGAAAATGATTGATTTTACTGAATATTTTGACATTGACAGTTCGGTAATCGGTTTAAGCGTGCCTTCACACTGAAAGTTTGAAGTTGTCAAGTCGCTAATGAAAGGCCCTTTATAACAAAATAAAAAATAAATAAATGAATAAGGATAAAAATAAATATGCATTTCACCTAATTCAGATGATCCTTATACCGTTATTCCCCTATGTTATTGCGCATACTTAACAAAATCTGATTTTATTCCCGTTATAATAAGTCTATACATCAATTAAATTATTTTAAATTCACTTGTTTGCACAATGCGTTCATTCACCGATTTTTTTAACTCAACTGTGAAATTTCCACTGCGCACACGAACTGCTTGTTTACTGAAAACATCGGCTCCAGGTTGGTGGGATTTCCACTTCAACCTAGAATTTAGGATTTAAGTTTAATGTTAAAGTCAAAGTTGAGGTTGAAGCGCTAACGTGTCCCATTAAAAGCATTGGTTCTAAAACGTGCGGCGTGGTTGTGAGATCGGAGTTGAAGTATTGATGTGTTTCTACCATTACGACTTACTTTGTGATCACCAGTAACAAAATGAAGCAGATAGTGATGAGGAAAACCTAGTGTCCAATTTCACCTATGTTCCATATATTAAACCCACTCTCCCTTTCACATCATATGAAATGCCTTAACTGACAGTCGGCAAAGCTGTTACGCCCGTATTCTCAATGGAATATAAAAAAAAGAATCTATTTATCTATTACATATAGAGTTACCATATTTTATCACACAAAAGTTCCCTTCGAGCTGAGTTCAATGGTATGCCGACCACATTTTTGACCGAAATTGCATACATTTAGGCGCTAATCCATCGATTTTGTTCTTTTGCGCGAGCGGCGTGAATTTTGTTAAAGATATAACCGCGAATTCTATAAGCTATTCCCAAATGCGAATGAAGTCCGATAAGAAACACATCGACTACATTGTCGATACAATAATATTCCAGGTAAAAGGACAAGAGTTTCCTTATTAAATACATTAAACGGGAAAAGTATTTTATTCACAAGAAGTCTTTATAAATCCAAGCACTGCTTTATTTGTCCTTATTATCATGTCCTGCGAAGCCATCTCAATCTTTTTATGTAGTCATCATCAGACATTTTTTCCAATAATATTTGCCTGCCAAATCTAGTCGACGTCCTTTATTCCACCACGCTGTTAATAATATGCTGATTCATAAAAACGATAAAACTGCATAACCCCTCATGACTTTCTCCTCTCAAATTGAAATATAGATAACTACCCTTATGAACCAAACAAAAAGAAAGAATTCAGAAAATCTCGTTAATTTCCATCTTAATGTTCATTATCAAATCGTAAAAAATATATTATTTCACGTAACGCCAAACCAGCCAAGTGGACGACTACTCGTAATCTCGTACTATGTTGTATAGAGGAATCTATGGCAAACAAAAAATATTAAACTTGGACACAATTTTCGTGTGGAACTTAATGTCGTCCCTGGGATTTATTCACAGCGATTGTTTTTTATGATTGGATGGGTTATCAGCGCGTTATCAGGGGCTAATTACTGTCCTGCGGTCTATAGGTCCCTTAACTCGTTTTCATTGTGGTAATTTAGATGACCGCCGCAAATGTAATCTGTCGTGTTATTAAGTGCCTGGGAATGGGTTTATTCCAGAGGGTTGTACAGCGTGCGTGGCAAGGAAATGAAGTGTTTAACCGATTTAAATTTTTTTTTTAAATATACCTACCCACTCTCCCCTAGTGTCTAATTTTCTTTATTTTCTTTATAAAAATCGAACTATTACATGTAATAGCTTTGCCAGCCAGACATTCTTTACAATGACATTTTTGGCGAAAGTCCTCTCTTTGTCCTGCCACTAATGTGGAAGGGCTGGTCCCCTACTTTCGATTAGCAGTGATGCCGGTTGGCATCAAGGTCATGTTAAGTTTATCGCTTGTGAAGAACAGCGATCGTGAGACCTATAGGTATAAGTTGACTTGGTGAAATTTGGTTTAAGCAGACTAGGTGAAAGCTCGAGGTTGTGGCAAGTGAGGAGATCTCAAATAGAAATAGCCTAGCCTAAGATGTTACTATGGACAAACTGGTTTGTGCACTTAAAAGCGTTAAAAATTATAAACCTGTGGGACCAGAAGGACATAATACCAGCCGAACTATAAATAGCTTGGGATACTATCTTGCAAGTGCTTGAGATGATACTGAAACCTTAAAACCTGGCCCATATCCCCACAGTCTGAAAAGAAGTAAAAATGGTTTTTATACCTGTTTAGTATTAATAGATATAATAAATTTGCCTTAAATTTAAGTAACAAGTGTACGCATTGTTTTGCTAACGACTGTTAGTGGTAAAAAGAGAATCAATAAATTAGTTCTCTTCAAAATCGTTCGATGTAAAACTAACTAACATGCCATCTGGTGTACTGTATAATCTCAGTACTGTAAAACCAATCGCCAGACCTTTTGGCTGTTCTTTTGTTAGCTTGATATTATTCTGTGATTTCATTCGTATAAGATCTCTTGCTCTTGTTAAAAAATAAAACTTTTGTAACTTCAGTTGGAAGTCTTTTAATTTGAGTTTATTCGTTTATTCGTTTGATTGATAACAGTCTTATTTTGTTTATTCGGTCTAAAAAATATTAGATCTACAAGCAATACCCAAAGCTGGAAAATATTCCCTCGTAAGCCTGAAAGATGGGTGGCGACGGTGTAGAGGTTTGTGTGTTGGCTTGTTACCCGTGCGGTGCAGGTTCAATCCCCATGGGGAACAACAACATCCGCCACCCATTCACATGCCTCTAAACCAAAAGGAGGATTTCTGCCTGGTAGTACAATGGCCCGTTACCGAGTCTGAGTGCTCTAGGATTTGGAATTCCTTTTTCTCTAAAAAAAAAGCCCGAAAGATCTCAGTCCTATTCGTGGAATCCATTTAAACATTGATACGCAGCTCTTCTCTGCGGCCTAACATCCGTACTGCAAGTTTAAACAATTGGAAACGGCGGCTTTACTCACTGGTAAGTACGATTGAGTACTCCCTACACGATAAGGAGTATACAAAGGTGGTATTCCTGGATAAAGAAGTCGCGTTTAACAACGTCAACATATCTGCGATCGCGAATGTACTGTCGGATCTGAAGGTTGACAGATCACTTACTGAGTTTATCAATCTAGTGCTTTCCAGCTGAATTATTAACTCTTAACTGGGAAGGACCTTCGTTAATAGATCTGGCAGTAGTGGTACACCACAATGTGACGTCCTGTCGCCCACTTCTTTGGAACTTGGTGGTCAACGAACCACTGACATCCCTGGAAGGGAAAGGCTGCAAGGTAATCGCTTTTACGGATGACGTTGCTACTGTCCTTTCAGGAAAGCATCCTAATATATTAAAATAACTCCTACAAAACGCCCTTCAAAAGCTATCCAGATGGGCGGTACGTTGTGTAAATATAAATAAATATTAGGCATTAACGTCCCATACAGGGCCTAAAACCTAGCTTCTTCCACCACTTATTTGCATGAAGTCTAAGGGATCTACAATTTTAAGCCGAATCCGAACGGCAATTTGAGAAACTTCTCAGGACAATTGATACTCTTGGATGTATGTATGTCAGACGTTCGCAAGAGGTGGGGCAGTCGAAAAAAAACTCTAGATGTTAATTGCTCCCGGCGGGATTTGAACCGTGTTCGTTGTGGATTGGGCGTAAAACTCTTCTCTATAAAATACAAAATTCCACAAATAGACCCTCCTTCCATCAACCCTGCTTTCTCCGACGAAGCTTAATATTTGGGTCTTATCTTAGGTTGGAAATTGCGCTAGAAACCCAATATTCTAGGAAGAGTGAGGAAAGTTACTGTAGCACTCTTCTCCTGCAAAAAATAAATTGGGAATAAGTGGGCCTACAACCCACTATCACTCAATGGCTTTCAGCGATTCCTGGCTTATTAAAATAATCTTTCTGCTTGCACTGGAAGACATTTCGCAGCCTTCTTGGCGACATCGAACATGTTTTCATTCCAACGGTGGTTGTCATTAACACACATACCGAGAGTGGAAAGTCATTCGGTTTTATCGATGCAAGTGCCACTCATGGATAATGGCATACAGTTGAGCTGATACAGTTTCGCTTTAATGGCAGTAGACAGCATTGTGTTTCGGAAGCATTTAAGCCCCACCCTATTCGTTGAACCTCACTGAACTATGCTGTTAAGATCGGAATATAATGATCTTAGCATACGTTGCCGTTCAAGTTCGACACCCGAAGATGAGGGGCGTCAACCAAGAAATGAAACGGAGCCTTAGGGAACACCAGTATTTAATAGGTGAGTTGCATACTTCAATCCGTATGAAACAACTTGAACCTTCTATTTCTCAACTCTTACATACATACGAGTACATACTCATCCACCGATCAAAAAGAACGAATCTTTGATATGCGCGATGCAGGAATGATTCGGTCTTCTAAAAGGAATGATTGTCACCGTTCTATTCCCCACGTGTTTTCTTACCAGTAACTATTCGTTTTTCTTGTTTGGTGCTTTGGTGGAAGCAGTAAAAGGTTTACACTGTTCAGTACACTTAGAACAGCATCATCGTCGATAAATTAAGAGAAACACAAAAAGAAACCGTTTTAAATTACCACAAAATTTAATTTTGCCGGAGTTCGGGTCATCAATATTTTAAACTGCAACCAATATGTTTAACTGCAACCAAAACCCCCGTGTCCTTAACGTTCTCTATGAGAAAGTCCTTCAATTATCTCGCTCTAATAGGTTAATGAAGGAGTGACTGTTTATTAAGAGCTGCAATCGCTTAACAAAATCTCTGCCTTACTTAAATCGAATGTTTGTTGAGTCCCGAGTAACTTTAAATGTGGTTTAGCGGATTTTTATACCCTATTCTAAGGGTATATTAATGTTGACGCATAGTTTGTAACATACCTTAATATTGCCCCTAAAAGTTACTATATTTATGATCAGCATCGATAGTAATGCCGATCTAGCCATGTTCGTCCGTCCGTCCGTCAGTCCGTCTTTCGGCAAAAATTAGGCCTTTAAACTGGGCCGAGAGAGCTGAAATTTTAACCATATACTCTCTAGGGTCCCGAAATAATCAAGTTTACGAATTTTTGAAATCCGCCCACAACACGCCCACAAATTCAAAAAACAAATTTTTCGAAAAAATCGAATTTTGAGCTAGAAAGCTGAAATTTTTTATACGACCCAAAAGCAAAATAGTTGGTCCGTCCACGTTTTGCACGTGAAAACTTTTATATTATAAGTTTGTCATACATAGGTATTTATTTTTTACAGAAATAAAAAAAATATATTATAGTTATAGACAATATGCTTCTTGATGTAATGAGTGACACAAATAAGCAAAATCACCACAAGTACTGTTAAAACTGTGTGCTTTCTCATTTGTTAATAAGCGCAAAATAGTTGGTCTACGTCATTCGCGATGCAAAAGAGTTGGTCTACTCCACATCATCGTATGATTAAGTTAACCGTTAGGAAAAATTAAGCAAAACCAACCGTACTTTTACTTGGCATGTTGTTAGTGTACTTGTGCAATAAGTTAGAATTCAGTTGTTGGCTGATCATGGCGCGTGGTGTTCCCTTATCCAAAGATCTTAGAGAATCAATTTTTAAAGCTTTCGAAAATGGTTTTCGAAGCTATAAAATTGCTAAAAATTTAAATCTCCCTCGTTCATCAGTCCAGAATATCATTTCGCTCTTCAATAAGACAGGTAACATTAAAACCCGGAAGAAAACTGGACGACCACCAAAAGCGACAGCCCCCGATTGTCGGGTATTAAAAAAAATAATAAAAAAGAAATTTCTGTCGACACTTGTAAACGCAACATGAACACAATGCGTTATAAATTTTACATGGTTTGTTTAAAAATCTTTTTTTAATTTTGTAATTTTGAAATTTTTTCAATCCATCTTAATAGGCCAAAGAAAACCCTTTCTTACATCCAGGCAAAAGAAAAGGCGACTTGAATGGGCTAAAGAGCACAAAAATTGGATCTTACATCAGTGGCGGCAAGTAATTTGGAGCGATGATTCCAGATTTAAGTTTTGTGTTGGCGATGAGCCTAAGCGTGCACTGCGCACCTCTAAAGAAGCGTTCCATAAAGACTGTTTAAAACGAACAATAAAGTTTCCAGCATCACAATTATTGATATGGGGATGCATGTCTGGGCGTGGTGTTCGTAGTTTATGTTTCGTTGTTGGCCATGTTAATTCTGTGAAATATCGCAAAATCTTGGATGAGCATCTGATTCCATCAATAACACAGCTTCAGTCAACAGAGGGAGGCTACGTATTTTAGCAAGACGGTGCATCTTGCCATACGGCAAAGTCAACAAAAGCCTGGTTATCTACTGAAGCCATCCCATTAATGGAATGGCCATCCAGCAGCCCTGATCTTTCGCCCATCGAAACTTTGTGGCACAAAATGAAACGAATTGTCGTGATGGTTTTAAAGTTTGCCATCTAACTGCACGTAGCCTTAATCAGTACAAGTTAGATTATTTGAAGTATTTATTTACGGGTTCTGGTGTTGATGTTATTTGTGTTTGTGAGACATGGTTCAAAAGCGATATATCTGATTCGCACTATAATTTACCAAACTATTCGATTATAAGGAATGATAGAATAACAGATACATGGGGTGGTGGTATAGCAATATACTGCAAGTCATCCCTTAAATGTAGAATGGTTAGTAAATCGATTGATATGGATACGGAGTTTTTAATTGTGAATGTAGCTGATGGTTGCACCAAATGCCTAGTAGCTTGTGCCTATATTCCCAATAGAAATTGCTCTCCTCATGCTTTTTTCTCAGGACTCTCTGATTTCTCTGCCCTATATGAACATATTCTAGTTTGTGGGGATTTTAATGCGGATTTATTAAAAAACGACTCTCGTGCATTTCAAATGCGTGATTCTGTCTCCTCCCTAGGACTTGAAATAATTAATACTAGGTACCCAACGCGATTCGCTAAAGATTGCTGTCCCAGCCTCCTTGACCTAACAATTGTATCTGAACCTTCGTTGGTTATTCTTTTTGATCAGCTCTCATTTGACTATGTTTCTGACCATGACCTACTATTTTTTACTTACAATATCAATTTTACTCACTCTGCAGTTCCCTTTTCTTTTAAATTCAAGGATTTTCGTTCTATTGATATGCGAGCATTGCAAGTCGCCGCCTCTTCCGCCCCTTGGAGCAACTGTAGGTTGATTTCTGATCCAGATGATAAAGTGTTTTACTTCCAGGAAGTGGTTACACAGCTTTATAACCAACATGTACCAACTAAAACTGTACAAATTCGTAATAAAAGCTGTCCATGGCTTACAACTGATGTTATGGATACTATTAAAGCTCGCAACAAGCTTTATAGTAAATGGAAACAAAATCCGTCTAGTTCTAATTGGCTTACTTACAAAGCGATGCGAAACCATTCGACAGTTTTAGTAAGAAATGCTAAAAGTATGTATTATGCCTCTAAGCTAAATACGTCTCTACCTTCAAAAAAGCTTTGGAGCAATCTTAGAGAGATTGGTGTTTCTAGAGCGAAAAATTGCTCTAATTGTGAAATCGATCCTGATCAATTAAATAAGTATTTTCTTGGAGGTAGCAGTAATGAAATTAATTATGATTTTGCCAATCCTAATCAATCCGTACACTCAATGGGAGGCTTGGAAATAGTTGCAGTGAGTGAAATCGATGTCATAAATTGTATCTCACAAATAAAATCGAACTCAACTGGTGAGGACGGAATATATTTGCGTTTTATCAAGATTATTCTACCTTTCATTATATCGCACTTGACCCACATTATAAACCACTGCATTACAACATCAACTTTTCCCAAATCCTGGAAAATTGCTCGAGTTATACCTGTAGCTAAAAAAACTTCTCTGTCATCGTTGCGGATTTTAGGCCAATCAGCATATTGTCATGCTTGTCAAAGGTCTTAGAGAAATTAATAGCAAAACAGATCCTCCTTCATTTGTCTTATCATAATTTACTCTATGAAGGGCAATCTGGTTTCCGTGCTAACCACAGTTGTTCCAGAGCTATGTTCAACATATTAGAAGACATAAGGCAACATTTTGACAAAGGATATTTTACGCTCCTTTGCCTGCTTGATTTCTCTAAAGCCTTTGACAAGGTCAACCATGAGATTCTTTGTTGGAAATTAAAGAATATGTTTCGTTTTGGCAACACTGCAGTAAGGCTCTTCAATAGTTTTTTAAGTGATAGACTTCAAAGGGTTATTACTTCTAAATCCTCCTCAGCACTACTACCAGTGAAGCAGGGTGTACCACAAGGATCAATTCTTGGTCCAATTCTGTTTTGCATGTTCGTAAATGACTTGCCATCTGTCTGTCAACACTCTTCGATACATCTTTATGCTGACGACGTTCAACTCTACTTAGCAGGATCAATTGCGGATCTAATTGAGCTTACTAACAAGATAAATGAGGATCTTTCTAGAAATCAGATATGGTCTGAAGCTAATGGTTTACTTCTAAATCCGACTCAATCCCAAGTAATCCCTATATCTAACAAATTACCACCTCTTTGCAGCTTGCCCGACATACTTCTATCTAGTAGTAAACTTAAAATTGTACAAACTGTAACAAACCTAGGGTTTGTAATCAATCACAACTTGTCGGGATATGAACATACTAATTATGTAATAAGACGAATTTATGGATGTCTTCGAAAACTGTGGATAACTGCAAGTTTTACTCCCACTGATACTAGACGAAAATTAGTGATAAGCCTAATTTTGCCTCTAATAACATATGCTGAAACTGTTTACTGTAGTATTGATTCCCTATCGCAGCGTAAATTACAAGTGGCATTCAGTACGATATGTTTACGGTCTACGTAGGTATGACCATGTTTCACATTATGCAAATAGCTTGCTCGGGACCTCTCTTAAACACTACATCGACGCTAGAAATTGTATTTACTTACATAATATTATAATCAATAAGACTCCTAGTTATTTATAAGACAAACTTAATTTTTTTGTGTTCGCCCAGAACCGTTTGCCTTATTCCATCCTATTATCAATATTTGAACTCATCCCGTCTATTTTTTATCTACGCAATTAAATTATGGAACTCATTGCCGGTAAATATAAGAGCAATATCGAATTTAAATCGCTTTAAGAATGCTGTCCTTCTCTATTTCTCCCTTCTACTATAAACTATCATATTTGTCTTTCCGTATCTTTCTCTCTACTCACTTTATTTTACTTAATAATGTAATTTAGTTTTTAAGCTGCTTCTTTTCTTATTGTAATCATTTAGTTGCTGTATAAATTGATTCTAAGTACTATAAAAGATAAAAATCTTAATGTACCATGTATTTATATATTTTAATAATAATAATTGAAAATTGAATTGAATTGAAAGTTAAGACAGCAACCAGCAAGGACCCGCCAAGATCTACGACAGACAATCCATGATATTTGTCAATTTTTTACAACCGATGATTGCCTAAAACTCGTAGACACAATGCCACAGAGGATTCAAGCAGTGATAGCAAAGAAAGGTAACATCACGCAGTGGTAAAAAGGTAATTTTAGTTCCTAGACCAACTATTTTGTGCTCAAATGAAAGAAGACAAAATATTATACTTATGTTTATTCTGCAATAACTTCAAGTGCTAACAACTTGTTCATTAAACTTGGAATTTCTCAACAGAATGTATACGTAATAAAATAGCATAGACCAACTATTTTGCGTTTGGGCTCGTATATGATATATGACTCCTAAAACTTCTCGGGATATACAATTTTTAAAATCCGCCCACTCACACGCCCACAATTAAATAAAACCATTTTATTGAAAAGTCGAAGTTTGAGCTAGGGAGCTGAAATTTATAATATATACTCTCTAGGCGATTTCCAGGCGGGTTTCAGAAAAGAGTACTCAACAGTAGATCACATATTCTCTCTGACAAGCATAGCACGAACCTACCTTGATAAGGGCAAAAAGTGGTACGCATTCTTTGTTGATTTTAAGGCAGCATTCGATACTATCGATAGAAAGGCTTTATTCTACAAGTTAAGTAATCTAGGAGTATCGACGAAAGTTCTAAACATCATACAAAGCCTGTACAAATACAACACGGCTGCAGTATGGAATGGAAAACAAATATCCAACTGGTTTGAACCAGAGATGGGGGTTAAGCAAGACTGTCTATTGAGCCCACTCCTCTTTTAAATTTTCCTTGATTACCTTACGACATACCAACGGGGCGGAATAGTATTTGAAGGAATTCATATAAAGCTTCTACTCGATGCGGATGATATAGTCATTCTGGCGGAGACCCCAATGATGATGCAAATGATGATGAATAAACTGCATCAATACTGTACAATGTGGAACCTCAAAGTCAACGTTGATAAATCCAAAATAATGATTATTCGAAATGGACGTGGGAGGTACACAAGACAGGAAAAATGGTTTTGGCAAAATGAGGAAGTTGAGATTGTTAAGACCTATAAGTATCTTGGGGTAACCTTAACACCCGCAATGTCTTTCAAGTACCACCTTAACGAAAAATTAAAAGAAGCGTAGAGAGCAATCAACTGCAATTGGAAGGGGATACTTGGCAAAAAAAACATTCCATCGAGCATGAAATTTAAAGTTTTTTAGGCTGCAGTTCGATCTATTATGTGTTATCTATTATGCTGCACAAGTTTGGGGTATCTATCGGTATTACGAGGTAGAAAAGTTCTAAAGATACTATATAAAGAAAATCTTTAGGCTTCCAGAAAACACTCCAAATTATATGTTGCATTTAGAAACAGGACTGCCACCTCTATACATCTTTACAATGCGCTTGCAAATGGAGTACATATTGAAAGCAATGGCGCTTCCCAACCACCGCCTGCCGCATATAGTGGCAAAACATGCAGTGCGTGGTCAGCGTATCGAATACTCAATCATGATCTTATGGAGCAAAACTATTTCCATGACCGAACTAGTATAGGTATGATTTCGTCAATTTTTAAGGTTAAAGGGGAACTTCTTCGTTTAAATTATATGCCGTATGGATCGGACATCAATCCAGAATGCACTCTATGCAATCTACGCGTGAAAGAAGATGTCCAGCATTTCATTGGAGTTTGTCCTATATTGAGAAGTATCAGAAGAGCTCATTGGGGTAAATCTACACTTACGGAAGACGAAGTTGTTCTGTGCTTGAATGGTCAGGTTTTGACGCATAGTTTGTAACCTACCTTAATATTGCCCGTAGACCCCTAAAAGTTACTATATTTATGATCAGCATCGATAGTAATGTCGATCTAGCCATGTCCGTCCGTCCATCCGTCCGTCGGCAAAAATTAGGCCTTTAAACTGGGCCTAAAGGGCTGAAAATTTAACCATATACTCTCTAGGGACCCGAAATAATCAAGTTTACGAATTTTTGAAATCCGCCCTCAGACACGCCCACAAACTCAAAAAAACAAAATTTTGGAAAAAATCAAACTTTGAGCTAGGTAGCTGAAATTTTTTATATACGAGTATGATCTATGACTCCTAAAACTGCTCGGGAGATAAAATTTTCAAAATCCGCCCACTGACGACCACAATTAAATAAAACATTTTTTTTGAAAATCCAAAATTTTAGCTAGGGAGCTGAAATTTATAATATATACTCTCTAGGGGCCCTTTATGCTCATGTGTAAATATTTTCAAAATCCGCCTACTGACACGCCCACAATTAATTTTTTTTTTTTGAAAATCCAAAGTTTGAGCTAGGGAGCTGAAATTTATAATATATACTTTTTAGGAGCCCTTAATGCTCCTGCATATTTTTTTTTAAATCCGCCTACTGACACGCCCACAATGAAATAAAAGCATTTTATTGAAAAACCCAAGTTTGAGCTAGGGACTGTTTTTTCTTACAAAAGCTTCGTTTTTTTAGATAAAATCTTTTAAATGTTATATAACAAAATATGTAGAGCGTTCTTAACTTATGAGGGATAGGAATAAGAATAGGGTATCCAACAGTTCGCCCAAGCGGACTGTAGCCCGTCCCTATGTTTTTTATCTCGCATCGAGCGAAATTGATTGGTCTTGAAGATAATGAGAGAGAGCATGACGCATAAAATACATTCAACAACAAACATCTCTCAGCCGCCTAGGACAAAACGTCCGTGTTGATAGCAATAACTTAGAGGTAGTTAAGAAGTTCATCCACCTTGGAGTAAACATCAACTCCACGAATGGCACCTTATTGGAGATCCGACGGATAATATCTTTAGGAAATGGCTGGCGAACTCCTCAGCAGAAGGACAAAATGCATGCTCTATCGAATCTTAATCCTGCCAGTCCTGGACGATAAGTAGGAAAGGGGAGATAATATTGGGTTCATTTTATAAGAAAACTACTTAGTCGGATATTTGGTCCTGTATGCGAGGATGGCGAATAGAGGAAAAGATACAACCGTGTGCTCTTTGAGCTACAGAGATATGCATGTAGTCCAAAAAGTTAAATCAAGTCGACTATATCGGTCACATTAACCGGATAGGCAATAATGTTTAAGCCGAGAGGATCATCGACTCCCAGCCCCCAGGTTCGAGAAAGCAAGGAAGACCGAATCTCCTTTCTAAAGAATAAGCAATAGCGTATGCGGGAGCGCTTGGTCTGGACAAGTGGACAAGAAGTATGTGATCGCAAAGGATGGAAGGCTGCAGTGTCTCAGGCAGGGGCTCTTCACGGGTCGGGGTAAGTTAATTAAAAAATAAAGTTTCACAACTGGACAGTACTGTAACTTTATCGCTTTTATAAAAATTGCTTTCGAATGACATTTTTTTCATTAGCCATTTTCTATACTCGTAAAATCAGGGGGAAAATCCTAAAATAAAGTTAAAAGATAACATGTAAATAACTACATTTAGTTTGACTTAACTGCAGTAGAGGTCGGAATAGGTGATAAAAGTATAGTCGCATTTTATAGCATTTGAGTATGATGAACGTCTAGAGTAGGTATCAGTGGCGTGGCGTGGAAAATGTTAAATGGTAAGTCGGAAAAAATATGCACCTGCAAACGCTTTCTGAAATTATATTGTGTACTGCAAATCGCATAGAAGTAAAGCAATTCAAGCCAATTTTTTATACTTCAAGTCATTTAAGCTTAACTTTACAATGAACCTAAAGTATAATAAAAGTGGCTTCGAAAGAAACCTTTTTGGCAGATGCAAATGCTGTACCTTATAGAAAATTGATAGTAAGTAATAAAAAAAAGGAACTTCATAAATCACGGTTTGTTAAATAAATAAATAAAAATTTAAATTAAAAAGCTTCACGCATAATATTTACAAAAATGTATAGATTTTATATCTATAATATATAAAAATATTTTAATATATAAAAATATTTTAAAAATATTTTTTGTACAAAGTTAAAAATAGAAAATATTAATGATTAATATTTTCAAAAACAGTAGAATTTGGAAAAAAAATTTGAAAAGTTTTGTTAAATATTTTTTTTTATTTGTACTCTAAGTCTATTCTTCTACCTTTTTTCACGTATTCTGCAAGAACTCTTTCATAAAAGTTAGTCCTTTATTTTTAAAAGGAGTCGCTTTTCTATGGATAAAAGTGCTAAATCAGAAAGCCTGTCTTCTTCTTGAGAATTTCTCAAATATGTATGAACTCTTTTCAGAGTGGAAAAAGATCTCTCCACGGAAGCAGTCATTGGTAGTGTTGAAAATAGTCCACTTAATTTTAAGATTTGGGCAAATGTTTCACACAATATTTCACTTCTTAAATGCTTATAGAGGGATAAAACGTCAAGTGGTTGAAGTGAAGACGTAGTATAGAGAACTTTCAGCTCATTTTTTAAACCTGCAAAATCGAAAATTCCAGGGAAAAAGTTAATCACCGAAGATATTTTATCATCTGGGCTTGACTGAGCAAAACGACTGTATTTTGATTTATTGAGTAAATCCAAAAAAATTAAATCCGTGAAAGATTTATATCGTGTCTTAATTTGAAATATAATATTGTCATTTATTTCTACAAAAAGGCGCTTATAGTGAGTCTTTAAATCAAAATCAAGTAATCGGCGTTTCCGTGGAGGTTCAGCACAATCATTTATACTTTCAAAAATTAAATCAAATTTGTTTAGAAACTCAGTAGAAAGCCAAGACTCAAAACACTCGATTTCTCGCTTAGCAACTTCAACATCTGTTTGTTTATTTTGTACTAAATTAAACAATACATCGGTTTAAGCAAATATTTCGGAAACCGCGTGCAGTAACAAAAATCTTTCCCTTCTAACTTAAGCAATAAACTTTCGGCCATTGAAAGTGCGTCAGTGTCCCATTCTTTTGGATGGTCTAATATTTGCTTAAAAGTTTCAATAATATCTAATCTACAGTTAAAAATAACGTTAACTATTCGGGAATGGTAATGCCAGCGAGTTTCTGATACTCCCGGCATGCGCCTGTTTGCTATTTGTTTTAAAATATTTGAACGTTTAGTTGATTTATTAAAGAAGCGTACTATTGTGGTTATATTGCCAAAAAAAACTTTCAATTCAGGTATATTTTCCAGTGATTGAGATAACACCAAATTTAAAACATGTGCGTAGCATGGAAGAAAATAAGCCATTGGACAAGCATCCAGGACTTTTTTTTTAACACCACCTACTTCCCCTGACATAACCGCTGCCCCATCGTAAGATTGCCCAACTAATTTCTCCTTGCAACCGTATACATCAAGTATATTGAAAATGTGTTTTGAGAGCTCATCGGCATTTCGACTCTCACTCACGTCAAAAAACCCCAGAAACCTCTCCTCTACTCCTTCCTCCGATAAGTAACGCAAAACGGCACTAAGTTGCTCCCTATGGCTCATGTCTGGTGTTTCATCAATCATGATGGACACAAATCGCGTTTCACTTATTTCTACTTTAATTTCGCATTTGATCACTGCGGCTATACTTTGTATTAAATCGTTTTGGATGTCATTTGATAGACCCGAAAAACCGGATTACGTGCACTTGAACACTGCTCCAAATGAGAGTCTATTAGCTGGTCATACTTAGATAAGTATAAAAGTGTTTCGACATAATTGCCACGATTATTAGAATCTGGCTTTTCATTATGACCCCGAAATGCTTGTTCCTGTTTGCCTAAAAGAACTACAGTATTTTTTTTTTAAATTACACTATCAGCTCTGTGTCGTGGAGTGCTTAAAGCAAGCAACTATCACGAGCAGAAATTGCCGGCACAAAAAGTGCTCTCACAGGCACATCATTTAGTGCAGGTGTTAGTAAGGTCAAAACAATTAAAAATACAATAATTATTTACCTACAAAATACTAACACAGACACAAAATAATGCAAACAATTTAAGACATTAAAGCATTATTACGCAAAATATTTTTTAGCTTAATTTTACTAACATGCAAGTCAATCACATGATCATTTAGATTATAGATTCTACTCATGCGACTAATAGGCTCATGCTTCCCATAATTCGTTCTATGATGGGGGCTAAACAATAATTCAGCACTGCGCAAATTATGGGCACCACCACGAAAATTAAAGCCAATAGACGACAGCAAGTCAGGTGCAACTATTTGACCGGATATAAGCTGCTGTAAAAAAATGTTATCGCTATTAAGCCTTCGTTGAGAAAGGGGTAACATTTGAAGAAGCTTAATACGCTGACTGTAAGGAGGAAGGTTAAAAGGATCATCCCATGGAAGTCCTCTAAGTGCAAATCGAATAAATTTACGTGCCTCTATTCGATTTGAATGCATGTTGTAGAACGGCGTCCAAACTTGTGAAGCATACTCTAGTATCGGACGGACAAAACAATTGTACAATGACATAGTAACGTATGGGTCATTAAAGTCTTTCGCCCACCTTTTTACGAAGCCCAGCATAGAATTAGATTTATTAACAATAAAATTGATATGCTTGGCAAAAACCAGTTTGGGATCGAAATAAACCCCAAGATCCTTAAAATTATCAACATTACAAAGAATATGTTGAGACAAAGAATATTGAAAGGTGGAAGGTATATTCTTTCTAGAGAATGTCATATGTTGACATTTAGTAGGGTTCAGGGATAAACCGTTTTTATCACACCAATTGGCGAAGCTATTAATGTCAGATTGAAGAAAAATTCTATCTTGCTGACTAGTGATAGATTTAAATATTTTCATATCATCAGCGTAGATCAGGATATTACTGTGATTTATACATGCTTTAACATCATTAATGGCTAGTATAAATAGAATTGGTCCGAGGTGACTACCTTGGGGAACTCCAGCCTCAGCTGTAAAAGATACAGATAGCGATCCTCTAAATTTGACTTGATAAACCCTTGATCTAAGTTATGAATTAACCCATTTTATGAAACTTGGTGGGAAACCAAAAGCCCTGAGCTTAAACTCGATTATTTCATGGGACAGCTGGTCGAAAGCTTTAGAGAAGTCAGTGTATATGCAATCCATTTCGTCCTTATTCTCTAAGGCATTAGAACAATCATGTAAGAAACTTAACAGATTAGTGACAGTGGATATGTTTCTTACAAATCCATGCTGTTTATTGCAAATTAAATTGCGACAAAGAAATATTAACTTTTCGCAAACAATTTGTTCAAAAAGCTAAGGGATACACGAAAGCTTTGAAATAGGCCTATAATTAGTGATATCACCACGTTCCCCTTTTTTAAATACAGGTGTGATAAAAGCACTTTTCCATACATAAGGGAATTTACCAGTACTAATGGACAATTCAAACAGATATTTAAGATATGGAGCAATTGCATGACTACATTTTTTAAGAACGATCGGTGCAATGCCATCAGGACCTGATGAATAATCATTCTTCAGAGAAGAAACAAATTTTAAAATTGTTTCCAAGTCAAATGAGAAGCAACTAAAACTTATTTGGGAATAAAATATTGCTCATCTATGTGAAGAGGGGTCACCCTAAACGATTTACTGAAATAATCTGCAAACATATTGCTTGCATCTAGCGAATCAGCAGTTGTAGAGCTATTGTAAGTAAGTTTCGATGGATAACCATCAGTTTTTTTCTTAGAATTAACAAACCCCCAAAAAAGTTTGGGGTCCAATTTTAGAGAGCATTCCATTTTACTTATATAGTCAATATATAAGTTGCAGGATAAAGATTTGAATTCGTTGAATAGTGTAAGATATAGCTCAAGATCTGAATGGCGGAGACTTTTTAAATAGTTCTTCCAAGCCCTATTACGTCTGTTTCGTATTGATTTGAGCTCTTTAGTGTACCAAGGATGGGACGTTTTCAGATTCCTAGAGGATTTGACAGGAATTACTTTTTTCATGCAGTTATCCATCAAAGAATAAAAGGAAACTACTGCATCTTCAATATTAGAAAACGCAGTAAGATTAAAATTAAAGCTGGAAATTTCATCAGAAAGCCTTTGAAAATTTGCTTTCCGAAAGTCAAAATATTGCGAACGATCATACGAATTACTATTTTCGTACAAATGTGCGCCTAATTCAATAAATACATCCAATGGTGGATGATTATTATCTATGTTAGTTATACTGAAGTCTGATTCCAGAACCACAGTACTAACAGAGTCAGAAGAAAAAACAAGATCGAGAGTTCGATTTTTGAAATTTTTTATACAGCTAGTTTGCTGTAAGTCAAAAGACAAGATGTTGTCCAGTAAAGCGAGCTCTTGTTGGGCAGAGTCAAAGGATGGGATGAGATGAGAATCATCCTCAGAAGGTACCCATCCAATATGTGGCAGATTGAAGTCGCCTATAAGTAAGACAGTGCTGTCACAACAAGATATGTCAAAAATATGGTCTAGTGCCATAGAAAGTTCCGAATACAAGGAACACAGACGATACGATGGAATGTACGCATTAACAACATATAAATGCTTGTTATTAAGTGTAATTTTTACACAGATAATTTCGACGGTTAGTGGAAATGGAAAGTCAATCTTTCGTGACTCAAGGTTGGAACGAACAGCAATCTATCTATAATATAATCTATAAAACGTTCCATTAGTTTACGGTATCTATCAACTTTTTTGTTGTGAGCTACAAATAAATTACCTAACGAGGTTTCAATACGATCAGTACCGAATTCGTGCAAAGATAAACAGCTACGAATGTGTTTTTCCGTCTTGACATGTTTATTTGCCGAATTAATTAAATTGTTTATGTCAGCGTAGCCCGTGCGACTCCAAACACTAGGAGAATTAGAAAAAAGGAGGCAAGGAAAATAAAACATTTTATTGAGCTTACAACTACCAGTCAACCAAGTATATTTTTGATATATGGATGCGTTGAAATGCGAAACAAAACCAACGCGAAAATTTCCAGGTTACTATGCTTTGTTGCTTGCAAGTACAGGTGTAGGAAACATACAAATCTTATGTTTATATACACACATTAAGATGCATGTTGCTTGTTGGATTGAAACATTGTTGAAAGGTAGAATTTTAAAAGGTAACCCGACGTGAATCGAGTTATATGGGCGCCTCGCCACTGGTAGGTATGCACAACATGCATATATAAACATATATGCTCGACATTGATCCAAATCTCATGAATTCTAAATAAACCTAATGGTATTCTTAGGTTAGGTTAGGTTAGGTTGACGTGGCTGTCAGCAAGGCCGACACACTTAGACCAGGATTAGGTCCATTGTGGTACCACACAGATCTGGGGATTCCCTCACTGCTCGTTGAACCAATGAGAGCTTCTTATGAAGCGCGAAAGACTTCTGACGCCAGTGTTAGCTAAGTCGTTTGTGTCGTTAAACAAGAAGTCCCCTAGATGGAGATTTCTTTTGTGGGAGAGTGCAGGGCATGTGCAGAGAAGGTGAAGTACAGTCTCCTCCTCCTCCTCGTCCATGCAGCTTCTGCAGAAGTCGTTTGAGTGCACGCCAAGTCTGGAGGCGTGCCTGCCTATTAAGCAGTGTCCTGTGATAACACCTATGGTCGAGCTAATATGCAGTCGGTTTAATGAGATTAGACACTTAGAGCGTCGCAGATCCAGCTTTGGCCAGATTCGCTTAGTCGCTAGACAAGTATTGCTACATGTCCACCTAAGGTTTGTTCTCTCGATTGCTGATAGCTTGAGCAAGAGTTTGCATGTAGCGATTGGTATTCCTAAAGAACCTTTATCAGGTAAAAGAGGTAAAGTTGTTCCTTTTTTGGCGAGATCGTCTGCCTTACAGTTACCTGGAATGTCTCTATGTCCCGGCACCCAACAGAGGTGAATGTTGAACTGCTCTGCCATCTCCGAGAGAGATGAGCGGCAATCTTGGGCTACGATGGAATTTGAAGAGACTGAGTCCAGGGACTTAATCGCTGCCTGACTATCCGAGAAGATACGGATATCCTTTGAGGATATCACATTCCTCTTCAGCCACGACAGGGCTTCTTTTATCGCTAAAATTTCCGCCTGGAACACGCTACAGTAATCTGGAAGACGGAAAGAGAGGCTAAGATTTAGCTTTTCTGAGAAAACGCCCCCACCTACCCCATCGCTGGTTTTAGATCCGTCGGTGTAGAAGTGGATCGATTTATCTTCTGCAAATGCATCATCATCCCAGAATGATCTGGAAGGAATGGTGATTTGGAAGTTTTTACCGAACTGCAGATGGGGTATGGTGTAGTCTATGTTTCTGGGTAGAGACTTAAAGGAGTCCAAAATGATGGAGTGGCCAATCTTCTTGTTGGTCCACTGTGAGGTAGCTTTTAAGCGGACAGCGGAGCAAGCCGCTGTTTGCATGCTGAAAATGTCAAGGGGTATCAGGTGCAACAGAATGTCCAGTGGAGCGGAGCGGGTAGTACGGAGTGCTCCGCTAATGCACAGACACGCTGATCGCTGGACTTTGCCCAGTTTGTCGCGGTTTATAGCTTTATCCAGGGCAGTCCACCAGACGACCACCCCGTAAGTAAGAATTGGTCTAACCACCGCTGTATATAGCCAATGCGTAATACGGGGTTGTATACCCCACTTATTGCCAATGGCTTTTTTGCAAGAGAAAAGTGCTACTGTAGCTTTCTTGACTCTTTCTTGTATATTGGGTTTCCAACTTAACTTCCTATCGAAGATTAGACCCAAAAATTTTGCTTCCTCAGAGAAGGTTAAGCTTGTACCGCTAATAGAGGGAGGGTCAATATATGGGATTTTATATTTCCTGGAAAAGAGGACCAACTCGGTTTTGTGGGGGTTAACGCACAGTCCACACCGATTAGCCCATCTCGTTAGCTTGTTAAGAGCGTTTTGCAGGAGTTCCCTAATGGTATTGAGGTGTTTTCCTGAGACGGCTATAGCAACGTCATCCGCATAGGCAATCACCCTGCAGCCCTCCCCTTCCAGGTTTATCAGTAGTTTATTCACCACCAAATTCCAGAGAAGGGGAGAAAGAACACCGCCTTGTGGCGTGCCTCTACTGACAGACCTCCTAGCAGAAGCAACGGCCAGTTTTGAATTAATAATCCGACTTTCAAGCAGTAGATTAATCAATTCACTAAGCGAGCTATCCACCTTCAGTTCTGTCAGTGCATTTGCGATTGCAGATGTGTTGACGTTGTTAAAGGCGCCTTCTATGTCAAGGAAGGCCACCATGGTATACTCTTTGTGATGAAGAGAGTATTCGATAGTGCGTACTAAGGAGTGAAGAGCGGTTTCCACCGACTTTCCCTTACAGTATGCATGCTGAGCCGCAGACAATAATTGCGGATTTATGTTCGTGCGAAGATGGATATCAATCAATCGCTCCAGCGTTTTGAGGAGGAATGAAGATAGATTAATGGGTCTGAGGTCCTTTGGACTGACGTGGGAATATTTGCCAGCCTTGGGTATGAAAACCACTTTAACTTCTCTCCAAGCCCGGGGGATATGAACCAGGTCTAGACAGCTTTTCAGGATCATCTCCAGCACAGGCAGGATGATATCCGCTGACATTTGTAGTTCGGCAGGTATTATGCCGTCTGGTCCTGCCGACTTGAAGGGTTTGAAGCTATGTAGCGCCCAAGTTAGCTTTTCCCTAGTAATCAGACCGTGAGAGTAAGTTACCTGTGCAAATGACCTGCGAGGGCGTAAATTGCCGGTAATATTAGAGCTGCCTGGGAAATGAGTGTCAAGTAGCAGATTGAGCGATTCCTCGCTAGATGGCGTCCAAGAGCCGTCTGCCTTCTTAAGGCAGCTAGGCATAATTGGATTAGAAGAGAGGATTTTTCTTAGCCTTGATGCCTCAGATGATTCTTCTATTTTGCCACAGAAGAGTCTCCATGAGGATCTTTTGGCTTTCCTTAGTTCTTTTTTGTATAGTATGAGGGATTCCTTATAGGAGTCCCAATCGGTTATTGCTTTTGAGCTTTTAGCACGATTGAAGAGTCTTCTGCACTCCTTTCTAAGTGGTCCTAGCTCAGGGGTCCCCCAGTGAGGCTTCTTCTTACCCCTGGGTTGTACGAGCGGGCAGGATTCCGCCATTGCTTCGTTAAGGGCCAGGGTGAGTTCATCGACTTTATTGTCGAGCTCATTGGAGTCGCAGGGTGGACTTAAGTGTACAGATTTAATACGATTTTGTAATGTGTCTCTGTATAAGGGCCAATTGGTTTTCCGAGGATTTCGGAAAATGGGTTGACATGGAGGCTCAACGCTTAGGTTGAAAAGAAGATAGCGGTGATCCGAAAAAGAGTGATCAGCCGAAACCTTCCAACCCGTAATCATGTCGTTGATGGTATCGGAGACAAGAGTGATGTCAAGGACTTCTTGTCGGTTTTTGGTAATGAAGGTGGGTTCATTACCTGAGTTACAAACAATGAGGTTAGTACGTAAGAGATATTCAAAAAGTGACTCACCTCTGTTATTGATGTCTGTGCTGCCCCATACGGTGTGATGAGCGTTGGCATCACACCCCAATATGAGGTCAGCTTTCTGCCTCCTTGCTTCTTCGATCAACCTCTCTAGGTTATCACCAGGGAGAGGTCCCACTTGATCGTGGGCGAGATACGCTGATACTAGCCAGAATGATCTACTACCGGTCTCTATTCTTGCCACAGTTGTATCTCGATCGCTGAAATTAGGGAGTAAATAAGCATTAATATTACTTTTCACTAGTATGCACGATCTAGGTTTACCTTTATCGGTCACATACAGTGAGTAGTATCCAGGAGTCCTGAGTCCTCGAACCAGGTTGTTGACAATCCAAGGTTCTTGTATCAGGACGATGTCTTCTGCGCCTTTGGTAAGACGAAGAATAAGTGCGGCCGAAGCCTTTATGGAGTGTTGGAGGTTAATCTGAACTAACTGCAGCATTTTCGCTACAATCAGGCAGAGATGCCTCCACCACGGTGTTATTCAGGCCTTCCGAGGACGAGTTGAGAAGCTCGTCTTCACTCAGAAGAGCCTTATCCTGATCTTGATCATCAGTCTCCATATCTGACAAAGCGTCGGTTATGGATGGTGATTCGTTGGTTAGCGAGGGTACATCGTCCTCTAAAGAGG
This sequence comes from Portevinia maculata, assembly GCA_949715645.1. Classification (NCBI taxonomy): domain Eukaryota; kingdom Metazoa; phylum Arthropoda; class Insecta; order Diptera; family Syrphidae; genus Portevinia; species Portevinia maculata. The sequence goes on along the minus strand of OX454525.1, from coordinate 252,431,715 downwards.
GGAAGGAGATAGAAGCCCCAGGATCTGAGACTACGATCGTAGAGTCAGAGGGAGGAGGAGGAGGAGGGGGAAGTTTACCCGCATCCATTTCATCCTTTTTGTAGACCCGCATTTTGACGTCGTCCCATGCGAATCTTATGATGTAGTCGTTCTTGGCCAGAGGAGCCAGGGTTTCTTGGTTGAGTACAACCACGACACATCTGTAGTCGCCCTTCAGCTCTTCCAGTTTGGCAACCTTCCAGTTGTGGGTCGGAAGTGAAGGGTTGCTGAATTTCAGGACTTCCAGGATGTCCTCAGGGGTGGATGGATCCGCAGTGATCCAAATACGAGATCTTGGTCGGCAGGGGATGTCCTCCCTTGCAACAACCTCGAGCTTAGCATCGGGCCACAGCTCTCCAAGCCTGCTTATTGCAAGCTTGTAGAGATCGGCCGATCTTTGATCATCACACGCGACCAATTTGATGTGGCCTTGATGCCACCCTCCTTCATGTGTAAGCGGAGGAGGTCCGGGATGGTTTTTTATGAAGGAGAAGAAGGAGCGCGAAAGCGCTCTCTTGACCATATCCCACTTCTCATGGGTTATAGACCCATCGATGTCATTGCGGTCGATGACTGCGACCACAATTTTGTCTTTCAAGATGTCACTGAAAGATCTGTGAGGTGTGACAGTGGGAGAGATGCCGGTTTTATGCACTCTCTGCCTCTTAGGAACCGATCTGGTTCCTTCCACTGACCTCTGACGTTTGATTGACGGGTCGCAGGCCTTAAGGATCTGCTGAGCCCAGTCCAGTTTGGCGATTTGTGCTGGCGTCCTATCCTTCTCCGCGATGGTGCCACACATACGCTGGATTCGGATGGCGTTACGTCGGTGTTTGTATGACGCCGTGGACGGATTATGGTGACGCTTTGTGTTGGTGGAGGGACCATGATGCACAGTCCACCCACCTTCAGGTTTCTTAGGGGCAGCTCTTATGCCGACAGTGGAGGGACCATGATGCACAGTCCCACCACCATCAGGTTTTTTGGGGGCAGCGCTTTTGCCAACCGTGGGGGGACCATGATGCACAGTCCCACCACCAACAGGTTTTTTGGGTGCAACGCTATTGCCGACCGTAGAAGGACCATGAGTTGCCACAGTCCGTTCTGCAGACAGCGTATTAGCAATGAGCGAAGTTGTTGACTTGGTGGGGCCGGCAGAGGGGGGACCATGATTCACAGTCCTCTCTCTGTCGGAAAAGGATTTTTTTAGCTCGCAACCACTAGTGGAGGGACCATGAATGTCCACAGTTCCAACACTATCTGGTGCCATAAGAGCTAAGCCGGTAGACAGCTTGGTCGCCGTACTACCGCCCGGTTTGAAAAGGGAACCGGCCATAAAATTTTTTGTTTTTGTTTGTTTGTGTTTTTTTGAATTCATGTTGAGATCCCACGAGTCGCGGAGAAAAAAGGTCCATCTGCACAGAGATCCGCATTGTGCAGATAAGGCTGGTTAATCCGGAGGTCGCCAGGTATCCGGATACTCCGTACACGACTGAGCTATTTGATAGACTGGGCCCTCAGCCAGGTTGACTCTCGGCACGGGTCGTATGACACCTTACGTCCAGCCCAGGGGATAAGGAGGGGGAGAGGGAAAAGAACGGGCTGTCCTGTAGAGGCCGCAAAGTAGTACATGTACCACACTTACGTCTCAAGAAAGAGAAGGGGGAGAGAGGGGACGTAGAGTCCTGGTCAGTACTTGGTAAACGCTCGTCAACAGCCTGTCTGTCATGGGTGGCCCTTAGACAACATAGCCCGTTGAACCTACGCCTCAAGCCTTCGCACCGGCACCATCGAATGCAATGATGGTACGCACGTCAAGGTGACTGACCCACGCGAAGGATAATGGTATTCTTAGTTCTTGATATTTTTTGCACGTTAAGATGCCACATTTTTAGTTTTGTAATGTGGCGGCATGGATTTTATCCTTACACTGACTAAAACTAGGCGGATGCAGAGACATAATTTCCGTTTGAAGCATATATAACGGTTATTGACTTTCTTAAAAAATAACTAAGTAAACATTTTTTAATATGGCTTAATAAAAAAGGAAGGCCACCCCTGGATCACACAAATGCAATAACACCAGCATTTGAATGACCTCAGTGATGAAATGATTCGAAACCAGGAAGCCTGCCGATTTTTATTGAGGTCAAATCGGCGAACCCCACAGGCGGACCAATATAGTAAAGTGGGAGGGTTATGATCCCCTTAATCCGGATCACAACCTCGTCGTAAAGGAAGAAGACAAATTTTGCTTAAAATAATTATTTGATCCAACTTCTTGGTTTCAAACACTTCTAAAGGGTTTTTCAACAGGGACGCTACAAAAGTAGAGCCACAGGGACAGCAAACGACGCCGAATTTCTTGCCGCTCTTTTGACATTTCTCTTCAGTAAGGTTTGCCATGATGGAAAGATATACGAGCCAACAACGAGTCGAAATTATTAAAATTTACTACCGAAATTCGGAATCAGTGGCCTCAACGTTAAGAGCGCTACGTCATCGAAAAATCAAATTTAGCGATGAGGCTCATTTCTGGCTGAATGGCTTCGTCAATAAACATAATATGCGGTATTGGTCAGGCAGTAATCCACACGTACTCTATGAGTCATCATTGCATCCCGACAAAATTACGGTTTGGTGTGGTTTATGGGCCGGCGGCGTCATTGGGCCGTACTTCTTCCGTGATGATCAAGACCGGCACGTTACTGTGAATGGAAATCACTACCGTTCAATGATAACCGAATATTTTTGTCCCCAATTGGATGATATGGACTTGGAGGATGGTTCCAACAGGACGGCGTCACAAGCCACACAGCGAATGCCACAATCAATTTATTGGAAACCAAGTTTGGAAACCGTGTTATCTCACGAAATGGTCCAGTCGCTTGGCCGCCTCGGTCGTGCGATTTGACGCCGTTAGACTATTTCCTGTGGGGCTACGTCAAGTCTATGGTCTATGCCAACAAGCCAGCGACGATTGATGAACTTCGTACGAATATCGAACGTGAAATTGCAGCAGTATCGGCCGATTTATGCTTGAAAACCGTGGAAAATTGGGTTCAGCGTCTGGACTTCGCAAGCGTACCCGTGGTGGCCATGCAAAAGAAATCGAGTTCCATACATAATGGAATCGAACGTACTTTCACAGGAATTGTTTTATTTAAAAAAAACTTTTGTAGCGCTCTTATTGAAAAACCCTTTATATAACACAGTATAAATAATCTAGAATTAATTTATACTTTTCACTTTCAATAAACGGATGAGCTTGATTTCCGACCCTTGTTACCTTAATACAAATTGACAGCACCCAGTTTGTCATATTACCAATCCCAATTGCCCATTTGATGACCGTGGTTTTTTAATGATTGTCAATATGATGACCGTCGTTTTCAATGAACTTTATGTTTAGTTGCGATTCTCTTATTGACAACAAGAGTTGTCAATATGATAACCTGAATTGTCTATTTGAATAATACGGTTGCCAACATGATGATTTCAAAACGCGATTATCAAAATATTGAAAACTAATTTTTTTTAAATTTTATGAACGAATTTTCGTTCTTTTGAGACCCACAATCTTCAAATTGACTACTGAAGTTGTTAAATTCTGTCTACCTATTGAATACCAAAATTTTAAAATTTTCATTTTGACGGAGCTAGTCAATATACGGAGCTAGTTGGCGATAATTTAAAAGATATCGAGATTTGTTGTCATCCATTTGACGATTTTCTGTTGACAACCGTCAATTGTCAATATAACAACGGGTATTTTTTCCAGAGATACCTATATTGCATAGTCTACGAGTACCTCTGTTAAATTGAATTCCCTTTTCAGGGGAAGAATGTACTTTACTCCGAAACAACTCGTCCACCATTATGTCTGAAGTTAGGCCAATTAGAAAGCAAAATAATCGACAGTACTCCAAAGTGTGCAGTTCGTCTAATTAAAATTGATAACTCAGAATTAACATCACATTTCCAACCACGACTTGTCGGTGACCTTTGTTGTTTTTCAAGATACGCCCTGGGGAGACGTTGTAAAGAATTAAACTAAATGATTCCTAGAAACGCATCATTTATGCATTGGTGCAATTTTGAACTAATTGGAAGTCTGTGTCGATAAATGTTTCTATATAAATAGATAAAAATACTAATTGTTCTATTTTTGTTTGAACACTATTATTTATTCGTTTATTTTTGTCTTTTTATTTATTCGCTGTTAATTTGTAAGTATGTATGAACTTAAGGTCTAATTTAAGGAGTGCAAGTTGTCGATGCAGACGCTAACTAAAGACCGACTTATATACAAGCGACAAGGCGCAAATTAAGCTCCAACTCCATCTTCTCACGAAGATGATGTTGGAGAGCCAAAAGTATGAAGATTGTTGTTCGCAACACTTGGTGTTTGATTGCCAAAGACCAAATGTTGCGACTTATAATAATAGTTTTACAGGGGGTTTCTTTGGAGTCATTTTATTATATGACACCTCCCCTCCCAAGAATTTTTGGTCTCCAAAAAGTATGTATAATAATATTTTTTTTTTTTTTTTTTTTCTTTTAACAAAAAAAAAATAATTTCACATTTTATAATTTTATGTTTTATAAAAACAATCAAACAAATCTTTTAATTACATTTAATAAATTTTTTTGTTTAATTTTACAAAATTCAGTAACAAAAATCATTTTGACTCAAACAACCTTTTAATAATTTTTTTATATTTTAATCTTACAAAATTCAGTAACAAAAATCATTTTAACTCGAACAAACTTTTAATTTTACGTTGGAATACATTGAAATAAATTTGTAAGAATGGCGAAAACTTTATTTAATTTAACTAATCATAAGAGTACAATATTGTCTTTTTATTCTTATTTTAATTTCACTGTCAACCACTTTCTATTTGATGAACTTTCTACGTTTTTATTTTTTTGTCTGCTTATAATCTACTCGCTTTCGTAAAATTTAATCTGAAAGGCCCAACGAAACAAAACCATCAGCCACAGAAATTCTAGCATTAGAAATCCTGAACACTTTCATTACACCCTGCAAATGCAGATTCATTCATCAGCGAAACTACTCGTAATGCACTCATCCAGAAGTTGTTATCTGTCAACTGAAATGTTTAACTTTACTACACGGGCGCATAATCAACGTAACTTCCTCTTCTTTTTCCATTAATTAACAATTTGAACAATTTGAGCAATGAATGATTTCGAACCGGGTCTAAAATGTGCTTATATAAACCAAATGTCGAAGTTCTTGCATTTTCGGAAATTAAAATAATCATCTATTGCCTAAGGCTCGTACAAAAATAGAGCGATAAATACAATTTCCAAATTTCAATTCTGGCAAAATCCAACGGCCATCAATGGAATAAGGAAAGCATTAGATGTTTTGAACGGAGCAAGAGTCAACAGAAATGGGAGGCAGATTTATTAAACGTTCGGAAAAATGGAAAAGGAGCACTAAAAGGTATCGAGAAGGAATCGTACGTAAATTATTGTTGATATTTATACCTACGTTTTAGCTGTTTTTTATAATATTTCGTGTTTCTTTTTGTCGTCATATCAATTACGTAGTTTCCGGCCGTTTTAAATCTATTTAATTTTTTGTATTTTGGCCTGCTTTTAATGACTGTCCTATTCTGAACTATGTTCATACATTGGTTCAGTCTAGAGTCCTTTTTCAAGTTTAAACGATTTATTTTTGCTTCCTTTTCTTTTTTTAAATTTAATAGCCAATGAATCGATGTCTTCATTTGTTAAGTTTTTCCGAATAAAATCGATTGGTTTTAATCTGGTAGTTGAGTGAATGGTATCATTATAAATGTTAATGATTTTGAACAATTTGTCATCCAACTCCGAGCTGTCATTGTCTGCATTTCTAATTCTCAAATGTTCATTCAATGTCCCGTGCAATCTTTCAATATCGGCATTGCCAGTTTTGTGAGAAGCCGTTGTTTTGTGAAACAAAATACCATTCTCTTTCAAAAACTCTTCAACTGCAGAATGTACAATACAAGTATCTCCATCAGAGACAATTTTGTTTGGCTTTCCCAAGAACTGAACTCTCTGCTTTAATGCGCCTAAAATAGCTATCCAATTTCTGTTTTCGAGTTTATGAATAGTCGCGTATTTTGAAAACTTGTCGATGGTGGTAAGATACATTTTATTTCGTTCAGGGAACCAGATATCTACGTGTGTTATGTCATTAAAATGCTTGGCTGATTCGGTTAATTGCAAAGGAATTTGAAGTGGTTGTCGATCATGTTTAGCTAAATTACAGATCTCGCAGTTGTTTATGAGTTTTTGTATTTCTATGTTTAAGTTTGGGTAAAAGTACATGGTCTTTAATTCCGAGAAAATTTCGTTTATTCCCCTATGGTTTTTGTTTATGTGTTCATTGTTAATTATAGTTAACATCTGGTTTTTATCAACAATGTCCTGGAGTTTAATACTCGATTTAATAAGCTTTAAATTGGCGTTCATAGAAAAGTATTTGACATACAAGTCCTGAAATCTAAGAAACAATGATAAATCTTCGCAGTGTATGCACATTAGTCCTTTGTCGATCAATAACTTTTTCATTATAAGTAGTAAGTCGCTGTTAGTTTCGTTTAATCTTACATGGTTTTGAACTTTTTTGTGTATAATTTTCAAAGTAATTTTTTCTTTTGTGGCATAGGACAGATATATTTGGTTTTTGTACAAATTGATAGGCTTTTCGGTAAGATAAATGTATCGGGTCTTGTCTTCTATGGCGCTGTGAACTGTAGCGCCAGTGGACGAAATATCGCTGCTAGTTGGCCTGGTACCTGTAGGTGCAAATATGGCTTCATCGCCATTACCGCAACTATTGTCCGAAACGACTTCGTTTCCGAAAATGTCTGCTAAATTAACTTCATCGTTAATATCCGCGTCATTTTCTTTATCGTCCAGCTCAATATACCTGCTAAGCCCATCGGCTACACAGTTTTCCTTTCCCTTTAGATAAACTACATCAAAATCGTACTCGTTTAGGGCGATTTTCCACCGCTGCAATTTCATGTTTGGTTCCTTTATCCCATTCAACCACACAAGGGGCTTATGATCGGTTCGAACTGTGAACTTTCTGCCATATAAATATGTCCTAAAATATTTAACTGACCAGACAACTGCCAGAAGTTCCTTCTCGATAGTCGAATAGTTGCGCTCGTGATTGTTGAGTGTGCGCGAAGCATAACATATCGGGTGGTTACCTTGGCTTAAGACAGCCCCTAGTGCATAGTTTGATGCGTCTGTAGTCAGGACAAAAGTTCTATTAAAGTCAGGGGTGATCAAAATAGGGTTGGAAGTAATTAAAATTTTAAGGGTTTTAAAAGCTTTAATGTATTGAGGATCTAACATGTTTATTTTTTCCGATTTTTTTAAGTATCTTATCATGGGATATGCTACCTTAGCGTAATCTTTAATAAATTTACGGTAGTAACCGGTTATCCCTAAAAATTGTTTTATTCCCTTTATTGTACTTGGTAAATTCATCGATGTTATTGATTTTACTTTATTTTCATCTGGCTTGATTCCGTTATTTACAATAGTGTGTCCTAAATAATTGGTAGATAAACTAGCAAAGCAGCACTTATTTACTTGAATTTTTAGGTTATGTTCTTTTAATATTTGAAAAATTTTCTTTAAAGAATCTAAATGTTCGTCGAAGCTAGTGGAAAATATAAGGATATCATCCAGGTATACGACGCATATTTTGTTTATGAACTCCTTTAAGATGTTGTTCATCAATCTTTGGAATGTCGCAGGGGCATTTTTTAACCCAAACGGCATTCTTAGGAATTCGTAATGACCCCTTCTCGTCGAGAATGCAGTTTTTGGTCTATCTTGGGGTTCAACTTCGATTTGATGAAAGCCTTTAACAAGATCTATGGTCGAGAAATAATTGCATTTACCGAGCTTGTCAAACAGATCATCGATATTGGGCATCGGAAATCTATCGTCAATTGTTTGTTCGTTCAACTTTCGATAGTCCACTACAATTCGCCATTGCTTTAGCCCGTTTTTGTCGTCTTTTTTTGGGACAACCCAGATGGGCGAATTGTAAGGACTATGGCTCGGCGCTATTATTTGTTGTTGCAACATCTCATGGATCTGCCTGTCGACTTCTTGTGTATGTACTTCCGGGTACCGATAGAGTTTACTATAAATCGGAATGTCATTTTTAGTATTAATGTGGTGCCTAATTTCACTAGTAAATGTTAAAAAATCGCCATCTTTATAAAAAATTGATTTGAAAGAATTCAACAGAGATCTTAATTTAGATACGTCCGATTTTGTTAAATGGTTTGCGAAAGCTTTATTCGCTATATCGTTTTCGAAGACTTCGCTACAAAATACGTCTAACGATTTATCGTTGTGATAATTATTTTCATAGATCTCTTCCTCCCTGTTAAGATAAATTCGAATATTTGCATCATCTGTTTTAAGCAATCGGTTTTTGTAGTCAATAGTCGGGTTTAATGGAACCAAAATATTATTTCCGATAAGCCCATCGAAGAAGTCATGAAACTGATATTCCAAAAACTGCACAAAATAATTTTCTTTATTAAATTCGCTAAATAGGGGAATGCTATATTGTACGTTTCCTTTGATTTGCCGGCCGAGTACTCTAAGAGAAATATGTTTATTTTTGGAAGATGTCTCCCATTTCGGATTACACAGATTTTTATTAATAATACTGTATTCGGCGCCGCAATCAATGATGAATCTTAGGGGTCGTACAGGGGTTCTAAGGATTACATAGGGTAATTGTTTCGTCGGGTTCTTTGAAAATTTGACTGGTTCTGAGGTCGGTGTTCGTAATATGGTCTGTGTTCATTGAGTTCTATATCCATGGGTTCCGGGCCATTTTGTGGTCTAGTTCCATTTCTTTGTTGTGTTTGGTTATTCTGTGTGTAGTTTGTTCGTGATTGGCCACTGCGGGGATAGTTATTAGTCTGATTGTAAGTTTGATTATGTCGTGGAATGTAATTATTGTCTTGTCGGGTTGTGGCTCTTGGTGTGGGATAACTGTTCAAGTGGTTGTAATTACTGTTATTATATCTCTGATTAAAAGAGTTACTTCGATTACTGCGAATACCCATAAACTGCTGACCTAAAGAACTCAGCCCCATTGACTGATGATTGATTTCTGCAATTATTTTATAGGCTTCATTTAGTGTTCCAGGATTTCTGCTCAACAAAATTGATCTTGTGGGTTCGGGCAAGTTATACTTAAATGCTTCAAGAGCAATCCTATTATTGGATACTATCATTTGCTGATCGTTTTGATCGTTCCCTAATAAGTAAATACTATTAGCTCTACTTAAGAAAGAATTTATTCTGTTGTAATAATCGTCTATAGATGTAGTTATTCTAGCTGTTCTAATTTCGTCAATAAGTTTATCTATTGAGAGTTTTTCCCCGAAACTATTTTTCATAACTTCCCTAATTTCGGGCCAAGTTCGTAATCGACCGTGTTTTTGAAGTTCAAGTCGCGCTTTTCCAACGATCTTGTCTCTTATGTAGCCCGTAAGAATTATTTTGGTATTTTCATCAAAAGTTTCTAAAGTGGGTAACAGCGAATCTATCCTTTCCACAAAATCTATCATACAATTTTCACTTCCATCAAATAAAGGTATCTTACTCACTAAATCTAAAATAATCTTAAACTTATCAACTGCATTGAGGGCATCCATCTTTTATTGTTCCTCCGGGAATAATTATAATAATTGATGATTACTCACGTGGATTGTTGAATTTTTTTTTTTTTATAATGTTTCGTCTTTCCTGATCCGTTATTGAGAAAAAAAAATGTTCAGTTTCATTCTTTGATCTTCGTTCGCTTGGTGTTAAAAGCTCGTTTCTGTTGTTGTTTGTTTTGAAGCGCTGCTTCAAGCAGGGAGCGATGATTTTTGGCGGTCACGCTGTTGATGAACAATGTACTTTGCACGCATACAATTCTTTGTCCGCAATGCTGTTTTTTTTTTTGTATGTTCTTCAGCTTTACCCACTCAAACGATTTATTTTTCTTTTATCGACTGCGCCAAATAGATAAAAATACTAATTGTTCTATTTTTGTTTGAACACTATTATTTATTCGTTTATTTTTGTCTTTTTATTTATTCGCTGTTAATTTGTAAGTATGTATGAACTTAAGGTCTAATTTAAGGAGTGCAAGTTGTCGATGCAGACGCTAACTAAAGACCGACTTATATACAAGCGACAAGGCGCAAATTAAGCTCCAACTCCATCTTCTCACGAAGATGATGTTGGAGAGCCAAAAGTATGAAGATTGTTGTTCGCAACACTTGGTGTTTGATTGCCAAAGACCAAATGTTGCGACTTATAATAATAGTTTTACAGGGGGTTTCTTTGGAGTCATTTTATTATATGACAATATAGAACAAGCAGACTTTGGAACCCGTTTCTGAAAGAAAGTGTTTACATTAGAATACAATTTCGGATTTGGAGAAGCAACACTACTGTAAACGCATCTCGAGCGCTTTCTTAGCGTAATAAGTTCGCCTTTCCTGAGAGAAGAAATTAAGAAAAAAATCAATTACATGATGTCTAGTGTCCTTTATCTTTTATGTTTTTCTCTTTGACTTCACTTGGCCATAGGATAGTATCAATTTCAATGCCAGAACTATATTTAAGTTTATTTTTATTCGGAATGGACAAGTATCGCATACATGCTAATGATTTCAGTGATAACTTCAACTGCAACACTATTTGTCTTCACTACAACTTGCCAGTGATTAATCAAAAAATACCAAAGCCAACATAGAGTAAATGACGGGATTTTTTATTCACAACCAATACTGCACGCATTTCTCATTTACACATACAGTCCACCTGGACATCGATCAGAGTGTATTCGCAAAACTTCGATCAGTCGGACGCTGCCTATAATTAAAGAACTTCACACCTCTACCAGGGTATTGAGGTCGTCCCACATGGTGGAAAAGCGGGCGAACCCGAAAGTGTTTAATTCCTGCCGAAGTTCCACTTCTCCGCCGGCAATGTTTCACCTTAAATCACATTCCTCAAATAGCTGCCTATGGACACAGTACGCTTGCATTGGAGCAAAGTAAGTATGCCTGGCATTCGCGAATTTCGCATAGGTGCTACATCTGTCCGACGAAGGAGGATCTGGAGGCCGTGCTTGTGTAAATTTATAGTCGTGTGATTTTATCTTCCTCTTCTACACCTCATGGAAAAGTTCACGCTCATGTTATGGACGAAACAAAACATATTATTAAAGTGCAAAACGGCCGCGTAAACATCAGTGTTTTGGTTTGGTTTTGTCCCTGTGGTGCATTCGAGAATTGTGACTGCGAATTTTTGTGACTTACTAGTTGAATTCAACAAAAGAACTTTCTGAAGGAAAGAAAATAATAAACCTTATGTTGTTTGTAATTGCAAGGAATGGCTAACCAAAGGTAAATATATGCCTACAAAAATATATTCATACTCATATTATCTACTACAATTTTGGCAATTTGGAGCGACAAGTATAGATAAAATAACTCTATACAATTGCATGTAAAAGGTAAAACAAAAGTTGCATATTCTGAAAAACGGCGGTCTATATAAAACATTGGTTTTTTCCCCTTCAACGAAGAACAACCAATTTGAATGTGAATGCCTATATAAAGCGGATTATGTTGTCAATTCCGTCCGAAACCTAGATAGACACGTTTAAATGGGTCCTTCCATGTAAACACCTATCCTGTGCTCATCTGCTAAACAACTATATTAAATAAACCGCATAATTTTCTTGCTCGAGAGCAATGGAATAGTTCCCAAACTGAACTACTTATTTCCCAACGTTAGGCAAATGCTTGCTATCGTATTTTTTTTTTGGTGCCGTGAAATAACGCCAAGCGAAATAACGCCGACTTTTAAGATACGGTCTTATTTAAATTTCCGAAAGCGAAATAGAGCCGAATTCTAACGTTCGACTTTATTTCGTTTTGACGAAGTTAAATAAAAAAAACTTAACACAACGCTACTTAGCGGCCGGCGCAAAGAACACCTGCATAGGAGGCTGAAAGCCCGCCCATACACCGGCGATAGATATGTCCAGAGTTTGAAACCCTTTTAGCCGTGAGGCGGGCCAGCCAGATACTGTCATCTGTAGAAATATTTCAAACCTTATAAGCTTTAAAGTCCAGCCGGTGTATGATTCGAGTGGATTTTTTGAAATTTTGAGCCTCTTATCCGCGAGGCGGTCCATTCAAGTAGTGCTATCTCATGAAATATTTCATACTTTATGAGCACACGCCGTCCATGGACATTATGCCATCCCACCACTCAAAAAACCTACTTAAGGAATAAGTTCTGAAATGCGCCAATCTTCAGTTCATCATAGAAAATAAAGTCGAATTCTAAAAACCAATACTGTTGTTAAAATAAATTCACGGTTAGGTTGACAAATTCTAAATTTTATCAATTTTTTCCAATACGGCTATAAAATAGACCTCCACTTTTGTATCAGTTTAAGGACACATGCAAAATCTACCTGTTTGAAAGTCCAGTTTTTCTTTGCCTTTTTTTGAAAAAGGAAATCAAAATCTTAGAGCACTCAGGTAATAATCCATTGTACTACCAGGCATAAATCCTTTTTTTGGCGTAGAGGTTGGGGAACAAGGTGTTATTCGTTTCTCTCCATTAATGGGTGGTGTATGTTGTTGTTCCCCATGGATATTTTGCTTTACAAGCTAGTTGCTCTTCATACCATTACACCGCCTCTATTGCTGCGCCGTTTGTGAAGTTGAAATTCATCGTTCTTCAAATCATGGAAATAATAATTGTATCCACCAAGGCCGTCTAAATTAAACTTTTTATTTGTCGGAAAAGACGACGAATCGATTTGTCTTATTGCAAACTCAAGTCTACGTGTTGCATTCAGTTGTGGCTTCAACCCCAGTTTTTTTTTTTTGCTACAGAGCCCTGGATTGGAAACAGTTCTAAGTATTGCTCGCCGTTCTTGAAATGTTGTTGCTTTGATACCACGTCTTTGCGGTTTTATGCTAGGGATAATTTTTTAGGATAATTAAGGATGTTATGTGCAACTGCATGGCCTCTTCCAATCTTTTGCGCTATGATAGTGATACTTTGCCCCTGCTCCCTGTAAGTTCGAATTTGGCCTTATCCTCCTTCAGTTGATATCTTTGTTGCTGATACATTAAGAGATGTCTTGGTTTTGCCAGACTAGCGAACGGTTTTAATAAAATTTTTACATATCAAAAAAATAATAACCTGACCTTTATCAAATGGTACAGAGTGTTTGTATTTCAGAGGAGAATGCCACGGTAAATCAAGAATCATTTGAAGGATTTTTGCATGATTCTGAACTTATCTATTGGTAGGTACGTGCGCAATTATACCAAACAATCATAAACATCATAAACAATAAGGGTCTGAAACTTAATTGTGTGCATTATAAGCCCATTTTCAGCTGTGAGTGTAGATCCCCTACTTATGGGTAGTTTGGGAAATTCAGCCAACAATATTTTATATAAAATCGCTTCAAAAACAGCGCGTTGAGAAACTGCAACAGTTATTTATTTCTTTATGTATTCAAGAGAACAAAGTCTCACTTTAAAACTGTGTTCTTGTAAGTGTTGTATAATGTTTATATACATATATGTAAACACACATTGCTCTCTCATATCATGTTCTTGTACATGTATACACTCTTTATATATAAGTCTCAGATTCTATTGTATAGTGTCTCATACCAATCGCTGTCTCTTTAGAGTCAGTCGACAATAAACCTTGAAACTTAATAAACGTCTTTTAATAATCATACAGTAAGAAGTTATTTATTAAAACAGTCAAGGCAGAGTCTATATGAGGAAACAGGAGTCAGTTGAATGTTTTTTTGTAGTGAAGTTGCGTAACGACTACAATTATTGCCACCCCAAATTTTTGATCCAACTATTGGCACCCCATCATATAACAGTGATTTTCTCAGTAACCTTTGGTCCGAATAGTCAATTTATTTTTTGTTTTGAGCTTAGACATTTTATTTGGAAATATTCCTTTTTAGTTCTGTTTTATAAGTGAAAGTGAAAACTCGTGCGACAAAAATAAAAAATCTTTAAAATGTCCTTTGTTTTCATTAAGGACCTAGAATTTTGTAAGTTTTTTAGCAGTAGCTACTTCCTTTTATATTTTTTAATGATTTTTTTTTATTTACTAAAAACATACATTACAGAAGTCGCTTTTTATTATATTTTGTAAAAAATAGTTATTATTTTATTAATAAAAGGGGTGCCAATAATTGGAAAAAATTAGGGTTCAATCATTGGTAGGGGGTGCCAATAATAACATCATATGTAGCCAACTACAGTTGTACTTTTATGAGTGCCAATAGTTGTATCTTTCAACCGTTATTAATTTCAGTTTGAACAAAATGCCGAAAAAAAATCTTAAATGCAATGACAACGATCTTCAAAAAGCCTTGCTTGATGAAATTGAGTTTAACGTTTAAAAAAATAATTTTTTTTTTTTTTTTTTTTATTTATTTATTGAAAAATCGCTTACAATTAAGACAAGAGTCTTATAATTTATGACAAGCCTTTAATACTTTACTGATCAATTACAAAATTAAACAATAGAAGCAAAAGAGTGAAAAGCTTTAAACTTAATTATTTAAAATACAATTAAAAGTACCTACAGATTAAAAAGAAAAAGAGAATTTAACAGAAGAGTTTGAGTTGAAGAAGGTAGAAAATTAGTTGTAATTATTTGCCAAATACATAAAAACATTAGTTTTAAAAAGAGTTGCATCTTCGATTCTTCTCAGCGCAATAGGTAGGGAGTTCCAGAGGCAGATAACGTGGACAAAAAATTGTCTTCCCGTTGTAAGGTACCTGTATCGAGATGGGGTTAGAACAAAGGATCGTGTTGATTGAGTGAAAATAATTCTGTTGTGCAAGTAATCAGGTTGTTTAGTTTGAATGACCTTATGTAAGAAGGATAAAGACCGAAATTTCAGAAGACTTTTAAGGCTGCAGCCACATATAGTTTTAGAGAACACTGAGACATGATCGTAATAACGCAAACTGTAGACATAGCGAGCTATATTATTATAGGTCACATTCAATTTTCGATTGGTCGCAAAATCGGTGTGACAAAAAACTTCGCATCCATATATTAGAACTGGTAGTAAGAGAGTTTTAGCGAGCAATAGTTTTATATGATTAGGAATGAAGCTTTTGGTAACTCGGAGAGCACGTAAACTTCCATATATCTTACCAACAGCGCTATTTATATGGTCGTTCCAGGTTAAGGTACTATTGAACAGTAGCCCAAGGTTCTTTGCAGTATGAACATATTCTATTTTATTATTACCTAGTTTTAGAGGTGGTAGAGTTGAAAAATCAAATAACTTGTAGAAGATGGGAAGAGATTTTGACTTGAGCGGGTTCAAGACGAGGCAATTATTCTGAGACCACTGCAGGATAGTTGACAAGTCCAAATTCATTAGATCTATTGCCTCTTCCTTATCACAAAAGGGCCGGCTTATTAGAAGTTGCACGTCATCGGCATATAAATGAATAGAGCAATGTTTGATAATTAGAGGAAGTTCGTTTATGTAAAGCGTAAATAGAACAGGACCTAGGATTGAACCCTGTGGTACACCTGTTGGGTTGTAAAGGAAGTTGGACGAATTTCCATTGACTGACACACATTGCTGTCTTTGGTTAAGATAGGAGTATATCAGTTTAGCAGACTCAACAGAGAATCCAAAGTTATATTGCAGTTTTAGTTGCAGCTTGGAGTGATTGACCGTATCAAACGCTTTGGAAAAATCCAAAAGCGTCAAAAATGAAACATGTCCATTATCCATCGATACTCTGATATCATCTGTGACACAAAGCAAGGCTGATACGCAACTTCGCTGTGGGCGAAAACCTGACTGAAACGAACTAAGCAGGTTGTGCATCGACAAATGTTTTTGTATTTGTTTTAATAGAGCTTTTTCAAAAACTTTCGAAAGAAATGGAAGAATAGCAATGGGTCGAAACTCCATAGTATTGGCTGCTTTCTTTTTAGGGATAGGAATAATACGCGTCTTCTTCCACTCTAGTGGAAATTCAGAGGTAGTAAGAATAGTGTTAAAAATGTAGGTAATATAGGGTAGGACATATGGAAGCAAGACTCCCAAGCCCTCTCTCATGATATCTTCTACTTGACGGAAACATGGCTTATTGCCGGAATCTTAGACACGGAACTCTTCAATCATGAGTTCTCCGTATTCAGAAACGATCGTCATCAAAATGACCTGGAAGCGCTTGGAGGAGGTGTCCTGATTGCTGTCCGTTCCAACCTTGAGTCACGAAAGATTGACTTTCCTTTTCCACTAACCGTCGAAACTATCTGTGTAAAAATTACACTTAAGAACAAGCATTTATATGTTGTTAATGCGTACATTCCATCGTATCGTCTGTGTTCCTTGTATTCGGAACTTTCTATGGCACTAGACCATATTTTTGACATATCTTGTTGTGACAGCACTGTCTTACTTATAGGCGACTTCAATCTGCCACATATTGGATGGGTACCTTCTGAGGATGATTCTCATCTCATCCCATCCTTTGACTCTGCCCAACAAGAGCTCGCTTTACTGGACAACATCTTGTCTTTTGACTTACAGCAAACTAGCTGTATAAAAAATTTCAAAAATCGAACTCTCGATCTTGTTTTTTCTTCTGACTCTGTTAGTACTGTGGTTCTGGAATCAGACTTCAGTATAACTAACATAGATAATAATCATCCACCATTGGATGTATTTATTGAATTAGGCGCACATTTGTACGAAAATAGTAATTCGTATGATCGTTCGCAATCGTTTGACTTTCGGAAAGCAAATTTTCAAAGGCTTTCTGATGAAATTTCCAGCTTTAATTTTAATCTTACTGCGTTTTCTAATATTGAAGATGCAGTAGTTTCCTTTTATTCTTTGATGGATAACTGCATGTAAAAAGTGATTCCTGTGAAATACTCTAGGAATCTGAAAACGTCCCATCCTTGGTACACTAAAGAGCTCAAATCAATACGAAACAGACGTAATAGGGCTTGGAAGAACTATTTAAAAAGTCTCCGCCATTCAGATCTTGAGCTATATCTTACACTCCTCAACGAATTCAAATCTTTATCCTGCAACTTATATATTGACTATATAAGTAAAATGGAATGCTCTCTAAAATTGGACCCCAAACTTTTTTGGGGATTTGTTAATTCTAAGAAAAAAACCGATGGTTATCCATCGAAACTTACTTACAATAGCTCTACAACTGCTGATTCGCTAGATGCAAGCAATATGTTTGCAGATTATTTCAGTAAGTCGTTTAGGGTGACCCCTCTTCACATAGATGAGCAATATTTTATTCCCAAATAAGTTTTAGTTGCTTCTCATTTGACTTGGAAACAATTTTAAAATTTGTTTCTTCTCTGAAGAATGATTATTCATCAGGTCCTGATGGCATTGCACCGATTGTTCTTAAAAAATGTAGTCATGCAATTGCTTCATATCTTAAATATCTGTTTGAATTGTCCATTAGTACCTACTGGTAAATTCCCTTATGTATGGAAAAGTGCTTTTATCACACCTGTATTTAAAAAAGGCGAACGTGGTGATATCACTAATTATAGGCCTATTTCAAAGCTTTCGTGTATCCCTAAGCTTTTTTAACAAATTGTTTGCGAAAAGTTAATATTTCTTTGTTGCAATTTAATTTGCAATGAACAGCATGGATTTGTAAGAAACAGATCCACTGTCACTAATCTGTTAAGTTTCTTACATGATTGTTCTAATGCCTTAGAGAATAAGGACGAAATGGATTGCATATACACTGACTTCTCTAAAGCTTTCGACCAGCTGTCCCATGAAATAATCGAGTTTAAGCTCAGGGCTTTTGGTTTCCCACAAAGTTTCATAAAATGGGTTAATTCATACCTTAGATCAAGGGTTTATCAAGTCAAATTTAGAGGATCGCTATCTGTATCTTTTACAGCTGAGTCTGGAGTTCCCCAAGGTAGTCACCTCGAACCAATTCTATTTATACTAGCCATTCATGATGTTAAAGCATGTATAAATCACAGTAATATCCTGATCTACGCTGAT
This sequence comes from Portevinia maculata, assembly GCA_949715645.1. Classification (NCBI taxonomy): domain Eukaryota; kingdom Metazoa; phylum Arthropoda; class Insecta; order Diptera; family Syrphidae; genus Portevinia; species Portevinia maculata. Next base: position 252,413,504 of record OX454525.1, on the reverse strand, counting down.
GATATGAAAATATATAAATCTATCACTAGTCAGCAAGACAGAATGTTTCTTCAATCTGACATTAATAGCTTCGCCAATTGGTGTGATAAAAACGGTTTATCCCTTAACCCAACTAAATGTCAACATAGGACATTCTCTAGAAAGAATATCCCTTCCACCTTTCAATACTCTCTGTCTCAACATATTCTTTGTAGTGTTGATAATTTTAAGGATCTTGGGGTTTATTTCGACCCCAAACTGGTTTTTGCTAAGCATATTAATTCTATTATTAATAAATCTAATTCTATGCTGGGCTTCGTAAAAAGGTGGGCCAAAGAATTTAATGACCCTTACGTTTCTATGTCATTGTACAATTGTTTCGTCCGTCCGATTCTAGAGTATGCCTCTCAAGTTTGGACACCGTTCTACAACATTCATTCAAATCGAATAGAGGTCATTCAACGTAAATTTATTCGATTTGCACTTAGAGGACTTCCATGGGATGATCCATTTACCCTTCCCCCTTACAGGCAGCGTATTAAGCTTCTTCAAATGTTACCCCTTTCTCAACGAAGGCTTAATAGCGATATCATTTTTTTACAGCAGCTTATATCCGGTCAAATAGTTGCACCTGACTTGCTGTCGTCTATTGGCTTTAATTTTCGTGGTGGTGCCCATAATTTGCGCAGTGCTGAATTATTGTTTAGTCCCCATCATAGAACGAATTATGGGAAGCATGAGCCTATTAGTCGCATGAGTAGAATCTATAATCTAAATGATCATGTGATTGACTTGCATGTTAGTAAAATTAAGCTAAAAATATATTGCGTAATAATGCTTTAATGTCTTAAATTGTTTGCATTATTTTGTGTCTGTGTTAGTATTTTGTAGGTACATAATTATTGTATTTTTAATTGTTTTGTCCTTACTAACACCTGCACTAAATGATGTGCCTGTGAGAGCACTTTTTGTGCCGGCAATTTCTGCTCGTGATAGTTGCTTGCTTTAAGCACTCCACGACACAGAGCTGATAGTGTATTAAAAAAAAAAGAAGATTTTAATGAACTTGGGGTTTATAAGATCGATGCCGGTGGCGTTTGACTTGATTGACAATAAAGCCTCAACAACGTCCTCTTCATAAAGTCTTTCGAACATAAAAGTATAATTGGAGCTAAGAAGAGGTTGGTAAGAAGCGGGAGGAAGTCTTTCTAGCTCAGGATAATTACTTAAAGTAGTCGAAGAAACGAACTTTTCATTGAGGGTATTACAGTCGATGTCATCTGGCGTCTTTAAAGGGTCTTTCCCAATTCCGAGTTTTTTAAGATTGCTCCAAAGTTTTTTACCAGGAGTGAATGAATTAAATTTGATTTCATAGAATTGGGATTTCGCTGCTCTGATTTTCATAACTACTTGATTGCGTAGAGCGCGATAAGTTTGTTGAAATGTTTCCAATTTATATCGTCTCCAGTGGCTGTAGGCGACATCGCGCTTAGACATTAAGGCTATAATATCGGAATTAAGCCAGGGTGGAGATTTGTGCTTAAAGGTTCTGGTTTTGAGGGGCACATGTTTATCAAACAGCAGATTAACATTATGCTTAAAGAAAGCAACTTGCTCGTCAACTCCTTGCATAGAAAACAGTGAGTTCCAATCTATTGAGTAAAAGTCGTTTGTTAATTTTGACGGCTTTAAGGGAAAAATCAATGAAAAGATTTTAAAAATGGCTGACCTCAGATGGCAAAACATAGTGGGACATAGGGTGTCTAGAGCCCTTTGGCCCCATTTGGATAAGAAAATATCTAAGGAAATTCTACAATTGAGCAGGGAACAGCTTAGAACAGTAATTGGGATTATGTCAGGGCACTGTCTTCTAAGAAAGCATGCTAGGCGACTTGGTCTGGTGGATGTGGACACGTGCAGGTTCTGTGGTGATCTACAAGCCGAGGAAGACATAACACACATATTGTGTGAGTGCGATGGTATAGCACGGAATCGTAGGAGGATTCTAGGGGAATACTTCTTCGAGGAACTAGGGGAGCTGAGCGGCATAGACCATAGGAAGCTGGTTAAGTTCTGCAGGAGGATTGGGCTCTGTCTAGGAAAAGTTTTTTAGGTTTTTAGGTTTTTCTCCAATTGAAGTTTTTTCAAGTGGTTCCCTAGGGATCGCGATGGGCTCTTCTGGTGCCTAGTGCTGTATGCAAATTGCATACCCCTTTTTAACCTATGACCTATGACCTAAGTTTGACGGAATTATATGTTTAAAGTCTCTATATTGAAAGCTATTGTCATGTACCATCGAGGCAAGGTTTAGGCATACAAATAACAGATCATGCTTGGAGAAACCAGGTGCAGAGAGCTGGTCATAGAGTACGACCTTATCAGTGTCGCTGGTAATAAAAAGATCTAAAAGAGTGCTGGACTCTATGCAGTGGTGAGTGGCAACGGAGGTGTTAATGGAAAGCAAATTAAGTGCTTTAAATGTATCGGTGAAGTGACTAGATTTAAGTGGGTCTAAAAGGTTGCAGTTGAAGTCACCGCAAAGCAGAACATTCGGATAGCAACAAGAAAAGGACTCAAGCATTTTTACTAGTGGATCAATACTTATAAAGTTATATGGACGGTAAACGGAACCAACCAGAACACTCTCTGCATTACATATAACATTAACGAATACAAATTCGAAACGACAATTAGGTATGTCCATCGACGTATAAACAGGAGTACAACGCAGGCCATCGCGCACATAGACAGCAGCACCTCCGCCAACTCGAAATTTCCTGTCCGAACGGAAAAGCTTATAGCCATCCAAACTGTAAACATTATCACTGATTTCTATGTCGAACCAAGTTTCAGAGACAGAGATAATATCAATTTTTGACTCCACAAACAGCACAAGCAGATATCTAAGTTCCCCCAATTTGTTGATAAGACTTTGCGCCTTGATTTGACAGACTCTCAATCCTTTTTTCTGTGAACATAGTATTCTAATCATATTAAACAAATTAGTGTTTTCGCTTCCGCCAATGAAACCGCCACTATTGGCAGCTGTATGGTTTGACATGCAAACTATGAAGAACAGTGATGGCGCATGAGACAGAATCAGAGATGCAATAACAAGTTAGATACATAAAGAGAATATTTGGCAAGAAACTACACACAAATAACGTAACATTTATAAAAACTTTACAAATTAAGAAAATCTATAGAAGAGAAGAATTATTATAATAAATGGCAAATTATTTTTCTATTTTCTATTTTTTGTTTTGAACATTGCTTACGACGGAATCTGGTTGTCTATAGTTAAGTTTAGAGCGTTCGCATAAGGACCAATAAATAAGAATAAGTATCCTGTTAATTTTAAGTTAGGTTTAATCATTTTTGTCTAGTATGTAAGTAGATATTTATCAATGAATAAAAAAAATGAATTTCAAAGTCAAAAAAAAAAAAAAAAAAATCTGGTTGTCTGCGTACAGCTTCGTTTAATGATTCGATGTTGTTGATGGTAAAGCTCTCCTCGTTAGCAGAGAGTTTGATAAAAACAGAGCCACTTCTCGTGTACACAGAGTACAGTTGATGATTTCTTCGCATGCTTATGGCGCGCTGCAGAAGAGTGCGGGTGTTTTTAGTTAAACTTTCATTCAGAAAACAGGCGTGGTTTGATTGAAGTCCAAAGTCACGTAGGCAGAGTTGTTGTTGTGGTTGTCCTTTACGATAAGCCGCAACAGATTTGAGAAGAATGTTTCTCTCTTGGATTGAATTAAATTTGAGAATAATTGGCGTTGTTGCGTCTCTTCTAATGTTTGTTCGCCGCTGAGAACGAAAAATGTTCGTTAAGGTGGGCGGCCTGAAGTTGACAGTTAAGCATAGTTGATTGAAGAGCGACATCAAGTTTTCTTCATTGCCGCGGGGAATACCAAAGAGTACGGCATCAGCTGCTATCTCCTTCTTCTCCATTGCTTGGAACTGTTCATGTAGAGCATTAAATCTAGATTGCAGGGCGTGGGAGTCAGATGGTTTTTTTCCAATGCACTTAACTCGTTGCACAATTTCAGCAATTTCAGCGCTAACGACGCTTAGTTGTTTATGGAAATCAAGAGAATCGCTGCTTGAGTTTGCTTCAATGCGCTCCACACGCTGAACAATATCAGATATTGTCTTGTTTGCTTTCTCCATTTGTTCATTCCAGATGCGCTCTGTCTGCTCTATTTTAGAGAATAGTTCACCGCGGATTTTAGAGATTTCGTCCGATATATGAGTGATTATAGTCTCAGTATGTTTGGACAGGCGCTCTTCAAGTTTTGTCAGCGTCAATTGCTCATCGATTTCGCTGCTCTTCTTTTTGATAATCTTGTTTGCTGAATGGTTTGACCGTGCTGCTAATGGCGGTGCCGAAAGAGGGGTAAGTGGCTGAGTCTCTTTTGATCGCGTGTTAGGCATTGTATGTAGGTATGTGAGAATGATTGTTCTAACGTTCGATTAATTTTCACTTTTCTACAATTAACTCGAATTACACTTATCACTGAGATGGAATAATTTGATAACGGAGGGGATTAATCAAAGGCTTACAAGCTAACACACTTTTAAACTGTTGGTTAGATAGTTATCGCGAGAAAAAGTAAGCTGAGTGCAGACGTCCAAAACTGCCGTCTACTCGCTAGGACACATTAGTGTAGGATAGCTTTTTTTAATTAATTTAATTTACTAAATTTGTATTGAATTAGACACTGACTTTTGTTTGTTTCCTTTAAAAATAATAAAAAAAGGATTTATTTAACTATTTTAATAAATCAATTTTGTAATGAATCGAATAATATTAATATTTTCATATAAAAAAATATGTACATTATATTTAGCTATGTAGCTATTTACGAATTTTATATAGGTCAATGCCTGATAATCTATTTTCTTTTAATTAAATAAATAGCTATGTTCCTTAAAAAAGTAAAGTAAATAACAGTCCCCTAAACAAATAAATATATATTTATTAATTTATAAATAATATAAATAAATAAATGTATCTATTATTTTATAATTTAAAATAAAACGTTTTGAAAACGTAAATAAAAAAAGGGCTTGACCCGCAAGGTCCACACGACTAACTTCCCAGTGGGATTTATGCGATTAGTGGGAAATTTTGAAATGTGATTAACCATTAGAAACGGTTAAGAATTATTTAATATTAAAAAATGCTCTTTAATAGCTATTGTTCATGAAAATTAAATATTGTTAATAACAGCGAAGTGTGATATATATTAATACAACCATTGTTATGAGCACGGAGACCTGTTAATTTACATGTATACGAAATAACGGAGCACAATATAATAATGATTTGCTCAATGACAAATGATTATCAGGGTGCCAATAATTTTAGTTTTTAGTAAGCTTTTTTTTCAATTCACATTTTAAATATATTTTCAATTATTAAATGTTTATTTATAATACTCGATCTCTGGTAAACAACAGATTCAAATAACTTTAGAAATAAAAATGTTATAGTTGGTCAAAGTTGAAATTTCCTTAGGGGTGCCAATAATTGTAGTCGTTACTTTTAACGCTTTTAAATTTAAAGCGGTTCCTAAGAGAGATTGTGCTTCCCTTGTACTCGAATGCGAAGAATACTCCATAGGAAAAATCAGCTTTCGCACTCGTATATGAGCAAGAATATACTCCGTCCAACCTGATGACGAACAGGTAGTTTCCTGATTTAATCTTACGAACATTTTTAAATCCTTCCATAATATGATAAAAACCAAAACCAATATAAAGACAGGCTATATTATGTTTATGGTGTAAGAAAAAAAAATTGGGATTAAGTATTCAATTTTTATGATGCTTTTCCCAATAAGGTCATAAAATTAGTCCTGTTTTTCGTCTCGCCTGATTGCGATGCTTAAAGGTCGCTGATAGATGCTTAAAAGGTAATAAAACAACACAATTTTTTTGTAAACAAATTAATTTGGGTTTTATTAAGATTATAAAAATAGTTTTTAATAATGTGTACTACCTCCCGATTTCTGTATCACTTCAAGAAGCCTGCTCTGAAGAGATTTATACAGTTCTTCCAAGTAATTTAGTGAAATTTCGGACAATGCATCTATTAATTTCTTCCGGGTTGGAGTACTGCTTTACCCCTTGGTAGACCGTTTTTAAAATCCATACCCGCACGTTTTCCATGATATTAAATTCCAATGAATATGGTGGCCATGCCAGTAGGTCTACATTTTGACTCTTAAATTTCTACTGCTATACCCCCCCCCCCCCCCCCCCCCCGCCCCAATACCACACCGCCATTCAAATAAAAGTATCATCAAATGTTCGTTTCATAAAAACATGTATTTATAAAAGTAATGTGTAGGAATATATAAACGAAAAATTGTGTTAACTTCAAACTAATGATAAAGTAATAATAATAAATAATAAAACTAAATTATAAAATTAATTCAAAATGTTGCAGAATGTAAGTAGATAGTGTATGCAAAATATAAAGACATGTTAATTTTCTTCCTCGTATGAGAAATATTTCGTCATTTTTTGGCAGCCTCGAATTTGATCAAGATACTTTTTTTAATTTAAAAAAGGTATTAAACATCTTTTGGCAGCTTAATTCTTTTAAGTCATAGGCAACTATGAGAATCGATTTAACAGTACCTACTTTTAAACGATTTCATTCCGTTGTCCATTGCGAACCCGTCAACGAGAAAATGCGTTCACATTTTGCCGATTGATACAAAAAAATAACTTTTTTTTTTTTTTTATAATTTGCGTGCGCTAAAGGGACTGACACATTTTTAAGAGCTCTGTATACAATTCAATATTTGTAGACGAATTAAAGAATCTGACCCACTTTTGAACCGATATTTTGTTTTTAACACATTAATTTTCATGTTCTTTCGACAGAAACTTGTAGCAAAATTGGTCAAACAACTTGGAGTCATCCAACAAAACTTCTTTAGAAATAAAGTAATCGATACTTTTTTCTAAGTCTTCCCATACTAAAATCTTTTCTAAATTCATCCATCGAAAACACACAAACTCTTCAAATTATCCACTTTTCTAAATACTCATAAGACTTTTTGTAACAATTAAAGCAGTCTTTCTTAAAAACGTCTACTTCGTCTTCAAATTCTTTTTTTGTTAAATTATTAAGCATTGATTTTGTAGCTATAGGAATAAAACGTTGATCATATCTGTTCTTCAAAATAGTTGAAGAGATATTTCTAGGAGCGAATTATTTTCCTTTCTAATACTAAGGAGGTATAGTTTGGTATCTAGTTAATTCAATAATCTGCGACCAACAACAGCACTACACTGATGAATTCTTAACCTACTCTGATTTCTCCTCATTACAAGGGCGCGTTCAATTTGCAAAGCAACTACTTGTCCCTACTATTTTACCTTTCCTCATTGATCAAATAAGTCACGTGACCTTCGTTTGGAAAAATGGAAAGTGATAGAAATTCAATCAGTGGGGAACTCGCAGTTGCCTTGCAAATTGAACGCGCCAAATCTAATATTATCCTAATATTCCATTATTGGAAGAGTTCTGATAACCCAAAGTTCAAATTCTTTGTTCGTATATTTTATATATTTATAAACATATTTGTAGTGTAACACACATAAACATAAGAAAATCAAATATTGGCTTTCAATTTGAAGAGGAATATCGCTGAGTGACAGCGAAATTAGATGGGTATCCAACCGACTTTTTCTTCGAATTAACAAATCCCCAAAAAATTGTGAAAACGAAGGCAGTCTTAAGAAAGAACTCAATAAATAAAGTCCATCAAACAAACATGGGGGTATTCAATTTCTTACAAACTTGAGTGCGAAGCCGTATTATTTTGACCATCAATTCTTTTTATACCCTATTCTAAGGGTATATTAATTTTGACGCATAGTTTGTAACATACCTTAATATTGCCTGTAGACCCCTAAAAGTTACTATATTTATGATCAGCATCGATAGTAATGTCGATCTAGACATGTCTGTCCGTCCGTCCGTCCGTCGGCAAAAATTAGGCCTTTAAACTGGGCCTAAAGAGCTGTAATTTTAACCATATACTCTCTAGGGTCCCGAAATAACCAAGTTTACGAATTTTTGAAATCCGCCCACAGACACGCCCACAAACTCAAAAAAACAAAATTTTGGAAAAAATCGATTTTTGAGTTAGAAAGCTGAAATTTTTTATATATGATCTATGGCTCCTAAAACTGCTCGGGATTTATTGAAAAACCAAAATTTGAGCTAGGGAGCTGAAATTTATAATATATACAGTGCTGTGCAAATTACTTGGGACAGGCATGATTTTTAAACATAATCGTAAGTTGGCTATGATTTTCGCGTTACTGTTTTAAACTTTGGTAAGGTTCTTTGCAAATTAATTATTACAAATATTTTTTTTTGGATTCGCGAAGGTAAGTTGCAGTTTTTTGTGCATTTATAAAAGTTTAGTGTCATGAAGCTGTTATCCGATATTTTATTAGTTTTGGTTGGTTCGTTTGAAACAAATTTGAAAATGGATATTTCGATGGAGAAGAGGGTTTCAATCATTGCTTTGCATGAGCACACTGACAAAAGCAGAAGATTTCGAATGATGTTGGAGTTCCAAAATCAAGTGTGGGTAGGATCATAGCGTTGCACAAGGCTACAGGATCTATTGCAACGGCTCGTACGGGGCATTGTGGCCGAAAACGCAAGACAACGGATCGCGATGACAAAACTTTGATCCGTAACAGTGTCATTCATCCTTGGAAGACTAGCGGTGATCTTCAAAGGGACTTGGCGTCGGCTGGTGTGGTGGTGGACTCGTCCATTGTTAGAAGGCGTCTTTTAGATGTGGGCCGCAAAGCAAGAAGACCACTTAAAAAACAGCTTCTAACTGAGGCTATGATGAGAAAAAGGCTGCAGTGGACAAAGAAACATAAAGACTGGTCTTCGCACGAATGGGGAAGTGTCATTTTCTCTGTTGAGAGCCATTTTGAAGTTCAGGGCTACCGGGTAAGTGTCGTGAGGAGAAGTGACAAAGAAAAGCTCCGACCTGGTCACATTATACAGGCCCCTAAACACCCCCAAAGTAATGTTTTGGGGTTGTTTCACATCCTTGGGCCCTGGAAGCTTAAAGCCGATTGAAGGGATGATGAATAGCTTCAAGTACGCTGACGTTTTAACCCACATGGTCTTACCGACCATGAGAAGACAGTTTCCGACCGGAAATGCAATTTTTCAGCAAGATCTTGCCCCATGCCACACTTCAAAAAAAATGAAAGCATTCTTTGCGGAAGAACGTATTAAGGTGCTCGAATGGCCAGGCAACTCTCCAGACCTCAACCCAATAGAGAATCTTTGGGCCATAATAAAAATAAGGCTGAGGAAAAGGGATTGTACTACCAAAAAGAAGCTTATTTCTGCAATAATTGAAGTGTGGTTGCACGACGAAGAAATGAGAAAAATTTGCGAAACCTTGGTTTCATCCATGCCTAATCGAGTAAAAGATGTAATTGCTGCCAAAGGCTGCCATATAAATTATTAAATTTAAAAAATTGACAACAAACGAAATTGCCAGTTGCATTCCTCCCCTTGAACATTTCAACAGCAATACCCGTCATACAAGGAATGCTCATCAGTTCACCCTCAAGCCTGTGTTCGAACGTACAGTGAAGTTCAAAGAATCTTTCCTCAGCCGTACAACACGAATGTGGATACTCTTCCCCGCTCCATTTTTCCTACACATTATAACCTACAAGCATTTAAAACCAACGTGCATCGGCATCTCTCCTTTTCGTCTCACCCTAATTTCCTTGACGCCCGCGCTGTGTAGCTCTCTTATAATATATACTCTATAGGGGTCCTTTAAGCTCGTGTATAAAAATTTTCAAAATCCGCCCACTGACAATTTAAAAAAAACTTTTTTTGAAAATCCAAAGTTTGAGCTATTAGCTGAAATTTATAATATATACTCTCTAGGGTCTCTTTATGCTCATGTGTTAATTTTTTTTAAATCCGCCCACTGACACGCCCACGATTAAATAAAACAACTTTATTGAAACACCCAAGTTTGAGCTAGGGAGCGTTTTTTTCGATAAAATCCTTTAAATGTTATATAACAAAATATGTAGAGCGTTCTTAACAATTCAACCATACTTAGACTTTTGTCACGCCCACTTATGAGGGATAGGAATAAGAATTGGGTATCCAACAGTTCGCCCAAGCGGACTGTAGCCTGTCGCTATGTTTAATACTCGAGCTGATTCAACAACACACATTTTCAGTATTTCCCAACGTCTTTCAGGCGTAAATCGATTAACTGTATCGTGGATGGTCGGCACTAAAAATCTCTCAACATTTTGAGCTCGTAAGTGTTCTGCAATGTCAGAATAACACATAGGTAGTTAAAAAAATATACAACCCGACGGCCCACCGCTAAGGTTCTAAATCCCCGCTTCATCAAGATTTTTACAGATTGTCATATGTGTAATATTTAATCAAATGTCAATCCTACAAAGACACATTGAAATCAAAAAGAAAGAATCAACGTTCTCACAAGTAATATGATATCCATGTCAAATGCATATATGTTATTTTTTACAAGAAAGAAGCTCATCTAAAAAAATTACCGGAAGCATACGCCGGAAATCTGTGTTAAGTCTCACCGCACGATATCACTCCCCATCCAATGAGTCAGGGTGAGTGCAAATGCGAATACGAATTCGAAGCCGAATTCATTCTGACATTGTGTGCAATCAATTTGGAACGGTTGACAGTATAAGCACCTGTGAAAATTTGCATATAAACCGCTCCCTAATCATTGTCTTGCCCGTCTTTAGTTTGCATATATGAGAAGTCACACTTATCCGTAGTTATAAATTTCACAGGCATTAAACAAGACAATTTCCATTCATTTCCAGTGGCAATGGAAGAAAAGAAAGAAATAGAGAAAACGCGAATACATAGTACTAATTCGTTTTCCCTTTTTTTTTTGTATACGCTCTCTCTGCGTTTCGAAATGAAAGGGCATTTTCGGGTATACTCGTATCATGGTGAGGCGTACAAAAACCACATGTAGGCATCCTCCCCCAGAAGGGCGCCGTACAAAGTTAATAAATCTTATTTTTATCATTCGGCTATAAATACAGAATTTTTAGCCATTCTCAATTTATGGTGGTTATTTATGCGCAAAAGTATTACTTTTTCCTTATGTGCGGTTGTTGGTGCGGAGATGGTCGCCATTTCCCTCAGGACAATTGCTAGCCCTCCCCATGCTTTCAGTTCAACTCTTTTCCTATTTTATCCTATTTATTGCCAGTTTTATTCATTTTTTGTTCTTCTTTTTGTCCTTTGTTCTAGGAAAAGGTCGCGAATTATTCAAATATATTAATAGTTGTTTTTTTAAGGTGTTACCGTGAAGGATACTTAATAAATAATACTTATCGTGATTGTGGGGAGGCATTCATTTCCTGCTCGGGCAATGCAAAAGTACTATTATCAGAGAGGCTATATTACCTTTGCCCGTTAAAAGCAACGGGAGTCGTGCTGAATAAAAAGAAATCAAACCTCTAGCTGTTTCTTTCTTATTTATTAAAAGGATATTGAATGCCTTTAATTTTAGAAAGGTATCGATTACACCCAAAAAGAAAATATTTCCTTTCAAATTAATTCATGTTGTCATCATTTTTCTGGGAGTAGTCATTCATTCATAGACAAAATATTTTTGAAATGCAACTGACAGGCAAGTTGTCATAAACTGATTGATATGAATCAATTGACTTCGCTATGCCCCTTGACTTATAAGTGCCGTCGTAATTTTTTGGAGTTCTCACTGACTGACTCACTATAAGAGTTCGACCAAATATCGGCTTCGGCCACATTCGTCTAAAATGCCCATTCGGCTTCGGCAAAAAAGGTGTACGATTTTGTCGTAGCCGAAAATTGAATTTACTAGGTGCAGTATATCACAAAAATAAGATAAGATAAATAACCGTATTTGGGAGTAGATTTCGAGCAAGTAGGTCGGGTTAGGTTAGGTTAGTCAGTGCTATGACATCGCTGCCAAAAAAACACTAGGCACCATAGTGGACCAATCGCGATCTCTGGCGGAACCAAATATACTTCAGGCAACATCCTAAACCTCTTCTTCAGAGCACATTTTAATACAAAATCTCACTAGTTTTTTGCAGTCAATCAACGCTACCTCTTCTAGACTATCAAAGAAATAGTTGCCCAGGTGTCTTTTTCCATGTCGATCAATATCCTCGCATTCACAAAGTAGGTGCCTAATGTATTCCGAGACGCAAATATCATTGCAGTATCTGCACGCGTCTGTTTCCCAGAGCCCCAATCTTTTGGCGTGCTTCCTCAATGGCAATGTCCGGAAAGGATGCCGTTTGTCATTCTTAGCTGACATCTACCTACATAGTTTCAAAATCTAACCAGTCTTCTTTTTGATGGAGTTGGGCCAAAGAGTATTGGATACCTTGCGACCCGCTTTGTGATTCCATCTTTGACTAACCATTTTTGTGACAGATTCTGATAGCTTTCCTTTGACTACACGTCCTATCCCGTGATTTGCAGACGCAATTCTCCCCCATTTCTTGCAAGCTCGTCTGCGAGCTCATTGCCCAATAGGCTATTTCCTGCCTGGTGTTTCACCAGTATATCTAGAGGCAGTAGGTGCAGAAACATATGCAGTTCCGCCTTATACATTGATGGCAAGGCACCCGTGATAGCAACACTAGCCGTTCTTTGCACCATTGGCAATTTTCTCTGTATATTCTTCCGATTTGTGTCTTTCCACCCGACAATGGTTCCATAGTGAGGATGAGTGTGACTATCTGTCCAGAATAATCCTAGGTACGAGTATTTATTATAGAACTAGTTCAACCATAAATACATAATGGCCAGTGTATTCTTGCTGTTTTCCTGAACCTTTAATGCGCGTTTGAGACGATAGACAGAGTGCGGTAATTGCGAAGTTGAACTTAAATGGTTGCAAAGTTATTTGTCGGGAAGATCACAAAGAATTAAGGTGAATAAAACTTTTTCGAATGCAAAAAACGTGAATCTTGGTGTACCTCAAGGATCGAAGTTGGGGGTTTCCCTTTTTCTTTTATATATTAATGATATAGTTAAAGCAATTTCGGAAGCAAATATTTCAATATTTGCGAACGATACCCTCATTTACATTGTTGGTGATGACATAAATGCATGTGAATATTTAATTCAAAGTGAACTTAACTAAATGAATGCCTGGCTTTGCAAAAAAAAGCTGAAGCTGAACGTTACAACGACTAAATGTATGTGCATTAATAGTAATGAAACGAATGTCAACATTAGAATAAATGGTGAATTAGTTCTATGTGTTCGTGAAATCAAGTATCTTCTAGTAGGTACCTATGTATTGACAATAAACTGAAATTTAAAGAACGTGTAACTAAATTTTGTGCTAGGTCTCAAAAGAATTCGTACAAATATATCACATAATTGTGCTCTTTAGTTTACAACATGGGAACGTTTCGAAACTTTATTATTGCATATAGAGCGTAAGTATTTGTATAACCTATTCCCCTATTCTAAGGGTATATTAATTGCACTCTTAGTTTGTAACATAATTTAATATTGCTCGTAGACCCCTTAAAGTAACTATATTTTTTTTTAATTTTTTATTTATCTACAAGCAACTTAAAGCTAACAGATATTTCAGGTATTTAAAATACAATCAGAAGGGGAATGAGTACCTACAATAGCATTTTCTTAAATCTATCTCTAAATAAACAAAAGTCTATATCACTGCAAGCTTCGTTGAAAGATCTAATAGTTCTAGATAAAGGCTCATTTACACCGTATTTAGTTCTGTGCATACTCTGAGAAAGAAAAGCCCCTGATCTTAATGATCTAGCAGGTACATGGATAGGTACTACAGAGAGAAGAGTTGGGCATTTGATGTGATCGCACAGTATATCTCTTACAAACATTACATCACGAACAGCTCTCCGCGATTTTAATTATTTAATTCCAAGCAATTGACATCTAGCTAAATACTCTGGACGGAAGTTCCATTCCTTTTTTAAAAAGATAATTCTTGTAAATCGTCTGTGTATCTTTTCAAGGCGGTCGGAGTGAATTTTAAATACCGGGTTCCAAATGACGTCAGTATATTCAAGAATCGATCTTACTAAAGAAATATATAAAGATAAGAGAGCATAAGGGTCCCTAAATTCCTTACAATTTCGATTGATAAATCCGATGGTTGAGTTGGCCTTAATAACTGCATAGTCAATATGACTTCTTAAGGAAAATGTGGAATCAAGGATAACAGTTTCAAACTATTTGATTTACACCATTTCGAAACGGAATTAAGATCTGATTGTACTAGATTGCAGTCATCTGAACTCTTTACTTCCAGAAACAATTTAAGGTCGTCGGCATATAATAGACGCTGTCAGTGCTTTATAGCAAAAGTAATATCATCAATAAAAATTATGAACAGCAATGGGTCTAAATGGCTACCTTGGGGAACGCCAGAGGTGCATTTAATAGACTTCGATGACATATTGAAAATTCTTTTTTTTTTCTTTCAAATCTTTCAAATCTTTATTAAATAGTCATACACAGTAAGATACAATATCTTGTTTGGTAGTGCATGCTTCAGCAAAGTGCTATATGTACTTAATTTTAAGTGTTACGAGACGAGTAGGTACAGTATAATTTACAGATCAAATGCTAGTACACCAATATAAAAAAAAAATAAAAAAAAAAAAATAGTTAAATCCAAATTCAAATTAAATCAATTATTCAATTAATTACTTATTGCTAATAAATTAATTTACAGGGAGTAATAATTAAAGAGAAAAAAAAGCAGAAAAGAAAAGAAAAGAGAGGAGAAGAGGAGGACTTAAATATGCAATCATCGCCATCAAAGTGTTTCAAAGTATTGTTGCAGCCTTGCCTTGAACAGCGTTTTGCAATTTATCAATCTTAAGGGTCGGGGAAGGGAGTTCCATAGCCGAATCGCATAGACAAAGAATTGACGTTCAGAAATCAAGAAACTAACAGTAAGGCTGTGTGATTAACAGAATCAAAGAATTACTAAAGTCAGTATAGACTGCATCAACCTGGCATTTATTCTCAATCGAGTTGAGAACATATGATGAAAAAAGTACCAACTTTGAAGTAGTTGACCGACCAGATATAAAACCATGCTGGACCTCAGATAAGGACTCTTTGGTAAAAAATGCAAGTTTGTCTTTAACAAAAGCTTCGGAATTGCAGAAAATTTACAAATACCCCTATAGTTCTCAATATTATTTTTTGAGCCAGACTAATGGATGGGGACAAGAAATGAAGACTTCCATTCCTGAAGAAAGATACCATCCGAAAGAAACTGGTTAAAAATAGCAAGTAAATGGAAGCAAAGGGAATTATGGCAGTAGTTAAGAACTATAGCTGGAATGCCATCAGCCCCACCAATGAAATTAGGCTTTAGAGACTTAAGTGCCAAAAGAACTTCATCTAAACTTAACTGCAATGAGCCAACATCAACCTTACTTGTTATATTGTCAATTGAATTACTATTAAATCTTGAGTCAGAGTAAACTGATTGAAAGAAATTAGCAAACAAATCTAGTGTTGAGTCCAAATCCGATGAATCAGTATTCTTGAAGAACATAGCATTTGGAATCCCTACCGACTTCCTTTTAGAGTTAATATAAGACCAGAACGATTTACTGTTATATTTCAAGTTAGTTTCAATATTCATGATGTAAGCCTTGTATAGAAATTAATTTAGAGTAGAGAAATCTTTACGTAATTTACTAAAAACATCATAGTCAAGTTGGTTTTTTGATTTTTTAAACTTATTAAAAGCTTTGCGTTTTGAATTCTTTAAGTTAACGAGCTGTCTATTGCACCAAGTAGGCTTAAAATGGGAATAAACTTTGAAAAACCATATTCTAATATTTCAATGAAGCGCTTATACATGTATTCAAGACTGCAAAATAAATTATTTAATTCCAAAAAATTAGCTTTAGTAAAGTTATAACATTTTTCGCTTAAGTTCACGTTAGTATTGTTGAAGTAAGTATATAAATTAATATCATTAAAGAGTTCTTTATGATGAAGAGACTCATTTGAAAGAGAAAAAGGAACATTAGCTACATTAACTTTAAGTTCTTCACAGCAGACGAAAACAAGGTCTAATATTTTATTTAATGAATTTGCAATAAGATTTACTTGGTTTGAATTATGCGAGTAAAGAGAATCAATAAAGGAAAATTCGTAATCTTTTTTCATGTTGTGTGGGGTCAGCATTTTGTCGCTTTCCGACCAATTTCAAATAATATCGGACAAATTAAAATCTCCAAGGACTTTGTGATCAGCGTCGATCTAGCCGAATAAAGTTATTTTTTTGATAGCATGTCAATATGTTAAGCTAAAATTATTAGTTAAGCACTTTCAGATTTGTCTTTTGAAATAATCAGTTGTGATTTTTTTTCCGGTGCTTAAAATAATTTATGAACTATTTTCAAAAAAAAAAGTATTTGCGAAACAAAACTCAGTAAAACTTTATAGAAAATCCAACTTTTCTCTTTAAAATATATTCATTTTGAAATAACGCATACCGTTTTATTCTTTTTATTACAGTTAAGAGACAGCAATCAAACTCTAGGCGTACCAAAATACACACACAATTATAAATTGTTATGTATAACATGGATCCATGTTCCGAGTGTCCCTCCGATTTCGGGACTTCGTAACGTGTCATAGGTGTGATCGCAAGATGCACCATGGATGTTCAACACTCCCCGAAACATCATCCTCCACGCCCAAAACGACCCCAGATGAAATCACACCTATCCAACCGTTGACCAAACGTATGAAGAAAGTTAGTTATCCCTATTACTCAAGACCAAGGAACCACATCTACGGACGCAAATTCAATATCAGCAAAAACAAAAACCAGACAAGACATGGCCGACATAAAATCAAGTTGTGAATTTCTCGCAAAAAGTATGATGATATCAAACAGCATATGAAGTCGAACGATGAATTACTACACAAACTCTCAAATGAGATTTAACAATTAGAACAAAGTGACAAGAGAAAAGACAAACAAATTTTCAGAACGGAAACGAAAATCAACGCACTTGAACAACAATTATTAAAAAAACAATAGATATTAAAATAAAAACTATTATATATACTCGTATAACCAAAATGAACTACAGCGCTTTAGAGAGGACCAAACTAATTGAATTTTATTTTGAAAATAATCGCTCGATTATTTTAACCCAAAAAGCTTATCGGCGTCATTTTAATGTGCGAAATCCACCCTCTGCTCATATTATTACGGCGCTGGTGGCTCGATTTCGTCAACGAGGAACTGTAGTTGATTTTCCTCGAGCTGCAATGAAGTGCCCGAATCGAAGCGAATAGGGAACGCATTTTGCAAGTGTTGTGGATAGTCAAGAAACATCGACACGAAGGCGCTCTGGTCGACTTGGTGTGTCCCGCTGTTCATTGCAAAGAGTTCTAAGAAGCGAATTGCAGCTGTTTCCATACAAAATCCAATTTGGGCAAGAATTAAAGCCAGGAGATCCTCCAAAACGGGAAATTTTCGGCGACCGAATAATTTCCAAAAATTCAGGATTTAATTGGCCTCCAAGTTCTCCGAATTTGACTCCACCAGACTTTTTTCTGTGGGGTTATTTGAAGAGTAAAGTGTACTTAAATAAACTCACCACTATCCCGTAGCTGAAGGAGAACATTCGTGCTGAAATACAGGCGGTCAGTCCAGACGTCATACGAAGTGTAATGGAAAACGCTCTAGAAACAGCCCGTCTCTGTGAGCATAAGCCTGGTGCTCATTTGAGGGACATTATATTCCATACTTAGCCGAAAAAAAATCTCCATAAATCATACTTTGTGATTCTAAAATAAATTATTATTAAAAAATTGGATCTATAAAAGTTGTTATCACTTAAAATTAGGAAGTCACTTTTGATCCACCCTGTACAAGCAGGGGAGAAAATTCACTCAAAATATAAGCGCTTGCATTTTGGGAAAAGGTTTTGTGGGATTTGCACTTCAACTTTGCATTTAGGACTTAGATCTAACATTGAAATCGAAGTTGAGGTTGAAGTGGTAATGTGTTCCATCCCATTAAAAAGCGCTGGTTCTAAAACGTGCGGCGTGGTTGTTAAGTTATGATGTGTTTCTATCATAAAAAGGAGGCAAAGCCCAAGCACAATATACCAGTAACAGACATTATTAAAAACACGAGTAATGAACAGACTGCAACAGCGAACCGGGCACCTGTTTATGTATACAATCATCTAACACCAAAAAATAAAGCGAGAGAATGCGATTGGAAATTTGAGAACGGGGAAACCATACACATTGGGACGTGCAACGATAAAGAAAAAATAAGCAAGTAGTTTATGTTTGTTTGTTTGAAAAGAAAAATTAATTGCAAAGTAATATTTATTATGAAAAACGAATGCAGTAAAGCTGATGTCAACTTAAGGGTACTACATGGAGTTTTTGGCATCAAATATTACGTTTTATTTACATTCCAAGTTACACTTAAATATTCATTTTAAAATAAAAATGGAAAAAAACATAGGGACGGGCTACAGTCCGCTTGGGCGAACTGTTGGATACCCTATTCTTATTCCTATCCCTCATAAGTGGGCGTGACAAAAGTCTAAGTGTGGTTAAATTGTTAAGAACGCTCTACATATTTTGTTATATAACATTTAAAGGATTTTATCAAAAAAAACGCTCCCTAGCTCAAACTTGGGTGTTTCAATAAAATTGTTTTATTTAATTGTGGGCGTGTCAGTAGGCGGATTTAAAAAAAAATTAACACATGAGCATAAAGGGCCCCTAGAGAGTATATATTATAAATTTCAGCTCCCTACCTCAAACTTTGGATTTTCAAAAAAATTGTTTTATTTATTTGTGGGCGTGTCAGTGGGCGGATTTTGAAAATATTTATACATGAGCTTAAAGGGCCCCTACAGAGTATATATTATAAATTTCAGATCCCTAGCTCAAACTTTGGATTTTCAAAAAAATTGTTTTATTTATTTGTGGGCGTGTCAGTGGGCGGATTTTGAAAATATTTATACATGAGCTTAAAGGGCCCCTAGAGAGTATATATTAAAAATTTCAGCTCCCTAGCTCAAATTTTGGTTTTTCAATAAAATTGTTTTATTTTTTTGTGGGCGTGGCAGTGGGCGGATTTTGAAAATTTTATATCCCCAGCAGTTTTAGGAGTCATAGATCATATATAAAAAATTTCAGCTTCCTAGCTCAAAATTCGATTTTTTCCAAAATTTTGTTTTTTTGAGTTTGTGGGCGTGTCTGTGGGCGGATTTCAAAAATTCGTAAACTTGATTATTTCGGGACCCTAGAGAGTATATGGTTAAAATTTCAGCTCTCTAGGTCCAGTTTAAAGGCCTAATTTTTGCCGACGGACGGACGGACGGACGGACGGACGGACGGACATGGCTAGATCGACATTACTATCGATGCTGATCATAAATATAGTAACTTTTAGGGGTCTACGGGCAATATTAAGGTATGTTACAAACTATGCGTCAAAATTAATATACCCCTAGAATAGGGTATAAACAGCTCTAGTTACACCAAAATGTCAGAGAGAATAGCTCCCTTATTAATGCAATTGAATTGGGAGAGCCAATGTTTTCAACATTTCTCAAACTTTCCAGGAACGGTTAATGACCTGATTTGAAGGGGTAGTTTGTTAAAAAGGCGTCACGATGAAAACAAATAAAAGTTACGAAAAGCAGTGGTACGGGAAAATGGCACACAATTTACACACACAAATTACGGCGTAAATTATAATCAGATATTAATCTAAAATTCATATTTCCCGATCTAATAAAAAAAAATTGAATACATTAAAACAATACAAATGACGGACTGGAAGAATTTTCATAGCACGGAACAATGGAAAACTAGGATCCGTAGACATCCGATTCGCCTAATTTTTCTCAAAACATATTTTTGTAAAACTAAAAGAGGCTGTATCTTATTCCGATATGTCCCGCCCCAACAGTCAATACCATATTGTAGTTTCGAATGGAAAATGCCATAATAAATAATTTTTAATAGTTTCTCAGAGCAAACACTTTTTAAGCAAAACAAATGTCGGAATGTGCAACGAAAATATTTTTTCAATGACTGCGTATGGTTTACAAAGTTAATTTTAGAGTCAATAATGAGTCCCAAGTATTTAAACTCTTCTACCCTCACAACTAAAAAATACTCATCACTACAATGTAGTATGTTACTGAACGTGGGACAAGATGAAGCTTTGACACATGAGCAGCCAATTAGTTTACATACAAAATATCAAAACAAGCTTTTACAAGAAAAAATATATAAGTGCACAATATGACCCCGAAAAAACATGGAGCATTACAACAGAGCTTGGGAAGAAAGAAAACTTCAATCGATAAAGTCATACAAAACAACTTTTCAACAAACGTCGATGGTGAATGTAGTATTGAGGAAAATTTTGCGGGATCAATTCACAAGTCAACTGTACAAATGTGCAATATTGAAACACAAACTTCGAATCATGAAAATTTGAAGGTACAGCAGAGTATTTATGTAGAGGAGGTATTTGAAACTCTTAGCAAAACAAACACCAACAAAGGACCTAGGGCAAAAATCATCAGATCGGTTGATCTCAAAATGAACGCCGAAAGTCCTGCCCCGTTTATACAAACAATAATCAATCGTAGCCTGGCAGGTTGCCCACCAAAACTGATGAAAGCATTAATTATTCGTACTATTTACAAGGGAGGCATAAAAAACAAAGTCGACAACTATAGACCAATTGCAATCCTGTCAACCGTTTGGAAGAAATCATTGTCAAGCGACTAAACATGTTTATTGAGAGACACAAATTTTCCACCCAAATCAATACGGGTTTCAGAAAAGCAAAAGCACAGAAAAAATGCTAGGAGAGTTAACAAATATAGTTAACGACGGCCTTAATCGAAATCACCATGTCCTTGTGCTACTCGTTGACTTCAATAATTGTCCGACAACCTTTTTTTTTTATAAAAGGAAATCCAAATCCCAGAGCACTCAGACTCGGTAACCGGTCCATTGTACTACCAGGCAGAGATCCTCGAAATGGGGAACCATTTTGTTTATTTTGTACACGAATGAACTGTTACGCTTATTCGAAACAATACTGCTCATGCATATGCAGATATACCCATCATAGTCAAATACAACCACTTAGACTCAGCAATAGAAATACTTCAAGAGCATCTAGAACCTCTAACCAAGTGGTGCATGGTCATGGCACTACTTGGTTGCTGTTATTAATACATACTATCAAAACAAAAGTAATGCACAAACGCCATCCATTGAAGCGGGAAGAACCTTTCACCATTTATCTCCGAAACGAGCACTGTCCACTGTTTGCAAACAACAAAACAGTCGAAATTGTCAAAAAGATAAAGTATCTTGCAGTAACCATAGACGAACATTTTCTTTGGCGTGAACACATAAACAGTTTGCGTCTTCAACTCTAAAGCATCTTGGTTTATCTTTAAAGGTTTTCAAATTTTGAAGTTTTGAAGCAAGTCTACTACTCGCTGGCAGAATCGCGAATTCGATATGGGATCCTGGCCTGGGGAATTGCTTCAAAAACAGACCTAGATAAGATACTGAACCTTCAACATCGTCTAATTAATTTAATTAAACCTTCTAATACGCACTTTAAAGTTTTGATATAAACGCAATTGATAATCAAAGATTTCTACAATCATTAAAACATAATCCAAACGCTAGAAGAAGAGCGCTTCGAATGTTTGAAATTCAGACAACTAAAATGTATACGGGTAAGTAAAATACCAGGGAATTTAAAAAATATTCAAAATTTTAAGAAACGAAGAAAAGAAGTGATAAAACATTTTCTAGAATTGTATTTTGTTCAATAGTAATAAAACTAGAAGTTGATTTTCACTATAATCTTACAGAAGAAGAGAATTAATTGTGAATTATTTTTAATCAATGAATTAAATGAGAAATCTGAATATTAAACTTTTTTAAGTTTAATTTAAGTTAATTGACGTTGATAAACAAGCAATCAAGTGGCTCACCGAAGTTGGGTCATTACCGAGTAATTAATTTAAAATATAACTAACAAATTTTTCGACAACTGACAGTGAATCTTTGAACTAAATGGTATGTTGGATATGGTAAAACGATTCTGAATTTCCTTAGCATTTGTTCGTTATAAAAAGAAAGAGACTTTTGAAACTTGAAATTTGAAACTTGAAAGCAACCTAAAAAAAAGAAAATCCTTAGCCCCTTGTGTGGCAAGACATTTTTTTAAATAATTTCTTACTCAAAATTAACAAAAAGTGAAACCAAAATTATTGTACCTACTTCATTTTACAAAAAAAAAAACAGGTGGCAAGCACGTATTTTGAACCAGCAACTTTGATTTTCCCAAGCAAAGCGAACGGTTTCTGGATCTGAAGGTATCTCTAGCATTCTTCGTATGTACCATGAATTCGCTCTGTTCCAATTCATGATTTACATCATAAGCAAAACAATTAACCAAAAGCAAAAAAGGCTGCAAGTAAAGGCAGTGTTTCAAAAAAGAACCACCTGGAAAACATGTAATGACACAAACTAAGTAGTTCTTAGGTCAAATCGTGGAAATATACCTACTTACCACGAATTTATTTATTTTATTTTATTTTTATTTAGTGATTTACCTATACACAGTAAGATACAATATCTTATAAACTAGTGAAAGGCATACAATAGTCGAAGCGAATGCATTTCCAAACTAAATAACTTAACTCCAACAAGAAATAAAATAAAATGCAGTTGCATGTCACTTGAAAAAACTCCGTAGTCCGAGACCTGGAGTCAGTTCACGTAAAATGAACTTGAACATAAAATGACATCATTTCGACCATACCAGTCACTGCCTCTGTAGATATGATAGAGACAACTATCGTGAAAACGTCTTACTTGATCTGGCCCCTGTCTGTTTTTGCTACTGTGTGTCATGTTGACAGCGTAGCAGCATGTAGTAAATTAAATTTCAAACTGGTCCAGTTATATTTGCGACAATAGAAAAAATAATAAAATGTAATAAGTTCGAAATGTGTACCATCGTCGCGCAATGGGGAGAGAAAAAGGTGGTTCAAATTTTGTACCATATGCGACAAAAAGAGAAATTGCATCGTCGTACGAGTATGTGTTGTATGTATAATGTTCCGGGACGATACCTAAGTGCTGGTATATTTGATCTTTTGTATGGATTCCTTTGATACGCATTGGCTTCCGTGGCATCTTTAACAAAACCAGAAAGTCTTTAGTTTACATGAGGCGATTTTCTTTTTTAGCTGAGAACAGAGTCCGAGTTGTCAAACAAAAATTCGTATTTCTTTTTTAGCTCAGAAACATCGGAGCAATCAAATCGTATTAAGTTGTTCCTCTTTATGAGCTCAGAATAAATTGACAGAGCAATCTGAGTAAAAAACTGAACACAGCAAAAGACACCAGCGGGCACCGTGGTGCATTTAACACTGGCGCATCATGTACCACTACGCAATTTTAGTAGAAATTCGATATATCCGCAGACAACCTACATACGAGTACATTATAAACTCTTCTTATCAAAACATTAGTTAGAGTTCAAGAAACAAAATAAATTTTGCAAAGGGGTCCACGTTTATTGTTTATAACTTTAAAATGAATGAACATTTCAAAATTTCAATTCGAAAACTCAAATATAGATTGCTTAACAATATTTATCGGTTATTTGAAAAATGTGTAGTCCCTTGTTAAGGGCTTTCAACCTTGAGTTTATACTTTCAGGCGACCATTTTATACATTTTTCAATGCTTTTCAAAGTTTTTCGAGTATGTATTTCTCCGGACCTTTGATAGCTTAAGATTTGGTTGCTCTTGCCTGGCAGGCTAGACCTTTGGTAGTTCGATGCTATATGCGTGGATAAAACCATAGACCGTCGACTATTTTCTTATTTTGTTCTTATGCAAAACCATGATGGAATTCGAAACAAATTGAATGCAAAGTACGTACATATAACGTACATTTCAATTGCAATCAATACAATGTATGCGGACTTTAATATTATTGCGTACGTGTGGGATGGAGACTTAATCTCTGAAGAATTCAAAACGTCAATGGGCGTTAAACAAGGATGTATTCTAAGTGCACTACTCTTTATATTATACATTAATGATATAACCGATGATGTCAAAGGTGGAATAAGGTTCTGCGAAGTAACAATCCCGGCATTTATGTATGAGGATGATATCGTCTTTCTGTGTGATACTATCCAAGGTATGCAGCTAATAATAAACAGACTTAGTGCATATTGTAAATGTTGGAATCTCAATGTTAATCTTGAGAAATCAAAAGTCATGATATTTAGAAATGCAGGAGGTGGTTTCTCACGTGTGGAAAAGTGGAAGTAAGACGGTGAAGAAATTGAAGTTGTATCCAGATACAAATATCTAGGTGTACTGGTAACGCCTTCCTTATGTTTAAAACCGCAAGTTGGTGAAAAATTAGCTGATGCTAAAAGAGCTATCTGTGGAATTTGGGAATGCTGTTTCAAATACAATTATGTGTCGCTAAGTGCAAAACAAGCTTTGTTCCACTCGAATGCAGCCTCGATAATGCTCTACGGAGCTCAAATATGGGGTTACAAATGCTACGATGAGGTGGAAAAATGTCTTCGCTACTTCTTGAAGAATATATTCCGGTTACCAAAAAATTCCCCTAACTATATGCTATACATTGAAACTGGAACTCCTCCCCTGCGCTTGTACACCCTCAAAATGCACTTCAAACATGTTCTAAAATTACTAGAGATGAATGAGTCCAGAATACCAAACGTAGTATTAAACATAGGGACGGGCTACAGTCCGCTTGGGCGAACTGTTGGATACCCTATTCTTATTCCTATCCCTCATAAGTGGGTGTGACAAAAGTCTTAGTTTGGTTGAATTGTTAAGAACGCTCTACATATAATTATAATTATAACTATAATTATAATTATAACTATAATTAGAGTATAATTTAAAGGATTTTATCAAAAAAAAAAACGAAGCTTTTGTAAAAAAAACGCTCCCTAGCTCAAATTTTGGTTTTTCAATAAAATGTTTTATTTAATTGTGGGCGTGTCAGTAGGCGGATTTAAAAAAAATTAACACATGAGCATAAAGGGTCCCTAGAGAGTATATATTTTTTATTTTTTTTTTTTTATAATTTGCGTGCGCTAAAGGGATTTCTTTTTTTCTGTAATACACAGTACCCTTATAGTGGAAACCACAGCGCAGGCATTTTTGCTTGTTTCTGTAAGTAGCTGCCAGCAAATGATTCATTGCCTATTTCTGGGTGGTACTTACTGTATGAAAGAATAGAAGGATAGGAAAGAAGTTTGGTGCGATGGGATGTTTTTCTCAACAGGTGGCGCCTAAATTGCTCTAGGGAGATCTGTTTTTGTTGTGTGTATTCAATTTATAAAAATCATGGCCCTGGTCGGGATTCGAACGCACGACCTGCCAATCACTTAGTGAAAAACTGCATTATAAATTTCAGCTCCCTAGCTCAAACTTTAAATTTTCCAAAAAAAAAAAAAAATTGTGGGCGTGTCAGTAGGCGGATTTTGAAAATATTTACACATGAGCATAAAGGGCCCCCTAGAGAGTATATATTATAAATTTCAGCTCCCTAGCTCAAACTTTGGATTTGCAAAAAAAGTTGATTTTAAATTGTGGGCGGATTTTGAAAATATTTACACATGATCTTAAAGGACCCCTAGAGAGTATATATTATAAATTTCAGCTCCCTAGCTCAAATTTTGGTTTTTCAATAAAATTGTTTTATTTAATTGTGGGCGTGTCAGTGGGCGGATTTTGAAAATGTTATCTCCCGAGCAGTTTTATGAGTCATAGATCATATATAAAAAATTTCAGCTTTCTAGCTCAAAATTCGATTTTTTCCAAAAATTTGTTTTTTTGAGTTTGTGGGCGTGTCTGTGGGCGGATTTCAAAAATTCGTAAACTTGATTATTTCGGGACCGTAGAGAGTATATGGTTAAAATTTCAGCTCTCTAGGCCCAGTTTAAAGGCCTAATTTTTGCCGACGGACGGACATGGCTAGATCGACATTACAATCGATGCTGATCATAAATATAGTAACTTTTAGGGGTCTACGGGCAATATTAAGGTACTCGTATGTTACAAACTATGCATCAAAATTAATATACCTTTAGAATAAGGTATAAAAAGAATTATTAGAACAAATGGAATCATTTGTGAGGAATGACAGAAAGAGAAAAATTTAACTCGATTTTGCAGAATTTCAGACATACGTATGACCAATATGTTGAAGGAGCCCAATCGTCACTATTTAGGAACTATTACATCAAACTTAACCATTTTTTAAATGAAAAAACGTATAAGTACTGTCTTTAAAATGAGAGGTGAACTTGTCCATTTAAATCACATCGACCAGATTTACCAACACTTTGCGACCTCTGCAATATGAAAAAGAGAGAAGATGTCTTGCACTTTCTTGGTGTTTGTTCAATTCTAAAAGAATTTCAATTATTAATGTTTAGAAAACATGTCTTAGAGGAAGATGAAGCAATAAACATTTTAAATGGAGAAAAATGATGGGATGTCCTATATAACTACTCGCACTTCGTTATAGAGAATGAATTATAAAAGGAAATTTTTAATAAAAGAACTTTAGTTTATATTTTACCAACCTGGTAGACGGCCATAGGCCAAACCCTTAGACTAAGTCTAAACTTTAACTGTAACATATTTATAGAAATAAAAGCCAATTTAACTAACTACCTAACTATGCGTACCTTATTCTATTAATTTGAATATACCATCCCGGTTTATTTACAACGAACTTCACTTCATTTGGATAACGAAACAAGTGGGTTCCGAAATCCAAAATAATATCAACAAACTAATTGGGTTCCGGAATCCGATACTTGCGAATTAGGTTCCGATATCCGATTGCTTCCACTACATTGCTTTCGTTACGATACTTTCGTTAAAATACAAATTTTACCCTCAATGCGCCGAAGGAGGTATAACTTAAAAAATAGTTTTATCGACTAGTCAAAGTTTGAGCTAGGAAGCTGATATTCGGAATATATACTTCCTAGAGGTCCAAAATGAAAGTGCTTTTCTCCGCAAGGTATGTATGTAGATAAAGTCCTTTTAAATAATTCCTTTGCATTTACAAAAACTTAATTTTTTTTTTCGATGAAAACCCTTTAAATATTGTATAACAAAATATTTCGACCCTTCTTAATAATTCACCCATACTTCGATTTAGGACACGCCCACTTTATGAGGGATAGGAATAGGAATAGGGTATTCAACAGTTCGCCCAAGCAGACTGTAGCCTTTCCCTGG
The DNA here is from genome assembly GCA_949715645.1 of Portevinia maculata. NCBI lineage: Eukaryota > Metazoa > Arthropoda > Insecta > Diptera > Syrphidae > Portevinia > Portevinia maculata. The sequence continues at coordinate 252,386,048 of OX454525.1, read as the reverse complement.
GTTTTAAAAGAAGATTTAGAAGAAAAACCTTACCACGTGAATGAGCCGTTGAAATTACTTTGCGAAAATTGATTACCTGATCAGTTCAAGAGCTCACTTCTTTATAAACGGCATTCATGTGGAAACATTTTAAATGTCAAAATGCGTAAGATACGGATGATTTCTTAATGCATTGCAACACCAGCTTTAGACAAATTTTTGACGCCCTCGGCGGCACTTTTATTAAGTATGATTTTTTCAAACAATAGTGACAGCAACATTATCATTGTATCAGATCTTTTTAAGAAAGCGAAAGTTTTTTTTTTGGCTCAGTATTTGCGTTTACACTCCGATTTGAAACGGTAATTCAGCCAAGCTTTATAGGTCGTAAATTAACTGTTAATATTTTTATTTCAGAGAATCCTTGCCCTGAGTGTGAGTTTGGCGGCAAAAGAATGGTATAAGCATACTGTAACATATTACTGGAAGGGTCATTATCATTTTCTTAAAATGGCGACCAAACGAAAGAGAAATATTTATTTGAATATGGGCAGTAAATACCAATGACATAAAAATGCCGTTTAATGTCTTTAAAAACACTAAAGTTCGTCGGAGGAAACAAAAAATAGAATTCGCTTTCGATATAATAAAATCGATATGCGTCAAAAATGTACTCGTAAATTGGATGTCAAAAATTACTTTACAAAAATGCTAATATCAAAAACAGTCATTTCTAAAATGTACTACTTTTTGAAGCAATTTGCTTTTATTTTTTATTTTTTTTATTTATTTATTTATTTCTTGAAAAATCACTTACAAGTAAGACAAGAGTCTTATAATTTATGATAAGCCTTTAAAAATGTATTACTTTACTGATCAATTACAAATTTTAAACAATAGAAGCAAAAGAGTGGAAAACATTAAACTAATTATTTAAAATACAATTAAAAGTGCCTACAGATTAAAAAGAAAAAGAGAATTTAATAGAAGAGTTTGAGTTGAAGAAAGTTTTTTTTTTATTATTTATTTTATTTTCAAGATTCAAAAACATAATGTTATCATTGACCTGCGAAGCCAATTGGCTTATCTGCATGAGATTATTTACAAGATTTGATTCTAACAAAAGGTTACTTACTATCTATGTAAGAATTTATAAGTGTCTCATTGGAACTAAACATTTTTTTTTTTACATTTTAGATAGGTAATAATTCATATTTAAATTAATTTTTTTTTTCAATTATATTAATATTATTAAATTTAAATTATATTTGACGTAATTTATTTAATTTGCGTTTAAAATTAAGTTATAGTTTCTAAAAAAAATTGTTTTAATCTGTGTTTCCTGACATTAATTTGGTTGATGTTTCTCAAGTGTTGAGGAAGGTTATTTAGTACATTCGGCACTTTATACATCAGCCTTCTTCTGCCATACTCATTTATAATTGATGGGAGTTGATACATTCCTTCGCCTTGCCTTCTTGTACCAAACTGATGACTTATTGTAGTGCGGAATACTGCGTCGTCATAGTACTCCCGTGCCACGCTCATATTAAATATCTGACTAATTTTCAGTACCTTAATGCGAGATCCATTTCCTCTTGACATCAATTTAATCGCACTGTGTTGGATGTTTTGCAGTTTTTCGATGTGTGTTTGCGCTGCACCTCCCCATGCCAGTACACCGTGCGTCGATTCTATAAGAGCGTGATACACTTGTTTTTGTACACTAATCGAGGCTTTGTATTGTAGACAAGCAAGCGCAAACAGGGACCCTCTCAGCTTCTTTCGTAGATGATTTATGTGTGGCTCCCAGCGAAAGTGGCAGTCAATGATAATACGAAGGTACTTGTAAGTATCTACGACTTCAATTTGCACAGAGTCAGACACACTATCACATTTAAAAGTTTTAAGGACGATTTGTGACGCTGGATACATCGGGCTTCGAATGTGCATAAGTTTAGTTTTTTTTCATTTAGTACAAGCCCGGTATCGTGACACCATTTCGAAACTTCGTTGAACTCCTCCTGCATCACCGTTGTAGCGTCTTCCAATGACTTACGACACACAACGATAGCCGTATCATCAGCATATGCGAAAGGTACACTTTTTTTAAGCATTTAAGGATTTCGTTTGTGTACAAAATGAATAGTAGAGGGCCAAGCTTGAAGCCTTGCGGTACTCCATATTTAGCTTTATGTGCAACACTACAGCAATTCATGATTTTGACTCTGAACGTTCTGTCTGTATAAAGCTTTGATCAGTTTATTGTGGTCGAGCGTATCAAATGCCTTGCTGAAATCCAAAAACAGCACGAGGACATGTTGTCTCATGCTAAGGGCCGTAGCAGTTTGTTTGTGCTTTTTCCTTTTTGGAATCCGTATTGGCTTTTGCAGATCAAATTATGCTTTTTTACAAAGTCCCATATACGATCCGAAACGATTTGCTCCATGACTTTTTCGATGGCCGGTAAGATTGTAATTGGTCTATAGCTTGTGAGTTGCTTTTTAATCCCTCCTTTATATATTGGTCGTACCACTGCCTCTTTAAGTTTTTTAGGAATTATTCACGTATTAAAGATATCGGTATTAAGTTTAATATCAGATACTCTAATACCGTCTACCCCGGGTGCTTTCTGTATGTTTAGGCGGTGTACCAAACCTTCTACCTCTGCATAATCTGTTTCCCCAAAATATATAGAGTGACATAATCTCGTATTTTGATGACTGGATGTTTCTACATTGCACTTGTGTATTATAGACTATAGATAAGCGTTCCAAATTCCTCTGCCAACGTAGTCATGTTCTTGACGGATGGAAAATGTCTACTTATAGTGTCGTCCAAGGAAAGTTTTCGTCGTCCTAACACTTCATTTATTATCGCCCACGTTTTTTTTGGATCACCTGTTATTTGTTCAAATCTTTCTTTATAATGTAGATTCCTGGTTTGAGATATTTTTGTGTTTACTTGGTTGCGAAACTGTTTGTACTCGATTTCATAGGATAAGTTGCTACGGTTATTTTTCCACCTTCGGTACAATCGATCTCGTTCCTTACAACTCTCTAGAATGTCCGTGTTGATCCATGAGTGACTTTTCCGGCGACTTCTTTCTTTGCCTACAGCTTTTGAATTGGAGTAGATAGTATCCATTTTTTTAATCAGCGACATCAACAGACTTTCTGGATTAGTTTCTTCCAATAAGGATGTCCAATCAACAGCTCGAATTAATTCATTAACTCTCGTCGGATTTATGAAGGACTTAAGGGGTGTATTATTTTCAAAAAGATGTTCCTCGTAGATTCCATATATTGTAGAAAATTAGTTGTAATTATTTGCCAAATATTTAAAAACATTAGTTTTAAAAAGAGTTGCATCTTCGATTCTTCTCAGCGCAATAGGTAGGGAGTTCCAGAGGCGGATAACGTGGGCAAAAAATTGTCTTCCCGTTGTAAGGTACCGATATCGAGATGGGGTTAGAACAAAGGATCGTGTTGATTGAGGGAAAATAATTCTGTTGTGCAAGTAATCAGGTTGTTTAGTTTGAATGACCTTATGCAGGAAGGATAAAGACCGAAATATCAGAAGACTATTGAGGCTGCAGCCATATATACTTTTAGAAAACACTGAGACATGATCGTAATAACGCAAACTGTAGACATAGCGAGCTATATTATTATAGGTCACATTCAATTTTCGATTTGTCAAAAAATCGGTGTGACAAAAAACTTCGCATCCATATATTAGAACTGGTAGTAAGAGAGTTTTAGCGAGCAATAGAATGAAGCTTTGGGTAACTCGGAGAGCACGTAATTTTCCATATACCTTACCAACTGCGCTATTTATATGGTCGTTCCAGGTTAAGGTTCTATTGAACAGTAGCCCAAGGTTCTTTGCAGTGTGAACGTATTCTATTTTGTTATCACCTAGTTTTAGAGGTGGTAGAGTTGAAAAATCAAATAACTTGTAGAAGATGGGAAGAGATTTTGACTTGAGCGGGTTCAAAACGAGGCAATTATTCTGAGACCACTGTAGGATAGTTGACAAGTCTAAATTCATTAGATCTATTGCCTCTTCCTTATCACAAAAGGGCCGGCTTATTAGAAGTTGCACATCATCGGCATATAAATGAATAGAGCAATGTTTGATAATTTGAGGAAGTGCGTTTATGTAAAGCGTAAATAGAACAGGACCTAGGACTGAACCCTGTGGTACACCTGTTGGATTGTAAAGGAAGTTGGACGAATTTCCATTGACTGACACACATTGCTGTCTTTGGTTATGATATTAGTATATCAGTTTAGCAGACTCAACAGAGAATTCAAAGTTATTTTGCAGTTTTAGTTGCAGCTTGGAGTGATTGACCGTATCAAACGCTTTGGAAAAATCCAAAAGCGTCAAAAATGAAACATGTCCATTATCCATCGATACTCTGATATCATCACAAAGTAAGGCTGATACGCAACTACGCTGTGGGCGAAAACCTGACTGAAACGAACTAAGCAGGTTGTGGGTCGACAAATGTTTTTGTATTTGTTTTAATACAGCTTTTTCAAAAACTTTCGAGAGAAATGGAAGAATAGCAATGGGTCGAAACTCCATAGTATTGGCTGCTTTCTTTGTAGGGATAGGAATAATACGCGTCTTCTTCCACTCTAGTGGAAATTCAGAGGTAGTAAGAATAGTGTTAAAAATGTAGGTAGATAATATAGGGTAGGACATATGGAAGCAAGATTTTAATGAACTTGGGGTTTATAAGATCGAGGCCGGTGGCGTTTGACTTGATTGACAATAAAGCCTCAACAACGTCCTCTTCATAAAGTCTTTCGAACATAAAAGTATAATTGGAGCTAGGAAGAGGTAGGTAAGAAGCGGGAGGAAGTCTTTCGAGCTCAGGATAATTACTTAAAGTAGTCGAAGAAACGAACTTTTCATTGAGGGTATTGCAGTCGATGCTTAATCATTTTTTTGAAATTTCACTTCTCTCAAAAACGGATCTAACGATGTTGATCAGTTTTCGTGTTTGAAATACTAAAGGTAAACGTTTGAGTATTAACGGTACTTAAGAAAACCGGGTTACTTCTCTGCCGACCGTCCCTCGATATGGACGCCCTTCATTTAAGGTAGATCATGACCCGGAGAGTCAACTGACCTAGAACTGAGAGTATGCATCTGAAACATACGTACCCTGCTGCTCGAAGACAAGAATCTGTCCTCGAGTGATATAGAGCAGATATAAACTCGATATAGGGGATACGATGGATAGAACCCGGTTTGCAAAAAGGTTTACAGCGAAGCTCTTCAAATACATAGGTGATGTTTTGGAAGGGCGCATGCATAAAATCATCAACCAAGTATGGGGGCATGCCCAATTATTAAGCTTCACAATTCTCCATCGCCATTAAAGGCAATCATATGTGTTGCAAGAATTATCGATACATATTACACGTATTGTGTGAATGTCTGAAGCCGTCCTGCAATACACTAATCGGCACATACCAGTTTTGCTTCCACCACGGCAGATCGACTTCTTCCTTAACGAAGAAGTTATGATCAGGGGTGGAATCGGCTAAGGTGATAGTTTATTGTTAACAAACAATATCATTGCTTTACGTCCACGTAAGGTGATTATCAAATTGACAATTGCTTTTTTGCGATCAATTTCATATGATAGCTATTTAGGTGTCGCTTTCATACAGTTGTGTCATTTTCAAAGGTATGCACCTCGGCTTCAATTCCAAATAAATTAAATAATTTCGTGAAAAAAGAATATAAATATCAAATAAAAAAGTGAAAATTGAAAATTCGTGAAGTGCAATGTTTACTTCATTAGAACTTTTCTACACAATTGAAGAAAATAATTACAAAAATGTCCAACTATTAAGGAGAAACCTGAGAAATAAAGCAAATATCTTGGAACTTCCAAGGCCGATGTAAGTATTCATATAATTATAAATGCTCATTGTTGATTGGTATCATTCATTATTGTGTATTTTAGATTTTTGAAAAACTTTCGCTAATCAAAAGAAGCGTTTGTGTTTGTTTTGGGACTGCTTGATTTACCAACTGGAATAAGGTCAACACATGTTCCACCCATCCTTCAATTGGCTGCAACTTTAAATCTTCTTGGTGGTGACTGGGCTTCACCAATGGGTCAAAGTACGGTGGCTGAAATTACTGCTGCAGTCATTAAAAAATGCAGTCAATACTTTGCACATTTATGATAAAGTTTATGACTAAGGATTCAACAAAATCATATTTTTTTGAAAAATATAAAATTCCTGGAGATTTATTTTTTTGCTACATAATACATATATTAATCCTTAAATTGCAGCTATAGGGTGCTTTGATGGAACTCATATCATGATAATAAGGCCAATGGAAAATGAAAGGATGTTCTTCAATCGCAGACGAAGGCATACTATAAATGCCATGGTTGTAAGTTTAACTTAAAACATCGTTTTGTAAAATATTCTCTCATATTCACTTACATTTTTTTTTCATTTTTGATGTGACTCCAATTGAGTCTTTGCCCCTGACTATGATGACAATATCATCGGCGTACCCAATTGTAGTGTAGCCCAAATTGCTCAACTTGTGTAGCAGGTCATCGATGACCAATGACCACAAGAGGGGTTAAAGTACTCCCCCTTGTGGGCAGCCCCTTACGGCTGTTACTGATACTGAGGTCGTACCTGACGAGGCAGTTATTTTGCGACTTTCCAGCATCGCTTTGATCCATTTAATAGTTGGTTTGTCTATGTTTCTATGGTACAAAGCATTTGATATGGATTCATATCCAGTGTTGTCAAAAGCACCCTCTATGTCCAGAAAGGCACAAAGTGCGATCTCTTTGCAACGGTAGGCGTTTTTTATCTCTGTAGTTAGTCTTAACAGAGCGCCTTCCGTGGATTTACCCTTTTGGTACGCATATTGGTGAGGGTGCAGAGGCATGCTTTTTGATATGCATTCTCTAATGTGGACGTCAATAATCCTTTCCATTGTTTTCAGAAAAAACGATGTCAAGCTTATCGGACGATATGATTTAGGTAATTCGCTCGGCTTGTTTCCCGGTTTGGGTATAAATACTACGTTTAACTCCCACCAGGTAACTGGTATATACCGCCAGTTGAAGCTGAACCTAAATAAGGCAATCATGGATGGTAATAAAAATTCTATTCCATTTTGAATGAGGGCTGAAAAAATACCGTCTGTTCCTGATGCCTTGAATGGTTTAAATGAGTTAATTGCCCATTTAACCTTATCCGGAGTAAAAAGTGTTCCGGATAAACTATTAATTCTGCTGAGGTTTCTTGGAATTGAGACCTCCGCTATATGGTCATCTGTAATGTCCATCGTGTGAGACCCTGGGAAGTGAGCCTGAAGCAAAGTTTTCAGCGTTTCTTCCCGGTCACGTGTGATTGAACCATCTGATTTGATTAACAATCCCATGCTTTTTGCTTGATCCTTTGACAGAGCCCTTTGGAGGCGTGCCACCTCTGGAAGTTTTTCGATCTTCTCACAGTTTGCACGCCATGAGGCTCTTTTGGATCTGCGCAACTCTAAGTTGTATATGGTCAGCATTAATTTATATTGTTCCCATGTGCCGGTGCGTTTGGCTTTGTTAAAAAGCTTTCTCACTCTCATTCGAATAGACTCAAGGTTATCATTCCACCATGGTACGCACCTTTTAACCACGGTTCTTTTAACCTTGCAACTACTTTTGAATGAGGCAAGAATAATATCATTTATTTGACATTGCACAGCATCTGCATCATTTGTTGTGGATGGTGCTTCTGGCAGCATAGGTAAGTTCTCCAATTAGTCAGTCTGTTTTCATAACGGACTGACGCGTGTTCGGCATTGCATCTTATCTCGAATCGGATGTGCATGTGATCCGATAGAGATGCCTCGCCAGACACATGCCACCCCTCTATGATATCTTTCATAAAAGGAGATGAGATAGTAAGGTCTAGGACCTCTTCTCTTATAGAATTTCTAAAAGTGGGTCTATTTCCCTTGTTTAGAAAGACGACGTTGTTGTTATATAAAAATTCTAATAACGACTCACCTCTATTGTTAGTATCTCGGCTGCCCCAAATCGTGTTATGTGCGTTTGCATCGCAGCCGATTATGATGTGTGCATTTTGGTCCTCACAGTACTGGACAAGTTCCTGTACTGGTAGGGGAGGAACTACATCAGTGTCTCCAGCTAAGTACGCCGATGCGCACACAAATTTGTGTAGCTGTCGGCCTTTGTGGCGTTCTATTAGAACTGCCACCAGGTCCCTAGTTGTGAAACCTGGAATGAGAGAAAATTTTATATCTTTCTTAATAGAAATGGCCGCCCGTGGTCTGAAAGGACCTTTGGCGAAAATGATCTCTCTATTTTTACAGTTTAATCCAGATATCTTACCATTGTTTGCCCGTGGTTCCTGGATTAGGCCAATAGCGATGTTCCCTTCGGCACATCGCTGGCTAAACGTGTCCGAGGCACCCATAGCCCTGTGCAGGTTAGCCTGCAACACGCTTAGACGGGAGGTCATTATTTTCGTGCGAATTCAGGGTTACGTACTCTGTTAGTCTTATTGTCACCTCTCCTTCGTACGACACCCTGTTGAGGGAGACCACTTTGTCTACCTCTCGGACTTTTGTTTTTGTGTCCGTCTTGCGCCCATGCCTTCTTACGATCCATACCTAGTTTAGGCCTGAACCGTTGTTGGCTTTCTTTGGCGGTGCTGTGCGCACTATTGGCCTTTTCGGCTGCGCTTGGTCTTGCGCTTGTGGCTTCTCTTTCTAGCACTGGTGTTGCCGTGCTGGAAGCTGCTGCCTTCGCGGCAGTACTGGTACTGGTCCCAATTGGATCAGTTGCGGTGCTGCCGTGAGCTTTGGTGATGAGCTTTTGAGGATCTTTCGGGCCCTGTTTGGCTGTCTTATCAGCACCTTTTAATATGAGTTTGGTCTGTCCAAATCGGAACGAGACCATCCCCTTTAGCTCCACAAGTCTCCTCATGGAGCTGTCATTGATTGCAAAGACCATATGAGCGATGTCTCTCTCATCCGATCTTTACAGAACTCTCCACGTTCTCGTGTTTAGTTCTCTATTTTGGGCGTCTAATAAGGCCAGGATCCTTTCGCTAGCTACCCCGGTACTCTGCGGGAAGAACCCTCTGATGACATGTGGTTTTGGAAAATTTTCCTCTCCCACAAGCATCACCTCTAACCCGCATTTCTCCTTAAGCTTCGCGAAGGTTGTCCCCATCCACTTTGCAGTAATGGCGTCCGCACATACTATCATAAGCCATCCGGCTTTGAAAGTAGTACCGCGGAATGCTGGTTTGACCTCCTCTTCACGTTTTTCAATCGTGATGTCCATAATCCTCTCTTGTATCAAACCCATTTGTTCGTTGGAGAGAGGATTACGATCGATGTCCACTGGTACAACCCCCAGTCTGATATAGCTCGTTATATTGCTATACGAGACTTTGTCGACGGTTGTCTTCCCAGTGCGACTTCGCTTCGCTTCGGATTGAGGCGGGGTATTATCCTCGGATCGCGTTCGCTTCACCTCGGGACTCTTGTTGACCATCGTTTGTTTCGCATAGATTCGGGCCTGCTCAATGGTGCTCCCCTTCTTCTGCGCGCGCCTAAATCTGCGCTGTTAGGATGGTGTGAATCTGACGTACTCACACTCAGTCCGTGCCACATCGCCGACTGTCTTAGTTACGTCCTCTATATCGGGATGTCTTTCATCCGATTATATGCTGTTGCATATGGTGCTAGATTCTGAAATAGAGTCACTGAGTTGAGACAAGTTCTCTTCAGGTTCCCCCATTTCAGAGTCGATGATTACAGACTCTATCCCATTGACAGATGTCGTGTCGTCATCGACAGGGTGTTCTAAAACATCCCTAGTTGATGATGCAATCTTAGAGGCATCATTCTCTATTTGTTTGTTTTTTGTTTTGGATCAATTTTGATTCCCATACGAGTATTCGGGATATTGTGTCGCCCGTGGTCTACCCGTCTAACCACAGGAAGGCTATCTTAAAATCGGAGGTCGCCTGGTATCCGAAGTTTGCAAACTAGCGACTAAGCACCCTCTTAGCCATGCATCTCTCGGCGCTTGCTACCTTTAGATTAGGGGTTTGTTGGGGAAGTAGGACTTAGGGATTTGAGGGAGGGGGATAGGGGGTAATTGGGGAGAAAGAGAAAGCGGAGAGGTGGGAAGGGGGGGCGGACGTGGAGTCCTGGTCAGTTCTTAGTTGACGCCCATCAGACGGCCTGTCCCTTACCAGAATAGCCCGATGACTCTTTACGCCGTAAGCCTCCGCACCGACACCATCGAATTTTCGTTCCATGATGGTGCACACGTCAAGGTGACTGACCCCGCAAGGAGGTAAATGATAGTTGACAATCAAAATCATACCTTTACGTCCACGTAAGGTGATTATCAAATTGACAATCACCTTTTGCCATCAATTTCTTGTGACAGCTATTTAGGTGTCGCTTTCATACATTTTTTTTATTTTCATAGGTATGCACCTCGGCTTCGACTCCAAATAAATTAAATGCTTTAGTGAAAAAAGAATATATATTAAATAAATTCAAATAAAAAAGTGAAATTGGAAAATTCGTGAAGTGCAATGTTTACTTCATTAGAACTTTTCTACACAAATGAAGAAAATAATTTTTTGAAAATAATTACACAAATGTCCAATAGGGTGGGCCGAAATTTTTTTTTTTTTTTTTTTTAAGTTGTAATACTGCGGAAAAGTTGCTAATAGTAGAGACTAAAAAGGGGAAAAAAAAGAAACAAAATCGGTTAATATCTTCCGGTCGCGCATGAGCTATAAAGTTTGGCAACATTTGAAAAAATTCACATTTTTACGATAATTTTTAACATTTTTAAATTATCCTCTTACCGAATGTAATAGCTCCAATTGTTATCTATTATTAACACAGAAAATAATGCTTTTACATTTTTTTAAATCCATCAACATCTTCCGGTCGCGCAAAAAATACTAGATAAACCACAGTTTGAGGATAAAAATACAAACAACGCTCACGTTTCTATCTTTGGTTTTCTTTATTGAATACAATGTTTAAAACAAAACTTATTTTAGACCAATATTATTGTTTATATATTTGTTAATACATTTTTTTTATTTAAAGTTTTTGTGTAAGGCCAAGAAACTCATGTAAAACAATTTGATCATGATCATCTAGGGTCTCATTCATTCTTAGCTGATGGAACTTTGAAATTTGATTTATGGTCAAAGTTTGGCATTGTTGACCTTGACAGCAGAGTCGCTCTGATAAACCCATCCCTAGACTCAGCTCCGCAAACTTTTCCTGAAGCTTCTGTAACGACTTTCACACATCGTTCAACTGCCTGTGTGTGGACTGGGAATGTATTAAATGTTATATCCCAATTAGGGACTGTGCCGCTTTGAATATATGATTTAATTTCTTCGTCACTGATATTTTTTAATAATGGGGGAGAAGATAAATCACAGTCCATCCAGTTTATAATTTCAGAGTAATCTTGAGCGCTGAAATTCAGTTTTGGCGGCATGAAAGTTCTGATAGTTTTTCTTTTTTGATCTATCTGTCTCGCCTTTAGAATTCGTCGAAGTCCGAGCTCTCTTAACTGTTGTGTATTGTCTTGTGCCATGGCTAACATTAAATGTTCTGGATGGGCGAAAAAGCCATTTCGTTGTATCACAGGGTCGACAATATTACGTAACACATCAGGTAGGTATCTTGAAGATTGTATTGATTCATACACAAGTTTTGGTCCCTCTGTGAAGTATTTACTTGTCTTAATTTTAAACCACATTGGCATGTATGACTTCAAAATAAATATAACTACTTCTTGAAGTTGAGGCGTGGGACTTTCTTCACTTAAGAACAATCTGAGAGTTCGATTTGCTGTTGTCAACCACCTCGAGTGTGACAAGGGGCCAGGATCTCGTACAGCCAAATCCTCTTTACAGATTCCCGACTTCATTGCAGTACAAATATCGAGTAGATATTGTTGATCTTTACTTAGTATCTTTCTGTCTATTGCCGGGATCTGACAGTCAATACTCCTGAAACCAATGACTGGACGTTTTTCACAGTCACTTAGCTTTTCGCCGATTGGCCCTCTCAAAGATTTTGGACCCGTAGATTTACCATCTAGGTATTGAAACAGATGTCGAAAAGGGAGTTCATTGAAATGGAGAAGACAAACTGCCCATTGTAAAGGTTTTTCCAAATGTATTTCGATTCGGCGAATCAGACCGTTTCTCCAACCCGTATTAACCGCAGTGCCATCACACCCTATAACCACTAACTTGTCAAGAGAAATACCACGACCAGACAGATAGGAAATTATAGAAGTGACAACGTTTGAAGAGCTTCCAGAAGTGGGCGTAACATGTCCGATGTAGACTGAACCAGGTTGTTGAATTAGCGAGTAATGCTCTTCTTTTTTTACTCTACGGAACCTTTTCGAATGAGCTATATCTACGACTAAAGTGTCGTCCTTCCTCCCATCCAAATAGAGACCTTGCAGTGGAAGTTCGTCAGATTTACTACATAGTTCAGCCCTAACATTTTGTTTTTCTCTTCTTATTTTGTTTTTGTCTATAACCTGGGAGACGTCAGAATCGTTAACTAATCCAAAGTCGTGCAAAACACTCGATGCGATTGCAGCAGTAGCGCGATCAGAAACTCCATAGCGATCGCTCAGTAATGCAGTAGATTTTAACTGAATTCTCATCTGTTTTTTATTATAAGAGGAAACTTTTCTGGACACTTCAAAATCTTGGTCGCTATCGCTTTCTTTACTAGAAGAATATTGGTCTTCATTTTCAGTTTCGACAACATTTACATTTGATTGTGAGAACGAGGTTTTTGAAATATCATCATGGATGCCACGCGATTTCCTTTCCAATGATTTATTGAGTTTCTTTGTTTCAATCAAGTCCAACCCTCCAATTTTTCCTATTCCATGTACTCGTAATAAGTAAACAAACCTTAGATCAGTAGCAGGTATTTTATGTGATTTTGTTCGAAAATTTATAAAATTTGAGAGTAGTTGCGCGAGCGGAAGACCTTGACCGATTAGAACCATTTTTTTTCTAAATCATTGTCGGTTCGAGTAAGAGTCGAATATAGCTATTACATTGAAATGTTACCAAGTTTAGTAATAAAAAAAATATATCTTAAACATACAATTTTTTTCAAATTTCAGCGCATTTTAAAGCTCATGCGCGACCGGAAGATATTAACCGATTTTGTTTCTTTTTTTTTCCCTTTTTAGTCTCTACTATTAGCAACTTTTCCGCAGTATTACAACTTAAAAAAAAAAAAAAAAAAAATTTCGGCCCACCCTAATGTCCAACTATTAAGAAGAAAAATGAGAAATAAAGCAAATGTCTTGGAACTTTCAAACCCGATGAAAGAATTGATAGAATTATAAATATTCATTGTTGATTGCTATCATTTATTATTGTGTATTTCAGATTTTTGAAAAACTTTCGCTTATCAAAAGAAGCGTTTGTGTTTGTTTTGGGACTGCTTAATTTACCAACTGGAATAAGGTCAACGCATGTTCCACCCATCCTCCAATTGGCTGTAACTTAAAATCTCCTTGGGGGTGGTGGCTATCAGACAAGTTGGGGCTGACTGGGCTGCACCAATGGGTCAAAGTACGGTGGCTGAAATTACTGCTGCATTCATTAAAAATATGCAGTCAATACTTTGTCCATTTATGATAAAGTTTTTGCCTAAGGACTCAACAAAATCATATTTGAAATATAAATCATGACAAATAAACACACATCAGCTGCTCGGAATGACAGCGTCAGCAAGGAAGTGGCTTTTAAAACTCTAAGTGCTGCCAATAATCAATCATTTTTTAGTGATCGCTTTACGCAGAGCAAAGAGGGGTTGATAATCAAAAACGACAATCAACTATCACCTTAGCCGATTCCACCCCAGTTGTGCTAGGTGTTTGAAAATAATTCTTCTGAGCTTTTTTAAACCTGCACAGGATTCCGGAGAAAATGATCTCTTATGTGACTCCTCCAATCTTGTTCTGGAGCAGATAGTGCACAGTGCTGGTATCAACAGGGAAGGCACTACCAGCAACAGATCCGTCGAAATCCTAGGGTACGCAACGCAGATGATATCGACATCATCGGCCGATCTCAACAAACGAGCGAATGTACAATAATGTTCCATAGAAGGAGTTCTTCGTCTCCCAGCCTTATGGTTTGAACGACAAGAAAAACCGAACCTTCATCGCGAATGCTGGATCAATTTGTCTGCAGTGTTTTAGGCAGTGGCTCTTAAAAGGCAAAGAGCCCGTTAAGTAATACTCGTACTTAACGAATAGGTTCAAATGTAAAGCTTTGGAGTAAATTCTGTCATTCGGATCGGATACACCCAGCACGAAATCGAATCCATGCACTTCCTGTCTGAAGAGTTCAGAACATTTCTTTTATATTAGCGTTTTGCTTCAAATAGGTACATAAATAATGTATCCGTATACCAACATTGTTTTACCAACCCAATCCTCGAGGATTATCTTTATGCAAGTTGTACAAATTTATAATGAATTCAATCAAAATCAAATACTACAAAAATTCGCAGTTCTACCTAGTAATTAAAGTGCCAGCTGATGCCAGAGGAGTTTTAAGTTATGAAATGGAATCCCAAAATGAAAACAACAAAATTGTCAGTTTAAACACGATCAATCGATGAACCACTTTCAACGTGAATGGATCATAAAATTCTTTCTCCTGATTAAGGGGCGTAACACGAACAAAACAATGGCAAAATATAACAAAAAAAAACATTACAGGTCGACCCCAGACTTTGACCGCATTGTGTGCGTCTCTTGAGCTTGTTGATCACGGATTAATAATTCGTATGTTAACGATTTGCCTTCGGTGCAGGGCGGTATCCGCGATACAAAAGTAAAACTCCCTGACTGATTCACAACATTTTGGAATTTTCCTGCTTATGTTTCTAATAAAACAGGTGAGCAGCAGCAGCAACCTAATGCTCATCTTTGGAGCATAAGCTCAATGCACTCAAACTACGAGCATTAAGCGGATGAATTTGCTTTTTAAGACTTCCCCGAAAGGGTGCACACTTGGGCGCGCAAATTCGTTGTCCTTACACACCAATGGAATCGCACTGGGTTTATCTCTGAGGGAAACATCTTTTAATTAAAATTCAATACGACGCGAATCGTCAGTTTGCAGGTGGATACGGGTATGTTTGCAAACGTGCACTCCAAGAACAAACTGAGCGCGACGAAGAGCCAAAAACACAAGCTCGGAAAGTTTTCTTCTGTTAAGCGCACACCACATACTCACATGCACGTATCTCTTTCTCATATCTCATGCACCTCCTTCTGGTTCAATGAGGAGGATATCCTTTCAGTTCAACGGTTCACCTAATCGATTATTTTCGGGGCTCATTAAATTTGGCAAGTGGTTTCATATGCTAAGCAAACGGGCGCGAATAATTTCTTTGTTTTACACCTTAGTTCCTACTCTGGGTCTGGATTTGGAATGCATTGCATATCTCGTTTTTCGTTTTCGTTCTCATTACTTTCTTGGCACTGGCAGGGATGCGTCATTAGGCAGCCTTTATGTGCTTGCACATCATAGGCGGTGTGGGCAAGAGAATCTGTTACTCTCGGCTGCTCCCCTATTAAGCGAAATAATTACGAAATGAGGGGTGGAATGGGCAAATTGTGCAGCACACTGGTGTTGACAGAATGTCGCTAATTAGTTATAGGCTGTTAAGAATTCCTGAGAATTTCCGTGTGCGGTCCAATTACTGGGGGAAATGTTCCCATTTAATTGTGGATGGAAATTAAAGTGCCTGCCTCTACAGGAGTAACTCGATTGGATTCACGCAGAACGGGATTCCCTCTTTTGGAACTTATTTCTAGGGGAATGTCACCACAAGTCGAACAGATATGCATAATTGCGAATCGTATCGAAAATTAAAATCTCGATTATTCAAAGTACCTATTTGATTGAATTGAGTTTTAAGATAACATGCACGAGTGCAAACCTAAGCTACATAGGAGTATCTACCTATATCATTCGTTTTATAAACTTCATTATAAAACCTTTAATCTAAGGTGGAATAGCGTACGCTGAAGGATGCATGGCTAAGGGAGTGTTAAGTCGCAAACCCCAGGCGATCTTCGGTTTTAATTTCAGAATTCCCGTGGCATACGGGCTCCGGCCTGAGAGACATCCTGCCCAGGTTGCTCCTGGGAGTATTGATTTCAAAAATTTAGAAAGCTTAAATAATAGATACAGATACCTTTCCGTCTCCAATCGCATCAACCTCTTCAAATTCAGTCGACTCAACAAGTCGAGAAGCTGTTGGACTCTCGACGGCTATTACCATTATTATTACTGGGTGTGCCATCGGGAAAACAAACCAAGGAAGGATATGCCAAATGTGCCCATTTGCGCGACTTTTTAACATTAAGCCCAACCTTATGCCCAAAATCTCAAAATCATGCTCCTAAAAATTAGCACTGCTTACCTAGTGCACAACATTTTCAAATCAGTTATAAGTTTTTGACAGCAAGTTTTCTAGTTTATTGAGAGCTATTACTTTTGTACACCCTATTCTAAGGGTATATTAATTTTGACTCATAGTTTCTAACATACCTTAAAAGTTACTATGTTCGTGAGTAATGTAATAGTAATGTCGATCTAATTCAGAATTTCTAATAGTGTGCCCAACATGCATTTCAAAGCTTTCAATCACATTGAATGGGGCGAAAGGTGTAATTTAAATTTTCTAGAATACTGAACGAGTATCGCTTTTTTCCGTGATCATCATTTTTTTAAGGAGATCATCAAGACTATTAGTCAATTAAACCTCATTTGAAGCTTTTCGGCTCACCATAATTTTTCCGTCATATTTCAGTCGCTTTTTTGCTACCTTAGCCTCCATAAGAAAAAAGAAAAAATATGTATGAACGAATTGTTAAGAAAGACTCTATTTACATATTTTGTGAAGAACACGACCGAATAAAAGGTTTTTTTTTTAATCCGCTCCCTGATTTTAAAAACCGTTGATCATTTTGGGAACCTATTTAGTATATGTTCTCCATTTCAGATGTTCGCCCAAATTTTTAAGTCTCAAAAAAGGACTAAAGGACATCGTTAGATCAATATAACTTTCGATGCATATCACAAATCTAGTAACTTTTAGGGGTGTCCAAACAATATTAAGGCATATTTCTGTGGCCAAAGTAATAAGGCCCTTAGAATAGGGTAGATATACAAATGATTGAATTTATAGGCGCCAAATGAAAGTGTACAGATAAAGATAAAAAGGCACATACTCGTATTGTAACAGATTAAGCTAACCAGGCAAACACCATTTAGATTCGTTATGATTGCCTTTTTATACCCTATTCTAAGGCTTTATTAATTTTGACTCATAGCTTGTAACATACCTTAATATTGCCCGTAGACACCTAAATGTTACTAAAGGGTTTTTTTCTGCACCTCTTTGAGATCAGAAAAAACGATTAATATTTACTCCAAACTCACTCTATTTCCATTGGAAAAAAAGGCTTTACGAGTACCCTCCAGGGTTATCGATATGCGACATCTTTCGTCCCCTTGTTTGCGACTTTCGTTGCTGTAATTGAAGTTTAATTTAGAATGTTCATAACAAATTATTATTATTGATACCCTAAAGCCTTGATTAAATTTTTTTTTGCATTCCCTGCATGGCGGGTATTGCGGTTGAAGTGTTCAAGGGGAGGAATGCAACTGGCTATTTCGTTTGAGCACTCATGGTGGAAATAACGATAAAATAACGACAGGCAGGAGGCATTACGACGATGACTAAGAGAGTCAATCGATCTCGCGATGTCTCGGTCGCCAATGAGTTTTATCGCGCGTTTTTGAATCCTGTCAAGTAGCTCCAAATAAGTAATTGGTGCACCGGACCAGATATAAGCATTGTAATCGAGTTTCGGGCGAATAAACACCTTATAAATTGTAGCCAGATCAGAAGGGATGAAATATTTCTTACAACGCTTAAGGAAGCCTAGACATTTCGCGGCGTTCTTGGCGACATCGAATATGTGGTCATTCCAACGAAGGTTTTCATTAACACACATACCGAGAATGGAAAGTCTTTCGGTTTCAGCGATGTAAGTGCCATTCATAGATAATGGCAGTATGTGTGGGTTTTGCTTTAATGACAGGAGACAGTATTGAGTTTTGGAAGCATTAAATTCCACTCTATTGGTTTTACCCTACTGAGTTATGCTGTTAAGATCGGAATTTAATGAGCTTAACATACGTTGCCGTTCCAGTTCCACACCCGAAGATGAGGGGCGTGACCCAAGAAACGAATATGAGAAGCTGAGGGTACTGTCATCAGCAAAGGAATGGATTGGATTAGAAGTAACAGACAGTAGATCATTTATAAAAATGAGAAAGAGAGTCGGGGACAGAACAGAGCCTTGGGGGACACCAGCATTTATTTGGTGAGTTGCAGACTTTAAGCCGTCCAAAACAACTTGAATTGAACGGTCCGAAAGGTAATTTCTAATCCATTGAAGAAGAGTATCATCGATTCCAAATGCACGCATTTTCGACAAGAGAGCTTGGTGCCAAACTCTGTCAAATGCTTTTGAAATATCAAGCGCAACGATCTTACTTTCACCACCTTGGTGAAGAGATTGGTTTCACTTTTCGGTTAGATATGTCATCAAATCACCGGTGGACCTGTTTGCTGTGAAAACCATACTGCCGGTCATTAAGAAGTTTTCGCGATTCAAGATATTTCATTAGCTGACGGTTTATCAGCGTTTCCATGACCTTAGGAAGAAGGGACGTAAGTGCAATTGGTCGGTAGGAGGAGGGAGAAGAAGATTCGCCTTTTTTTGGTACAGGCTGGACAAATGCTGTTTTCCATCTACCCGGGAAGATTCCTGAAGAATAGGACAGATGGAAAAGCTTACGCAATGGTTTTGCCAGCGAAGAAGAACACCTCTTCAGAACGATAGGGGAAATACCATCTGGACCAGCGGATTTGTGAACGTCAAGATCTTGAAGTACTCTAGCCACTGTACGAGTGCGAAAGTGGATTGATCCCATAGAGAATTCTACGCGCTCGAGTACAGGGGGAGACAAAGCACAATCTGGGAGCGTTGAGCTGACTGCAAAGTGAGCAGCAAGCAGATTGGCCTTATCTGTAGAGCTGACAGCTGGAATGTCGTTGTAAATGAGTGTCGGGATAGATGACGAGGCCGAATTCTTGGTGTTTTTAACAAATGACCAAAAGTTTTTACTACCAGTGGGACTTTGTAGTACTCGTATTTTTTGCCTAAACTTTTGGTCATAGGAGAATTTGACATGATTAATGTGGGCATTGCAGTCATTTCTGGCTCGTTTAAACTTTATACGGCTTTCCTCAGATGGGTTGGCTTTGATAGCCGAAAACTTACCTCTTTTAACCTGATAGCCTCTTTGCAGCTCGGGTCACAGCACGCGTTAACCTTGGGTTTGATACTTTTAATCCTGTTAGGGATAAAAGTCTTCATACCCAGGTGAATTATGTTTGTGACCATATCAGCAGCAGCATCCACGTCGCTGTCGAGGAAGCACAGCGACCAGTTAAAACTCTTAAAGAAACCGTTTAATTTTTCCCAATTGGCTTTCTCGTACTGCCATACGGTTCTTTTAGGAGTTTGTTCTTTAACTATGTGGTTGGAGTAAGAGAAATTTGCTGATATGATGCAATGGTCTGACGAACCTAGAGGCGATAATACGTTCAAAGCGTATTTATCAGGGTGAGAGGTAAGAAACAAGTCCAATGTGTTGGCAGTTTGGCTGCTAATGTCCGGTATTCGTGTCGGCTCATTTACAAGCTGAGTCAGGTTATTTACCTCAGCAAAGATCTCGACGTACCTTCCCTTGGGTGTTGTCTGACCAGAATGTCGTAGCCAGCTTGAATTTGTAAGGCAAGTGGGTTGATTTTTGGTTATAGTACTTGTCAGAAATCCGTCAAATATGTTCATGAATGCTCTCATTCAATCTAGTCAGCATATCTCGTATGACCACAAATGAGCAGGCTGATTTTAACACATAAGCATGACATTTGGTCATATTATGTAATCAGAAGTTACGTACGTATGTCACAGATGACTTAAAATCAGTAGCGACGCATGCCAAAAATGTGTAGTCGTTCACTGAAGTTTTAATTGCTATAGCTGTTAACACCATTTTTAATAGTAAAAAGAAATTTTAAAATTAAATAAAAAAAAACGTTTTCATCGTTTTAAGCAAGTTTAATTAACAATACGACTTTTTCAGGCTAAAAGAACAAAATGTTTTTTTACATTTAGATTTTATTTATAAAACAAAAACCAATTCTTCATCACTTAAAAAAAATATAAATTACTTTTTAATAAACAAGCAATGGATAAGTACCTTTATTATTGTACTTAAATTCAAGACTTTCTTCTCGACTTTTTTTAAAAATATTCTTTTTATATTTTCATAAATTTATAATATAATAAAATATATTTAAATATAATTAAAAGAAATATATCTATAAATTAAAAAAAAGAATTGTTAATCTGTTTTGCCCCATTGTTGTTTTAAGATAAGTTTTGATTCTTTTAAGGGTGGAAAATGATCTTTCAACGGATGAAGTTGTCAAAGGAAAGGTTAAAGGCCAAACTACATTCGGCAAAAAGTAAAGTGTCTGCAGGTGTTTTTTCTCTTTTCACACCATTTGGGATCTGTAGTTTTCTCTCAACTTTTCAAAAAGTAATTTACTTGAAAATTAGGTATACCTCTAACTTTCAAGTAACACACTTTTTCAAAGCTTAGAACAAACTAAACACTAACACAAAATAGCTTGCTTTAGTTCATGATTTCATCGTTAGATGGGTCTGATGCAAGAAATATCGAAACCAACAACCCATTAACATCCCATAAAACATCACAAACTTCGGATATAATTTTTTTATGGTTGATATGCCTACCCGAAAAGCAAATGCCAGAGAATTGTATGTAGCTATGTAGATGCCTGAACTGTGCTATGAAAAACTAATTTGAAATGCTTGCATTTTTATTTGATTTTGGTACCCCAATGTGATAAACAATCGCAATGTAGGTAGTCCCTTTCGATTGCTACATTTCGTAAGGTGCGGTTTGACAAGATTTAACAAGTATTAAAATTGTTTGATTTTCATTCTTGTGTAGCAGAAGAAGTTTTCTTAGTCGCACCGCATTATTTCTTCCAATAAATTCGGGTAATCACCCTGAGCTTCTCTATTTTCGTTTATTGCGTAAACCCACCATCGGCGATTTATTTTTGCCCGCACATCGACTTCCTGGACAATTTGAACGATGTTCATGACATCGTTGGCCAGTTTTTCCAATGCCTGATTTCATTGAGTTCATTACTTACTTGATTTGAAGTTGAATACATTTTGTTGCACTTGAAACACTTTTTGTTTACTTCCTCTTCTACATAGTAAGTGCAATTGTTTGCTTTATTTATGTTTTTGCAGAGCTTTCGGATGTCAAAGAATAGCTTTTAGGGTTAGTTTTTGACTGCCAGGAGCAGATGCGTATGTGTGTGAGCTTTCACTTTTCTATTTTCGTGCACACACTTTACCTTTTTCCGAATGTAGTTTGGCATTAAGAAAGGAAACCTCAATCAAGATTGTCTGGTAAATACCTTCGCGGTTTTACGCGAACAACAAACAAAAATATCTTAGCGTAACACACATGTAGTTCTTATTTAATTTTTAATAAAAATGTATGACAAATTAATGTTTGTCTTTATTTAACGGAGCACCCCGTATCCTTCTCCGAAAAAAAACAGTATTCATCTTTTATCTCTATCTGACACAGTACTTAATATATCGTCGCCCGAGAATTGTTTTGTTGTATACGCCATTTAGACGATTTTGGGAAATCGCATATTAAGGTTTGCATTGGAATTAAAAGAAAACAAACCGCTTTTTTATATTTTTAACAGAATATTATATTGACAATCTTCTTTCAATTGAGGTGCTCCAAACTCGTCAATCGCTTTTAGTTTACAAATTATTAAGGTTTTTTCTCAAAATCAGTTTGTTGTATATGCCGAGAAAATGAAGAGTTGTTTACACTACATACACGTACGACAAAGTAAACGCACGTACGACATTCCAATACTGAGTTCAATGGTTTTTTTTTTTTTTTTTTTATAATTTGCGTGCGCTAAAGGGATTTCTTTTTTCTGTAGTGACACAGTACCCTTATAATGGTAAAACCACAGCGCAGGTTGAATCAAATACTGAGTAGTATGATACATTTTTTTTAAATATAACTTGCAATAAATCATTTAAGTCTAATAAATGAAGTCACTTTTTCGTAGGTTAACAATTTTATTTATTAAATAAATATTTGAATATTCATATATTCTTATAAAAACAGTCTTTTCAATTTTTAGCAACAGTCTTAAAAAATTGTTTAAAAAAAACTTAAAATTAATTCCTGTAGGTAAAGTAAATAAAAAATAAAAGAAACATAACAAAAGTCATCCTATGACCATAAAATATAAAACTAGTACACTAAAATATAAAAGTCAACATTTTGTTTCATAAAAACTAAGTAGGAAGAGGTAATTCTATGACCATTAACAATTAACAAAAATTATTCATTCATTTTCAAAAACGAAAATTATTAATTAAAAAATAAACAAAAATTAAAATATAAAATGAAACGAATGCGGTCAATTCCTATTTTGACCGATTAAATAATGCCTCGTATTATGTTTGGTCTGTTTTAGGCATAAAAGGAAACAAGCTTTTTAATACATTAATTTTTTCCTTAGATATAGATTTGGAGTTGCTTATAACACTAAGATTATGGCTGAATATAATTTTTGGTGTGGATAAATTTGTTTTGTTAGATCTCTTAAGTATAATTGAGACCTTCTTATATTCAAGTTCTCTGCCGCTTGTTTTAAAATACAAAGTGAATAAATCGTTTTTTTTTAAATCTGAGAAACTTAATTTTTGTAAATGGAACTATTGAAAAATTTAACTGACCCGCTCTGGAAGAAAATGCCTCAAAATCTTTTGGCTGCATTTGAATAAGTTTAAGTTTCACATTTTTAAAATTCATGTTTTTTAGATGTCTTATAAGTGATAATTGGCTGTATATTTCTAATTTTTTTTAGATATCCGTCAATGGAGCTATGGACAGAATCTACTTCCTGATTTAAGGAATGTCAAGGTTCCGAACATTTTTGCTCTATTACCTTCAATGAAGTAGCACTTTCTAGACCTGTCGGGTTGGTTACCCACCAGGCGCGTCCCCAGGTGGTGGATAGGGGGACCTCGGTACGATACGTTCGTGATCCGAGGTTTTAGAGTCATAGCGGCGTTTTATACACCGTCAAAGCTCTATCGCGAACCAAACCAAAAAACAAGTATGCAGGAACAACTTAATGATTCAAATACTCCAGGTGGTACTCGCATGGGCGAAAATCCACCCGTGGTCTTTTCGACCACGGTCGGGGCACGGATTCTGGAGGCCCCAACCGACATACATATACCCCCCGCCTGTACAGGCGTTGACCTTCGAGTTGCGAAAAGGTTTGCTTCCGAAGATTCCTGCAGCTCTATCTCCGACACGTTCGGTAGACTGGGCTGGAAACATGAAGAAAGTGGCGGAGAGGTTCAACCTGATACGCTTAATCTTCAGACCAATAGACAGACAGCCGATAGGTGTGATGCTGCCGACGAGGCCTGCGAAACCGAACAGGTGAAACGGGCCAAAGAGGCGGCGTCCACTGGTCAGCGTCCATCTAAGAGCCAGCGAAAGAGGAAAAGGAGAAAGGCGGCTATCGTGCGGCGCGAAGAAACTGCACCGCCAGTTGAAGGCGCAAGCGCTGAGAACTGCCCTTCCCCGGCGGCGACGGAAAAGAGATGCAGGTCGGCAGAGGTTACCCGAACCGAAACCAGCCAGCTGACTGAAACCAACGCTGCCTCCCCTTCCAATAGCTCGAACAGGAACAAAAGGAGGAAGAAGACCTCAAGCACTCCTGTCGGTGGAACTGCGCGCGCACCTTCTGCGTGCCCTTCCACTAGTATGACTGATGTATTTCCAATGATTGGATTTACTCAGATTAACCTTCAACACTCCAAGGCTGCTACTGCACTCATCAGTAAGAAGCTTTCTGTGTTGAATACAAAAGCCCACATAATATCCATACAGGAGCCATGGGTGTGGAAAAATCGCATCTGTGGCCTTGGAGGTGTCCGTGGCACTACGATACTCTGTGACGAGCGGTCCGAGAGACCAAGGGCTTGTCTTGCTGTGTCGAACCTTTTCTCAGCGACTAAGCTTGGACAATTTTGTGGCCAAGATTTGGTTGCTGCAGCCATT
Organism: Portevinia maculata; assembly: GCA_949715645.1. NCBI lineage: Eukaryota > Metazoa > Arthropoda > Insecta > Diptera > Syrphidae > Portevinia > Portevinia maculata. The sequence continues at coordinate 252,361,620 of OX454525.1, read as the reverse complement.
AGCTACGAAACGAATGGAAATTGGAAGACCTTCATCGTGGCGTCAGCTTATCTCCCCTATGATTCGGTAGTGCCTCCACCACCGAGGGCAATTGCTGAACTCATTGACTATTGCGACACCAGGAAGATGGGCCTAGTTATATGCTGTGATGCCAATGCTCAAAACACTGTTTGGGGCAGCAGCAAATGCAACATGCGAGGAAACCATCTCCTGGATTTCATTCTATCATCTGATCTTACTATCAACAATGTTGGCTCGCAACCAACTTTTGTGACGTCAAGAAGACAGGAAGTGATCGACCTAACTTTATCAAATAGATACTTTAAGGCGGTTACTAACTGGAGGGTCTCTTCGGAGGTGTCCCTCTCAGACCATAGATATATCGAATTCCAAATCGAATGCGAAGCCATAACTTTGCAGGAGAGGAGGAATCCGAGAAAAACCAACTGGATACGCTTCAGGGAGGAATTAGGGAAAACTCTCAAAACTCCAACCAAACTCAGGACGAGACAAAAGGTAGAGGAAGCTGTTCAAGACCTGAATAGTGCCATTACTAGCTGTTTTGAACTGACGTGCCCAGTAAGCAAACCCCCTGGCAGAACACCGGTTCCCTGGTGGAGCTCGGAACTGCAAAGAATTCGTAGAGAAGCTAGAAAGCTTCTAAATAGGTCACTCAAGACTGATTTGGAGACAGACTGGAATCTCTACCGATCGAAGCAGAAGGAATATAAGAGGCTAATTCGGGTATCGAAAAGTGCTTCTTATAAGAATTTCTGCGAAAAGATTGAAACGCTGGGTGAAACTAGTAGGTTGGTTAAAGTTCTGAAAAAGGGCAAACCAGCCAAACTGGACTCACTTAGAAAACTTGATGGCACCTTCACTGAGACGAAAGCGGAAACTCTTAGTTATCTGCTGGAGTCTCACTTTCCGGGTAACCAGATTACAATTGGTTCACAACCAGCCCCGATTACCGAGACTATGAGTGAGCCAAGACAAACAACTCGGCGTAGCTGGTATATTGCGAAGGCCGTGGTGACGGACGAGGCCATTAAATACGCATTTGCGTCTTTTGACGGATCAAGTCGCCTGGTACGGACGGAATATACCCAGCCATGCTGCAACAATGTACAAACCAGCTGCTACCGACTATGAAGAAAATCTTCACCGCTGTCCTAGCACTGGCATACATTCCAACACCCTGGCGTACAGTTAGAGTGGCATTCATACCAAAAATTGGCAGAAGTGACTACTCGCTCGCCAAGAGCTTCAGACCAATCAGTCTGACTTCTTTCTTGCTGAAAAGCTTGGAAAGGCTGGTCGAGCTTCACGTGCGCAAAGGTGCTTTGCGATTGCACCCACTATCTCCGATGCAACATGCCTATCAACGCGGAAAATCCTGCGAGACTGCGCTCCAAAATCTAGTTGGTAGAATTGAAGGCGCGCTTGACAGAAAAGAATACGCGATGGGCATTTTCATCGATATTGAGGGTGCTTTTGACAATGCGACTTTTGATAGCATGTGCAGCTCCGCCAGACAACACGGAGTAGACGAACCATTGGTGTTGTGGATTAAAGCAATGCTAATGAATAGAACGTTGGTTGCGGATGCGGATTGTGGCCGCTATGTTATGGCGGGGGTAAACAGAGGCTGCCCGCAAGGCGGCGTCATGTCTCCACTGTTGTGGTGTATGCTGGTCGACTCTCTGTTGAACGCACTCAACAGTTCTAATATTTACGCTCAGGCGTACGCGGATGATGTTGCCGTGCTTTCTGTTGGATCATGCATAGCGACTGTATGCGCCAAGGCGCAGGCGGCCCTTGACGTGATCGACGAATGGTGCACTAGGAATGGGCTCTCGGTCAATCCTCTTAAAACTGAGGTTGTTCTCTTTACGAGAAGGAGGAAGCTGGTCGGGTTGACTCAGCCAGTGCTAAAAGGCGTCACAATCCAACTCTCCAATGAAGCAAAGTATCTGGGAGTCATCCTGGATAGCAAACTTCTTTGGTCCAAACATGTTGAGCTGAAGACTGCCAAGGCGCTGTCTATTTTCTGGCAGTGCAAAGGCATTTTCGGCAAGACATGGGGCTTATCACCGAAAAGAGTCCTATGGATTTATACGGCTATGATAAGACCATTTAAAGCATACGCATCGGTTGTTTGGTGGAATAAGCTTTCACGTAAATACGTCACTGCTGCTTTTGCCAAACTCCAAAGGCAGGTATGTCTCGGCTGCACGGGGGCCTTCCCCAGCACGCCTGGCTCCGGCCTAGATGCACTATTGAACCTTCCGCCCCTTGATGTTTACATCATGGGCTGTACAATCAAGGCTATCTCACGTCTTACAAGAGGTGGCTTTTGGTATAACTCGCACTGGAGTTTTGATGAACTTGCGCAACGGTTGTCCTTCGACTCCTGTCTTATGGATATGCCGTCTGATGCGATGACACCGGAACTTCGGCTAAAGCGCAAATACGAGGTCGACTTTCCTCGCGTCCAGGACTGGCTCTGGCCGGACTCTGAACCTGGAAGGGAATGCAGTCGAATCTTTACGGATGGCTCCAAAACCGATCAAGGATCTGGTGCTGGTGTCTTCGTGGAGAGCGATAGCGTTAGACTTTTCTTTCCGTTAGGCAAACATGCGTCAGTCTTCCAAACAGAGACTTATGCTATCCTAATGGCCATGGACTATGTTACGAGGAACAGGTGGAGGGGGCGAAGTATCTGCGTCTGTAGCGACAGTCAGGCTGCGCTTAAGGCCTTACTCAAACCCTTAACTACCTCCAAAATAGTACGTGAATGCAAGATATCTCTGAATTCGGTCGGAAGGCTGAATTCACTTAAACTTGTCTGGGTGCCGGGTCATAACGGGATCACGGGAAATGAGATCTCCGATGAACTTGCTAGACAAGGCTCAGAGGGGGACCTCTCAGGACCTGAACCAGCGATCTGTCTACCTGCGTCCTCGGTCAGGGCTTCCATTGACGGTTGGGTTTCCTATGAACACAATCGCCGTTGGCATGACTCTCCAGGGTGCAGGCAGACTAAGCAAATGCTCCCCGACGTCTGTGGGAAATCCGCGGCATTCTTGTTGTCTCTCAACAGAAAAGACTGCAGACAGACTACTGGCGTTCTTACGGGACACTACGCTTTTGCCAAACACCTTAAGGTGCTAGGCCTAAGCGACACCACCAACTGCGAAGCCTGTGGAGAAAGCGACGACACTGCGGAACATTTCGTCTGTGATTGTCCTGCTTTTGCTCGTATCAGGTGGCAGGTATTTGGTGCGGATATGGTGAGTGCTGTAAACCTAAGCTCCTTATCATTGAAGCGCCTTCTCGTTTTTCTTAGAAAAACGAGTAAATTCCCACAGTAAAATGTGGTGTGTCTGCCTGGCAGTACAATGGACCAGTATTGAGTCTGAGTGCTCCAGTGCAGAAAGTTTCACACATCCCGACAAAAAAAAAAAAAAAAAAAAAAAAAAAAAAAGCACTTTCTAGAAGAAACAATAACGCAGTTGATATCACCTTGTTCCTATTTTGGGGGACACATGAGTCACTCCAAAGTGTTAAGGTCTCAATATCAGGGTAATCAGATAAGATTTGGCTTACAATTTTTGAAACTGAGCTTGCCATATCGTCACCAGATCGTCCGCTATTCACTACATTCCAAATTGCACGGTATTTCACTTTTGGTGTATGCGGTAGGCAAAGTCTTGCCGTCATATTAAAAACATTTAGTTTTCTTTTATAAAAAAATGAGGAGGCATTACCCGAATATCCTCCCGAATCACATACACGTACGACAACACAATTCTAAGGTTTATTTTGAAATTTGTGGTCGTATCTATTAGGCCTATACACAAACGATAAAACAAAACTAAACAAAAAAAATGGCAAAAATATATGGACTTTTTGTCGTATATGCCAAAATATGGCGTTTACGAAAAAATAAAACTAAAGGATGCGTAATTTTGTGGATGTAGTACAAAATACACACTATTTATCTCAGTAACAGTAAATGATAGGCTAGATCTGATTACAGAAATGGAAAGAGCACCTTCGAAAACCTGTTACCGCATACTCACTTTAAAAAAGTGAATTTTGGCGTTTACGACAAAACAATTCTCGGGCGACGATATCTACACAGACGTACTTGCTGATAAGAACTGATAAAGAAAACGCCGAGAGTGTCCCTACTCATTATATGGATATACTCTGCACGCGACAAACTTCCAGCGCAAAAAACCCCTTCTCGTTCAAAAGGGATTTGAACGAAATGGTCGATACAAAACAGCATTTTTTTTGCTTGTGCGTTATTAGCCGTGTTTCTTTGCACGCGGATATAGGGATGGCATCAGAAAACGACCATCGCCGCTTAAGAATTCTTCGAAAAAAACTTGGCAGCACACATGCACCTATGACGTTTATTAGTGAAACAGCTGTAAGTTGAGTTAAGAAATTTGTATTGAAAATCGTGAAATTCTAAAATATTAATTTCCGGCAGTTGAAATTAATACAAAACATATTCTAAAATTATAAAAAACAGTTTCACATTGACAGATTTACTAAATTTAAAAAAAAAATTATAATAAAATCCCGAACAAAATATTCGGCGGGATGTGTTAGTGGTCGGCGCGGCGGTATGTCAAACTTTGACATTTCCTGAAAAATTCATCGCAACGATTTATCAGAAACGAAGAAAATGGGTTGTGGAAGCACTGTTTATCTCCGCTAAAGGACTTAGCGGCGATAGCTATCCCCGCTAAAGTTAGCGTATATAGGATAAGTTGTTGTTGTATTTTACATGCAAATTTCAAATTGTCCCTATATTCGCGTGCAAAGAAACACAGCTATTGACTTTCAATCGTATCAGAGTCGTTGCAGAATCGTTTGTATACGAGTTGGATAGATTGATGCATACACAAGATCAGATGATTTGAACAAAATGGTTGTTACAGCGCTCGATATGCTTTGTCTTGTTTCTGTATTCGTTTCACACATCATACCAAGCTCGCCTCGTTCAAAATCGGCTTGAACGAAATCGTCCTTACAACACGTGAAATTATTTTTTTCTTTGTGCCTATACTTTCCATGGTATCATTTCGTTGCCGAATCATTTGAACGAGTTGGAAAGAAGAGTTGGAAAAAAGCTACTGTTGGTTGGCAGGTGGTTGTGGAAGTGGATATGTTCAAATAGAAAATGCACGAGCTGGAATATGAAAAATTACAGCAATGGGAAGAGGAGTATAAATACTCGTATGTTGTATATAGTTTAGAGAACTCAAAAATTGTGATAACTTCTTGAGAATGTTAGTCGTTTATGAACGACTTGAACAATAGGAGGCGTCGCCACTGACTATTTACTGCATTTTTGAGGTGAGATATTTAAGCGTATGCTGTCAAAATGCAAAAAAAACATAGGGACGGGCTACAGTCCGCTTGGGCGAACTGTTGGATACCCTATTCTTATTCCTATCCCTCATAAGTGGGTGTGACAAAAGTCTAAGTATGGTTGAATTGTTAAGAACGCTCTACATATTTTGTTATATAACATTTAAAGGATTTTATCAAAAAAAACGCTCCCTAGCTCAAACTTAGGTGTTTCAATAAAATTGTTTTATTTAATTGTGGGCGTGTCAGTAGGCGGATTTTAAAAAAAATAACACATGAGAATAAAGGGCCCCTAGAGAGTATATATTATAAATTTCAGCTCCCTAGCTCAAACTTTGGATTTTCAAAAATTAATATACCCTTAGAATAGGGTATAAAAAAAATGTTTTATTTATTTGTGGGCGTGTCAGTCGGCGGATTTTGAATTTTTTTTATCCCGAGCAGTTTTAGGAGTCATAGATCATATATACAAAATTTCAGCTTTCTAGCTGAAAATTCGATTTTTTCCAAAATTTTGTTTTTTTTGAGTTTGTGGGCGTGTCTGTGGGCGGATTTCAAAAATTCGTAAACTTGATTATTTCGGGACCCTAGAGAGTATATGGTTAAAATTTCAGCTCTCTAGGTCCAGTTTAAAGGCCTAATTTTTGGCTACAGACGGACGGACGGACGGACGGACATGGCTAGATCGACATTACTATCGATGCTGATCATAAATATAGTAACTTTTAGGGGTCTACGGGCAATATTAAGGTATGTTACAAACTATGCGTCAAAATTAATATACCCTTAGAATAGGGTATAAAAACACAAGTCTTTACTTTGTTAAGGGTTTCTGGTTACGTAACTGATATACTGTAAAAAAATCATGCAATTCGGCGTTATAATAGTTATTGTTAGGGCAACGAGCTCGCCCTACTTTTGACTTTTGACAGGACTCACCGCTAGGCCGCTAGAAGCAAAAAAGCAATTAAACAAGCAAATTTTCGTTCTCGAAGTTGAAAGTGCAGATCTGTTTCCCTTTCAAACACATTTAAAATATCATTTATCACTGTTTTTTATAGACAGAAATGTGAAGTTATGAGCAAAAAAAAGCCTTTTTCCAAAATCGTAACAAGAACTCCTTACCAAAATAAGGGCTTATAGCTTTTTGCTTCGAGCATGGCAGGTCTGTAGCCATAGCAAACACCTGACTTGAGCTGTTTCCAATGACATTTTGAAATAAATCATTTGTTGGGGGTGCCTTGGAACTCTTAGTAAAATTATATTGAACACATTAATACTGCGCTGCTTGCATGGACATTTAGGAAAAATATCTTTTTTTAGATTTTAAGGATCTTTTTAGGGTTTTAGGGATCTCTTTCTTCTTTATTTGAAGTTTGGTTATTTTACCAAACTTCAAATAAATTAATGTCAGTAATTGCTATTAATTGTATAGCTTGGATTGATATTAAATATTAAGTTATTAACATGGTTTTCAATAAAATCCTTTGTTGGTCTTCGACAACGTGTTTGTGCGATATTCTCAAATTAGCCACCGGTAACCAGGGTGCAAAATCGAAATTTTCCACAACCTTCAGCGCCGTCTGGTTTTCCATCGAAACAAACTATACTAAGTTCTGGTTTCACTGACAAAGTACTACTGAGTGGAAATTTGTTTTTGCTTTATAGATAAAATGACGAATGAGTTATTACTGAGTCGCAGAAAAAATACCACTTGTATTCGTGATCAGTATTGATAGTAATGTCTATCCAGCCAAGTCCGTCCGTCCATAAGTCGACAAAAGTTAGGCCTTCAAACTCGAGCTAAAAAGCTGAAATCTTAACCATATTCTCTGTTGGTGCCCGAAATAATCAAGTTTAAAAAATTTTAAAACAAAAACAATTTTATCGAAAAGTCAAAGTTTTAGCTAGGAAGCTGAATTAATACTCTCTAGAGGCCCTTATTTTTTTAAAAAAATCTGCCCACTCACACGCCCTCAATTTAAAAAAGATATATTTTATCGAAAAATTAAAGTTTAAACTAGTATGCTGAAATTTGGAATATAGCTATATTCTCTAAAAATAAATAAATAAATAAATATAAGGTTTTAACGGCCCATACATATAAAACCTAGCTTCCCCAACCGCTTTCTTTGCGAAGTGGAAGGGACCTACAACTTTGAGCCGAAACCGAACGGCAAATTTGAGAAGCTTCTCATGACAATTGATACTCTTGGATGTTTGTCAGACGTTCGTAAGAGGTGGGGCAGATTAGTAGTCCGACACACTAACCATTGAGCCACTGGGCCCTTAATTCTCTTGTTTAAATACCTTTAAAGTCCGCCAACTGACATAGCCTCTATTAAAAAAAGGATTTATTGAAGACATTACTGTAAATGAAAGTCCTATTCTTCGCAAAGTATGTAGATAAAGTCGAACAATTCCTTTTTATATAGCTTTCTGCCATGCTTTCTTTAAAGGGGCATTTTTTTTAACAAAAACTTTGTTTTTTCGATAAATTCCTTTAAATGTTGTATGACAAAATAAGTAGATCGTTCCTAACAATTCACCCATACATTTTTGCTACTCTCACTTTATGAGGGAAAGGAATAGGGTATCCAATAGTTCGCCCAAGAGGACTGTAGCCTTTCCCTGTTTTATTTTTTTTTGTTATTCATTTTATTTATTTATTTTTTGTTTCAGAATTGAACTATGCTCCGGCACCCAAGATAGGTGGATGTTGAACTGCTCAGCCATCTCCGTAAGAAATGATCGGCAGTCTAGGGCTAGGATGGAGTAGGAAGAGACTGAGTCATGGCACTTTATCGCGGCTTGGGTACCCACGAAGATACGGATGTCCTTAGCGGATATTTTATTTTTATTCAACAACAATAAGACTTCCTTGGTCGCCATAATTTCCACCTGAAATATGCTACAGTGATTAGGAAGACTGAAAGAGAGACTAAGATAGTCTGTCTGAGGAAACGCCTGCATTCACCCCATCACTAGTTTTTGATCCATTTTTGCAGAAGTGGATCGATATAGGTATCGATGCATCGTCCTCCTAGATTGATCTGTGAGGGATAACGGTTCGGAAGTTCTTTCTAAACTGTAATTGGGGTATGGTGTAGTCTTTGTTTCTTGGTAGAGACCCAAATGAGTCAAAAATGATGGACTGGCCAGTATTCTTATTGATCCACTGTGAGGTAGCTTTTGAGCGGACAGCCGAACTTTCAGATGTTTGCCTGCTAAAAATGGCAAGGGGTTATAAAGGGTGATTTTTTAAGAGCTTGAGAACTTTTTTTAAAAAAAAAACGCATAAAATTTGCAAAATCTCATCGATTCTTTATTTGAAACGTTAGATTGGTCCATGACATTTACTTTTTGAAGATAATTTCATTTAAATGTTGACCGCGGCTGCGTCTTAGGTGGTCCATTCGGAAAGTCCAATTTTGGGTAACTTTTTCGAGCATTTCGGCCGGAATAGCCCGAATTTCTTCGGAAATGTTGTCTTCCAAAGCTGGAATAGTTGCTGGCTTATTTGTGTAGACTTTAGACTTGACGTAGCCCCACAAAAAATAGTCTAAAGGCGTCAAATCGCATGATCTTGGTGGCCAACTTACCGGTCCATTCCTTGAGATGAATTGTTCTCCGAAGTTTTCCCTCAAAATGGCCATAGAATCGCGAGCTGTGTGGCATGTAGCGCCATCTTGTTGAAACCACATGTCAACCAAGTTCAGTTCTTCCATTTTTGGCAACAAAAAGTTTGTTAGCATTGAACGATAGCGATCGCCATTCACCGTAACGTTGCGTCCAACAGCATCTTTGAAAAAATACGGTCCAATGATTCCACCAGCGTACAAACCACACCAAACAGTGCATTTTTTGGGATGCATGGGCAGTTCTTGAACGGCTTCTGGTTGCTCTTCACTCCAAATGCGGCAATTGTGCTTATTTACGTAGCCATTCAACCAGAAATGAGCCTCATCGCTGAACAAAATTTGTCGATAAAAAAGCGGATTTTCTGCCAACTTTTCTAGGGCCCATTCACTGAAAATTCGACGTTGTGGCAGATCGTTCGGCTTCAGTTCTTGCACGAGCTGTATTTTATACGGTTTTACACCAAGATCTTTGCGTAAAATCTTCCATGTGGTCGAATAACACAAACCCAATTGCTGCGAACGGCGACGAATCGACATTTCACGGTCTTCAGCAACACTCTCAGAAACAGACGCAATATTCTCTTCTGTACGCACTGTACGCATTCGTGTGGTTGGTTTAATGTCCAATAAAGTAAACTGAGTGCGAAACTTGGTCACAATCGCATTAATTGTTTGCTCACTTGGTCGATTATGTAGACCATAAATCGGACGTAAAGCGCGAAACACATTTCGAACCGAACACTGATTTTGGTAATAAAATTCTATGATTTGCAAGCGTTGCTCGTTAGTAAGTCTATTCATGATGAAATGTCAAAGCATACTGAGCATCTTTCTCTTTGACACCATGTCTGAAATCCCGCGTGATCTGTCAAATACTAATGCATGAAAATCCTAACCCTAAAAAAATCACCCTTTAGATGAAACAGAATATCCCAGGATATGAGAATACAAACCACCTGGAACAGATAGTGCAGGCGCCAATGATGGACCCGATATACTTGTGAAGGAGAACATTGGGACCTAATCAGAAAGACTGTGACAAGTCAAAAATATAAATCGGTTTATAAAATCTAAAAATGTGTGTTCAATTAACTACAACCGAGATGCAAAATGTTCTCCTTTTGTGATAACGATCAGCAGCTAAGTAAACATTAAACAGCAATAAGGCTGGCCTCAATACCCATATACCTTTACTAAGAATGTCCTCACATTACTCTGAGAACTTTCAACAATAGTTAAATCCAGCAAGACTTAACAAAATAAAAACATTCATAGAAGAAAAACGTCCTTGTCCGAAAAGTAACAGAATGCACATATGTATGTAATTAATAACTACTCATAGCTCAAATGTCAAATCATATTTCGGCACGTAAAGGTGAACGAGCAGTGAGGATGCACGTGCCGTGGGCACTAATCGGCTAATCGGACCTTCTTTCATTTGTTGGGCCGCTAATGTGTGTATTAAAAGATCCTTTCCCCCTTACCATCAGGATCAGCGACAACTAAAACCATGACGATGGCAAAGACGTTGCAAATTCCACACACAGTTCTTTAATAATAGCTGTGTGGCTAACATTAAACTGGTAGGCGGATACCATATAACTGGGTTTTCATTAGGAGCCATAAGTATACATAATCTGTTCATAACAAGTTGTCAGTTAAGGGAACTGACTGCTAAGACTCATTCGCAGTTTAAACGCGTGTACTCTACACCAATACCCAGCACACATTAACCATACAGACATCGACCAATGACCAGCTATGGATGAACAATTTACCCGCGGCAGTGGAGAGACTTGCTAGTGAATATAACCTGCGAATTCCATGGGCTGAAGCGCGGACACCACAGCTTGTTATCGTGGTCGGGGTTGATATTTCGCTCGACTTTCGTTTTATTGGGATTGGGAAGCATATTGGAAAATGGGATGGAACCCAATTTGCTGTTATTACAAGAATTTTATGGCTGTCCTTAATGAGATTCATGAGATTTCGGTAGGTACCCACTTTCTTCTGGCACATTGTGGTTTTGTTCTGCTCGGATGATGATGATGGCGATGGTGATGGTGCCGTGCAATATTGTGTACGCGAAAATTGTGCTCGAACATAATAGCAATTTGTTTTCAGGTAAACTGATGTTGATCTTAGTGCTTCGGGATGGAGGTGGAGCTGAGGTTTTATTTAATCGATTTAAAAGAGGTCTAATGCTTGTCAGCCATTCTTAAAGAATGAGGTATGGGTTCATTTTTCGTTTTAATATTCTGTTGGTACATACATTATGTAACGTATGCAGATGAATATAATATAACATTTTTTTTTTATTTATTTATTTATTTTATTTATTCATTAAATTCGTATGCACATTCAGACTTATTTTCTTATAATCCAGTGCTAAGTTACAATTTGACAAAGATTGCTAATCATAATCAATATAGAAGCATAAGGATATAAACAGAGAAGAAAAGGAACAAAATTGCTGTAACTCTAAATTATAAGGGATATGGCTTTTGATATAAAATGCTTTTTCACTTCTCTCACAAATAAATTATATCTACAAGTGGGAGCTAGGAGCACTTGTCATGAGGAAACTGGGCAATTGAACTGAAAAGTCAGTCGACATCTGACTCACCTGGAAGTGATTACAAATAGGTTACCAAGAAATTTGTAACCACTAGCGCCACCCTATGCAGTGTCTCATTCAATTACATATACTGGCGATCACAAGGACGAGGCCATACATTTTGCAATCGATTTTCAGTCTTTATACTTGTTGGAAATTGTATACCCAGAAACTTTTACTACATGTGAACAGGTAAATATTTTCCCAACAGTAAGTCATAAAATTAAAGGGTAAAAACGAAACGATCGTTGGAAATTCCCAAGATCAAACAATGAACTATTTGAAAACCGTATAAAATGCCGCCCCCATTTGGGCGGGAGGGCCGATTTTTTAGAAAACCACTTCAAATGGGGAAAAAAAATATTTCAAAATAACGGTAACACTTACAATAAGTATTGCACATTTTTTTTAAAGATAAAAGTCGGTTCTATCATCTTGTTTTTAAATCAAGTGATTTCCATGAAAAAAACATAGGGGCGGGCTACAGTCCGCTTGGGCGAACTGTTGGATACCCTATTCTTATTCCTATATCTCATAAGTGGGCGTGACAAAAATTTAAAGGATTTTATCGAAAAAACTAAGCTTTTGTAAATAAAAACGCTCCCTAGCTCAAACTTTGGTTTTTCAATAAAATTGTTTTATTTAATTGTGGGCGTGTCAGTAGGCGGATTTAAAACAAATTTAAGTATGAGCATAAAGGGCACCTAGAGAGTATATACTATAAATTTCAGCTCCCTAGCTCAAACTTTAGACTTTCAAAAATAAAAAATAAAAAATTGTGGGCGTGTCAGTGGGCGGATTTTGAAAATATTTACACATGAGCATAAAGGGCCCCTAGAGAGTATATATTAAAAATTTCAGCTCCCTAGCTCAAATTTTGGTTTTTCAAAAAAAATATTTTATTTAATTGTGGGCGTGTCAGTGGGCGGATTTTGAAAATTTTATGTCCCAAGCAGTTTTATGGGCCAAAGATCATATATAAAAAATTTCAGCTTTCTAGCTCAAAATTCAATTTTTCCCAAAATTTTCTTTATTTAATTGTGGGCGTGTCAGTGGGCGGATTTTGAAAATTTTATGTCCCAATCAGTTTTATGGGCCATAGATTATATATAAAAAATTTCAGCTCTCTAGCTCAAAATTCGATTTTTTCCAAAATTTTGTTTTTTTGAGTTTGTGGGCGTGTCTGTGGGCGGATTTCAAAAATTCTTAAACTTGATTATTTCGGGACCCTAGAGAGTATATGGTTAAAATTTCAGCTCTCTAGGTCCAGTTTAAAGGCCTAATTTTTGCCGACGGACGGACGGACGAACGGACGGACGGACATGGCTAGATCGACATTACTATCGATGCTGATCATAAATATAGTAACTTTTAGGGGTCTACGGGCAATATTAAGGTATGTTACAAACTATGCGTCAAAATTAATATACCCCTAGAATAGGGTATAAAAACTATGTAATTTCAAACTCAAAGTTTCTTTCCTCAATGTTTATACGCCGTACCGTAATGCTTGCATTCTAAGTAACGTCAAATAACTTGGTTGGTTGGTTGGTTGAAACCGGCCCTCGATGAGGATGCACTTAGACCAGAAGTAGGTCCATTGTGCTGCCGATGTATAAGGTGGGTGGGTCACCCTCTTACTCAGCGAACCATTTGCTCCTTTGAATGAAGGAGCTAATCCTTGCTGTGCAGCGCGTTGTTAAGATCGTTTAGATCATTGAAAAGGTATTCACCTAATGTAGCCTTCCTAATGTTGGCGAGTGCAGGACACGTGCAAAGGAAGTGACTGATGGTCAAGTCATTGTAGGGAATGCCCAACCTTTGGGTATGTCTTCCTATATCACAGTGCCCGGTGAAGGCGTTTACTAATTTGGAGAGGTTTCCTCTCTTATGCCTCAGAAGTCCGATGGACCTGGATTTATTTAATGTCGGCCAGAGTAGCCTTGCGGTGTTGCACTGGTCGAGTTGGTGCCAACGACGGTTGGCTTCGTTCACCGCATTGGTGTCTATGAGGTTTTTAACATAAGACGTTGTTTTGTTTTGAATGAATAACCTTACATTCCTTACCACGTTAAGTGGACGGCTGGAGTTACAGCGCTGTTTCACGGTTAGCCACAACCGATCATCAGACTCCTTCTGTGGTGCTGGTCTGTCTTTTTCCTTCATTTTATCCCGAAATTCCATTTCTTCCACTGGGATTCGAACCTAGACCAGCGTCTTCTCAGGCAAGCACTCATCCACTGTGCCATTGAAGCCACGAGTTTATCCAGTTTTTATTTCAATTTTCTTGGACAAACTTTGCTCCTGTAAGTATATTATGTTATTCATTGTGGTTTTTCTTTCTAAGTTTTCTCTAATTCTATTCCATTTCGACAAGCATAGTTGGACTGAAATGGGTGATAGAGAGGGTGAAAGACTTTTTGACATTGTATTTGTCGAGAATCTTACGATTAATGGTTTTTTAAGTGATACCACACAATGGAATTTCGGGATAAAATGAAGAAAAAGAGACAGACCAGCACCGCGATGTTTTTCCTGCCTTGGCTATGAATACCACTCTTACTTCAGTCCAGGCGGCCGGCGTTGTTCCTAGCATCAAGCAGCCCCTCATAATACGGGACAGGTACTGCCCTATTATGCAGAGGGCCGCCTGAATTTGTGCCGGAAAAATGCCGTCTGGCCCCGGGGACTTGAATGGCTCAAAGCTGTTCACTGCCCAATTCAGTTTTTCCTCGTTTATGAGGTCCGGAGGTGACGGTGGGCGTGCAGCGTTTACCAGGGCAGGATTTTCGCTAGGTACAGGCGTGCTGCCGGGGAAGTGAGTGTCCATAAGCAGACCAAGCGATGCTTCATCTGATTCTGTCCATGATCCGTTGGGATTCATGAGGACACTTGGTGTGGTTGGGTTCTTCGAAAGAAAACTTCCTGCTTGTGTGGCGAAGCTTGTTAAGTGCTGCATTCCACCACGGTGGACGATTGTCTGCCTTCCTCGTAGTAATGGGACAGGATTCGTCGAATGCTACGTTTAAGGCGGAAGTTAGAACAGCGTTAAGCTCATCTAGTTCCAATTGTGTTTCTGGAGTCTTATGCACACGATTGGACAGTTTAGCAGAGAGGATTTCATTGTGTTTACACCAGTCAATTCTTTGTCGATTGCGAAAAATTGCTGGTGAGGTGTTATGGCGTATTTCTAGATCATATTCCAGATAGCGGTGATCGGAAAAGGAGTGGCTGTCAGATACAGTCCACTTAGAAATCGCAGGGTACAAGTTCATAGAGGCGAAGGTAAAATCTAGTACCTCTTGCCGGGTTCTGGTTATAAAGGTGGGACCATTTCCCCTATTGCACACTATTAGGTCGGTGCCTACTAAGAATTCAAATAGGGACTTGGGTTATTGTCGGTACTACTCCATAGTTCGTGGTGCGCATTGGTGTCGCATCCCAGCAGAATTTCTTCTCCTCTCAACGCCAAATAACTTACTGTTCTCTACTTAAGAGGGCGGTTCAATAAGTTCGTGACTTTTTAAATTTCTGACCTCTTTACTGAAACAGCAACACTGCTCCTGTCAACAGGCATCTGTCAGTTGACTCCTGTCAAAATTTAAACTTGCTGCGTCAGTTAGTTTGTGTTTGACAGCTATTTTTATCAGACTACTCACTAATTTGAGGAGAAAATGGAAAAAAGTGAATTTCGTGTGCTTATTAAGCATTATTTCTTGCGAAAAAAAACCATTACCGAGACCAAGGCTAAGCTTGAAAAATACTATGGGGACTCTGCACCATCGATTTCAATGGTAAAAAAGTGGTTTACTGAATTTCGTTGTGGCCGTACAAGCACTGAAGATGCCGAACGTCCTGGACGCCCAGTTGAGGTCTCTACACCCGAAACAATCGAAAAATTCACCATATGGTGTTGGCCGACCGAAGATTGAAAGTGCGAGAGATTGTGGAAGCCGTAGGGATCTCGCATGGCTCAGTGGCTTTTTGACTTTGAAATTCATTTTTTTATTCATTGATAAATATCTACTTACATACTAGACAAAAATGATTAAACCTAACTTAAAATTAACAGGATACTTATTCTTATTTATTGGTCCTTATGCGAACGCTCTAAACTTAACTATATCTTAGAATTATTGCCTTTCGGCCTACGAACTATTTTACGAACTAATCTTACATATATATTCCTCGAGAAAATTTACTAAAACTCGGTATCATTATTGAGATTTTATATAAAACAAATTACAAACTACCTATTCTACTTACTTAAACTACTTAACGTATTCTAACTATAATTAGGATTCTGAGCACTCGTTGCCTGGCGCAATAAGTGGTCAAAATCCCAATTGCTTTCCGAGCGCCTGGCAGTCGTCAACGTGCACACGCGCCGCCGTGAGCCGACTGAAGCCTTACAGCGTCAGTCAACTCCCGGAAGCACCACCACACGTTGGCGAGCCCGGCCTCTCCCAAAAACGCCCTAGCTGACTTAATCTAACTTATAAGCTAAGAGGATGTTACCTAGAGTAACGCACCGTCCTGGGAGGGCATGTTGACCCCTCCCCCCTCAACAAGCCACCAAAATTCGGCGAATTGCTTTTCCGTGTCGAATCTATCCCTCTCCGATATTGCGGTACTAAAACGGAGGAGCTCATGAGCATTGGCGACGTCCCCGTCATGGAGGAGCCGCTTATCTCTCGCGCTGCGGTAGCGGTGGTATAAGACCGGGATACCATCCCTCGTCTGTACCAGCCCTTTTGAATCAATATGGATAAATGCCTCTGGCGGGATAAAGCCAGACCGGAGCGTACTCTCTATGTACATTTCATTGGGGTAGTAAGCCCCAAATATCAGACTATTGTCGCTGGCCATCGCCCTTGCAACGTGCCTTCGAGTGACCTTAATGAGGAAATTGTCAATCCTATTCAACTGAGCCCCATCGTATAGGACCTTGTTGGGATAGTATTTTATATAGTTGGATTCAGGCGTTCGGAACAACCGGAGACAGGTCCTAAGACATTGTCTCTCCAAAACCCGAATCTTTTCCATATAGCTAGGCGCTATATTAAACCATAATGGACAACCATAAGCGATGATCGGCCTTATAAGGGCCACGTAGCAAATGACCTTCACTCTGGAGTCAAGTTGACTGCTATGAAACAGTCTCCTTGTTAGAGCATAAGCCTTCTTGGCCCCAGCAAGACAAGCAACTATATGTCTATCGAAATACAGATACTGGTCAAGCCAGATACCTAGATATCTAACTGCGCTTCTCACCGCCAATGGCTGCCCATTTTGTCCAATAATGGCCAATTTTTTCCAGTTTTTTCTGGTATCCCTAGAGGCCCCAGCCAATGGAGTTCTGAACAAGATTGTTTCCGTCTTCTGAAAGTTGATTTTCAACTTCCAGTCGTCGCAATATCGCTTAATTTGATCGAAGTCACGCTGCAAAAGGATATTAATGACCTCGATTTTAGGTCCTGATCTGTATGCCACCAAATCGTCGGCATACGCTATAGCATGGCTGAGTGAACCCACCAGATCACTCGTGTAAATGTTAAACAGGATCGGAGAATTGACCGCCCCCTGCTGTAAACCGTTTTTAATTTCAAAGACTCTGCTCGAAGTCACGTTGCCACATTTGACAACGAACTTCATTCCCATAAGCATATTATAAATTACATATAGCAAAGGTTTGTGCATCCCCCGCCTGGTCAACTTGTAGAAAAGTCCCTCTAACCATACGGTGTCGAAAGCCTTCTCAAAATCAACCAGACAAGCACCCGTGCATTGGTTCTTGCATTTATTCCACTGAATGTCGGAAACCAGTTTCGACGCGGCATGAATAGTGTCATGCCTCGCGCTGAAACCAAACTGGTTGTCCGGAATTATGTTATTGTCCTCGACCCACTTTAACAGGGCTCTATTGACAACCTTTTCAAAGACCTTGCTAATATTCGGAAGCAAGCTAATTGACCGGAGATTGGCAGGGTTCGTCCTATCTTTACATTTGTTCGGGATAGGGTGTACCACAGCTACCTTCCAATGCGCCGGATAATATGCATTATTCAGCGCATTGTTAAACAGCGTGGTGAAAATATCAACAGCCTCCAGAGGCAGGTGTCTCAATACGACGTTTGGGACACCATCCATCCCCGCCGACTTTTTATTCTTTAGTGTCTCGAAGATGCACAGAAGATCATCCCTCGACACGAACAAGTGCGATGCATCTCGGCCATTGGCGACAACTGCATTAGCATGGTTTTCATCAGTGAACACGGTGAATCCGTTATTCTCAGATCGCCAATTCTCAAGTTCGGTGCGCAGATCGAAGTGGCTCACCAGAGCCCTATTCTCAATGTCGTGGTTACGGCGAACAGGATTGTTCACCGTATACACGGCCTCGAAACAAGCGCCCAGCAAATCCACCTTCTCCTGTGGGTCCTCGACCACGAAAAAATCGTCGTTTGAAGCGACACTTTCTGGACTTATTCCAGCAGTCAGTACCGTCTGTCTGTTCTCTGCTGTCTGGGAGATTCGAACACAAGGAATATCATTGTGATCTTTCCTCCTGAACAACTTATTTATCTGTGGGAACATATTCGGACTACAGGTTTTAATAGCCCGAATTTTATTGCCCCAATACAGACTTACAGATTTTTTGTAATTTTCTTTTATCAGCTGTTTCAGGATTCGGATCTCTGAATTCAGCATCCTTACCTCCGGGTCGTTGCGATCAGTAAATTGCCTGTACAGCCGTTTAAGCCTCGAGAGCAGTCTACTTTTCTGTCGGTATAGTGCGTCGATTGTGGGGTTTCTGTACTTTTCTGTCTGGTCGTCGTCGGAACGCCCTACTCGAGGAATAGTTCGTTCCATAGTTCGTTTGATGGCGTCGTTCATTTGCAATAAATGCCGATCAATGTCATCATTTGTCATGTTACTGTTTGTCGGTGGGTCGATCCCACTCGAACGTATATCTCGCTTTAAAAATCTGGAGAAACGCGACCATTGTGCCCTCCGATAATCGAATGAACACACTGCTTCGTACTCCTCCAGCAGCGTTTGCTCGTTCGGGATCCGTATTGCGGCGGCGAGTCCGTAGTGATCACTATCGTACTCAAACGCACGCAAACAGTTCCGCGTGTTTTGATCTATGTTCGTCAGTTGAAGTCTTGCGTCCGTTAAGGCCAAGTCCAGGAAAGCACCGCTTCTTGGGAAAGAAGGGATATCCGTCGCGTACAACTCGAGGTTGTACTCAATCATATTGAGGCGCCACCAGTCGTGAAACTGGTTGCCCCTGGGATTTGCAGTAACATTTCCCCATGCCGCATGTTTGGCATTAATATCTCCGGCCAAGAAGTAATAATTCTCCTTCAGCTGCAGACCACGAAAAAGTGTCTCGAGCTCTGTCATAAATTGGTTTGGTCGAGGTGCTGCAGGTGCGTAAAGCGACACCACATACATTCTCCTCCGGCTATGGAGAGGAATGCATATGATGCATGCCTCCAACAACTGGAACCTACGTACGTCCCCGCTATATATAACCCTATGGCGCAGGCCTTTTCGAATTAAGATTCCAACCCCACCTCCTTGAGTGGAGTGAGGCCGGTCTCTTCTTATTACATGATAGTTTTTGTATCCCAATTTGTGCTTCTGATTTAGCTTAGTTTCGCTAACCAAAAGCACATCCGGGTTTTCGGTTTTCAACAAGTTGGCAAGTGACGTTCTTTTCTCGATCCTGACTAGTGAATTAACATTTACAGCAAGGATCTTTAAGTTTCCCTCATCCAGCGTAGCCATTAGATTTATGGCACACCAGACCCCACAAACAGCTCCGAATAGATAAAGTCAATTCGGGCCGCTTGTTCATTTAATTGTTTCTGGAACTTATCGATCTTTCCGTGCAGAGACAGAAGGATCGATTTTAAGTCCAGATCCACCTCTGGTGCCTTTTGGGCTACCTTTGGTTGGTTTGATGTCATGTGGGCTTGACCCGGTCCAGCTGCCATTTGGGCAAAGGACACGTTGGGTGCCACAAAATTTGCGAACGAGCGACTCCTCTGACGCCTATCATCTTCAGACTGCTGTTTGCGGGCCTGGACTCTCTTTTTCAATTCTTGGTACTTTGGACAACCCCTGAAGTTGGCGGGATGTCCAGAGTTCCTGCAGAGCACACAGGAGAGTACACTCCGGTCTTCGACTCTCTCCTTACCTAGAGAGCATTCACCATGTATGTGGTCCTTATCGCACTTCACGCATCTAAACTGCATGTTGCAGTTAGCTGCGGCGTGCCCGAACCTTTGGCAGCGCATACATTGAAGTATGCGATCTGACCTCTTTATTTTCTACCACCTTACAGCATGGTAGTACAGGAAGCGGATATTTCGCAGCCTGTCGATTTTGCTGTCGGGAGTAAGCTGGACTAGGAAGAATGGTAAGTGACGGTTACCACCCCTTGCCACAGCGGAGGAAAACGGCTTGACCCCCACGAAATGGAGGTCGTCGCTTTCAAAATTCTTTAGCTCTCTTTCAAGCTCCTCCGTTTTAATTGAGGGATCAATTCCCTTCAGTACCACGGTTTTTAACTTTTGCTGCCTTGGGGTGTACGTGAAGTACTCGGTTTTCACCTCTCCCAAAGCGGCGCGCACCCTCTGGTACTCCTCTATTTTTTCACATATAATTATGTGATTGTTAGCAGAAAGCCTTTTCACATGGAAATTTTTTGTTATTAATTTACAAATCCTAATGCTATCTATAATGTCGAAATTACTCACGTTAATGGGTGGTATTTTGTCCTTCCGCGACTGTTTAGATTGTTGTTGTTGTTATTGTTGTTGTTGTTGTTGTTGTTGTTGGTGTTGTTGTTGTTGATGTTGTTGGTGTTGTTGTTGTTGATGTTGCCGTTGTTGTTGCTTCACCTCCAGTTGTTGTTGCACTTGCTGCTTGAGTACAGCTTGTTGTTGCTGTTGCTGCAGCTTCTTACTGCGCAACTGGTCGCGCTTCTCCAGCAGCTCTTTTATGAGCTTGTCCAGCTGCGCCTCCTCATCATCCTCTTTTTCTTCGTCCATTTGGACGACTTCCTCGTCATCGACCGGTAAGTCCTTGAAGGAGTTTCCCTCTCCGACGTACCGGCCCTCTCCTCCATCATACTCATAAGAGCTGGAGTGTGCTCCGTCATCATCGGATACAGCCACCGATGATGCCACACTATGGCCTGCCAAGTCTAACCTTCTTTTGGCTGAAAGGTTCGGCTTCGGGTTTAACTTCCGCCGCCGTTTTTCCACTGTCCTATACTCCTCGCTTACAGTTACTGCTGGCGTTGTAGCGAGAGCTTTTATTGTTGGCGTTGTTGTTGTTGCTGTTGTTGATGTTGTTGTAGCTGGTGTTGCCTGCGTAGACCCCCGCCTGGGCAACGCGGAACCCGCTGTTGAACTTGGTGTCACTTTAATGGCATTTAAAGCTGCCCTTGGCATACAAGCTGCCGCTGTTTTCATTACTGCTATTGTTGCTGCTGATTTTTTTGCCGGCTCACGTGTTCGCACAACACGTCGCAACGGCACACCCACACCCGTAAGCGAGACCACCGATTTTCCGGGGTCCATCGCCTGATACGTTGCGGCACTTTTGTTTTTTTTTTTTTTTGTTTATTTTTGTGTCTCTATCACTATTTTCCCGAAAAAAATTTAAAAATTGAAAACTGACCGAGAATCGAACCCGAGCCTCCGGCGTCAGAGCGGGACACCTTTTACTTTTACTTTTAAATTCATTTTTATTAATTATTAGCTTATATCAATTTAAATACTAGACAAAAATGATTAAATCTAACTTAAAATTAACAGGATACTTATTCTAGATTATTGATCCTTATGCGGACGCCCTAAACTTAACTCTATCTTATAATTATTGCCTTTCGGCCCAAAAACCACTCCACGAACCAATCCCACATAATTATGTTTTCATCGAGAAAATTGTTAAGAAAACTCGGAATCTCCATCAAACTTTATATTTTTATACAAAAAAAAAAAACAAACTACAAACCACCTACTCTACTCACCTAAACCACCCAGCACATTCCAACTATAATTAGGATTCCGAGCACTCGTTGCCCTGCGCAACAAGTGGTCAAAATCCCAACCGCTCTCCGAGCGCCCGGCAGTCGTCAACGCGCACACGCGCCGCCGTGAGCCGACTGAAGCCCCACAGCGTCAGTCAACTCCCGGAAGCACCACCACACGCTGGCGAGCCCGGCCCCTCCCAAAAACGCCCCAGCCGACCCAATCCAACCTACAAGCCAAGAGGATGCTACCTAGAGTAACGCACCGTCCTGGGAGGGCATGTTGACCCCTCCCCCCTCAACAAGCCACCAAAATTCGGCGAATTGCCCTTCCGTGTCGAATTGATCCCCCTCCGATACCGCGGCACTAAAACGGAGGAGCTCATGAGCACTGGCGACGCCCCCGCCGCGGACGAGCCGCCCATCCCTCGCGCTGCGGCAGCGGTGGCACAACACCGGGATACCACCCCTCGTCTGTACCAGCCCCTCCGCATCAATACGGACAAACGCCTCTGGCGGGATAAAGCCAGACCGGAGCGCACTCTCCATGCACACCTCATTGGGGTAGTAAGCCCCAAAGATCAGACCACTGTCGCCGGCCATCGCCCCCGCAACGTGCCCTCGAGTGACCCCAATGAGGAAACCGTCAACCCCACTCAACTGAGCCCCATCGCACAGGACCCCGTTGGGACAGCATTCCATATAGTTGGATTCGGGCGCCCGGAACAATCGGAGGCAGGCCCCAAGACACCGTCCCTCCAAAACCCGAACCCCTTCCATACAACTAGGCGCCATATTAAACCACAATGGACAACCATAAGCGATGATCGGCCCTACAAGGGCCACGCAGCAAATGACCTTCACTCCGGAGTCAAGCCGACCGCCACGAAACAGCCCCCCCGCCAGAGCACAAGCCCTCTTGGCCCCAGCAAGACAAGCAACCATACGTCTATCGAAACACAGACACTGGTCAAGCCAGATACCCAGACATCCAACCACGCCTCCCACCGCCAACGGCTGCCCATCCCGTCCAACAATGGCCAATTTCTTCCAGTCCCTTCTGGCATCCCCAGAGGCCCCAGCCAATGGAGCTCCGAACAAGACCGCCTCCGCCCTCCGAAAGCTGACCTTCAACCTCCAGTCGCCGCAACATCGCTCAACTTGATCGAAGTCACGCTGCAAAAGGATATTAATGACCCCGATTCCAGGACCCGACCTGTATGCCACCAAATCATCGGCATACGCTATAGCATGTCTGAGTGAACCTACCAGATCACTCGTGTAAATGTTAAACAGGATCGGAGAATTGACCGCCCCCTGCTGTAAACCGTTTTTAATTTCAAAGACTCTGCTCGAAGTCACGTTGCCACATTTGACAACGAACTTCTTTCCCATAAGCATATTATAAATTACATATAGCAAAGGTTTATGCATCCCCCGCCTGGTCAACTTGTAGAAAAGTCCCTCTAACCATACGGTGTCGAAAGCCTTCTCAAAATCAACCAGACAAGCACCCGTGCAGTGGTTCTTGCATTTATTCCACTGAATGTCGGAAACCAGTTTCGACGCGGCATGAATAGTGTCATGCCTCGCCCTGAAACCGAACTGGTTGTCCGGAATTATGTTATTGTCCTCGACCCACTTTAACAGGGCTCTATTGACAACCTTTCCAAAGACCTTGCTAATATTCGGAAGTAAGCTAATTGACCGGAGATTGGCAGGGTTCGTCCTATCTTTACCTTTTTTCGGGATAGGGTGTACCACAGCTACCTTCCAATGCGCCGGATAATGTGCATTATTCAGCGCATTGTTAAACAGCGTGGTGAAAATATCTACAGCCTCCAAAGGCAGGTGTCTCAATACGACGTTTGGGACACCATCCATCCCCGCCGACTTTTTATTCTTTAGTGACTCGAAGATGCACAGAAGATCATTCTTCGACACGAACAAGTGCGATGCATCTCGGCCATTGGCGACAACTGCATTAGCATGGTTTTCATCAGTGAACACGGTGAAACCGTTATTCTCAGATCGCCAATTCTCAAGTTCGGTGCGCAGATAGAAATGGCTCACCAGAGCCCTATTCTCAATGTCGTGGTTACGGCGAACAGGATTGTTCACCGTATACACGGCCTCGAAACAAGCGCCCAGCAAATCCACTTTCTCCTGTGGGTCCTCGACCACGAAAAAATCGTCGTTTGAAACGACACTTTCTGGGCTTATTCCAGCAGTCAGTACTGTCTGTCTGTTCTCTGCTGTCTGGGAGATTCGAACACAAGGAATATCATTGTGATCTTTCCTCCTGAACAACTTATTTATCTGTGGGAACATATTCGGACTACAGGTTTTAATAGCCCGAATTTTATTGCCCCAATACAGACTTACAGATTTTCTGTAATTTTCTTTTATCAGCTGTTTCAGGATTCGGATCTCTGACTTCAGCATCCTTACCTCCGGGTCGTCGCGATCAGTAAATTGCCTGTACAGCCGTTTAAGCCTCGAGAGCAGTCTACTTTTCTGTCGGTATAGTGCGTCGATTGTAGGGTTTCTGTACTTTTCTGTCTGGTCGTCGTCGGAACGTCCTACCCGAGGAATAGTTCGTTCCATAGTTCGTTTGATGGCGTCGTCCATTTGCAATAAATGCCGATCAATGTCATCATTTGTCATGTTACTGTTTGTCGGTGGGTCGATCCCACTCGAACGTATATCTCGCTTTAACAATCTGGAGAAGCGCGACCATTGTACCCTCCGATAATCGAATGAACACACTGCTTCGTACTCCTCCAGCAGCGTTTGCTCGTTCGGGATCCGTATTGCGGCGGCGAGTCCGTAGTGGTCACTATCGTACTCAAACGCACGTAAACAGTTCCGCGTGTGTTGGTCTATGTTTGTCAGTTGAAGTCTTGCGTCCGTTAAGGCCAAGTCCAGGAAAGCACCGCTTCTTGGGAAAGAAGGGATATCCGTCGCGTACAACTCGAGGTTGTACTCAATCATATTGAGGCGCCACCAGTCGTGAAACTGGTTGCCCCTGGGATTTGCAGTAACATTTCCCCATGCCGCATGTTTGGCATTAATATCTCCGGCCAAGAAGTAATAATTCTCCTTCAGCTGCAGACCACGAAAAAGTGTCTCGAGCTCTGTCATAAATTGGTTTGGTCGAGGTGCTGCAGGTGCGTAAAGCGACACCACATACATTCTCCTCCGGCTATGGAGAGGAATGCATATGATGCATGCCTCCAACAACTGGAACCTACGTACGTCCCCGCTATATATAACCCTATGGCGCAGGCCTTTTCGAATTAAGATTCCAACCCCACCTCCTTGATTGGAGTGAGGCCGGTCTCTTCTTATTACATGATAGTTTTTGTATCCCAATTTGTGCTTCTGATTTAGCTTAGTTTCGCTAACCAAAAGCACATCCGGGTTTTCGGTTTTCAACAAGTTGGCAAGTGACGTTCTTTTCTCGATCCTGACTAGTGAATTAACATTCACAGCAAGGATCTTTAAGTTTCCCTCATCCAGCGCAGCCATTAGATTTATGGCACACCAGACCCCACAAACAGCTCCGAATAGATAAAGTCAATTCGGGCCGCTTGTTCATTTAACTGTTTCTGGAACTTATCGATCTTTCCGTGCAGAGACAGAAGGATCGATTTTAAGTCCAGATCCACCTCTGGTGCCTTTTGGGCTACCTTTGGTTGGTTTAATGTCATTTGGGCTTGACCCGGTCCAGCTGCCATTTGGGCAAAGGACACGTTGGGTGCCACAAAATTCGAGAACGAGCGACTCTTTTGACGCCTATCGTCTTCCGACTGCTGTCTGCGGGCCTGGACTCGCTTTTTCAGCTCCTGGTACTTTGGGCAACCCCTGAAGTTGGCGGGATGCCCAGAGTCCCTGCAGAGCACACAAGAGAGGACACTCCGGTCTTCAACTCTCTCCTTGCCAAGAGAACATTCACCATGTTTGTGGTCCTTGTCGCACTTTACGCATCTGAACTGCATGTTGCAGTTAGCTGCGGCGTGCCCGAACCTTTGGCAGCGCATACATTGAAGTATGCGATCCGACCTTTTTATTTTCTCCCATCTTACAGCATGATAGTACAGGTAGCGGATATTTCGCAGGCTGTCAATTTTGCTGTCGGGAGTGAGCTGCACTAAAAAGAATGGTAAGTAACGGTTACCACCTCTTGCCACAGCTGAAGAAAACGGCTTGACCCCCACGAACTTGAGGTCATCGCTTTCAAAATTCTTAAGCTCTCTTTCAAGCTCCTCCGTTTTAATTGAGGGATCAATTCCCTTTAATACCACGGTTTTTAGCTTTTGCTCCCTTGGGGTGTACGTGAAGTACTCGGTCTTAACCTCTCCCAGGGCGGTGCGCACCCTATGGTACTCCTCAATTTTATTACATATAATTATGTGGTTGTTGGCAGATAGCCTTTTGACATGAAAGTCTTTTGTAATTAACTTGCATAGCCTAATACTATCTATAATATCAAAGTTACTCACATTTATGGGTGGAATCCTTGATTTCCGCTGTTTTTTTTGTTGCTGCTGCTGTTGTTGCTGCACCTGTATCTGCGGTTGCTGCGGTTGCTGCTCTGATTGCAGGTTTTGTTGCTGATGTTGTTGTTGTTGTTGCTGCTGATGTTGTTGCTGTTGGTGTTGTTGTTCTGGCTGTTGTTGTTGCTGTTGTTGTCTTTGTTGCTGCTTCACATGCAGCTGTTGCTGCACCTGCTGCTTTAACATAGCTTGTTGTTGCTGCTGCTGCGTTTTCTTTAGGCGCAACTGGTTGCGCTTCTCCAGCAACTCTTTTATAAGCTTGTCCAGCTGCGCCTCCTCATCTTCTTCTTCGTCCATTTGGACGGTGACCTCATCATCGACCGGTAGGTCCTTGAAGGAGTTTCCCTCTCCGACGTACCGGCCCTCTCCCCCGTCATACTCATAAGAGCTGGATTGTGCTCCGTCATCATCGGATACAGCCACCGATGTTGCCACACTATGGCCTGCCAAGTTTAACCTTCTTTTGGCTGAAAGGTTCGGCTTCGGATTCAACTTCCGTCGCCGTTTTTCCACCGTCCGATACTCCTCGCTTACAGTTTCTTCTGGCGTTGTAGCGAGAGCTTTTATTGTTGGCGTTGTTGTTGTTGTTGATGTTGTTGTTGCTGGTGTTGCCTGCGATGATCCCCGCCTGGGCAACGCGGAACACGCTGTTGGACTTGGTGTCACTTTAATCGCATTTAAGGCTGCCCTTGGCATACAAGCTGCCGCTGTTTTTGTGCCTGCTGTTGCTGCTTTCATTACTGCGTTTGTTACTGCTGTTGTTGCTGCTGTTGTTGCTGCTGATTTTTTTGACGGCTCACGTGTTCGCACCACACGTCGCAACGGCACACCCACACCCGTAAGCGGGACCACCGATTTTCCGGGGTCCATCGCCTGATACGTTGCGGCACTTTTGTTTTTTTTTTTTTGTTTATCTTTGTGTCTCTATCACTAAATTGCCGAAAAAAATTTAAAAATTGAAGACTGGCCGAGAATCGAACCTGAGTCTCCGGCGTCAGAGGCGGACGTCTAGCTTACTAAGCCAACTTTGGATTTAAAAACACTTGGCTAAATCGCTTTTATAATCGATACACTTTCCTTTTTTCCCGCTGAACACTAACTAGCCGCCCTATCTCGATGAGAGCTGCGGAACGACTGAGAGCGGGACACCTTGCTTACTAAGCCAACTTCGGACTTAAAAATCGCTTGACTAAATCGCTTATATTGGATACACTTTCCTTTTTTTTCCGCTGAACACTAACTAGCCGCCCTATCTCGAAGAGAACTGCGGAACGACCGCATGGCTCAGTGGTTTCAATTTTGGATGATCACTTGGGCATGAGAAAGCTTTCCGCAAGATGGGTGCCGCGTTTGCTCACAGTCGACCACAAACGCAATCGTGTAACAACTTCACAGGAAGGTTTGGCGTTGTTTAATCGCAATATGGAGGAGTTTTTGCGCCGTTTTGTAACCGTGGACGAAACATGGATCCATCACAACACACCAGAGACCAAACAACAGTCAAAACAGTGGGTTTCTAAGGGTGAATCGGCGCCAAAGAAGGCCAAGGTGGGTTTGTCAGCCAATAAAGTTATGGCGACTGTTTTTTGGGATGCACGCGGGATAATCCACATTGACTACCTTCAAAAGGGAAGAACAATCAATGGGGAATATTATGCCAACTTATTGGACCGATTCAATGACGATTTGAAAAAAAACCGACCTCATTTGGCCAAGAAAAAAGTTCTTTTCCACCAAGACAATGCAAGGGTGCACACATGTGCAGTCGCCATGGCAAAAATCCATGAATTGGGCTATGAATTGCTCCCTCATCCACCCTATTCTCCAGATTTGGCTCCGAGCGACTACTTCTTGTTCCCAAACCTGAAGAAATGGCTTGGTGGAAAAAGATTTGACTCCAATGATGAAGTCATCTCGCAAACAAAGGCCTATTTTGAGGACCTTGACAAATCATTTTTTTTGGAAGGGATAAAAAATTGGAGAAGCGTTGGACAAAGTGTATAGAGCTCAAAGGAGACTACGTTAAAAATAATTTTTTTTTTTTATCAAAAAATCTGTGTTTTATTCCAAAAGTCAAGGACTTATTGACCCGCCCTCGTATTAGAAGGATATCATTATTTATTCATTAACGTCAAGAAAAAAAAGTCCATAAATACAAATTTAATAAAAAGTAGGTTTGTTAATTTTGTATTTTCTCGAAAACTAGTGCATCTAGTTTCCAGTATTCGATTCGAAAACCAATAACAGCAAAAAAATAGTAAAAACAATAGTATGTAGTCTCACAATTTGGAATATACGAGTAGATAATATAAACTTGTTTTTTTTTTATTTCCTTTCCGAAATTTTCAGTTTGAAATTAGTTTTTTCAAAAACTTTTAAAGGAAATCACTTGATTTAAAAACAGGATGATAGAACTAACTTTTAGCTTTAGAAAAATGTGCAATACTTAATTGTTAGTTTTACCGTTTTTTTTCCCCATTTGAACTGTTTTTTTTTTTTTTTTTTGGAAAATCGCCCTCCCGCCCAAATGGGGCGAGATAAACCCTCTCTCCCATGGTAAAAAATGCTTGTAAATAACGTTATTTTTTCTTGTCGCCTGAGTTATCGCACTCTTGCCCATATGTACAGATACACTGCTTCAATAGAATAGGTCCGATACTCTTGGAAAAAAGAAAGGCATATTTCTCTGAATGAGTTGAAAGGAATCCTTCTTGATGCTTCTTGAAAGTGGGTTTGTCGGTAAACTATTTTCCAACAAAGGAAATAAATGGTTATACATTTACGATCCTCTCTTACATAAACAGAAAATGGGTTATTTATTTGCGCCAATAGAATCATTCTTTCTAGGTCTGGCTTGGACTTTAATCGGATCGGTGAAAAATCGATATTTTTTTGTTGAGTGAAAAGATTGTATTTTTTTTATTACCCTAATAAAGCACAATCTTGAAATTTATTGGCATAGCTGAAAATTTAACTGTTTAGCAATAAGCAAATATCACAAAAATTGTAAAATCGTAAATTTTTTTATGAAATTTTGAAGAAACGATAGCAACAATGGTAAAAACATGAAGAACAAATAAAAACTGCCACTTTAGCAGCGGATGTTATCAATGTTATGTTGCTTGCTTTTATTTTTTTTTTTTTGACTCGGCGTCTGAGATCAAGGCCAAAGAATTGATGGGACGTGCAAGCCTTTCGACTATCAGAAGATTATTAAAAGTGCACCACATATAAAAATTTTTGATTCTGTAGGTGTGTATTAAAAAAACTCACAAGAGAGGCAGCAAAGCCTCTATGACAGCTTTAAAGTCCAAGAAGCACAATCCCAAAACGCGAACATGTTTCAAAAAGGCACGTTTTACATTTGCAGTGGACACTTTCGATTTCTTCATTCAATTCTACCAACGCCAAAGTCTCAAATGCCTTTTTATTTAAACTTTGGGAATGAAGTATATGTATTTTAATTTACTGTTGACATTTTGAAACTTATGGTTGCTGTATTTATCTACATATGTACATATCAATATAACATCTTTTAGCAATCCAACCTCGAAAAGAACTTGGGCTTTGGTGATGTTCTGACTGTTGTTCCTTTCATTTCCTGGAAATATCGACTTCGTTTGGATTCAGTTATTAAAAATCTATACAAAATTTACGATCATAGAAGATTTAAATATCCTAATTAGTGTCATATGCTATTTTTTTTATAATGAGGTGCGCTAGAGAGGTTTCTTTTTCTGTAATTGATACACCATTATAGTGTATATACATAGCGCAGGCATATTTTAATTCTACACCTAAAGATGCAATGTCATTGTGGACGTATTTCAATGCCTACTATTAGGTGCTAGAACTAGGAAGAAATAGAATGATGAAAGATTGGTTGCGCATTGGTAGGGGTTTCTCCTATTGTTCTCGGAATTTAGGAAAAATGCAAGAATACGTATACATTTCAACGCATCAATCTTCTCTTCTTCCTTAATGGCGGTGATCAGAATTGAAGGAATCTTAATCATCCCACTTAACTGCATCCCAACCGATTCGATTGCGGGGTTCAATGTGCATCAATCATAAACAAACAAAAATGAATCCTTCACATGCGCCATAGTATCGGAAGATGCTATAGTTTTCGCAAATGGCGGTAAATACCAATTATACTTTGACATTTTTGAAGTAAACAGATACAAAATACACGTCGACAAGACAGCGTGAATTTCGGCACAGTTTTCCCGATCGTCCGACACCAACTGGGTAAACACTACGACGTTTAGTCGCTTGCCTAGAGGAGTACGGGACAACACGAGTTGCCGCCAGGTCTGGCCGGCCTCAGAGCAGCCGTTCTGCTGAGAATATCGCAGTTGTGGCTGAAGATGTCGCAAAGGACCCCGGAGACGACATGCCACGCAATTGTACATCAATCGGCCTTTACAGAGAAACAATGCATCACCTGTAACTATTCATCTAAAATCATCATGAGCGTAGAGCCCCATTTCCATCTCTGTGGATATTTGAATAAGTAAAATGTTCGCTTCTGGTGGACCAAAAACTCGCGTATAACCTAAGAAAAGCCATTATACCCGCTCGAAGTTACTGGATAGTGTGCTGTTTACGCTGGAGGCGTTATCGGGCCTTATGTTTTTGAAAATACCGCTGCCAACGACTACTGTGGACGACGAGTGCTACATGCTGAACGACTTTCTCCTAAGTCAATTGGATAAATTGGGACTGAAAAACATATATTATATGTCAATTGGATAAATTATATGTTTTTCAGTCCCAATTTATCCAATTGACTTAGGAGAAAGTCGCGACCATATTATGGTTCCAGAAGGATGTTGCATACTGCACGATCCACAACCGAAATTCTGAGTGCTATATTTCCAGGTCGGCTAATCTCTCGTTTTGGCGATTTGCATCGGTCGGCATGGTCATCAATTCTGGCGCCGCCTTCTTAGCCGATATCAATTTCTCGACTTAAAGGGAACAAATTTAAGACATCAATAAACATAATCCAAAAGTAGAACCAATGTTTTCCATTCACAAAAAAAATTAGAGCCAAAGAACATCGGGTGACAACTTTTGGTCCACCTTGTAGAATACATAACTATATCAAAGTGCCTACTATTGGCAAAAACCCCTTCCACCAAACCAAACCAACCGCCGCACCACGTTGCAAAGATTCTCAATTATACTGAAACCTGTGCCGTTGTGATTTGAAACAAAATGATATAGAATCACATTCCACGTTCTGAAACTTTTTTTGGAAACATTATGTTCGAAAATTAGGAATCGGGAAGCAAAAAGCTAATTATTCTACCGGAATCGAACTAAATCGAACGTTTTTGTCAAACCCACTTTGCAACGACCCAGTAGCTAACTATTCAGTCGAGGATGCTCCTTTACTGGTTGCTACGTCTTTTGTGTTTAATAGGGTAAGTGAATCGGATATAGTAGAAAGTTTTCTGTCTGTTAAGTCCAAGGCTGTAGGTGTTGATGAGGTAAATCCGATTTTTGTTAAAGCAATCTTGCCGTTTTTGCTACCGTTTGTAACTCATATCATTAATACTGTTTTTATGACCGGCATTTTTCCCAGAGAATGGAAATTAGCAAAAATAATTCCAATACCTAAGAACTCTAAAGGTGAAGAATTCAGACCAATCTCCATCCTACCTTTTTTGTCCAAAATATGTGAAAGAATTATGCATAAGCAGCTTAATTATTACGTTACTCAAAATAACTTGTTGCTACAAGTACAGTCGGGTTTCCGAAGTAAACATAGCTGTACAACTGCTTTGTTGGACGTCATTGAAGATATAAGAGATAAATTAGATAGGGACAATGTTACTTTTCTGGTACCCTTAGACTTTTCCAAAGCTTTTGATTTTGTTAATCACTCGATTCTGCTCAGCAAATTAAGGCGATTTTTCTCAATTTCCCCCACTGCTGTTAAATTAATATCATCTTATCTAAGTGAACGAAAACAGGCCGTGTCACTAGATGGCAACCTTTCCGATTTTCTTCTCTTAAGGCAAGGAGTTCCCCAAGGCTCTATTCTAGGGCCTCTATTGTTCTCCATATATATTAACGATATTGCTTCTGTCATATTAAGCACATCTAAGCATATTTATGCCGATGATATACAAATTTATGAAAGCTGTTCCTTGGGCTTAATTGAAAATTGCGTTAGTGTTTTAAATGAAGATCTGAGAAGAATCTCGAATTGGTCATCTAAAAGCGGCCTAATACTTAACCCAACGAAGTGTAAGTGTTTAGTTATTTCTAAAAAGAAATTAGATCTCTCTTATTTCCCTCATTTAATGCTAAACGACTCTGAAATTGAATTTGTTGAGTCTTCAAAAAATCTAGGTCTTGTCTTTAATAGAACCTTAACATGGAATAACCACATAAATACAGTAGTTGGGAAAACTTATGGTATTCTAC
Organism: Portevinia maculata; assembly: GCA_949715645.1. Lineage (NCBI taxonomy): Eukaryota > Metazoa > Arthropoda > Insecta > Diptera > Syrphidae > Portevinia > Portevinia maculata. The sequence continues at coordinate 252,328,920 of OX454525.1, read as the reverse complement.
GAACCCTATGGACTGCTCAAAAGTTTACTCCTCTTGAAACAAGACTGCTACTTGCTAAAACGTTAGTTATTCCTGTACTTATCTACGGTTGCGAAATTTTTCATGGATGTGATGCCGAGAGTAGAAGGCGGCTTCAAGTGGCTTTCAACACTACTGTTCGCTATGTGTACTGTTTAAAAAGACATAATCACGTTTCACATCTTGCAAAACACCTACTTAAAATGTCTTTTGGTAACTATATAAAATTTCGAACAGTCATACTTCTTTTCAACATACTCTTAAGTAGACAGCCTTCATATCTTTATGAAAAAATCCAGTTTCCGGCATCTAACAGAACTTCTTGTCTTGTACTTCCGCGTTTTTCATGTCTAACATCCGAAAGACAGTTTTTTGTTTCTGCTATCCGCATTTGGAATTCACTCCCACGTAACTTGCGAGAGCTAACTAATGCACGACGATTTAAAAAGGAACTTCATAATTTTCTCCGAAACTAGAGCAACTAACTTTTTTCTCATACCTATCCCTCTTCAAGCAATTTCAATTTCAATTAAAATTAATTTATAATCAAAATTAATATAAGAAAAACCTTATTAATATTTATAAAAGCAGTCTAACTTAACTTTCAAATCATTTATGGATATTAAATTAAAACTGTTTATCTTTCACAGACTTATAAGTGAATTCTTACTGTGTTAGCATGTATGATACAATAAATAAATATGAAATAAATATGTATTTGGGCACCATCTTGTTTTGTAGTACGAGTACATCAAACACTTCTTAAGCTATTCGATTTCCAGTATTTTGACAGCTTGGGGAAATCTTTCCAATATATCCGTGGAATTTAAAGTTACCAAGGGATATTTTTTTTCGCATGGAGTTACAGAACTCCATTATTTTGCAGATGCGATAAACGGCGGAATTTGTTGTTCCAAAGTGGGCATGGGCAGGGCACTGGTACATGCACTGCAGCAGCAGCTGCAGGATAGAAACTAAAATATTTGTTCTTTAATGGAATTAGGCTTTTCGATACGTAAAGAATTGTGTTTATGTTCACTTTTCCAAACGTTATGAGGATAAACACTTTCTTCAGACGAACGATACGTGCTATGTTTAAACTTGTCATTTTGAAACTTACAAATTACGTAATTTTATTTAATTTAGAAAATTACCAAGTGGAAATACCGAAAAATTGTCTGTCACTGAAATGACTAACATCGTTTGTCAATGACTGTCAACGAATTTACATTACAAGTGGAAATAGATGAGCAGTCAAACAAAATGTCGCTTTGTCTTTTCGACATGGTCCAACTGAAAATTAATTAATTTTACTTGGTTTTCATTCTTTGAATTGATACCCTTCTTCAATGAATTCGAAATTACCTTTCGGACCGTTCAATTCAAGTTGTTTTGGACGGCTTTAAGTCTGCAACCCACCAAATAAATGCTGGTGTTCACCAAAGCTCTGTTTTGTCTCCGACTCTCTTTCTCATTTTTATAAATGATCTCCTGTCTGATACTTCTAATCCAATTCATTCCTTCGCACAGTACGCTTAGCTTTTCATATGCGTTTCGAAATTCACGTTCCTTCATCTTCGGGTGTGGAACTGGAACGGCTTCGTATGTTAGGCTCATGGAATTCCGACCTTGATAGCATATTTAAATGGGGTACAACCAATAGAGTGAAATTCAATGCCTCTTAAACGCAATGCTGTTTCCTGTGACTAAAGTGAAGCCTGATTAGTCTACAATTATCCTTGAATGGTACTTCCATCGCTGAAACCGAAAGACTTTCCATTCTGTATGTGCGTTAATTTTCACCTTCGTTGGAATGACCATACATTCGGTGTCCCCGAGAACGCTGCGCAATGTCTATACAAGAAATATTTCACCTCTTCTAATCTGACTACAATTTATAAGGCGTTTATCCGGTCAAAGCTTGAGTACAACGCACATATCTGGTCCGGTGCACCGACTACATATCTGGAGCTACTCGACCGAATTCAAAAACGCGCAACAAAACTCATTGGTGATCGAGACATTGTGATCGAAATTACTTGACTCTCTTAGTCATCGTTGCAATGTCTCCTCCCTTTGGTTGTTCTATCGGTATTTCCACCATAAGTGATCAAACGAAATAGAAAGTTATATACAATTAGAACGTTATAACCGCAATACCCGCCATGCTAGGAACGCACTACAGTTCAACCTTAAGCCTGTGTTCGGGCGTACAGCGAAATACAAAGAATCGTTCCTAAGCCGTGCCACACATATGGCGAAAGCTCTACCATGCTCTATCTTTCCTTTGCATTACAATTTACAAACATTTAAAACCAACGTGCATCGGCATCTCCTCTTTCTCTCTAATCCAAATTTCCCTTTTACCCGCGCTGTGTAACTATTTACATTATAGGGGTAGGTATAGGTACACAAAATGCCCAAGGAAGACGGAAACTCCGTTTTCAATGACAAAGCAATCGCGTATGCACGAGCGCTTTGCCTGGAAAACTGGAAGTAGCGTGACCGGAACTCAGAGGATGGACGCCTGCAGAAACTCATGCAGAGACCCTTTAAGAGTCGGGAACATGTTAATTATATATGTAAGTAAGTAATGTTTTGTTATGCAAATAAATGTCTTTAGTCCACAAACATAGTATTTTAGAGCAATTGTAAAAGTGATTGTAACGTCAAACTAAATCTAATTACATGAGATTTCGAAATCTTATCTAGGGGCGGCCAAAAAATATCAGACTGTCGAATTTTCAGCAAAACTGTAATATTCGAAAGAAAAACACAAAGTAGCTGGAAAGAAATTTGAATATAGAGTTATTGAAATCATTACTAATGTTAATCAAAATATTTTTCAATATATTTACACTCCTTCCCACGTGTTTAGGGACAGGTGGTTTCTTGAGTTAATTTTACAGATTTTTTTAGCAGGCCCGACCGCCTTTTGGCGGGCCCTGCCTTGATCCCGTTATTACAATATGTTATATTTGTTGTAATTTTTCTGTTCTCTACTGACTTTCGCCGGTTTCAAATCTACACACTGATGTAAGTTTCATGATTATCGACGGGTTCATTTGGAGTTACGGGCCATTGTAAGTTAAAAATTCACAAAAAAGTGATCGAAAAATTATTTGCCTGGAAGTGAAAAGTTTTCTGGTTTTAAAAGGATACTTTTAGTTGCTTCTTCAGAACAAAAAAATTATTGGTATGTACAATATCAATTATACTTCATAAAAGTCAAAGTTATTTATGTAGAAAATAATAATAAATGTAAATAAATGGCCTTAGAGAGCACACCGCCAAAAGGCGGGCAATCCGTGTAAGGTGAAGTTTTATGGACATATGTACATCGATTTTTCGATTTTGTTTGTCGAATAACCATTGTAATTACTTTGATTTACGATCATATATCGAGCTTTATTTTAACGTTATATCTTATATGTGATAATGTAGTGTATGTCCGTACTTTTAGTTACAGAAATGTCTAAGAAAATAGAAGAACGATACAAGAAAGAAACTCACGTTCCGCCTGCACAAAGGCGTGCATTCAATTGGTGGAAAATGACTGATAAAGAAAGACAAGAACTGACGGATTCAGTTGTCGTTAGTGACATGGAATCTGGTGATGATACTGACTCGTCCGGCGACTTCGAAGAAGACAATTACCAAAAGATGCCAGGTTTTCATTTATTGGCTGAAGACGAAGAACAAATTGACGATTGTATTGCTCAATTGAGAAGATCATCTACAGATTTTCTTAGTAATGCAATCAATATGAGTCTTAATCTGAGTAATATTATATCTTTAGCTTCTGAGTCCATACAGCCAATTGATTCCTCGATTGTAGAACAAGAGGAACATTCTTCAGATACTGAAGCTTTGTCTCGAGTTGATCCACTCTCAACATCTCAAGCGGGTCCATCGTCTTATGCGGGTTCATCGTCACAGGCCATCCTTGCTGCAGTTGGTGTTTCTTTCGCCGAAGTAGACCCATCGCCTCATGAGGATGCACCTGTTATGTATGCGACCATACCGTTTGACCACCCACGCCACAAAGCTAGACGCAATAAACGAACCCATTCACCACTGCCAGAAAAACAAGAAGGAGGACCAGAAGGTAAGCCGACTGACGGTGGATTAACTACAAATCTGTCCGAAATTAACCCTAAATCTGACGAATTTCAAAAAATAACTTGGAAAAAGAAACACCTGCAACTGCATGGAAACGAGGTTGTTTTCAAGGGAGATGCCAGATTACCAGAACGGTTTAAGGAGTTAAAAACCCCATTTCAATGTTTTCAATACTTCTTGACTGATGAGCTGCTGGATAAGATCTGTCATTACACAAATTTGAATGCTCGCCAGCAGGATGTTAACAGCAAATTCAATGTGGATACCGTGAACATAAGGCGGTACATAGGGATTCTTATATACATGTCGCTATATCGATATCCAAGCCTAGAAGAATACTGGGGTGAGCATTCATTTGAAGCAATTCGAAGAAACATGACATCGAAGCAGTTTTGTCTTATTCGAAAATACATTCGATTCAATGACTTTAGTCTTATGAAAGACCGTAAAGATCCTGAACACGATCCGCTATTAAAAATCAGACCGATTCAGGACTATTTAAATGCTAGGTTCGATTCAGTGCCTAAGCTTGCGCGGTTGTGCGTCGATGAACAGATGGTCGCTACCAAAATGAGGAGTTCCTTCAGGCAGTATATGCCGAACAAACCCCATAAATGGGGCATGAAGTTATTTGTGCTATGTGATTCGACCGGTTTTTCATATCGCTTTGAAATATACTGCGGCAAAAACGATAATGTGGTATTACCGAATACTCCAAACTTAGGAGCAACCGCTAATGTTGTCATCCGTCTCACACAAACGGTTGAAAACTTTAAAAACCACATATTGTATTTTGATAATTTTTATACATCGCTCCCTCTTTTGGTTTACCTCAGAGGTAGAGGCATCTATTCGTTGGGCACAATTCGTGCAACTCGAATCAATAATTGCAAATTATTATCTGACAAGGCAATACAAGAGCACGGCAAAAAAAGAGGATACATGGAAGAGTATATGGGTACAGCTTACGGTGTGGATTTAACGACTGTCTTATGGACAGATACAAAAAATGTTCGCCTGGCATCAACGTACGTGGGTACTAAACCATTTCTAACAGCGAATCTTCAGGTTCGGCCCGAAAAAATTGCTCGATATGATCGCATAAATAAACAATTTATGGAGGTAGATTGTCCACGAATAATCAGGGAGTACAACTACCATATGGGAGGCGTTGATCTTATGGATGGTCTTATAGGACGATACCATATCCGCTTGAAAACAAAAAGTGCTTCATTAAAATTGTTTTATCATTTTCTTGATTTGACAATGGTAAATAGTTATCTTCTCCATAGACGTATTCATGGTGGAGGAGAAACAGCCGAGCTACCGAAGTTCCGTGGTCAAGTTGCTAGTTCTTTGTGCTATTTTCAACAGAAAGGGGGAAAAAAAGTGTTGGAAGACCTTCCAAAGAAGCTCCAAAACCAGGACCATCTGCTGCTAAAAAGTCCTACGGATTGGGATTGGATGCTCGCTACGATGGCTTTGGCCATATGCCTGATCAATTAGATCGTTCCGGAAAGCGAACCTGTAAGATGGCTGGGTGTAAATCGGAAAACCAAATGTTTTGCCTGAAGTGCAATGTTAGTTTGTGCTTGTCATCGTCCAAAAAATGTTTCCAAATTTATCACACAAAACCATAATGACTTATTTGTGTACTTCTTTCAATAATCTGTATTTATTATTATAACTTTTCTTTATTTCTTTCTAATAAAAAAATAAATCCGAAATAAAATCATAATTTGTTTACCCAACAAAAACAACTGTGTTCCTGGATTGCCCGCCTTTTGGCGGGCTGCCTATTTTATCACATACAACTCAAACAAATAATGAGATTTTGTTTTAAGATTCATTTTCGTGTTCAACATATAAGTATTAATCCAACATAATTTTTTAATTGAAAAAAAAAAATGGCCCGCTAGAGGGATGCTTCTATAATATGGGGGGAAAAAAGTGCAATATGAAAGAAGGCTATATTATGTTTATGTTTTGGAAGAAAAAATTGGGATTAGGCAGATAAATTCAATTTTTTTAATGCTTTTCCGGTTTTCCCAATAAGGGCATACAGATTTTTTTTTCGTTAAACCTTTTGACCCCAAAAAGTTACTATATTCGTAATCAGCATCGAAACTAATTTCGATCTGGTCATGTCCGCCCGTCGGCAAAAATTAAGGCGTTTAAACTTGAGCTAGAAAACTGAAATTTTAACCATATACTCTCTAGGGCCGAAATAATCAAGTTTAAGAATTTTTAAAATCCGCCTACGATCTTAAAAAAAATCGAATTTTGGGCTACAGAGCTGCTATTTTTAATATATTATCTTTTGAACCCCAAAATGCTCGGCAGTTAAGATTTGTGAAATCCTACCACTGACACGCCCACAAATAACTAATTTTTTATAGAAAAGACAAAGTTTGAGCTAAGAAGCTGATTTTTATATTTTATGCGTTTTTTTTTACAAATTTCGATAAACTCCTTTAAATGTTGTATAATAAAATATGCAGAGTGCTCCGAACCCATTCTTAGACTTTTGACGCGCCCACTTTATGAGGGATAGCAATAGCTATAGGGTATCCATAAGATCGCGCAACCGTAATTCATATGTTTATATTTGAAATTTTTAACTATTACTATGCTGTTACTATGAACAGCTTGGAGCTGTCAGATTTATTTGCAGAAGAAATCAACAAGTAAAAGAAATAGATCCATGCCAAGATAAAAGTAGCAAGAATGTGTAATAATAAACAATAACATTTTCATTCAACTAGAATGGATAATTTGGATAATTTTGCCATTTTAATGAATTGAAATCAGATGACATAAAAAAAACACTAATGCGAAGGGAGTTTGTTCATAGAGTGTGTTCAAAATAAATACTCTTCATATAGTGGACCGTGGTAAGTGTTGAAGGTGCCAACCACAAGTTCATACGATGCTCGAATAAAAGTCGAAAACCAATCCGCAGCGGAATTTCACTTTTGCTTTTATCAGCAGTAGTTCGTGTGTGGGATGTTGTATTTGTAATACTTGCAAAACCCTACTTCACTACGGATCGCTTTCACAATAAAACGGGGGTAATGAAAATGCAGAGTGCATAATATTTTCGAGCTCACTCTCGAATCTCGATCGTACCAGCAAGATTCTAGAGCGCATAATTTCCCACGCTGATAATCATGTTGCTTCTCAGAAAGAGAAAACCAGTTTTGGGTACGCGCAACGGCGCATTTCAACCAGCCTCTCATGATTTTCAGTGGAAACGGAAAGGAGTCTTAAAGGTCTGATTGAGTAGTCATCCATACCAACTTTTGGTATGAATGCCAAGTTTAACAAGTTTCAGATCCCGTTGTTGTTGGTACAGGGACGTGTACTTTGTGGTAATGTGGTGATCTTTTTTTGCAAATATATTTGAGATTACAGCTTGTAAATACATTTTCGGTAATATACTCCCGTTCTTAAAAAGTTTTCATGGCAAACAAGGATTTAATTCAAATTGATTCTTCTTTGATTTTTAACGAATATTGGTATTGTTGCTTATATGGAATAACAGCTTTATACAAATATTACTCTGCAATAAATTATACCATAAGAACTACTCTCTCACTTCCTATTCGTAGTTTCGGTGCATTCAGGATGAAACCAGTTTTATTTTACTTCGATTTGCGAATAGCCTATGGTACGAGTAATCTTAGTAAATGGCAAAGCTACACTACAACTACATCCCACCAAGTAGACATCAAATATGCACTTACAAAATAAACATCATTCTCATCTAAATGTACGCTGATCTTTCTCAACGTCTACAATGCAGCACCAATGAATAATTTGCCAGCCTTGGACTTCACAATAATTTTGTTAAAGATATGTGTTTTATGGACGGTGTGATTATTTATATGCGAAGCGTGCATACATTAGGCTCTCAACTCATCTAAAGGTCTTGATCACGTCAGAATGGGTTAGGAGCTGCGATTGGAAACTCCCACTTTGGTCATCCTGCCGTCGGCCGGAGGGAGATGTACGCGTTTGCAATGCATCTGCTACATTGGGAGAAGGTGAAACTGTGCTGGTGTTGCAATCTGTAGCCATTCGAGTAAAACCGATTTAGATCAGGATTTTACAGCCGGGACTAACGATCACATTCGTTCGAAATCCGATTTGGATTGGGATACTAATCGTTGTCGGAGAGTTTCTTTATTTTTTTTTAATTTTTAAAGTTTTCGCGTGCACTCCCACAAGCGATTTGGCGGATGCAGCGCGAAAGAGGTCTCCGATACGGCAATTTGCACGATCGTATTAATTTAATGGGAAAACTTGCGCACCTTTTTGATTGGGGCGGTCTTAATAATTTTACCAGATAAATGGAGGTGCAAACCATTTAAGTTATTTCGATCTTTATTATTTGCGTTCGCGAATATTCGAAGTTGAGCGTGGCCCCACAGCCGGAGAGGACTCGGATGAAGGATTTTTCGCTAGTGTTGTGTGTAATATGTTTTTCCTTTCAATTTTGGCTCAACTAAGGGGAACGATTTCTGGGAAATCGACTGGAGGTTAGGGTCAAGTCGTTACCAACTAATCCATTGCAACAACATTTTGAATGAAAGGCATACTTGTACTTGAAGCAATAACTCAATGTAGAAAATAATAAACGGAGTTGAACAATTACTTGTACGATTTATTACTTTAACTACACTTGGTAGACCCTAATCTTATAAGAGTATTTTATCTAACAACGACAAAATATAGGTTAGGTTAGGTTATGTTAAGGTTGTGACAAGTGAACAAGAGTACGCTGTCATGAGAAGCTTCGCAAAAATTTCATTTCAACGGCAATAGACGCAAGTCGGTCTCTTCCATTCGTGTCAAAAATATAGCTTCGCACTCACAAATGATTGGAGAAACCTTGTTTTATGCCCTGCTATATGGGCCATTCAAACTACCAGTGTTAATGTACTTTTCCGATCAAACTCCTTAAAATAGGTGCACTAGTGGGTCATACGAAAACTTGAAAAAAAAGAGAATAGGTTTCAAAACACATTTTTTCATTAGCCATTTTCTATACGCGTAAAATCAGAAGAAAAAAAGGAATCGTAAAAAAAGTAGATTTACTTATGTATGATGATATTATGTAGATGGCTGTATTTGATTTGATTTGTCTTTGTTGCATTTAAAAACGCAATTCGAATAAAAAGGTATTTTTATTTCCATTTTCAAATGCACCTGGTTCATATCTGTTTTGGAATGTTATCGTCGCACTACTTTGGAATATAACTTAAAAGGTAGCTAATTGCTTATGGTCCGAGTAGTGTTTCTTTTTGTTTGGCTTGTTTGTTGCAGTAATATATAGTACTTATAGGTAAAGGGTCTTCTATTAGCGACTTGACAATTTGAAACTATCAGTGTGAACGCACACTTTAACCGATTACCGAACTGTCAATGTCAAAATATTCAGTAAAAAATGTTCGTCATGGTAATGTACAGAAAGGAACAACGTTTACAATTAATAAAAATTTACTACCAAAATTCCGAGTCGGTAGTCGCAACTTTAAGAGCGTTAACGCCAATTTTCGGCCGTAATTCTCGTCTCAGTAGACAAGCAATTCATAGTGTAGTGAAGAAATTGGAGTCAGATGTTGCCGTGCCAGTGAGACTACGTTTTGCTCGAAGCGTGGAGAATATTGCTGCCGTAGAGGAGGCGTCCGTCGCAAACCAGCCAAATCAGTCAATTTCACGGCGTTCTCAAGAATTGAGCCTCTCCCAGACCGCATTATGGCGAATTTTGCATAAGGATCTTGCCCTACACCCTTACAAGATCAATCTGACTCAAGAACTGAAGCCACTTGATCATATGAAGCGACGTATGTTCTCGAATTGGGCTCTGGATATGATGGAAGAAAATGAAGAATTTCATCGCAAATCATCCTCAGTGATGAAGTGTATATTTGGTTAAACGGCTTCGTCAATAAGCAAAATATTCTTTACTGGACAGGTGAAAACTCTCATGTGCTTCATGAAACAGCACTATACATCCGCAAAAAGTCACTGTTTGGTGCGGTTTTCATGCCGGTCGGTGGCGTCATTGGGCCATTTTTTTCGTCGATGAAAATGACCGTCACGTTACTGTAAATGTTATTCGCTACAAAGACGTGTTGGCAGGTTATTTGTTTGAGAAATTGCATGAATTTTACATCAGTGATATGTGATACTTCCAATAAGACGGTGCCACAAACCACACAGCGGTTGCAACAATCGAGTAATTGAAGTCTCAGTTCGGTGAACGTTTTATCTCGGGAAACGGACCCGTCTTTTGGCCGGATTTAACGCGTCTAGATTTTTTTTTAAGAAACTACATTAAATCATTGTTCTATGCCGGCGAAGTTAGAGGAGCTCAGAGCCAATATTGAACGAGAAATAGTGGCCGTATTGCTCGGAATGTGCGGCCGAGGCATCGAAAATTGGGTTCAACGTATCGACCGCTACATACTTTCCCGTGGTGGACATATGAACGAAGTTGAATTATGTTCATAAATGTTTTGATAGTAATTCAAGCCAATAAAATTTTGGTTGAGATATCTCAAGTAGTTTGTATTTTATTAACTTCGCAGTGGAAGTTCTTGTAATGGGGCCGATTTTGTGAATCGCAGATTTTGACATATCTCCACGTTTCAAGGTCACCAGAATCCAAATCCAACGTTTTTTTTAGAGATGTTCGGAATTATCTTTCACCACGATTATCTCGAGAACCAAAGATGATATTGACATTATTATTATTCGAAGCGTAATTACGTAACTCAGAACTGATTAAGTTTCCAGCAAAATCGGTCCAGCCGTTTTTTGTTAGTAAATAAATAACTAAAATAATTTGCCTTTATTTGTACTATTTATTGTCATTTGTCATTGAGCAAATCATTGTTACATTGTGCTCCGTTATTTCGTATAAATGTAAATTTACAGGTCTCCGTGTTCATAACAACACACTTCGCTTTTATTAACAACATTTAATTTCCATGAACAATATTAAAGAGCATTTTTTAATATTAAATAATTCTTAACCATATCTTATGATTAACCGCATTTCGAAATTTCCCACTAATTGCATAAGTCATATTGATATCACTGGGAAGTTAGTCGTGTGGATCTTACGGGTCGCACCCAGACCGCTTTTTTTTAAAAAAAAAGGAGTTGTCAAGTCTTTAATGAAAGGAAAATTATAATATAATTTTGTGTGTTTGTGCAAATCATTAATAAGTCGAAAGAAGTCATGAAATCTAATTTGTACACTTCAGTAGAGACCTGAAATAGGTAATAAAATGACAGTCGCATTTAATATGGCTATGGCGTATAAGTACCTATACAGCACACATCACAGTGTGTTTATGAAAGATGTGCCCTCGATACTGATCCAAATTCTGTGACTGCAAAATAAACCTGAAGCTGTTCTTGTTTGAAATTTTAATAAATGATGCCACTTTTTTGATTTTGTACGAGTATCAATGTATACCAGAAAGGCGGTCCTATGTCTTGCACGAACTATCGAAGCATATCCCTCCTAAATGTCGCAAGTGCGAAAAATTCAAATATCTGACATCTATGATCAATGGCTAAGCAAGCTGTGATGACGACATTAAGCATCGCGTAAGCGTAAGGTGGATGAAGTTGCAGGAAAACTCAGCCATCTACTGTGATCGAAAAATGCCCCTAAGCTGAAAGGAAATCTCTACACCGCAGTTGTGCGCCCGGCCGGCGGTCACATTCGGTGCACAATGTTAGACAGCATACAAAAAGTATGAGCTGAGAAGAAGGTGCTTTGCATGACAGCAGTATTAAGAAAGATTGATCGAATAAGAAGTTCCAAGATATGAGGAAGCTTTCACATCAAAAAACCTATCTCCAAAAAAATGAAGCGCGACCGGCTCAGCGCCTACTGCCATGTTCAAAGGAGAGATGCTACAAACCCTGTCAAAAAGGCAATATCAATCAACGTTCCAATACAAACGCGAAAGCGAGGCAGGCCTAAAAACTAATGGATCACACGAATGCAGCAACACCAGCTCAAAATCGGGAGGTCTGCCGCTATTTTCTGAAGTTCGAACAGGCGAACTCCACAGGCGGAACAGTAGGGATGCGGTTAGGTTGGAGGGTTATGATCCCTTGAATACTGATCATAGACTTACCGCCATTTAAGGAAGAAGAAGAACAGTCTTTAAAAACAAAGCATTTTTTCACAAAAATTATAACAGGTGCTCACAGATTCAAAAAAATACATGAAAATCTAATTCAAATATCCACATGCGTGCTCAAGAAAATACTGATCATACCTGCCAGGCACAACTGTCATTCGCAAGAGCGTATTGATGACGGAGCTAGTTAGCAACGATATGTTACTTTGTACCCGTGTTGAAAAGGGTCACTAATATTTGGATTTTGAGGTCGTCGAATCATTAGCTTTCTGAGGCAAATAGGAATATACTAAAAAACCCGGCTATAAACACCATGTGCTTTTAACCAGGGAGTAGTTCATCTATAGAATTTTCTGGCTACAACAAAAATCATAAACAATTTTAAAACCACACTGAAAATGAGAGTCAACTGTGTTTTTTACCTGTTCCAGACTTTCGATATATAATAAAATAAAAATTGAACCAAATGTTATTCCTCCTCTTTAGAGGAAACTGACTTAAAAGTCAAAAATGTGAATGGGCAAGAAAAACGGAACTTCCTTTAATTGAATATCTCAAGACATCAAGACTCAAATAAGATATTGATTTTATTTAAAGCAAATACAAAGAACATTGTTTCTTCTAAAAATTCTTATTCCTATCCCTCATAAGTGGGCGTGACAAAAGTCTAAGTATGGTTAAATTGTTAAGAACGCTCTACATATTTTGTTATATAACATTTAAAGGATTTTATCGAAAAACGCTCCCTAGCTCAAACTTTGGTGTTTCAATAAAATTGTTTTATTTAATTGTGGGCGTGTCAGTAGGCGGATTTAAAAAAAAATTAACACATGAGCATAAAGGGCCCCTAGAAGGTATATATTATAGATTTCGGCTCCCTAGCTCAAAATTTGAATTTTCAAAAAAGTTTTTTTTTTTAAATTGTGGGCGTGTCAGTTTGCGGATTTTGAAAATATTTACACATGAACATAGGGGGCCCCCAGAGAGTATATATTATAAATTTCAGCTGCCTAGCTCAAACTTCTTATTATTATTATAAACTTATAAAATTGTTTTATTTATTTGTGGGCGGATTTTGAAAATTTTATATCCCGAGCAGTTTTAGGAGTCATAGATCATATAAAAAAAAAAATCAGCTTTCTAGCTCAAATTCGATTTTTTACAAAATTTAGTTTTTTTGAGTTTGTGGGCGTGTCTGTGGGCGGATTTTAAAAATTCGTAAACTTGATTATTTCGGGACCCTAGGGAGTATATGGTTAAAATTTCAGCTCTCTAGGCCCAGTTTGAAGGCCCAATTTTTGCCGACGGACGGACGGACGGACATGGCTAGATCGACATTACTATCGATGCTGATCATAAATATAGTAACTTTTAGGGGTCTACGGGCAATATTAAGGTATGTTACAAACTATGCGTCAAAATTAATATACCCTTAGAATAGGGTATAAAAATAATCATCGTGTCGTCCGAGCTCAGATAAACTGGCGATCACAAGGATGAGGCCATACATTTTGCAATCGATTTTCAGTCTTTATACCTGTTGGAAATTTTATACACAGAAACTTTTACTATCAGTGAACAGGTACATATTTTCGCAACAGTAAGTCAGAAAATTAAAGGGTAAATAAAAAACGACCGCTGGAATTTCCCAAGATCATACCACTTGAAAAGCGTACATAAAGATGCGCCACTAGGATGAGGCCACATGCAAAATCCTCGTAAGAAAGGAAAAATGTAATAAAATGTTTACATGTTAACATTTATTTATTTATTTTTTTTGTTTTTTTATAGAGTTTTTGATATTACTCCCAAGCCATAGTAATATTAACGTTACTCTCAGCAAGCTGAGAATTACCTATCCTGGTTGAAAGCACGAGACTTGGAACCAGAACTAGGCTCGGACGAATAATAGGGGTAGGTGAAAAATCGTACATGCGACTCTTTCTCTATTAAGATAAGAAAACAAAAACCACCTCCCTTCGAAACCTTCATACTACAACTAGGTTATTCCTATCCAGTAGTTTTATTTAAACTGTTAAATACGCGTTTGGCAGGCAGCTTCCCAGTGGAGGCACCTGCTAATACCGCCATAAGCACGCGGTTACATCTTATTGCGCTAATTCAGATGGTTTTATCCTTTGTAATCGGCGCACTAGGTTAGTATCGTCTCGAATTTGTAGCATGGTGTTATTGCAATGACCGTGAAGGCGTGTCTGTTGTTTGCGGGCAAAATGTTTTATTTCATCTTCGACGGTAGCCATACTTAGGTCTCTGTGGATATCAGTGTTTCTGATAAACCATGGTGCATTTACTATTTTTCTTAGCACTTTGTTTATGATATGATGAATAATGAGTATGCCCGCCATTTTTCGATTTGACATCTATAAGACGGTTTGGAATACAATCATTCAGTTTTTTTTTAAATAATTAAGAGAAATTTGGGCCCAGGCATCACGAATAGCTTCAATTAAAGTGTCCTTGTCTTCAAATTGTCTGCCGCCTTCATACACTTTACGAGATAACCATGTACAAACATGTTGGATTGTGTTTAAGTCTGGTGAATAGAGCGGCCATGGCAAATGTTCCACGTCTTCTGATTGAATTCAACTTCTAACAACCCTGGAAGTGTGGATAGGGGCATTGTCTTGTTGGAATATCCAAGACAGGGGTCCGAAAATGTTTTTCACTTTTGGAAATGAGCGTTCCAGAAAATATTTCTACTTGTTTCCGTTCATTGTTGTGGACAAAAACTCCAACTCGATTGTGCCATAGTGGGTAATAGCTCCCCAAACCTTTACGCCTGATGTACGGAGGGATGTCTTGCCAAAATAAGCTCCGCCTTTCTTAGATCATGGAAATAAAAGTTGTAACCATCGGGGCCGTCAAGGTTCAACTTTTTTTCATCCGTAAAGACAACGCGTTTGCATTTACTGCTTTAAGCGACATGCTCTCTTGCAAAATTCATTCGATGCTCTTTGTGTACTTGCCTCAAAACAAGTTTCTTTTTAAGTTGCTTCTCTGTATAGTACCACTTTTTCGTATTATCCTATGGACCGTTGCTATGTTGGCTGATACTCCGCTGTTGGCCCTTATTTTAGTCACTGGTAGAGTAAAATTTGAGGCAAGTCGTAGAGTAACCCGCTTTTCTCGCAATCTTATTGCTTCTGCCGTGCGTCCTTTTTGATTTTTCCCATAGTGTTGTGGATCCGCAAGATAACTGTTTACAACAGTCTTACTTCTATTAAGCCTCCTTGCAATTTCTCGGCCTGAGAGTCCTAACTCCTTGAAAGCATCTTTTTTACCTCTTTCTGTCGCTGTCAAAGTCTTTTCGGAAGGCCTTTTTTTAACTAAATAAACAGTTCTTTTTAACGCCTTTTTAAATATTCTTTCTATTGCAACGAAATATTCGCAATGGCCTCATCCTAGTGGCGCATCTTTTTATACGCCTTTCAAGATTGTTTGTTTGAGCTTGGGAAATTCCAGCGTTCGTTTTTTATTTACCCTATAATTTTATGACTTAGGTACGTTAGTAAAAGTTTCTGAGTATAAAATTTCCAACAGGTATAAAGACTGAAAATCGATTGCGAAATGTATGGCCTCATTCAGTGTATATGGGAAATATAAACCATTTAGAATCATACACAATTCTCAGCTATAGACAGCGTTGTTTGAACTCTTTTGTGATATTCGGTGAAACTAAAATATTTTTTTGACATATTTTTCTTTTTTTTATAATTTGCTTACGCTAAAGGGGCTTTGTTTTGTCTGAATATGTAAAGTACCCTCATAGTGTTAAACACAGCGCATTCATTTTTTGTTGAACAGTAAGCAGCACCTTGCAATGAAGTATTGTATTGCATGTTTTTAGGTGCTACTTACTATTCGAAAGAATAGGAGGATATAAAAGAAGTTTTTGGTGCTTTGGTAGTATTTTTTCTCCATATATTCACGAAGCCACGAATTTATTATTCCGGTTTATTTAATTTCGAGTACGAAGTTTGTGGGCAACGTTTGTTACTTCGTTACTCACGGTAGCAATTCCTAGATCTCTGTGAATATCACTATTCCTTATATACCATGGAGCATTCGCGATTGCTCTTAGCGTTTTGTTTTGGAATGTTTGTATTATAGTCATATTGCTTGGTTTGGTACAATCCCAAAGTTGTATACCGTATGTCCAAGAAGGTTTTACCACTTGCTTATACAGGAGCAGTTTGTTGTATACGCTTAGCTTCGAATGAAATTAAGTTTTGCGTCTAGGGTCATTCCTAGATATTTAGCCTCGTTTGCGTATGGTATTTGTACCGAGTTAATGAAAACAATGTCCATGTTCTGTAACTCATGCGATAACTCTTCGCATCGATAACTTTGGAACACAAAATTCCACCGTTTGTCGCATGTGGAAAGAAGTGGTGTTCTGTAACTCTATGCGATAAAATTTTTAATATCATGGGAAATTGGAACGATTGTCAAAATACTGGAAATCGAAGGGTAGTTTGGCGAGGAAATTCAGTGTGTATTTACATGTTGTTGGGATAGGAGTGGTGTAGCGCGACTTTTTAGCGGATTAACGGAAATTTACGTGTTTCTGTTGAATTTTCAAAAATACGATGATCGCTCGTTCTGCTAGACTCAGACGAAATTTTTTGAAATTAATCTGATCCTATCGCTGATTTAAGACAAATAAATGAAATATTTTTTTTTTAAAACAAGAACCTTTTGCACTTTCTTGTTAGATGTACCAAGCTGTTTTTTTTTTATAGCAACACACGAAGAATGTTCAAAATGGATCTTATTTAAGTGTTTGCTGAATTCTTTCGGCAGAATGTAGATACCTTCATTCTTCTCCACTAATTCTGACTGTTTTTATTAGTTATTTTTTATTTCACACGTTGAACTTGATCAACGAACTGTATATTTTGTTAAATAAAAAATCAAAAATGTTCACTGTCCACTATCCATTTAAAATTGTTCAATATCCCTTTCTCGCAAGCCAATTGAAATGTGATAAATTTTGACAGTTGAAGTGAATAATTTGTCGAATTCGAAAGTTACAGAACACCGATTTATCACAAATTTCCAGTGGTTTTATTTCACAATGTTCCATGTGGTATAGTTTTCGCATCGCATAGTTACAGAGCACGAAAATGTGATATAATGACATTTTGTTTCGATTCACATCGTTCATGTGATAAATATAACGATGCGATAGTTACAGAACACGGGCACAGGTAAGTTGTTTATCTTTTTGTGCATGAAATTGGCATTCGTTGACTTGGTCTCGTTAAGGGCGATTCACCAGATCTTTGTCCACTCGCATACTTTGTTGAGAGCTCGTTGGAGTTTTCCCCTTGATGATTCGACTGACTCATCCATTGCGAGGATAGCCGTATCGTCTGCGAACGTTGCTACGATGGTCCCTTCATCTTATGGTATATCTCTTGTGTAGAGCAGGAATAAGATTGGGCCGAGAACGCTTCCATGCGGAACACCGGCGTGGATTTCTTTGAGTTCCGAGATTTCAGTCTCATGTCTAACACGAAAGAGTCTGTTTCCAAGGTAGGATTCCAGTATTTCGTATAATTTTTTCGGTAGGATTGTCTTTAGCTTATACCTTAGGCCTTCGTGCCATACCTTGTCAAAGGCTTGCCATACGTCAAGAAAAGCGCTAGATCAAATCTTTTTCCGTTCTAGAGCTTTTTCAATTTCATTCGCTATTCCATTCACCTGATAGATTGCGGAATGTTTGACCCGGAAGCCGCATTGATGATCTGGTATCAGGCGCCTTTCTTCGATTACTGGACGACAAATAAAAAAATAAATAACTTTACAACTATTTTTTTATAACATGTCCAAAAATCATTTCCCAAAGTATCAAGTTCAAACATTGATATGAAAGAACCATGTATATCAATCTAACTAATAAAATAACTTTATATTTAATTAAACTAGGGGTCGCCCCGTGGTCGAAAGTTCATTCCCTCTCTCTCTCTCTCTCTCTCTCCCACTCTCTCTCTCTCTCTCTCTCCCACTCTCTCTTCCACATACCCTCAAGCACAAAACTTAAACTGTGCGCATACAAAGTCGTCGCTCGTGGTTGTTACTGCTCTGTGAACGGAGTTACTACAACAAATGCATGCACATATGACAACGCCCTTCGAGGCTAAGTCGCCTGTTCGCGCGTTTATTGACGTTTATTGACAAAGTCGCCTGTTTGTTTTTATACCCTATTCTAAGGGTATATTAATTTTGAAACATAGTTTGTAACATACCTAAATAATATTGCCCGTAGACCCTTAAAGTTACTATATTTATGATCAGCATCGATAGTAATGTCGATCTAGCCATGTTCGTCCGTCCGTCCGTCGGCAAAAATTAGGCCTTTAAACTGGATCTAGAAATAATCAAGTTTACGATTTTTTGAAATCCGCCCACAGACACTCCCACAAACTCAAAAAAACAAAATTTTCGAAAAAATCGAATTTTGAGCTAGAGAGCTGAAATTTTTTATATATTATGTATGAGTCCTAAACCTGATCGGTAAATAAAATTTTCCAAATCCGCCCACTGACACGCCCACAATTAAATAAAACAATTTTATTGAAAAACCAAAATTTGAGATAGGGAGGTGAAATTTATAATATACTCTCTAAGCGCCTTTCAAGATTTTCAAAATCCGCCTACTGACACGCCCACAATTTTTAAAAAAAAAAAACCTTATTTTTGAAAATCCAAAGTTAGAGCTAGGGAGCTGAAATTTATAATATATGCTCATGTGTTAATTTTTTCTAAATCCGCCTAGTGACCCGCCAACAATTAAATAAAACAATTTTATTGAAAAACCAAAGTGTGAGTTA
Source organism: Portevinia maculata (assembly GCA_949715645.1). Lineage (NCBI taxonomy): Eukaryota > Metazoa > Arthropoda > Insecta > Diptera > Syrphidae > Portevinia > Portevinia maculata. Next base: position 252,309,752 of record OX454525.1, on the reverse strand, counting down.
GTTAGCGTTTTTTTACAAAAGCTTCGTTTTTTTTAATAAAATCCTTTAAATGTTATATAACAAAATATGTAGAGCGTTCCGCATAATTCAACCATACTTAGACTTTTGTCACGCCCACTTATGAGGGATAGGAATAATAATAGGGTATCCAACAGTTCGCCCAAGCGGACTGTAGCCCGTCCTTATGTTTTTTGTTTGGCAGATCACTATCTACCTAATACCTTTCAAATCCAGTTTGTTTGTGTTTTCTTCCTCACACACTATCAATTGACAATTGAGTGAGAATAAGGCAATAATAACCAAAATAGTTTACAATTTGTATTTGTTTTTTTATTTTTCATACATAAAATTTTTAATTAACAATAAGTGATTCTATATGACATCCGATTCGTTACTACTAATTTAAATTAAAAAATCTAAATAACAATTCAAACATTTTTTTTGATCTTACTAATTGTAAAGTGATCAATGAACATTTAAAATTTCTATATATACCTACTATGTTTTTTGTAAAAACTCTGTCATCTTTAAAAAGTTTTCCCTGTCATTTTCTTCATTAACGTAAAATGTTAAACCATTAAAAGACCTTACTCTACTACACGCAACATAAAGCTGACCGTGTGAAAACACTGGTCGCCTCAACATTATTCCAATTTTATTAAAAGTTTGTCCTTGCGATTTGTTTATCGTCATGGCAAATGCAGGTATAACAGGGAATTGTGTTCTTTGAAATTGAAAGGGTAACACATTTCCCGAAAAAGTCAAATTAATTCTTGGTATCAAAATTCGTTTTTTCACTGCTGTTCCCGTTAATACCTATCTAAAGTATTGTGGTGCATGCGCTTAACCCTCAACCTTGTTCCATTAACTAAACATTGAGCTGTATTTCAATTACGTATTAACATAACAACGCAATTTTCTTTCAAAGATAACTTATGTGGTGGCATCCCGCTTATTGTTAATAAATTTAAAAATTCTATTGGGAAATCATTTGTATTTATACCTTCGTTTTCCATTTTTTTATCGTAACTGTTGTACGTTTTTTTTTGTCCATCGATACGGTTCAAAATATCACCATTAATAAGAGAGCAATCTTCATTCGTTGGTGCTAAAATTGCTCGCTTAAGCACTTCATCCGACAAAATTGTCTCTCTTATATCACCGTAAATGTCTTCAATGATATTATTCATATTTCCGATTGCACTCTGTGGTATCTCAATGATATCTTCACCAAATAAATCATAAGTAGTCAAATGTCCTTCTCCCATTTTTTTTTAAAATTTTATAAAATCCACAACTTAACTTTATGGAATTTATGAAATTCCTCCCAACTTATAATACAATTTTCTATCAAAACTGATCTTGATGCATGAGGTACAACGAGTAGAATTTGGAGTAAATCACCACATAATAAGACAGATTTGCCTCCAAATAATTTATTTTTTTCTTCACCTGAAGGTAAATCTCTCAATAACTTGTCTATTACTTTAAGTGCAATTTTCGGACACATTGAATACTCATCTATCAATATCAAAGATGCTGCACTTATAAAACACCCTTGACTACTATTTGGTCGCACATTGGCTGAAGAATTTTCTAAAATAGGTATGGGCAATTTAAAAACATTGTGTAACGTACGACCATTTGTAAGTAAAGTTGATGCAATTCCACTGTAAGCGGTAGCTATGCAACGTAAATTTAACGCATTCATTCTATGGATGATTGCAGTTTGCACAAATGTCTTTCCACATCCAGCATGCGCTGACAGTCAAAAAACATTTGATCCAGTATCTTTGTATTGTACTTCACGCAAAACTTGATCAATTATATGTTTCTGTTCGTTATTTGCATCATCATACATTTGCCCATAAATGAACTGTTCGTCAAATACGTCCACAGTATCTATATCATTGACTGACAAATTTCTTTGCACAGGTAAATTAAATGCTTCACAATTTAAGTTATGAATAATTAAAACCTCCTCAATCTCAAATAAAGTAAGGCGACTGTATAATATGAACGCAGTCAAACTCCAAATGTACCGGTTCGAATGTGGTTACGGTTCTAAAAATCTAATGATGATAATTGAGATGACTGAATTTAAAAAAAAACATTTGTTTCTATTTATACACTTACAATCTGAAATGTATTCACAATGAACAATAAATCAAAGCACTTGTTGTTGTTTACACTTGTTTTCACAATTTTTTTGTTTAGTTTGTTATTTTTCACTTAAAAAAAAAAGAAAACTTAGGCCACTGTATAATATGAACGCAGTCAAACTCTCAATGTACCGGTTCAAATGTGAGTTTGTTATTTTTCACTTAAAAAAATAAAAAAGTTAGCAAAATGCATTTATTTGACCGTTTTTGGAGTAGAGAGCAGATTATTGCCCCACACAGCAATGTTGTTGTTTTGGTAATTTCATCCAATTCGCTTTATTTTACCTGCTGTATTTCGTAATGTGTGTTATATATGTGGATGATTTTTGTATTGTGCACTTCTATGTATTTTTCCCTATCCAAATATGTAATATAGTGTTGGCATATCTATGTTACGAATAATAGCAAAAATGGGTGGAAACACGTTATAGGCAACTCCGTATTAATATATAGATAGATTTTCAAGTAACTTCAAGTAACTTCAAGCATTTTCAAGTACCTTCAAGCATTTTCAACTAACTTCAAGCATTTTCAAGTAACTTCATCACATGATATAAAATTTTTCCGTTCAGATTGGCAGATTATTGCCTCACACAGCAATGTTGTTGTTGTTGTAAATGTAATTTGATCCAATTCGCTACTTTTCACCTGCTGTAATTCATAATGTGTGTTATATATGTGGATAATTTTTTTTTTTGCACTTCTATGTACTGTCCCCTACCCAAATATATATAGTGTTGGCATATCTATGTGAAGTATTATAGCAAAAAAGGGGGGAAACACGTTATAGGCAACTCCGTATTAATATATAGATTAACAAATTGCATGTTTTTAAACACTCTGCTTATAGAGGTTGCCAGCTCACGTTTTTAATGTTTTAGATACTAGATTTCGTTACCAATGGCACTTTAAGAGACGTTTCTTTATTTTTTCCGGATAAGGATTTGAAAAAACAGAATTTTCATCCGGAATATCCCCAATGGAATGAAAAAAGAAGCAAACTGGAACGAAATTATGTCACAATCTACTTTAGGCTCACTTAGTTCACTTAGTTCACTTAATAAAAAAAAAAAATATTAATTGTATGTAGGCACTAAATTTTGTTGACGTATGTACTACATCTACTACATCTGTATGAAATTTGTACTCAAATAATTATTGATTATGTTAAAAATTTCTGATTTTAGTTTTAATCTATGAAAGGCAGTTTTAACGGAGTTCAACCTGTAGTACGCGAGTCTCATCCAGAAGCCTTATGCGAGCATTGTAGCGCACACTCTCTAAACCTTACATTAGGCCATTCTTGTCAAATTCAGCCTATTCGCAACACTATTGGTACCAAAAAATCCGTTGGATTTTTTTTTAAATTATTTTGATTCCATCGATCCTTGGCAAAAACGAACAAAATTATAACGAAGAAAATTTCAAATTTTATAAATGTTTTTTGGATTGGATACTTTAAAAGCTGAATTTACGCTATGGAAGACAAAATGCCATACACAAAAAGATATAGAGCGTTCAAAGAGTGCAATAACAGCTCTTGGGGAATGCAATAAGAATCTGTTTCCTGACATCCACAAGCTTCTTAACATTTTGGCGACACTACCGGTATCAACATGTACACCGGAAAGAACAGTTTCGACAATGAAGTGTCTAAAAACTTATCTAAGAAATTCTACCGGTGAAAAAAGATTAATAGGATTGGCGGTAATGTGAATTCATCAACAAATTGAGATTGACATTGAGGAAGTTTTAGATGTATTTGCAGCGCAGAAGGCCAGAAGATTAAATTTAAGTTTATAAAAATGATTCCTACCTACATGTTACTCGTATGTAATACTTTTTGTAGTAATAAAATCTTAAAGAATGATGATATGTACGATGTACCTAATAAATCTTTTAGTTTTTCAAATTTGTTAGTTATAGTATTTTATTAGCAATAGTCTACCTAGGAAAAAAAATATTGAAAATCTTTAAAGCAGTTTTTTTAGACCGTTTTTTTTTAATTTTTAAATTTTTTTTTGCAATTTTTGGAGTACATATTTCCATACAAGGAAATCTGTAGTTTTCATCTGGAAAAAAATCGGTAAAAATTCAATATACCCGTTTCCAGTATTTTCAAAAAACCAAAAAAGTTATATGTATATGAATTTGATCATGAAAGCTTTCCAAATTTTTAAATTTAATTGAAATCGGTTTTGTTGTTAGCGAGAAATTCTGATGTTAAAAAATCGGTTCTATAGGAGGTAGTATTTTAAGATAAATCTCGCAAAATCCATTCTTACCAAAAGATAGACTGTTTTATCTAAATCGTTAAGGCCGTTTTTAGAAAAATTAAGTTTTAACAAACCGCTATATGACATATACTATTGTTTTAGAGCTAAAATTCCAATTTCAACAACGCCTAGAGCGAGACTACTAAATAAACACTATGAACCAATTTTGCAAATCGGCCCATCCGCTTAGGCTGCAGATCTGCAAACAGCAGACGGACGAACAGAATTTTCCAACACATTTTTTTCTACTTCCCTATCATCGTAATGTCATGTTTAATTGTTATCTCAATTTTTTTTTTTGCACCAATCCATAAAGTGCCTTATATATAGTATAGTACCATAATCCCAATTAAAAATCGTGTTTGGTCGATTTTCGGCTTAAATGGGCTGTATTAATTTTATTTATTACATCTAGCTACCATTCAGAAAGGTACACACTGATTGGTGTATGGAAAAAAGTAGCCCCTCCCCCCCCGGAATAATTGTCTGGCTGCGGCCTTGGCATTCAGTAATTCTTTTGCCTTACCTAACCTAACCTAACCTAAGTCCAACAGAATTGCAAGTCTCCCTTATTTTTTAGGAAACGTCAGAAAATTAATTTATGTTTTATAATGGATGATTTTTAAGATGCAATTTTAAGAGAGTAAGCTTTCACTCAAGAATTCATTTTGGGGGGTAATACAGATGCTTTTCTTCTATTTTGATCTGATGTTCAGGTGGTTACAATATTAGGAATATTACGTACCGGAAAACAACTTGTCCCTATCTATGTGTCCACCGCTATATTTTTTAATTCAGAAACAAAAGACTTTCGCCCAGAAAAAGCTTGATATATTTTTTTTATTACTAAGAAATTGTTAATGTTTTCGTAAATAAAATTATATTTTTCTATTTATTTATACATTTTTTCTTAATGATAAGCATAAAGTGCGAATGTAGTACGAAGTTCAAAAAATATCCAACTATAAAGTAGGGTATTACATCAAGATCTATGTGTCATTTCATGTTCCCATGAGACCATTTTAAAAATTTATTTGATCCTGGAAATAGTAAAAGGTTATTGAAAATATAGATATAAGAAATAATAAACTTGAAATAAAACACATTTAAATATTAAAAATACAATTAACTTGCAATAAATGCTCACCCATTTGATTGCTTGCTGTTGTTTCCATGTTTTTGTGGATCAAGTGCATCTGCCAACGAGAGAATAATCCTTTTATTCCAGAATAAATAAAGAAACAACGAAATTGATTATCCGGAATAATATTCCATTGAATAGAAAAACGCAACTATCTCATTTGAAATATTCCGAATGTATAAGGAAATACACTAAAAAAGATTAAACTGCTCGTGTTTTTAAGTTACAAAAAAACAAACGGATTTTTTTTTGACTTATTTTTTCAACAGAACCAAGCAAAGTCATAAACTTTTTAGTGTTAAACAAATTTATTTTCCATAGAATCACCATAAACTTCAAAGTGGCATGCTGAATCAATTCGGTGGATTTTTGTGGGTGCAGACGAGTTTCGTTCGAATATATCACAAAAAGTTAATAATAAAGTGAATTATAAAAAAAAAGTTCCAGAATTTAGAAAGAGTAGGTATCCGAATACTATTTTTGAACAACATAATAAGATTGTGTATAATAAATAAAAGTGAAACCGTGAGAATCGCGTTGTTGTGGCAGAAAATATTTTTGTTGGAAACAAATTAAGTTGGACAATTTTCTATACAAACATTTTATAGGTAGGGGAAGGTGTACCTTGGTCAGATTGTACCTTGGTCCGAGTGCCAATTTTCAGAAAAATACAAACCACGCAAAAAACGGGCCTTCTGTGAAATGTTGATCTTCTGTTCATTTGTCTTCTTAGTTTCTTTTTGAAGGCACATGCACGAGTCGGCAGAAAAAAAAATGAACATAGTTTTCAGTGAAAAAAGTATTTTTTTATCTCTTTTCTAAAGTTATATAGTGCTTAGTTTTCTGTCTCTTTTCCGCTACTTTAATCAATTTCGGTAAGTGTATTAATAATATTTTGGTAGAAACACAATAACGTTGGTATGTGGTTTGAATACTACGTTAAAATCTAATTTGTTTGGCTAAAGTGGTGTTAGTGTGGACCTATCATAGCGCGTGTACCTTGGACCTTTGGTTTGTCCTTTAATATAAGTTTTTAAATAATATTGAAGTGATAAATTGGTTTTTCTTCTGTTGTTCCTTTAAAGTAAGCTTTTAAATAATATTGAAGTCCTTTGTTAAGTAAAAGAGTTTTTTTTTATTTAATACTATTATTTGAAATAATTTTTTTTTAATCAAGCACAAAAACTTTAAGATAATGGTTTGTTTTTTTTGCTGCTTTTTTAAAATAAATAAAGAATGGTACCATTTTTACTTTTCATTGAAATAAATTAAAATTTTCACCTTTAAACTATAGGAAAACTTTCAATAATATTTTCGGTCCAAGGTACAATACTCCGTGGACCAAGGTACAATCACGTATTGTACCTTAGACCGTTTGAGGTTAGCATATGAATGTAAAGTTTTCTAAGGAATGGTTAGCAATATCCTTTTTGTAGTTTCGCCATATCATAGAAAAGCATTCTGGTAGTAAAAAAAAGAAAAGAAAAACTAATGAAAAAACGACACATAAAATATTGGCAAAAAACTAATGTCCGGACCAAGGTACACTACCTTCCCCTACTACTAAATATCTACAAACGAGCACCACCAAATTATTTATAACAATATTATACGAAAAAAGAGAAAACGCCTGTAAATTGCTACATCAAGAGCTGCACAAGCCCTTTTGGTCAACATTTTCCTTGTTTTTATTGTTTTTTTTTTTGCTTTTACATACTTTTTCAGCTTCTTTGGCTATGTTTTGGAAGTTTTCACTCTTCACTAGCTTTTGTTTTCACTAAAATATGAACTTTATTAGCAACCACAATGATTTTTCCATACGAAATCTGCAAGCTACTGAAATTGTATCCATCATTTATTTTTTGACCTTAAAGAAAGGGATTCGGCACTTTAAAAAGAGATATCTTTGTGAAGTGGTATATTAGGTGGAGTGGAAAACACAAAATGAATCTTCTGGCAACGAATTATTTTTAATTTTTAGAATATTGATCCCATTGTTCCAACCTACCCCAATTGTCTTACTTTTAGTGCCATCTTTCTTTTTATAAAAGAAACATGTTCATTTATCTTTGAACTACTTAGAAGTTGTTGGCGCTAGTTACGATAAGGGGAACTTCAAAAACCTGACATTTGTTTTCTGTTAGTTTCACACTGACACTTTGTAGGGAGACAAATTTTACGGCTCTAAATCTGATTCTTTTGTAAAGTTTTCTATAAATAAACCACAAAACTAGACTAGTACATTTAATAAATTCCTCTAATAATCAAATTAGGATGAAGTCTACCGTTGAAAATCATCATTATTTCTAAATATTTTCAGTAAGTATTTTCTGTGACGAACAATATCTGCGAGTACCCATATTTTTTTCTTTTTCTGAACCCGTCTGTCCATTTTCTTTTGTCCTGCAGAATTCTAAAAATATAAAATTGTACGAAGAGGCTTTGGTGTTTGGATCATTGTCGTCGCATAGTTTAACGGAGAGCAGTCACCGTCGAACGAAGACGATAACTAGCATGATAAGCATGGCATCACTACAGGATCTGGACATCTTTGAACTAAAACCATTGATTACAAATTTGAACTGTAAGCTGTCGACAGTCTCGGACTATGATCCACAGAAGCAGCTTCTCTGTTTGGTTTCCGAGGAGAATGAAATTGTTTTGCGCTACGTTGGCTGTGGTGAACAAGAAGTATTAAAACTAATATCATGGTTTCGCCGTATGTCGAGAGTGATACATGACGTCAGCTTTGATCCCAGTGGAACTTGGCTCCTAGTGCTGTGTGAGTTGGGATTTTTGTACGAATTAAATATGATCTATTGATTTAGTTAAAAGTAGTGATCGAAGTTTAAATTAGGAATTCAATTTATTTTGAAGTGAATCAACCGAACATATTGGGCTTGATAGTTTTGTCCCAATATTGCGAATTGAGTAAAAAGACGACAGAGCTAATCAAAGCATTTTTCTAAACTTGTCCCTGACTAACAGGTCCCGATCATGCGGCGTCCCAATTGGTCTGTAGTTCAACATTGTCATTGGAAAATATAGAGCTGTTAGATAGGATAAATCCTACTATCTCAATTACTTTAGCGTTTTTCAGGCGAATATTTTATAAAGATATCTGCACTATTGATAACGCTGCTTTCAAGTCCTTAGAATCATCAAATTTAGATTTTTGAAGTGTTTATTTTGGGTAATGCAAATCAAAAAATTTGGGCGTAGTTGGAAAACGCGGCGTTGCATCTCCTATACAATAACTCTTGGATCAGGACGATATCTTCTCCATCTTTAGAAAGACGGATAAGAAGGGAGGCCGAGGCCTTTTTGGAATGCTGGAGGTTAATCTTTACTAATCGCAACAGGCAGAGAAGCCTCCACCATGGTGTTGTTTAGGTCTTCTGATTCAGATGATGAGTCCAGGAGACACTACAGCCTTCAGAGTGTAGAGCTCCTGACGATGATGATAACACACGCGGCTTTAAACCTAATAAAAAGTTAATGGGTCTTGGCTTGAAATTCATTGGTGTTGTCCAAGATTTGCCTTAAAGATTTGGTATGTTGTCGATCTGCCGAGCCGAAAACCACACTACTACGTTCTGATTAGTGTGTCGCAGAACAGCTTGAGACATTCGTTTTTAAACGAGCGGGTACATATTCGAGGGTAGTGTCTACTAATATATTGTCTCTACTAATGTATTTGAACGTGAGAGCGACTTTTGTAACGTTGTCTGGTCCTGGCGGCAACGTACGGTGAGAACCCCTAACTTCTTTGTTAGGTCGATTACCCTCGCTTCGGCTAAAAAGCCAGTCAGCTCAAACCTCTGATGCACGTATGCTTCCTTGAGGTGGATAATCGACGAGAGGGGGTTCTTCAGCTGAAAAGCTAGTCAGAACAATTGATTATAGGTAGGGCTCAGTCTCTCGTCCGGAGAATGAGTGCTCTTTATTTTCAAATTACCTTACTTTTATACCCTAACTTAATTGCTACGTAAGCTTAAATATTAATGCACAAATCGCTAAATCTGCTAAAATATAATTGTTTATTAATTTCTTTGCCAGTCACAAATACCGAACCCCTAATAAAAAAAATATTAATTTAATTGGCGAATCGGCATATTTGTCAATAGCCTCATGCTCGCTTCATAGCCTCTTGTGGAAATGCGAACTCAGCATACAAAATACTTCCAAGGTCTTGGCAGTATTTCGTATACGTAGTGCGTTGACCATGCAGTGGATATGAAACTGCAATATGAGCGATATTTGCCGCGGCCTGCTATTTGCCGGCTATCCGTAGTGCCTCTTGGCGAACACATATTTAATTTAATTGATTCGTGAGGTGTTGTGTTACCTGATACACTACGGTGGGCTTGATTGGAAGGTGGTTGACACATGTCGTGTGCCTTCCGGGGTCCGTATTTGTAACTGGAGGAACTAAATTAAGTGGACGCTAGTGTGGTCCCTTCACACCACTCTTCCCGGGGGAAAAAGAAATTAAGATGTGTCTTAATTTCTTTTATCGCGCCACTTTTATAAGCCAGGGATCTGTAATACTGAGTTCTAACAATAACATTTATAATGAATGATTAATTATTGGGCTTATATGTTAGAGATGTGGTTCACATTGATGCTTACGTACTAGACAAATGAGGTTATAATGTTTATATCTAAAAATGGAATTGTACATAATAAATGATTAATAATGGTGCTTATATGTTAAAGAGGTTGTTTACATTGATGCTTGCTTACTAGACAAATAGGGTAAAAAAAATGGAATGTTACATAGTAATACATTTTACAAGGATTAATGATAGTGCTTATATGTTGGTTGTTTACATTGATGCTTACTTACTAGATAAATAGGGTTAAAAAAATGGAATGTTACATAATAATATATTTTACAATGATTACTGATAGTGCTTCTATGTTTGCGTTAATGCTTACGTACTAGGCAAATAAGGTTATAATGTTTATAATTAAAAATGGAATTATACATAATAATTATTTTTATACTGATTAATAATTGTGCTTATATGTTAAAGAAGTTGTTTACATGATTGCTTACGTACTAGGTAAATGAGGTTATAAAAAGAAAAATTATATAATAACAATGTTTATAGAAAGAAGAAAAAAAAATTTAAATTTAACTAGGCAAATTTGTTGGAAGGGTCAGGAGGTCCTCTTTCCCCTCCCCCCTTTTTTTCAATTATAATATTCTAGATCTTTAGTATATAGGTATAAAATGGTTTTAACCTGTTTTTATGTACTTTCAATCTTTTGTTTTCATATTTTATCTCGCAATTTACCCCGTTTTGGGATACTACCTCGTAAGGACCGATGTAGATTGGATCGAGTTTTTTCCTGTTTTCGTTCCTAAGCAAAACTAAACTACCTACATTGAAATCCGCGCGTTTCGTTTTGCAATCGGTGTCATACCTGTTTTTCCTAATGTTCTTTTTGGCTATTAGAGTATCCCGGGCATCTCTATGAGCAACTTGCAATTTATTCTTTAAATCTATTACGTAGGGTTCGTAATTGTATACTGGGTCTACCTTATTTGTTACATTCGATGGTAGATTGCACTGTCTACCGAACACTAGTTCGAAAGGAATGAAACCTGTTTCTGAATGTACTGAGGTGTTATAACAGAACACATAATAAGGTAACCAGCTATTCCAATCTGTGTGGTTGTCGGCTACGTAATTCCTAAGGTAAGCTCCTAGAACCTTGTGTGAATTTTCTAGGGCTCCTATGCTTTCGTGATGGTACGCGAAAGATTGTAGTTGTTCTATCTTTAATAATTTGCAGATGTCTTGAAATACTCTATTTAGGAATTCGGTGCCTTGGTCCGATGCTATTGTACCAGGAACTCCGTATTTTAAAATGAAACATTCCATTAGTCCCTTAGCTACCGTTGTAGCCTCTTTATTTGGAAGTGGAATAGCTTCTAAAAATTTCGTTAGCTCGTCTTGTAAGGTTAGGATGTACTTCGAGCCATTCTCGGCTTCGTCTAGAGGGCCTACTAAATCTAAGAAGATTTTATCGAAGGATGATTCTGCGGTAGTTGTAATTGTCATAGGTTGTTTTCTAGGCTGGATGTGTTTGTTTCTCTGGCATCTGGGACAGTGCTTAACGAATGTGGCCACATCGTTCTGCATGCCCGTCCAGAAATATTTCTTTTTTAGATTGCGTAGCATGCGATTGATTCCAGGATGTCCGCTTGTGGGGAGCATATGATAGTCAGTTAGTAATAGTTTTCTGCTGCATGGGTCTGATACTTCCATTGTATTAGCAATTAGGTGCACCTCTAAGTTGCTATCTTTAAATAATTATTGTAATTTTTTTTTAATATATTTATTTTTATTTTATGGCGGCCGCCTGCGAGTTTTCCTAACTCTTCTTTGGTTATATAAACCTTTCTAATAGCTAAAGGTCCGCATATCCCTTGCACGTCCCTCAACAACATTTGGTCAAATGATGCTGATCGGGCTGTAGTGCTGGTCTCGGATCCTCTGTTCGCTCATCGGTTCGCAAGTTTTCTGCACGTCCCTCGACAACATTTGGTCAAATGATGTCGATCGGGCGGTAGTGCTTATTTTGGACCGGTTTAAGATCAAATAATTCCTTGCTGGTACGTATCCTAGCACAAGGTTTGGACCTAATAATTTTTCAGTACCCCTAAAATTTTCAAAATCTTCTTCTTCGAAACTATTCACTATCTTTAACTCGACTATTTTCAATCCACCTTCGGGTGGTTTAGTAACTCCTTTATTTTACTCTTATTAGTTTCTTCTTTGCTTATAATTTTTATATTCTGATCAGTTTTTTGTTTCCGACTTTGAGCTCTTGTAGTTGTGCAGATGTATAGTTCTTTGAAATCTTCGGAAGTCATTTTTATTCGGCTCAGAGCACCCGCGGTACTATTGTCTTTTCCTGGGGAATATTCCACATAGAAGTTATATTCTTCTAGTCGTAGCCTGAATTTAGTCAATCTACTTGAGGGTTCTTTCAGTGAGAACAAGTATACGAGGGGTCTGTGGTCGGTTTGAATTTTGAAGCGTCTTCCGAACAGGTATGGTCTATAAAAATTATTTTCGTCCCTAACTTAACATGTGAACCTCTCAACACAGTTGGTAATACCCTTAAGATGAGCCATAACCTACCCACCCCTACACTTCCTCTTACTTTTTATTATCAGAATGTTAGAGGACTTCGATCTAAGACCCGCGATGTCCTACGCCAATCTCATACTCTCCCCTTCGATATATACGCTCTGACTGAAACCAATCTAATTCCCGATATAAAGAACCATGAGCTATTCCCTCCTACTTTTAATGTTTTTCGTGACGATGACCATACTCGTCCAATGAACGACTCTCCTTGCCGTGGCGTCCTACTGGCCATCAAAAACGACCTTGACGCCTCCTTAATCGCTACGTCTACTTCTTCCAAGCTTGACTTCGTTTCATTACGAATAGAACTCCCCAGCAAGGCTGTATACGTTCTGTGTTTTTACATACTTCCGGCTCAACCCATCGAATCCTACCAACTCGCTATCGTTGCAATCGATCATATAATTAACATATCGGATTCCCTTGATGATATTATTATATTTGGCGACTTTAATCTACCCCGGCTGCACTGGACCCTATCAGATGACGAATCTTTTTTCAGCGCCTCAAACCCCAACTCAAGTAAGGAATGTCTTTTCTTGGATGGGATGACAGACTCAGGTTTATGTCAAATCAGTGGGATCTCCAACTTTATGGGTAGGCAATTAGATCTTATCTTCTCTACTGACCCTATAAACTCCTCTGTCTCGCAGTGTCCCTTAGCCCTATCGACCATAGATAGATTTCACCCACCTCTTCTTCTTTCTCTTTTCCTCGACTCTCCTATCAAGCCCATTTCTCCGGCAGCCGGACACTCTTACGACTTTCATAAAGCCAGTTTCCCCAAAATTAACGAATATCTTAGCAAGTGTACTTTTGAGTTCGTAAATCTATCTATTAATGATGCTCTCTCCATTTTCTACAGAGAACTATTTAATTCAATTTCCCTTTATGTGCCGTTTTCCCGCAATAAAACCCCTTCTACAAGTCCCCCTTGGTACAATCGAAGACTTCGGCCTCTACGTAACAAGAGAAACAAATTATGGGCAGTCTTCCTTCGAACTAATTCTCACTCGGACTATTCCAACTATCTCGGTGTATACCTTCAATTCACTCAGCTATACGACTCCCTATACCAACACCATCTTAATAGTGCACAAACCAAGCTTATAAACGACCCAAAGTCATTTTTCCAATTTGTTAACTATAAAAAAAAGTCGGACGGTTTTCCTCCATCCCTCTCATATGAAAACATATCATCCTCCGACCCTTCCACCATTGCCAACATGTTTGCTTCTTTTTTTAAGCAGTCTTTCGCCGACAACACCTTTGTTCCGGATCCCTCTTATTTCGAATATCTTCAAAACTTCTCCTTTGGTCCTTCTCTATCTCAAAGTTTTGATCATACAGAAATAGAAAATAAGCTGCAAAATCTTAACGATGAATACTCTCCAGGCCCAGATGGCCTCCCTGCAATATTTCTTAAAAAATGCTCCTCTAGTCTTTCCCTCCCCCTTTCATATCTCTTTCAACTATCACTCTCTCAAGGGGAATTCCCTCAGATATGGAAGTCCTCTTTCTTAACACCGATACACAAAAAGGGATCCAAGAAAGAAGTAACTAATTACCGCCCCATAGCAAAACTTTCTCATATTCCCAAACTCTTCGAAAGTTTGTTGTATGAAGTCTTAAGCTTCAAGTGCAAGTCCATTATCTCCCCTAACCAGCACGGTTTTCTGAAAGGTAGATCAACAACAACTAATCTTATCGAATTCATATCCTCTACACTCTCTGCTCTAGAAAGCGGCAAAGAAGTCGACGTTATTACAACCGACTTCAGTAAGGCTTTTGATAAGATTTCCCATAAATTAATACTTTTCAAATTGTCTGCCCTCGGCTTCGAACCCATATTGTTAAAATGGATTTCTTCATACCTGGAAAACCGTTTTTATAGTGTTCGGTTTAGGTGCGTTCTCTCGGCCCCTATCTTAGCCAGCTCGGGTGTTCCTCAAGGTAGTCACCTAGGTCCCCTTCTTTTCATTCTAACAATTAACGATCTTGAAAGGGTCATTCGAAACTCCTCTCTCTCTCTCTATGCTGACAACACCAAATTTTTCAAACCCATTTCCTCACACCTTGACTCCGGTCTCCTTCAAGAAGACTTGAACTGTTTTTCCACCTGGTGCCTTAAAAACTGTTTAGAACTTAATGTCTCCAAATGTCAATCTATTACCTTCTCACGTAAAAGCAATAAGTCTGCTGCTCGAATTTACCTTCTTCTCGGCCAACCTATTTCCCTCGTGCAATCCATTCGTGACCTTGGCATTTTATGCGACAGGGAGCTTAATTTCCGCTCACATATAGATGAGATAATTACCAAAGCAAACTCATCACTTGGCTTCGTTAAAAGATGGTCCAAAGAATTCTGCGACCCGTATGTGACCAGATCGTTATACATCACCTTCGTTCGCCCCCTCCTCGAGTACGCTAGCCAAGCGTGGTGTCCCTTTCAACAAGTTCATGTTTCAAGAATCGAGAGCATCCAACGTCGATTTCTTCGATTTGCTCTTCGTGGCCTTCCTTGGAATGATCACCTAATCTTACCTCCTTATCGTGACCGTCTCAAACTCATTAACCTCAATACACTTGAGGAACGCAGGGACGCAGCAGACATTCTTTTCATTCACCGACTACTCTCAGGTTTGGTAGATTGCGCGTCTCTTTATAACTCTATCTGCTTTAATACTAACCCTCGTAGTCTACGTTGCCCCCGCCTCTTCTATCTTCCATCCCACCACACCTCCTATGGCTCTAACGAACCAATCTCTCGCATGCTGAGAAAGGTTAACTTAAACCTCACTATTTTCGACTTTAACCGCAGCTCTACCTCCCTAAAAACCGATCTCCTTAATCTTCCTTAGCCTCTAAGTCTTATTTTTAAGGTTTTCCATGTCTTAATTTTAAGTAACCATAGATTTATGTTTTTAGCTTTAAGTCATTATGTTAGTTTTAGCTTGTATTAAGCCTAATAAATGGGGGCTATCGCCCCCACCAAAATAATGCTTTACAGCCCAGATCATGGCAAGTAACTCTTTTTCGATTGTGCTGTAAGTTTTCTCTGCACTGTTAAAAGAGTTCTGCTACCATATGCCACTGGTCTGTCGTCGTAGTTCGACAGGACGGCGCCTAAAGCGTATCCTGAAGCATCTGTTCGAAGTACAAATTCTTTTTCAAAATTCGGGAATTGAAGAATTTTCGGGCTTATGAGAAAGTTTTTGAGTGCATTGAAAGATGTCATGCAGTCCTCATTAAAGCCAAATTCAACATTTTTCCGTAGTAATCGGTTTAGCGGAAGGGCTATCGTGGCAAGATTTGGTATGAATTTGCGGTAGTAGTTGGCAAACGCCACGAACCTTCTGACTTCATCCGCGTCTCGTGGTACTGGAAAATTCTTCATAACCTCAGATTTTGATGGATCAGGTATTATGCCCTTTTCCGAGATTATGTGCCCCAAATATAAGACCTCTTTCCTAAGAAAAGAACATTTTCCGGGATGAATCTTTAAATTAACTTCTCTGAGTCTTTGAAAAACTTCGATTAGGTTTTTATTGTGTTGCTCAAGTGTTCGGCCAAACACAATCAAATCGTCAAGATATACAAAACACCGGCAATAGGTTAGGCCTGACATAGCAACAGACATCATTCTCGAAAACGTGCTGGGTGACGTTTTCAAACCCATGGGCAGACGTTTCAGTTGGTAGTGCCCATTTTCGGTTGAGAATGCGGTGTAAGGTCTGCTGTCTTCCGCTAATTCCATTTGGTAATACCCTTGGCTGAGGTCTATGCAGGAGAAGTATGTTGCTCCTCCGACCATGTCAAAAATGTCAGTTATGTTGGGCAGTGGAAACTTATCGTCCTCGATTACTTCATTTACTTTTCGGTAATCGATCACCAGTCTGAATTTTTGTAGTCCCGTGATGGGATCTTTCTTTTTGGGTACAATCAAGATAGGTGAGTTCCATGCCGAAACGGATGGCTCGATAATATCATCTGCCAACATATTTTGTACTTCTGTTTGTATATCATTTTTTTGAGAATGCGGTAGCCTATAGGGTTTAGAATACTTAGCGGTAGCTCCGTTTTTGAGCGAGATGTGGGCCTGACCTATATGTGTGTATGTCAATTTGTCGTTTTTGAGATGGAAGATATCTTGGAATTTGGTACATATGAGCTCCATTCTGATCGTTCTTCATTGTTCTCTCAGGGGTTTCGCTTTTTAGAACGTAGTATTCAGATAACGGTTTGGATTGTGGTTCTACCCACTTCAATTTCACCTCGGATTCACGGGTATTTAGGATTTTTACCGGCATTTTGCCTTGCCTGGCCTGCGATATGGAGCTTGCCATAAATATGCCCTCACACAATTGTTGTGAAAAGAATACCCGTACGTACGAATGTTGGCTGTCGACCCAGTATGTGGATTCGGACCTGGGCGAGAGTGAAATAGATACTACTTGGTCTTTGTTAACTATAGGTAATGAAATTTGTTTATTGTTTATTGTTAATTTTAAAGTGAAATATTCTAAGTCTATTATTGCTGCGAAATCTTTAAGGAAATTAGCTCCAATGATACCGTCTACGGGTACTGGGAAGGAGTCGGGTACTACGTGAAACGTGTAGGTTGTAGGGAATTCTCCTAACAAGAGTGTGTTAGTACATGTTCCTAGCGTTGTTACGTCACCCGAGATTCCCATTATTGTTGTTTTGTTATTTCTATTTATTGAGGTACCCTGATTTAGTACAACCTGCTTAATTGTGCAGATCGATGCACCTGTATCTATTAAAAAAATTATATCTTTCCTGTTATTGCCTTTCATATGCACATATAGGCCGTTTGCTATTCCCCCTGCACAAATCGCGATCGGCAACTGAGGGGTTAGTGGTTGCATAGTTTGTATTTTGAAAATTTCGCCCTATATTTCCCTGGTTACGGAACTGATTCGTGTGCGGTGACACTCGTTGGTTATGGTTCGCGTAGTGCACCGTTTCTGGGGCTGGATTGTTGTCTGTTTCTATCTCCAGCAGGTGGTCGATAGCGTCCTGAAATTTGGTATGGCGGGCGCTGTCGAGAATGATCTTGTATCTTTCATTGACCCCCTGCTTGAGGAATGCTAACCCCCTGCGTTCGTTTGCTCTTGTTAATATATCGCGAGCTGATTCTCCTAGTCCGCTTGTTTCCAACTCGGTCATTTTGGTTACGAGACATTCAACTTCGGACACAAACTCCCGCATTGGCCGATTTCGTTGGCGTAGCTTGTCGAGTTTGTGCTGGAGACTTTCTATAGTGTCTCTAGCTCCACGTTGCTGGATTGGCAGACCCAAGTTCTGTTAATGCTCTGCCTTGGATCTTGCATTTCATTAAGAACTTTATGAGTATGGGTTTGGCCGTGTCACTGAGAGTGTCATAGTAAAACTCGACACTATTCAGGAAATCCCTTATGTTTTCGGTTCGGCTGGTGCTAACTTCGCAGTTTAGCACTGGCAGTTTTTGTGCCGTACTGAAGTCGAATTCACTCATTTTGTTGTCGGGTGGATTTACCAAAGGTTTTCGGAAAGAGAAATCCTATCAATTTGATGGAACGCTGGGTAGGAAAAGGAAAAATGACGAGTAAACGTGCTAGCTATTATAATGCGAACATCTAGTACCGAACTTCACTAAAGAAAATAGAAGAAAGACCTCGACCCAATCTGCGGAATACCTATTGTTTTTGCTATGTATTGGAAAACCATTCTAGTCTCATTTTTTTCTAGGTATAATAATTATTTTATTTATTCTCTATATTACTATTATTTTTTTTTTAAGTAGGTACTAATCTTTGTAAATATTAATTTAAATAAGCTATAACAAGGCTGGTCGCTTTTCCTCGATGATCATCACTGGTATCAGGCGCTGAACTTGGCTCACTCCATAATCTGAGCCAAACGAGAATCATACATTTCCAGCCTCGAATGTATGTCATTTTGAAATGTATGGGTAGTACGCTGAGAATTGGGTGTAGTGGGTGGGCTGTGTAATGGATTGCCTTAAAGTACATTCTGAACTGGTAGGTAACCAATATTAGGATGTTCTTTACAGTATTTTCTAACTTAAACGTTTATGCTTTGGTGAGATTTCGTACATCTTCTGTTAATAGTCGGCGTACAATACTCATGCCTTAGATGACTTAGTTTTTGATTTTTCTGTTTTTTAACATTTATTTATTTTATTTATTTATTTATTTATTTATTTTCTACATTATGTTTCATTAGAACAAAACAACTTCAGAATATAGCGGAAAATAATAGTAATCAATCCGTAACTTAAAAGTTAGTGTGGAATGACACAGCGAATTAATTAACAAATAGAAATACATATATCTGATGTGGGGGAAACATCGGTTTATACAGAATTATTGTTTTCGGACTCCATAAAAAATATTCATAAAAAAAAAATCAGGAAAACAAGAGCAATTAAAAAATGATAATGAGAGATATGTACAAATCGAAATAAATTATTAAAAATTTTAATTTAAAAACTATAACATTAATCTTAAACATCAAATTGTGCTTATGATTTCGATAGCAATTCACTTTAAAGTAACGATTCAAGGACGTCATAATTGATAGTGAATAACCAGTCTTTAACCTTTTTTAAAAACGAGTTAAAATGTGTGGCTGTCCGAACAGAAAATGGTAACTTATTGAACATTAAAGGAGCTATAACAGTGTAGAAGTGCGAAAAATGGGTTTTGTAAGCGATTGGAACATTGACAAGATGCATGTTATTTATACGAAGACTATACAATTGTGTGCTTCTACTAGGAATATTACCGCTTTGCTTATAAAATTCTTTTAGTACTTTAAAAACGTAAAGGTGTCTCATTGGTAGAATACTTAGGTCTCTAAATAAGGGCCAGCTTTGAGTGAAACGATTTTTGTTACAAATAATCCTAACTAAATGTTTCTGAGCTATTAACAATGGCCTGAAAGAGCTTCTGTTAGAACCGCCCCAACTTGATATACCATACTGCAACTTGGAGTGAGCAAGACCGTAATAAATTGACTTTAGAACTTTTGTGGAACAATATTGTTGGATTAGATACATTTTGCGCGTTACTAGCAACATATACGATTTAGTTGTTTTAATATGATCTTTCCAATTTAAATGATGGTCAATTAATACACCAAGGTATTTATAATGATGTACTGATTCAATTTTAAAACAGTTTTTTGAACAGGGTAAACTATGAACAAAATTACATTTTCCACAACTATGAACAGGTAAACTGAATTTTTTACAATCATAAGCATGAAAGTATAAATTAAAATCATTTAAAACGTTATTAGATATTTTAAAGGACATAAGTTTTGTCTTCTCGCTAATAATTAGTTTATGATTCGTAAACCAAAGTCTTAAAGTTTCTAGGTCTTCCGAGATCTTTGCAATACATTCGTATCCTGTCTCAAACTGGTAAGTAAACGCTATGTCATCTGCAAATGCAGTTGCCACTCCATTTAGATTTAAGTCAAAGAGAGAGTTTATGTAAATTAAAAACAGCACAGGACCAAGACCTGAGCCCTGTGGTACACCATTTTTTAAAATACGAGAGTCACTAAAGCTCCCATTTACATTAACTTTTTGTTTTCTACCTTTTAGATAAGAAGTAAACCACTTGTGTATTACTCCTCTAAAACCAGCATTGTATAATTTTTTTAGAAGTAAGTCATGGTCAACCATGTCAAACGCCTTTGTCATATCAACAAAAAGAGCCATGGTAGATTTGTTGCAGTTAATGCTTTCATACAACTGGCTACACACTCTAAGGATTGCATCCTCGGTTGACATTCCTCTCCTGAATCCAAATTGATTACAACTAAAATAACTGTTTCTGTCTAAAAAGGATAATATGCGTGATTTTATAAGTTTTTCAAAAATTTTAGAAAACGTTGGTAGTAGGGAAATTGGTCTGTAGTTGGACATATTTTTTTTATTACCTTTTTTAAAAAGTGGTATAACTTCAGCGCCTTTTAGGTGTTGAGGGAAACTACTATTTTGAACACTATGATTAAACAAGTAACACAAAACGTCCATCACATAGAAGCATATTTTCTTCAACAATACACTCGATATACCATCACTTGTACAAGAATTTTTTTTTTTTAACGACAATATTGCCTTATAAATTTCACATGCAGAAAATGGTTGGAAAACAAAACTGTTTGGTTGTGTATTTTCAGCGGTTCTTATAGAACAATTGCAGTCTATTTGAAGTTCAACAGATGGTTTTAATTTTTCTGAAATATCGGTAAAGTACTCATTCAGCTTATTTGATATGCTGACTGAATCAGTGTAACTAATACCATCTATATCCAAGCTGTTTATACCTATTGGTTGTCTACTTTTTCCCAAAATGCTATCAACTACCTTCCATTCCTCTCTTACATTACCCCTAGCTCGTTCAAAAGAATCAGAATAAAATTTGTTACGCGTTACTTCAATATTCTTGTGCACGGATTTGCACAGATTATCATAATATATTTTAAGTTTAATGTTGTGTGGATGACTTTTGCATTTTTTCGTAAGTTTGTTTTTTCTTTTTATCAGCTGCAAGAGGCTGTATGTCATCCAAGGCTTCAAAAATTTATTTTTACTTAAGATCTGTGGGGACAAGGTGGTACAATTTCTGATATGATTGTTTAAGATTTTAAGAAAGAGATCGAATGCATTTGATGGGTTAGGTTCATTATAAACTTGCTCCCAAAATTCATATTTTAAACATTCCTTCAAAAGAATATAGTTTGTGCAGTATTTATTTTTTACGGATGTGTTGTCACCAATTATTGCATTGGTACGGCAAGACCCATTAAGTGCAATCATACAATGATCTGTTAATTTAAGATCATACACAACACCATTAAAGATATTCTTATTGTTTTTTTGAGTACGCATAAATATATGATCAATGCAGGATTTAGTCGAATCGGTTATACGGGTAGGTTCATTAATAAAACTCTTCAGACCATTTGACGCCATGAGAAACAGATAATTTTCAGTATCTCTATCAAATTCATTTAAAATATCAATATTGATATCACCAATTACTATTAAATTCTTCTCTTTACAAGCACTCAGAACATCGCTTAATTCACCAATGAAAATACCTTTAGAAACTGCTTGCAATCTGTAAATACACAACATTACATAACTCTCATTCATGAAATCAAACGACAATTTCATAACATCAGCACTAAGAAAATTAAGCTTAAGACATTCGAGTACATAACCATTTTTCACATAAACTGCTACACCTCCAGATGAGTATGATTCATTACAATTTCCGAAGGTTGTATACCCGGGTATGTTATACAAATCTAGTTCTGCCTCATAGAGCCAAATCTCACTCAAAACAATGACAATAGGTAAATTCACTAACGACTCAAGATATGCTACCAGAGCTGAGAAGTTTTTTCTAGTGCTACGTATGTTTTGATGTAAGCAAACACAATTAAGAGAATTGACTGGGTATTCACATGTATTAGGGACTAAGCACGAACAAGAATTAAGAGAATTATTCATAAATTATTTAAATCGGCAGCACAAGTAATTCTTACTAAGTTATCCCCCTCCTTCTTCCGCATATAAACTGTCCCATTCTTAGTCCATACATATTGGTACCCTTTTTCTCCCTTCAGCGACAATGCAGCATTAAACAGTTGACGTGTATGGTACGTTAAACAATCGTTTATGTACATCTTCTCCGGTCTCCCATGAATGTTACTGTTGACGTTGAGTAGTGTTGTTGTCAGTTGCGCTTTTTTCTCTCTCTTTGATTTCATTATTTTTTCCTTGCACTGGCGAGAAACAAATTTAATAAACAGAATATTTTTCGTAGTTTGGTTACTGCTAGAGCTAGTGTTTATTGTATTTTTTTGCCGCTTGTTAATGCGTTTGGTGTAGCAAAGGTCAATGTCCTCCTTCGATACGTCGACACGCAGTCCATCACGGAAAATCTTCAGCGCTACATCGATACTAGAAGCATCGCCGCAGTCAGATGGGATGTTATAGATCTCCACAGCATTTCCGATGAGTTGCTGCTCCAGATGCTCCACTTTCTTCTCGAGTTGTCGAATTTTTTGTTCGCATTCGTTGTTTTTCAATTGAAGTTCCTCTATTTGCCTTCTTTGTATCTGCTTTACCTCTTGTATTTCCGCGTAAATCAAATCCAGTGTAACAATGGACTTTGTGGGTGGAGCGAAAGGTGTTTGGTTAACAGGTGTTATGGTGTTAACTTTTCGGTGGGGATGCTGACTTGGATGCATCGGGCTAGAGGCGCATGCAGGCGCTTCTCCTGATAGCGATTCGCGTCGTTTGCTTGCGACACATGTATTGCACTGCCAGAGTTTGTTTGCCTTCTTCATATACTCGATATCGGCAGGCATGAAATTAACGCAGGCTGCGTGGGAAAGGCTATTACAGTCCCTACACACCACCTTCAATTCAGAACGCTCCTCTTTATTTCCACACGTTTTACACGACATTTTAATGTAATCAATGTAGTAAATGGTACAAAAAGAAAAAAAAAAAGAGATATAAATTATTATTGTTCCCGACGCGTGTGTGCCCCACAACAAACAGCTGAGAACCGACCAAATAAGAAATATTTTGGCATAGGTCGAAATTAAAATATTTCCGACAGCAGTCGCGGAAACTAAAAAGTTTGGTACTACTTGCAATTATTAGCTTGATGGTTACTGTGGAGGTAGTTATTGCCCTACTCCTGGCAGGATCGCCATGTAACGTTGTCTGGTCCTGGCGGCAACGTACGGTGAGAACCCCTAACTTCTTTGTTAGGTCGATTACCCTCGCTTCGGCTAAAAAGCCAGTCAGCTCAAACCTCTGATGCACGTATGCTTCCTTGAGGTGGATAATCGACGAGAGGGGGTTCTTCAGCTGAAAAGCTAGTCAGAACAATTGATTATAGGTAGGTGTCAGTCTCTCGTCCGGAGAATGAGTGCTCTTTATTTTCAAATTACCTTACTTGTATACCCTAACTTAATTGCTACGTAAGCTTAAATATTAATACACAAATCGCTAAATCTGCTAAAATATAATTGTTTATTAATTTCTTTGCCAGTCACAAATACCGAACCCCTAATAAAAAAAATATTAATTTAATTGGCGAATCGGCATATTTGTCAATAGCCTCATGCTCGCTTCATAGCCTCTTGTGGAAATGCGAACTCAGCATACAAAATACTTCCAAGGTCTTGGCAGTATTTCGTATACGTAGTGCGTTGACCATGCAGTGGATATGAAACTGCAATATGAGCGATATTTGCCGCGGCCTGCTATTTGCCGGCTATCCGTAGTGCCTCTTGGCGAACACATATTTAAATTAATTGTTTCGTGAGGTGTTGTGTTACCTGATACACTACGGTGGGCTTGATTGGCTACTTGCAGGGCCAGTCAGAATTTTTTTCCGAAAGGGGTTATCCGCCACCATCTCTTTTTCAACACCCTGACTACGTGTTTAAAATCCTTAATGGCTTCAGCTCTAAATATGTCGGCGAAGCTCATGTAATGCATCTGCCACGCTGGCTATTGGTGATACTGTCGACCCAATCGTGTGAATTCTTTCGCAGTACATCTCCATCTTTCAATCCTCCTCATGTACATTAGACTCATCGCAGCACTTAGACTCGGTAATGGTAGACGTTTTAATTTAATTGTGTTGTTGATAATGCTTTTATGATGTCTTGTATTTTTTATATTGGTTGGTACTGTATTTAATAAACCAAAATCTTTATAAATATGTAATCGCATTTTGTGCAAATGATGAAGATTGATAGTGTAATTTAAAATAGTTCACATCCCGTAACTAATACGGTTTAAATTTAAAATTTAATTCCTTATAACGGGTCCGCCAAATAACTTTTTTTTTTGATAATGCTATAAAAAAAAACTACTGAATATTTTCTCAAATTTCTTTTTTTATTTGAAAGTACAATCCTTCCGGTTAATAATGGAAAATAATTTCATTCAAATGGCTGCCTCGGCTGGCCATGCAGTAGCCTATAGTAGCGTCATACTAAGGTCTTTATGCAAAATTCGTCTCAATGATGTCTCCGAAATGTTCAATTGTTGAGAACGACTGTGAATTGATGTTGATGGCACTTCACGCACACTTTCTGCCACAGCAGCAATATTCTTCTTTTCACGCTTTGGTTTATCGATGAGGATGCCAGTTTCTTTCACTTTTTTCACAAGATAACGAACATACGGAACTGACGGTGCTTCTCTTCTTCCAAAATCCGTACGCAATTTTCGCACACATTCTGCAACATTACCATGATTTTCAAAGTAATGTCGCAATATTTCCCAGCATTGTTCAAGCGTATACACAACCATATTCGTTCAGCGGAAGGAGAAAACTAATTATCTGTCAAATCAGACATGAGCTAAGTGTTACCATTCACGAAATAAGCACTAGTTGAAAAAAAAAACGTTAGATGGCGGACCCTTTATAAGCAATAGTCTGACGGAAGCTTCAATGAAAATCAGAATATGTGTTAACTTGAGTGGCAACAATAAATAACTATTCGTATTTAAAATTATATTATTATCTATAAGTTAGGGGTGGCGACGCGAAGGTGTAGAGGTTAGTGTGTTGACTTGTGACCCATGCGCAACAGATTCAATCCCCATGGGGAACAACAGTACACCCCACCAATTAATGGAAGGAAACGAATGACACCTTGTTTTCTCCAACCTCTCCACCAAAAAGAGGATTTTTGCCTGATAGTACAATAGACCGTTACCGAGTGATGTTCTGGGATTTCCTTTTTAATCAACAAAACTGTAAAAATACTATGGAAAGAAAGAAAGAAAAAAAAAAAGGGAGGAGCTACAGTCGGCCTTGGCAAAAATGTTGTATACCCTATATAAACTTGATTTTGGTAACCATGGTGAACGTAACAAAAAAAATATCCCACAAAATAGGCTTCCTAAAGAGGATACGCAAAAATATAGCAACAATGTGTGCCATAAATGTGTATAATACTATTATTAAACCTCACTTCGAGGTTTAAATAGGCTACAAGTACTACAAAACCGAGCTATGAGAACTATACTCAAATGTAGTTATCATACACCTGTCTATTGGATGCTTAACTGTTTGAAATGGCTCAACATCAAACAACGAATAATGTTCAATATGTTGCTGTTCGTGTTTAAAATGAAATAGAACATGGTACCCAAATACCTATCGTCAACCCTAATATCCGTAGGAGAATCGCAGCCGTACAACTTACGTGCAAATTCTGACTTTAGACTTCAACTGTATCGAGACTGTAGAACCAAAAACATGATTAAATACCGTGGATTAAAATTGTTTAACGAATTGCCATCAGAAATAAAAAGTGAGACAGTTTTAACACGATTTAAGAAACTTCTCATTTCACATATTAGAGACAATTTAACATGATTTTATATTCTCTAGTTTTTGTTCAAATAAGTTGTTTAGCTTAAATTGTGTTTATTTAATTAAAGCTAAATGTAAATTAAAATAGTTCTAAATACTAAATAAAATATACATACATACATTCCTGTTTCTATCCCTCATAAAGTGGGCGTGGCAAAAATCTAAGTATGGGAGAATTTTTAAGAAGGATCTGCATATCTTGTTATACAACATTAAAAAGATTTTATTTAAAAAACAAAATTTGTTGTAAAAACAACACCTCTTAAAAGTGGCCATGGCAGAAAACTTTATAAAGATGAATTCTTTAAAACGACTTTAACTACATACTTTGCTAATCATTTCTTCAATAAAACGTTTTTTTAAGTGGACGTGTTAGGGGCGGATTTTAAAAATTTTAACTCCAGAGCATTTTGGGCCCCTAGACAGTAATTATTCCAGATTTCAGCTGTTCAGAGAGATTAAACACTTAGAACGTTTCAGATCCAGCTTTGGTCAAATCTAATTTGTCGCTAGACAAGTAAAGGGTTTTCAATAAGAGCGCTACAAAAGTTTTTTTTTAAATAAAACAAAAACGGTTTTGGATATCAATGAAATTCTTTATTCCCGTGAAAGTACGTTCGATGCCATTATGTATGGAACTCGATTTCTTTTGCATGGCCACCACGGGCACGCTTGCAGAAGTAAAGACGCTGCACCCAATTTTCAACGGTTTTCAAGCATAAATCGGCCGATACTGCTGCAATTTCACGTTCGATATTCATACGAAGTTCATCAATCGTCGCTGGCTTGTTGGCATAGACCATAGACTTGACGTAGCCCCACAGGAAATAGTCTAACGGCGTCAAATCGCACGACCGAGGCGGCCAAGCGACTGGACCATTTCGTGAGATAACACGGTTTCCAAACTTGGTTTCCAATAAATTGATTGTGGCATTCGCTGTGTGGCTTGTGGCGCCGTCCTGTTGGAACCACATGTCCTCCAAGTTCATATCATCCAATTGGGGCCACAACGACGTCACATAGATGCCCAACAACGTCACAGAGATGCCCAACGCTTGAGAACGACGTGTGAGAGACACATTTGGGCTTTCTTCAACTGAAGCCTCAGCGGCAGCAATATTCTCGACACTACGGGCACTTCTTTGTCTCACTGGCACGGGAACATTTTGTTCTGTGCTTGTGGAGTCAAATTTTTCCCCTAGACGCTCGATTGCTGATCTGCTAGGACGATTATGACGACCATAATTTGGACGTAGCGCTCTTACGTTGAGGCCACTGACTCCGAATTTCGGTAGTAAATTTTAATAATTTCGACTCTTTGTTGACTCGTATATCTTTCCATCATGAAATGGCAAACCTTACTAAAGAGAAATGTCAAAAGAGCGTCAAGAAATTCGGCGTCGTTTGCTGTACCTGTCGCTCTACTTTTGTAGGGCCCCTGTTGAAAAACCCTTTATTATCTATTCCCTACCTAAGGGAATTCTATACTCTCGATGGCATCGTTCTTAAATATGAGTTTGCTTGTAGCAAATTGGAATGCCTAAGTGACGTTTATCAGGTAGAAATTTTAAAATAAAAATGTTTTACTGTAATTCATATTTAAGATACACATCGTTAATTTAATTTTCTAATTTTCTATCAAAATCACTCTGTCCGTGCCGAGGTACTATTATTTGTACACCACAATAAATAAATTGAATTGAATTAAAGTGGCAGTATGGTTCCATGGTGAGTTCATCAGCCTTACAATTCCCTGGAATGTCTGTGCCCCGGCCCCCGACACAGGTGAATGTTGAAATGCTCTGCCAACTCCGCGAGAGATGATCGGCAGTCTAGGGATAATATGGAGTTTTCTACAGTTTGTAAGACGTTTTCGCTGTCTGAGAACCTTCGGGTTTCTCAGCGGATATGACTTTCCTCTTCACCCACGATAGGACTTCTTCAATCGCAATAATTTCCGCCTTGAACACACTGCAAAGATTAGGGAGATGGAAAGAAAGGCTGCAGTTCAACCTTTCAGATAACACACCTCGAGCAACTCCATCGTCTGTTTTGGATCCACCGGTGTAAAAGTGGATCGATATACCTTCGACAAAGGCGGCCTTCCTCCCAGAATGATCTGGGGGCGATGGTGACCTGGAAGTTTTTGTCAAAACGTAGCTGAGGGGTGGTGTAGTCTATGTAGCTAAGGAGGCCTCTGGAATTTTTCAGACGCGAGGAGTGGCCGATTTCCTTCTCGGTCCACTGGAAAGTTGCGTCGAGACAGACAGCCGCACTAGAAGCCGTTGATTTACCGAATATGTCAAGTGGTGTCAGGATGTAGTGTGCAGTGTTCCACTCATGCAAAGACACGCTGATCTTTGAACTTTGCTAAGGTTATCGCAATTTATCCGTACATAGGCATCAGGCTAAAGAAATGTATAGACTATTGGTAATGCGAGTTTGAAGACCCCATTTATCACCGATGGCGTTTTTGCAAGAGAAGAGTGCTACCGTAGCTTTCCGAACTCTTTCGTGTATGTTAGGTTTCCTGCTTAGCTTTTTATCCAAGATCAGACCCAAGTATTCAGCTTTTTTAGAAAAAGGGGATAAGCTTGCACCCTTGATTGAGGGATGGTCAAGATTTGGAATTATCTATTTCCTGGTGAAGAGAACCATTTCAGTTTCGTGGGGTTGACACCTAACCCACAACGATCTGCCCATATCCCTAGCTTGTTGAGAGCGGTTTGGAGAAGTTCTTTCTTTGTTTAGGTGCTTTCCTTAGACGACAATTGCAACGCCATCTGCATAGGCAATCACCTTGCAGTCTAAGTTCAAGAGAAGGGGGTAGAGTACGATAACTCAGGTGACAACGTTTAACGACAGATTTGTGTAGAACAGATATTAACAAGCATTTTTTACTATGGGAAGGGGAGGTCTATCTCGTCCCATTTGGGCGGGAGGGGCGATTTTGTAAAAAAAACACTTCAAATGGAAAAAATATATTTAAAAATAACGGTAATACGAGGGCGGGTCAATAAGTCCGTGACTTTTGGAATAAAACACAGATTTTTTGATAAATTTTTTTTTTTATTTTTCAACGTAGTCTCCCTTGAGCTCTATAAACTTTGTCCAACGCTTCTCCAATTTTTTTATCCCTTCCAAAAAAAATGATTTGTCGAGGTCCTCAAAATAGGCCTTTATTTGCGAGATGACTTCATCATTGGAGTCAAATCTTTTTCCACCAAGCCATTTCTTCAGGTTTGGGAACAAGAAGTAGTCGCTCGGAGCCAAATCTGGAGAATAGGGTGGATGAGGGAGCAATTCATAGCCCAATTCATGGTTTTTTGCCATGGCAACTGCACATGTGTGCACCCTTGCATTGTCTTGGTGGACAATAACTTTTTTCTTGGCTAAATGAGGTCGGTTTTTTTTCAAATCGTCATTGAATCGGTCCAATAAGTTGGCATAATATTCCCCATTGATTGTTCTTCCCTTTTGAAGGTAGTCAATGTGGATTATCCCGCGTGCATCCCAAAAAACAGTCGCCATAACTTTATTGGCTGACAAACCCACCTTGGCCTTCTTTGGCGCCGATTCACCCTCAGAAACCCACTGTTTTGACTGTTGTTTGGTCTCTGGTGTGTTGTGATTAATCCATGTTTCGTCCACGGTTACAAAACGGCGCAAAAACTCCTCCATATTGCGATTAAACAACGCCAAGCCTTCCTGTGAAGTTGTTACACGATTGCGTTTGTGGTCGACTGTGAGCAAACGCGGCACCCATCTTGCGGAAAGCTTTCTCATGCCCAAGTGATCATTCAAAATTGAAACCACTGAGCCATGCGAGATCCCTACGGCTTCCACAATCTCTCGCACTTTCAATCTTCGGTCGGCCAACACCATATCGTGAATTTTTTCGATTGTTTCGGGTGTAGAGACCTCAACTGGGCGTCCAGGACGTTCGGCATCTTCAGTGCTTGTACGGCCACAACGAAATTCAGTAAACCACTTTTTTACCATTGAAATCGATGGTGCAGAGTCCCCATAGTATTTTTCAAGCTTACCCTTGGTCTCGGTAATGGTTTTTTTTCGCAAGAAATAATGCTTAATAAGCACACGAAATTCACTTTTTTCCATTTTCTCCTCAAATTAGTGAGTAGTCTGATAAAAATAGCTGTCAAACACAAACTAACTGACGCAGCAAGTTTAAATTTTGACAGGAGTCAACTGACAGATGCCTGTTGACAGGAGCAGTGCTGCCGTTTCAGTAAAGAGGTCAGAAATTCAAAAAGTCACGGACTTATTGACCCGCCCTCGTATATACTTACAATTAAGTATTGCACATTTTTTAAAGATAAAAATCGGTTCTATCATCTTGTTTTTAAATGAAGTGATTTCCATGAATAGTTTTTAAAAAAAACTAATTTCAAACTCAAAGTTTCTTTTAATAAAGATTCCTTAAATGTTTATACGCCGTACCGTAATGCTTACATTCTAGGTAACGCCAAATAACTTACTGTTCTCTACTATTAGAAGGATATCATTATTTACATTATTTATTCATTGACGTCAAGGAAAAAAAAGTCCATAAATAAAAATTTAATTAAAATTAGGTTTGGTAATTTTCAATTTTCTCGAAAACTAGTAGACTTAAAACCATCTAGTTTTCAGTATTCGATTAAAAACTAATAACAGGAAAAAAATAGTAAAAAAATTTAGTATGTAGTCTCACAATTTGGAATAAAGATAATATAAACATGTTTTTTTCATTTTTTTTCCGAAATTTTCAGTTTGAAATTGTTTTTTTTTCAAAAACTATTAATGGAAATCACTTGATTTAAAAACAGTATGATAGAACCGACTTCTTGCTTTAAAAAAATGTGCATTACTTAATTGTAAGTATTACCGTTATTTTTAAATATTTTTTTGCCATTTAAAGTGTTTTTTTTAGAAAATCACCCCTCCCGCCCAAATGGGGCGAGATAGCCCTCCTCCCATAGTAAATAATCCGGGTTGTGAGCTGTAGATTGATTAGCTCACCAAGTGAGTCGTCTACTTTCATAGTAAATAGTGCATTTACGATCGCCGATGTGTTGGCAGATTAAACGATTCTTCGCTATGAGTGGCACAGGAGAAGTTTTCGTTCTCCAAACAGCGAGGCATAACTGGGTTGGTTGAGAGGATTTTTGTTAGCCTAAATGTCTCGGGCGATTCTTCTACTTTTCCATAACAGTCTCCAGAATAGTGTTGAATAAATGTGTTAAGGATTCGGTCAACGTTTTTTTTCTTAAATGTTGCTCGGTCAGGTTTTATTTCATAATGCACCGTTATACATTACCACTGCATCAATGCCAATCGCAAGTGTTGTAAGTCTTACTTCTTCTTCTCTCAGTAAAAAAAATGTCATATGATGGTACTTGTTGACAATGCTTATGAATTATGATATTATATCTCTGACAATATACCCAAAGTAACAGTCGCGGGTACCGGCGAACACCCCAGGATGTAGTATGGTCATGATATTAATCCTGATCATTGCCTCGCCGTTAAGTAAGCAGAAGAAGAAGCAATCATAAGTATCTACCACAGTCCTTCCTTTATTTTGTTGGTCATACTTCATACTTCATACATATCTCCAAAAAGACTGTTGAATTTCCGCCCTTCTTAAAACAGATCCGTAATTCGAAAAAGTTATCAGCCCTTTTGTCGGCGTCCCTTGTTTCTAACTCGATAATTTTGCTTTCAAGATTAGAAAATTCAACCCAAGTTTGGTGCGGACTTAATTTGAGTCTCATGGTACGGCAGTCTTTTGGCTTTGTTCTTATGTATTTTCTGAACACAGATTAATATCTCTGCTCTGTTATAAATTATTTATTCGTTACTTTTAAAAACAACACTCTATTCTCACAAAATTAACGCATTTTCTTTCTTATAGGTTTCGACAATACTTTGCACATAATACCAGCTCTGGCAGTGGTAGGCGGCAAAACGGCACAGCCAACATATCAAACATTTAGCACAACACAGGTCACTTCGTTTATTATCCCATTTGTAGGACCACATGAATGTCCAAACTCTAAGGCTTGTCCAAATCACGAGGCGGAACTGAATGAAAAAGCGAATAATTCCGCAAGTACATCGCCAGAAGAAGGCGATGCGAGGGCTGCGACCGACGATAATTTAAATCAACTGAGGGCCGAACAATGCTTAGATGCATGTAGTCATGATATACCACCAAATATGCAAGCATCATCATGTGTGCCCAATGTGCCTGAAGATCATACCGGTAACAGTCACGTCATGTGTACGTCGTTTATGTGTTCGTCGACTTGTCCATACCCGTTATCGGTGGTTTGGTGGCAAACCGTAGATTTAGGACATCGAGCAATAATTGGCTATTCGGACGGTTCAATTTGTTTTGTTGGTCTAAGCCCGAATTGTCCGTTTGTTGCTAGTACTGCAATTGAAAGTGGATCTGTTGTAAAATTGCTAATTTGTAAAGACAACAATTTCGAAAGCGTAACGTTGCTTGTATGTTTTTTTTACGAGAGCGGGACATACATGTTTGAATCATAAAATATTCTTTTTTAGATAACATCTTCCCTCAAACAACAGTATAAGCTTCTGCTGGAGCAGAGTGCCATGCAGTACGTGTATCCAGGAGATATATCGCCTACATCTTCGAAGACAAAAGATGACTGGCAAATTGTTATGCCTGTGAAAACGAATAGCAACTGCTCAGACCCAGCTTCAGATAATAGCCAACATGAAGAGGAGGTGTTTCTAGAAAGTAAGGAACTTGCTCCAGGGACTGTTGTGCCACTTCCGTCTTGTGCCGTTGCATCTCAATTGTCTCGGAATAGTCAGGATATGGATGAAGCAAACAATCGTAATGGTATTATACCATTAGCTCGTGCTCGTTTGGCTTCATTAAAGAGCCTTGGGTCAAAAAAGCTAAACGCTATTAAGATGAGATTGTCAGATCACCGTCAAAAGCTAGAAGAATGTGAGTATTTTTGCTTTTAATAGTTATTTGTTTGTTATATCTGTGGCTCTCCATTATTACGGTTCATTATTTTGCGTAAGTCAAATTTAATGCATTTTTTGTGACGATTTTTTAAACGTTATTCAGTAGTTGTAAGACGCTGGGTTGCTGATCGTCTCTTGTCGTGGACGCACGCGACCATACGGTTCGCGAAAAAAAACAATCACGCAGTGTCGGTGCCAGTGTTTACAAAAAAAGCAAGCCACAGCGTCGGGTATTCCATCGTGTCCCATCTCACTCCATCACTGTTGTTTTTGCTTGGCTATTGCAAGTGCCGTACGATTTTCGTGTGTGTACTTGCAATGATTGAGTAAAGACAGCATCAGGCGGATAGCGCTCCGTGTGGTGTTGATTTTGTTGGTAGACCAAAGCAAATTGCCGTACGGGCATAACACCTACAGTAATTTGTTTTGGAAAGCCAACGTGCGTCTTCACTTTACGGCTCTGCTTAGGTTGTTAGCGTCAGAGTTTGTGTTTTTTTTATGTTTGTGATTTATAATGTGTAGAAATTTTGTAGTGGATGTGAGTAACATCCGTGGGTTGAGGAAAAATTTTTTTTCATTATACGCCCATGTCTCTCTCAATAAACCAGCTGTTTTGGCACTAAGTGAAACACAAGTTAGCGTCGGCTGCGATTTAATGGAGTTTAGTCTACCTTGTTACAACTTAGTGCCATTATTCTTCCCCAATCGCGGTCTCGCCGTTTATCAACTTCAGCCTCAATATGGCCAATGTTCCAACCCAGAATTTAATTTCATTTGGCTAAAATTCCATATCCGTAGGCAATTAATCCACTACTGTTTTATGTACAGAAGCCCAAATTTGGACAGACATTCAACTTATAATGAGTTAGATGCCCTGTCTGATTCCATCACAAGAATTGTGACCCTTCACCCTCGTACTGAAATCGTCATTGCGGGCGATTTCAATATACACAATTCAAGTTGGCTTCGACATTCTGGACAGACAACACCCGAAGGAAGGTACGTCGAGATCTTTGCTCAGGTAAATAACCTGACTCAGCTTGTAAATGAGCCGACACGAATACCGGACATTAGCAGTCAAACTGCCTCTCACCCCGATAAATACGGCTTAAACGTATTATCGCCTCTAGGTTCGTCAGACCATTGTATCATATCAGCTGAATTCTCGTACTCCAACCACATTGTTAAAGAACAAACTCCCAAAAGAACCGTATGGCAATACGAGAAATCCAATTGGGGAAAACTTAACGGTTTCTTTAAGAGTTTTATCTGGTCGCTGTGCTTCCTCGACAGTGACGTGGATGCTGCTGCTGATATGGTATCAAACATAATTCACCTGGGTATGAAGTCTTACATCCCTAACAGGATAAAAAGTATCAAACCCAAGGTAAACGCGTGGTATGACTCGAGCTGCAAAGAGGCTATCAGGTTAAAAGAGGAAAGCTTTCGGTCATTCAAAGCCAACCCATCTGAGGAAAGCCGAAAAAAGTTTAAACGAGCCAGAAATGACTGCAATGCCCACATTAATCGTGTCAAATTCTCCTATGATCAAAAGTTGAGGCAAAAAATACTACAATGTCCCACGGGTAGTAAAAACTTTTGATCATTTCTTAAAAACATCAAGAATTCGGCCTCATCATCTATCCCGACACTCATTTACAATGAAATTCCAGCTGTCAGTTCTATAGATAAGGCCAATCTGCTTGCTGCTCACTATGCAGTCAGCTCAACGCTCCCAGATTGTGCTTTGTCTCCCCCTGTACTCGAGCGCGTAGAATACTCCTTGGGACCAATCCACTTCCGCACTCGTACAGTGGCTAGAGTACTTCAAGATCTTGACGTTCACAAATCCGCTGGTCCAGATGGTATTTCCCCTATCGTTCTGAAGAGGTGTTCTTCCTGGCTGGCAAAACCATTATGCAAGCTTTTCTATCTATCCTTTTCGTCAGGGCTCTTCCCGAAAAGATGGAAAACAGCATTTGTCCAGCCTGTCCCCAAAAAAGGCGAATCTTCATCTCCCTCCTCCTACCGACCAATTGCAATAACTTCCCTTCTGTCCAAGGTCATGGAAACGCTGATAAACCGTCAGCTCATTAAATATCTTGAATCCCGAAAACTTCTTAATGACCGGCAGTACGGTTTTCGCAGCAACAGGTCCACTGGTTATTTGATGACTTATCTAACCGAAAAGTGGAACCAATCTCTTCACCACCTTGAAAGTAAGATCGTTGCGCTTGATATTTCCAAAGCATTTGACAGAGTTTGGCACCAAGCTCTTGTCGCAAATGCGTCCATTTGGAATCGATGATTGGATCAATGGATTAGAAATTACCTTTCGGACCGTTCAATTTAAGTTGTTTTGGACGGTTTCAAGTCTGCAACTCACCAAATAAATGCTGGTATTCCCCAATGCTCTGTTTTGTCTCCGACTCTCTTTGTCATTTTTATAAATGATCTCCTGTCTACTACCTCTAATCCAATCCACTTATTTGCCGATGACAGTGCCCTCAGCTTCTCATATTCGTTTCTTGGTTCACGGCAACGTATGTTAAGCTCACTAAATTCCGATCTCGACAGCATAACTCAGTGGGGTGTAACTAATAGAGTGGAATTTAATGCTTCTAAAACGCAATGCTGTCTTCTGTCATTAAAGCAAAACCCTAACACCATGCCATTGTCCATGAATGGCACTTGCATCGTGGAAACCGAACGGCTTTCCATTCTCGGTATGTGTGTTAATGACAACCTTCGTTGGAATGACCACATATTTGATGTCGCCAAGAACGCTGCGAAATGCCTAGGCTTCCTTAAGCGCTGCAAGAAATATTTCACCTCTTCTGATCTGGCTACTATTTATAAGGCGTTTATCCGCCCAAAACTTGATTACAATGCGCATATCTGGTCTGGTGCTCCAATTACTTATTTGGAGCTACTTGACAGGATCCAAAAACGCGCGATAAAACTCATTGGTGACTGTAACATTGCGAGATCGCTTGACTGTCTTAGTCTTCGTCGCAATGTCGCTTGTCTCTCGTTATTTTATCGTTATTTCCACCATAAGTGCTCAAACGAAATAGCCAGTTGCATTCCACCCCTACAACATTTCAACCGCAATACCCGCCATGCCAGGAATGCGCATCAGTTTACCCTTAAGCCTGTATTCGGACGTACAGTGAAATACAAGGAATCTTTCCTTAGCCGTACAACACGAATGTGGAATGCTCTTCCCCGCTCCATTTTTACTACACATTATGATTTACAAACATTTTAAACCAACGTGCATCGGCATCTCTCCCTATCTTCTAACCCTAATTTCCTTAACGCCCGCGCTGTGTGGCTAATACATTATAAGGGTATCAAAAAATCCCTTTAGTGCGTGTCCATTATAAAAAAAAATAAAAAAAAAATCAATTTGAAAAGCCTTTCGCCAATGACTTTCCTTACGCTTAGCTTAGCTAAAATACACTGAGTTACAGAAAATTAGCACAGTCAAATTCTTGTGATTTTTTGGAAATACACCACTATCTTTTTCTTGTGGTCTATTTGTTTACCTGTTGGCATTAGTAATTACATTTTCTTCAGACACACATTTAGAAAAACAGTAAGGCATTCG
This sequence comes from Portevinia maculata, assembly GCA_949715645.1. Lineage (NCBI taxonomy): Eukaryota > Metazoa > Arthropoda > Insecta > Diptera > Syrphidae > Portevinia > Portevinia maculata. Next base: position 252,272,920 of record OX454525.1, on the reverse strand, counting down.
GTTTTTAGAAGGATTCATAATTCATAAACTAATTTACCCTGTCGTGATTCCGTAAGAGTTTTCTTACGATTATTGTTAATAAGGCCCGTTGTGAAAATATTAGTAAAAAACAACCTTTAAAAGAATTTACAAAACAATACCCAATAGAAAACTACTACAAAATGAAAGTGTATTTAAAAAGTATTATTATACGATGAGATATCGCAAAAAATCAGTTCGCTGAGTTCAACCGTTCCGTAGGGAGCCGACCACGTGTCTGAGCCGCGGGGGCGGGCATGCGCCGTGAACCCGAACATACCTATTTTGTTGCGGAGTTATTTTAAAATTATGATATGAAATAAATATTTATACTAAAAAAATACTAAACATCTCCTAAGATGTTGATTGAAATCAAGTGATGTCAAGGACAATTTTGTTCACAATTAAATACTTGTGATTAATAACATATTTATTTGGATAACGATTAATATTATGTTGATAAAACTCCTTTGAAAATAATTTCAAACAAATTTGATTACCATTAAAAAGGTTATAGTGTGTCAATCTTAAAAGATAGACATATACTGTCGCGGACTTTTTTTTAGAACTTTTAAGGAGGAACAATTCCATTATAATCTATAATTTTCCCGTTTTGCAACATTTTCCAATGATGCTTCGCTCCTACTGGTCGCAACGTGATGCCATAAAACCTAAAGCCTTCCTTGCTAAATGAAATATCCATCACAAAATTTTTCAATTCAAACCAGTAGTTCCTGAGATTAGCGCATTTAACCAAACAAACTCTTCAGCTTTATAATATAAAGTATAGATGATTTGTTTTGATTTTATTATTTATTAATTGTTATTACTAAGGTACTTTTTGGCTACAGCGCAAACGTGTCTGGATATTATGTTTCGTCATGGTTTGGGGAGGCTTTTTTATGGTTAAATATAACTTTGTATTTGAGAGCGCTTGATTATAGCAATTTGCTAAACTAACAACGTTCTATGGGAATTACACCTACTGTACTTGTATCAAAACTGTTAAACGTATCTGGCAATCCAAAAACATTTAAGCAGATAAAATAGCCTAACTGAATTTTGTACAAGAACAAATTAAAAAAAATATTTTACGTTAATCGGTTCAGTATTTGATGAGATTACCACGGCCAACGTTTTTATACTCACCGTTTGTAACATGAACTCGAGATACAATGCTGAAATTGGAAAAATATACTCCGCCGGAAATAATCAAGCGTAAGAATTTTTAAAATCCGTCCACTGACACGCCCACAATCTCGAAAACCAAATTTATTCTCAAATTTGCCGTTCGGATTCGGCGTAGGTACCTTCCACTTCGCACAAAAAAAATTGTTTTTGGAGAAACTATTTTTTAGGCTCTGTATGGGCCTGTATGGGCCTCATATTTATTTTTTTTGTGTAATTTTATAAACCGCTCAAAAATTAACATTTAAATAAAATCAAACCAATAGAGCCGAAGCCTCCGCAGCTAGTGCTCTCAATATTTAGCATGTAATTTAAAGTTTAGTTTAGTTTAGTTTAGTTTATTTGCGGAGAGTACAAGTAAGACATTGTCTTTTTTAGTACATATAAATAACAAAAATACAAAATGAGAAAAGGGTTAGGAAATTTGGCTGAGTTATGTAGTTGCTGTTAAGAAAAATGTGATGAAATAGCATTTCGAAATTTTGCGACTCCGATTGTTTACTTTATTGAGTGAGGGAGAGAATTCCAAAGCCTCGTGGCATGAACAAAGAAAAGGCGCGAAGAGTTAAACGAATTGGAAAGGGGGGTTATAAGGTTAAGAGTTCTGTGTGATTGCGCAAATTGAAGCTTTTGAAACAGATAAGATGGTTCTTTTTCATGTATTATTTTGTGCAAAAATGCGCAGCATCGGACATTAAGAAACTGTTGTAAAGTACACCCAAGGATTATTTTCTGGTAGTTAGAAATGCGGTCATATCTACGGAGTCCAAAAACATATCTAGTAATATCATTAAAAGCCACAGTTAATTAGTGCATGGAGTGTGAATCAGGCTTACAGAAAACGACTACAGTAAAATCAATAAAAGGTATAAGCAAAGATTTAACGAGCCTTAGTTTAGTTTCAACAGGGGTTAAATTGGAGAACAGTCAGAGTTTACGTAAACCACCGTAAATTCTTCCAATTGTATAATTTATATGATCGTTAGCAGAAAGAGAACGATTCAGTTTAAAACCAAGATTTGTGACTATATCTGAAGTTGAACATTGGACAGGAAAATTGGTGGAAAATCTTGGCATTCATATTGCTTTTTGGGAATAATAATCGATTGACATTTTTTACGGTTAAGTCTGAGACCATTGTTAGCGGACCACTTATGTATTTCAGACAAATCTTCATTCATCCTGCAGACAAGATCTTCAACTAAGCCAACCGGTCGAGACATGTATACTTGGACATCATCCGCATAGAGGTGCAGAGATACATTTGAACAGACTTTAGGCAGGTCATTTATAAATAAGCAAAACAGAAGAGGACCTAGTTTTAAACCTTGAGGTACTCCTTCTTGCAAGATTCTAGATTCCGAATATCTATCACCTACCACAACCCGTTGGTTTCGATTCATTAAATAACTTTCCAAAAGGCGTACTGATCTATCACTAAATCCAAAATAAGATTTGAATTTAAGACACAAAACAGAATGATTCACAGAGTCAAAAGCCTTTGAAAAATCAAGCAAACATAGTATGGTGAGGTAGTTCAGATCAAATTTAACTCTTATATCATCAAGAACCTTGACCATCGCAGTTGAACAACTATGCTGCTCTCGATAACCAGACTGCATCGGGGACAATAACTCGTGAAAATTCAGATATATTTTTATCTGATTTGCCAGGATTTTTTCAATGACTTTCGATATACACGGAAGAATACTAATGGGACGAAAATCAGCTAGCGAAGAAGGTCGACTTTTTTTCGGTATCGGAATTACCTTGGCCCGCTTCCAAAAATCGGGGAACGATGACGACATAATACAATAATTGATCAGGTGTGTGATTGGATTCAAAATGTATGGTAGAATAATTTTTATAAAACGGATAGGTATACCGTCCTCACCAACGGCATTCGACTTAATTGCGCAGATGGTATCTGCCACATTTATTGGTGAGACTATTTCAAAATCGAAACTGATCGAAGGTTCAAAATAAAGTTCACTATTTGGTATGAAGGTATTGTTATCTGTTGCAGTTGTAAGAAATGCTTCATTTAAATCATTAGGATCAAACATATTATATAATGCGTTGTTTTTTCCAACTCCAATACCGCGTAGGTTACTCCACAGTTTCTTTGAACTTTGATTTGGGCTTAATTTAGACAAAAAGTATATTTTTTTTGCTCTACGTGTTACGAAAGATGAATGGTTTCGAGCTCGACAGTATATTTCCCAGTTGCTGCTATTTTGGCTATGCCTCCATCTTGAATATAATTTTCTGCGAGTTCTAATTGCTCTTTGAACCTCTATGGTAAACCATGGACAATATTTGTTACGTACTTCAACAGTCTTTAGTGGTACATGTCTATCAAACAAATCAATGAGTAAGGATTGCAATTGATTAACTTTTTCATTAATATTTGTGGAATAATAACAACTATTCCACGGAAGCAGGTTTGCATCCAATTGCAAAGCAGCATGGTTTATGGATTCAAAGTCTCTGTATTGAAAGCTTGTTGACACTGAGCGACAGGAGAAGTGCAGATCATATGTGAAAAAAAGTAAATCATGATCGGATATGCCATCTAAGGATAGTTGGTCTTGAAGAAGAATGTTCGATGAGTCCGAGACAATGATCAAATCAAGCAGACTTGGAGGAGAGTTAGGGGAATAGCGCGTAGCAAACGTGTTTATGACATTCAATCCAGTTGCAGCAACAGAATCAAGTAGTTGGCGTGATCTTGTATCAGATTTGAAGAGATCAGCATTGAAGTCTCCACACAAAATTATATGCTCATAAAGGGCAGTGAACTCATGAAGAGCTGAAAATAATGGTTCTGGAGAACTACTTCTGTTCGGATTATAAGCAACGCCTAGTAAACACTTTGCAATACCATCTGTGACTTCCAACAAGAGGTACTCAATACCATTCTGCTCAGATTTTTTTATTATTTTGCAAACAAGCGATGCTTTACAATAAACAGCAATACCTCCTCCAATGGTATTTGTAACTCTGTCATTACGGATTAAGTTATAGTTTTGCATTTCATAGAATATGTTATATGTTAATAAATTATAATAATAATAGTAAAATATTTTGCCTGCCGCCTGTAAGCTAATCAAAGTGTCTGCATGAAGTTGAAAATATACTTGAAGATGAAAAAAAGCGAACCTGTGCCCAAAGCACCACTAATTCGACTTACGAAAATGTAAAACTTTTCTATCGCGTCTTTAACGGTTTTCTGGACTAGAGAGATCATAACCCTCACACTCCACTGCATTCGCATTGGCACACATGTGGGTTCCGCCGGTTTGGCCTCATCACATCCGCAAAGAAAACGAAAAAGGTCTCAGTGTCACTACAGCTCTTGCAGTGGGTATTGTGCGGGATGCCAAGCTGGGTGCGTGCGTTCCGATAGGCTAATGACGGGTACTAATGGCAACAAGTCTAGCGACATCCTCACGTGATCTGTGAATGATGTTATTGAAAACTCTCCGCTTTTTTACCCTATCGTTGTTTGTTTATGGGGTTGTGCAACATTTCTTTTCGGCCTCAGAAGTTTTCCGTGCTTGGAAAAATGAAAACTGGAGTATTGCCCGCGTTACACACGGATAAATTGGCAGCCAAATAAAAACTTACCTCTTGCATTGATTTGTGAGCTACCCCAAAGATGGTTCTCGCATTAGCTTCGTAGCCTATAAGGGTGCCCTTCTTCGCCAGTATTTTCGCTGCGAGCTGCTGCAAGACTTCTCCTGAGGATATGTGGATGGTTCGACTGTGAGTGTCTTCTAGTCTGAAAGTTACCAAGCTGAAGTTTGGACAAAGGAAAACGTCAATATATTTCTTTGCTGAAATGCATGTTCTTAGCTCAACTTGATCCTGCTTATAGAATTAGTTGTATCTTTTGCACCTGCTTTAGTCGATTTTCTAACTCAGGAATGCTTAATGAATATCAGCACAACTTCCATTGCTAGAGTTTCGTTTGGATGACATTCAGCATAATAAGGACTGGAGTTCCGTTTGGATGACATTCAGCATGATTGGGTTTTTATTGTGGTTGAGTGTCTTCTTTGATCACTATGTCCTCCGACAGCTTGTTGGCTGCGACGACTTCGCAGGCGTCTGCAGAGTCCGTTCATCGGAATATCTTAAGTTTAAAAACCATGTGCCGAGGCCAGGCACAGGTCTCCCTTGGATAGTCAGGACGTGTTGTACAACCGTCTCTGACAGTTTGTTTTCAATGCTGCTCCATCAGTTCAATACCGACTTCCCATCTTTTTGACAGCTTGTCTATTATCGAAACTTGCAGCTGGCCCCTTACCACCTCGGTAAAAGTTGCCTGCAATGTCGATGGATATGGGTTCTTGGGAGTTTGTGTCACAGTACTACCAACGTTGGGCTATTTTGGGAGTGAGAAATCTCACCTTGAGACGGTTTCTTTTCGCGCCTTCTCTTTGTTGTGGTTGTTATTGAACCCTCACTTGTGGTTTGACGTTCTCGTTCACCACCGCTTGGTATTTAATTTTGTCCTCCCGTCTCTCTCGTTTATAGTACCGGCCGATTTATTTTGTTCAATTTACCAAGAAACCGCCCTGCTGTGCTTTGACTTCAGGAGAGCGCCGGATAACTTTTTCGGTTCGCTGGGATTCTCTCTGTTCTTGACCTTGGCTCTGCATTAACTGTGATTTATTTGTTTTTATATCTGCTTGCTTGTTGTTTGTAAAGATGTATGTAATCGACCTCGTGTTCATGTTAGCCTCAAATGTCTACCTGAAAATATCGTATAGTATTCTCTTCCGATTGCTGCGGACTGCTACGTACATATGTTTTTTTTAACGTTTGTATAATTTCACCCCAGAATCCCATTAATAGAATACTAGTAATTTTAGAATATGTTCGCGAGATCGATTGACTCTCTTAGTCATCGTCGTAATGTATCCTGCCTTTCATTATTTCCACCATAACTGCTCAAACGAAATAGCCAGTTGCACGCATAGATTAAATTTAATTGTTTTAAATCCATAACTTTGAAATTAATTTTATTTCAACAAGTAGTGGAGAGTTCGGCCCATGTTGACCACTTTTCGTTATTTTCAATCAAAAATATCAAACAACTGAACTTAACAACGGTGTCGTCGATTTCTTGGTCGATGAACGACTTCTTCCGATCAACGATCGATTTCTCTATTAAGGCCCATTTAGACGATCGTTTCAGTTTCGGTTTCAGTTGAGCTATCAGTTAAGATTTCAGTTAAACTGATGTCTAAATGCAAACATTGAAGCGTTTGAAGCAAACACTGAAACTGAAACTGATGGAATTCCCATAAGTTGTCAGTTCAGTTATCAGTTAAACTGATGTGTAAATACGTTTCAGTTCAGTTGTCAGTTCAATCGTTATTTCAATTGCAGTTGGCGGTGAATCAACATTTTAGAGTTCCTGATTTTTTTTCAATATGTCGAAATGGAGTGATAAAATTTCATTAAAATTCATCGGCTTTCATCGTGTAATGTATTTCTTCTGACTTTCGACTGCTCACAAGTAAAATGAAAGCTCAACTGAACACCGGACTGACGTCTAAACGCACTGCCTTTTTTAACTGAACTGATAACTGACCGTCTAAAAGGGCCTTTAACATTTAAAAGTAGGCAACACTTTTAACAATAATTAAAACTAGTACTAGTACCACTTGTGACACAACTGCATACATTTTTCTTATCTTATAACACAAAATAGTTCAGTTTAAATTCATAAAAGTGTTGCTTACTTTTAGATTTTATTTCTTAGCGAGACTTTCACAATAGAGCATTGCTCATTCGATTGGCTACACAATACCAAACACTGGAAGCAATCGATTCAATCGACGAATGTCGCTTCGATTGGTAATCGACAACCGCGATCGGGGCCGTTTTTTTAGTTTAATACTTTGAATTTTCAAAACTTTTGCACTTACCTAAAATAATCCGCAGTGTTTTCTTTCGGAGATCTTCTGAAGAATTTTGCCGGATATCTGTCAAAAATTGGAATGGATACATTGAATGCAATAGGACCGACCGTGTTTGGGAGTTAAACGGATTTTAATACTTTGAATTTTCAAAACTTTTGCACTTACCTAAAATAATCCGCAGTGTTTTCTTTCGGAGATCTTCTGAAGAATTTTGCCGGATATCTGTCAAAAATTGGAATGGATACATTGAATGCAATAGGACCGACCGTGTTTGGGAGTTAAATGGATTTCCTTCTTCTCCGCATGGCCTAGCCAACAAACGCAACTTCGTTGCTCCGCCTATAATATCTGCACGCGCAAATCGTTACCACTGTCTCAAAAACTCATGTTTCTAGATTTATTTATAAAGAAGACTACTTAAGTAGTGTACTAGTCGTCTGACAGGCGCCTATATCAAGTTACAATTCATTCAAGATTTCAAGTCTTTCAAGATTTCAAGTATGTATTTCAAGATTTCAAGTCTTTCAAGATTTTTGTGCATTTGATACTAAAAAAAATCAAAATTTTTTGCATTCTATATTTTGTCGTCATGTTATTCTTGTTTTAATGTTATCTTCTAATAACAAATAAAATAGTGCCTCATTTCATGGTTCAATTCAAACTCAGTCGAAGACTAGTAATCCCAAGCGAAACTCGATGAATAGTATACACTAAGCACTTCTCAGCTGTTTACCTCTTGTGTCAATTACAAACGTTAAACTAACTGCTGCGTAGGCTTGTACAAAGCGCAGAAATAATGTTTCGGCACAGTGCATGTCCCACCCAGGTTATGCCAAGTGACCTAAATAGAAAAAAAAAATATTAGGCATTAACGAAGTGGAAGGGACCTACAATTTTATGCCGAATCCGAACGGCACAACAATTGATACTCTTGGATGTTTGTCAGACGTTCGCAAGAGGGTGGGCAGTGGAAAAAAACTCAAGATGTTACTTGGCCCCGACGGGAATTGAACAGGGGACTTTTCGATTAGTAGTCCGACACACTAACCATTGAGCCATCAATGGTGGTGCAGTGACTTATACAGGGTGGCACCAATTGTGTTACAATATGTAATTCAAATAACTTTTTTTTAACAAATCAGGTAGGTTCCAGAAAACGAGTGAAATGAAATCGAAAGTGAAATTGTAAATCGAGTGAATTTGTTTTCCGTGTTCCACATTTCACCCATTTTATAATATTCGAAACTTTTTCGATATCACTTCAAGTGAAATTTGTAATTGTTAAAAGTGTTGTATACTTTTAGATGTCAACTCTAAGCGAGTCGAACGTTCGCTTCGCCATTCATAATTCGGGCCTAAAAACCGCTTATCTAGCTTATCTGTCATTTGAAACGTAGCAAAAATATATTTTTTGTAATAAATAGTTCGTTTGTATAAATTTCGTCTCGTTTTCGCGATTAATTTAAAAAATGAGCGCTGTGGTAATTGCCGTGGTGTTACAAAGCGAAAAAAAAAGTATGCTGAAGAAAAATTTAAAATGCGTATGCTGAGAGACCACTCCAATCAGTTGGAAATTGCAGATGCTGCGTACATAACTACAATTATTGCAAATAAAAGTAAAAATTCTTACTTTTTTATTCCACATAGATTCATATCATACTTAATAAACAAGCTTTCCTAATGGTGCTGCATTAATTTAAACAAATTCTCAGTAATATACTTACATTTTTACTCCAAGAGCATAAATAAATGCTTACAGTTATCAAATTCACACGTTTTCTTTCGGACGATTTCAATTCGAAACCAAAACAGTGAATTCGAAATCTAGAACACGGGTAACTTGATTTGAATTCACTTCGAAAAAAGTGATTTTGAATTCGATTGCAGTGAAACCTGGAACACCAGAAATCGATTTTGGTCGACTTCAATTTCGATATCGAGTGAAAGTGAAATTCAGAACCTGCCTGAATGTATTTCTTTTCTTTTTTTTATTGAAGATCAGTTTTATTTTATATAACTAATTGTTTTCAAAGATGATAGACCGTAAATGACCTCCATGCTAATCCACGCATATGCGACACCTGATCAGAAAATTATTCATTGTGGCCTGAAGGTTTGAATTCGGGACCCATAAAAAAGGCTGGTGCAGTCTGGTCAGGTGACTTTAAGGGCCAGCGGAAAGTGGAATTTCTGTATATTAATTTGTTTGGGAATTTTCGTTGCAGCTCTGCCATAACCGGTCTGGCTATGTGTGTAGTTGCCCCATCCCATCTTGCTGGAACCAAATGCCGTTGAAACGGATACTTGTTCGGCTCAGTTCTGGGTAAACAAAAAACTCCTTCAACATCTTTAAATAGCGGTCCCCATTGACTTTTAATTTTACACTATTTTCTGCAAAGAAGTATGTCCCCACAATGCACCTTGTTGAAACTGCGCGCCACACAGTGACTCGTTCTGGGTACAGTACCGTCTCATGGAGTATTTCTGGATTAGATTCACTCCATATACGGGAATTATTTACATTGCCGTTTAGATCAAAATTTGCCTCATCAGACATAAACAAGCAATTTATCAAGCTGTTGTCTTCTTTGGTCATTTCAATAATTTTTTGGCGAAATTCCAGGCGAATAGGCAAATCCAGGGTTTAACTTGCTTGAAATTACACTTTGTACGGAAACAAGTTTCAATCATCATGAATTATCCGTTGTAATGACCGTCTGCTAACTCCAATTTGCGCCGATAAGTTTCGAGTCGAAGCGCTTGGATTTGCCTGAATTGACAGCCGCGATTGTGTATTGAACCCGAACATAGGGATCTCGATGGTACGGTCTTCTGTGATGCTTTCAGATTCGGCAAACATGTTTAACAGCCTCATAACTGCCGCCAAACTGCCTGCGTGGGTGGCGACGGTGTAGAGGGTAGTGCGTTGGCTTCTGACCCAGGTGGTGCAGGTTCAATCCCCATTGGTAACAACACAATACCCCGCCCATTAATGGAGAGAAACGAATAACACCTTGTTTTCTCCAACCTCTACACCAAAAAAGTATTTCTGCCTGGTAGTACAATGGACCGTTACCGAGTCTAAGTGCTCTGGGATTTGGACTTCCTTTTTCCAATAAAAAATAGAGACTGTCAGGTTGCCTTTTTAAACCCGTTGGCATTTCGAATACGAAACCAAACAATCACGGTGTTAGCTTCATCGCCGTATGGATGGATTTGTTATGCACGTTCATATCTTGCCGGAGCCATTGCGTCCAATTCCTTTCATCGTCGGCTACAAATGATCCTAAGTATCCGGCCTGGTGCTGTGGTTTCTTTCCAGAGAACCATTTTACTGTGGATGATAAGTCGTAGTGTGCATTTTTTTTATCCCAAGTATCTTCCATGTATGCGAAGACACCTTGGAAGTAAAATTTGCAACGTTGTCCAATCTTTGTTCCGGTTGGATTTGACTTTGTTTCGGAATTTCTTCCTAACGGATTACTGAATAGGGTTGAATATCTGTAGTAGCACGCAATGTTACTTAGAAACAAAAAAAAACTTTTGTTTTTTGTGTACTCCATTGATTTCTTTTTCTTTCTTTTTTTCTTTTTAATTCCGCTTTCATAGTTATTAGATTAGTTTTAATTTTATTAGCGCGAACTCGACTTAAACGTGGTGAGTGTTGATTAAATGAATAAATAAGTTCGCTCTCATTGATAAACTCGAGCTCAATAAATTCATTAACGCCCATTTGCTCTTCATTCTACATTAAAATATATCACAACACAACCTCTATTAAATTTGGATAAAATAAAAAAAAAATATCAAAATGATCTTCAATTTCAGATTCTTCGGGAAATTCTATTACATCTTTCGCAATAATGGACTCGCCATCCTTAACTCCAGAACCACTTTCAATGTCTGTGGGCTCCTTCTATACAATACAGAATCTTCGACATACCTATTTACTTAGTGCCTTGCACAGTCATTCGAATACTCTTTCGGTACATAGCATGGATATAAGCTTGAAACCTGTATTTCTATACAAGATCCCTATCAATTGCCATGAGATTCTAATTAGTTCCAATATTTTGTACTCAATCCAATACGTGGAGCTCGATAGTAGTGCTCCTGTTAGCCCCAATAAAACACCGACACAAGATGAGTTTGGCCCTGCAAACAGTAACGATGAAAGCGAAAACCAAGCTGAAGACACTGATAAAAGCTCAAGCAGTCACTTAATTAATGCTGTGGGAGTCATAAGCAGTGCAATGGCATCAGTACAAAACGGTGAAAGGGATGTAAGTATTTTAAAACCATAATCGATATGTGTATTTAAAATTTAATCCTACCGCAGAAATTCAATAATACATCACTACTTGGTCTGTTTCGATTCGAAAACGAAACAGTTGTTAATATGTACCAACTGACTACATATGCCAACAGTGAGACAACAACTGAAGCAGTGAAAGAGGAAAAGCCTGAGGTTCTGGATCGCAAACACATACGATCTCCAATAGAGTATGTACATTTCTACAAGAGCGTAGACAGCAAGGATAGCTACTCTCTGCGTGAGATGGAAATAATGAGAAATGAATTTCCAAAAATTTGCTACGACCCTTGCTATGTGGTAACAAACAAGAACGTGTACTACATTCAACTTAAGAAAGAACCCTTTGCAATATTTTTGGATGCTGCTGTAGCAGGCAAATGGAGCCAATGTCATGAGTTTTGCAATACCTTTGATTTATCATTTGAGGTATGCATAGAATTTGCTGGCGATTATTTGCTGCGGAAAAAGAAAGTGGCTCAAGCCTTGCTTACGTATAATGTGGCACGTATTAAACCGATTCGGACGGCTCTCAAGTTGGCTATGTTCGGACAGACTTATGCTCTCATGCACCTCTGCGCAATGGCTCTCAAGTCGATTTACATATTAAGAAGTCAATATTTTTGCAGTACAATCATTAGTAGTATGATGGAGGATGTTACATACCGTCATTCGGAAGACGTAAATCCGATTCTTCCAACGCAGCCGTCCAAAAGTGTTATTGTGAATGAAGGACTACCGTGTAGTGACTACCATTATGGAGTAGATGAGTCCATCAGCAATCTGCAAATGTCGCCCTCATCCCAATTTCATTTGGCGAATTTGCTTTTAATTACATTAGCAGAGAAGGCGGTTAAGGACAAAAATTATATTCCATTGTGGTAAGTTGGTAATTTATTTTGTACTAAATATTAGCAGCTGTGTCAATCGACAATCTTTGAGTTACATCAAGTTTAGATTCGGAAAACGATTATAAAATATAAAATAAAGATTAGGCATTAATGGCCCATACAGGGCCTAAAACCCAGCTTCTGAAACCACTTTCTTTGCGAAGTGGAAGGGACCTACAATTTTAAGCCGAATCCGAACGGCAAATTTGAGAAGCTTTTCATGACAATTGATACTCTTGGATGTTTGTCAGACGTTCGCAAGGGGTTGCGCAGTGAAAAAAAAAACTCTAGATGTTACTTGGCCCCGACGTTATTTTAACCGGGTACCTTTGATTAGTAGTCCAACACACTAACAATTGAGCCACTGCGCCCATTGTCAATAATAATAATAATAATAATAATAATGACGGTATAGTACACTGCAACGTTATGGTCTATTGTGTCCCCTGCTATTACCTTTGATAGGTTCGTCCTCTCTTCCAGAACTCGCTCCAAATACGGTTAATTTATGATTCTTATTTGAATCTTGTTCTAACAGTTATGTTACATGTGATCCCCAAGCATCTGTATAAATTCCAATAAATTATAAATACATTCAACCATTCAAGGGTAATTTGATGAAGCGCATTTTTCAGGAAAATACCACCCATGCTTCGTTGGTATATTCTCAAAGGCGCGTCTCTTTCTACTCTGAGCTATGGGGACCGCCTGACGTTTTTAGAAATGATGTACATATTTATAATGACAGAGTTTGTGCTTGGATCGGTTGATAAATGTGTACGCTAATTTTGATTGCCCGTTTTCGACTTTACTTTATATAACTAACGAACAATTTATAATGAATGTATTTTTTTAGGAATTTTTTAGTTTCCAATACAAAATTTCACACAAATATGACAAGTATTGTTCTGTGTCAGAGTGGACTCTATTCGTCAGCTTTAATTTTGGCAAAAGCAAGAGGCGCGTGTATTGATACATTTATAGCACTGAACAGCGTTGTCGGGCAGGAGTTTGGTAACACAATGTTCCATTGTGATAAATATGTAAAAATAAATTAATTTCACTTAGGGTGGTACTCAGAGTTGAACGTGTGTCTATACAACTTGAGTGAACCTATATTTACGGAGAGTATAACGTATCTGTCTCATGTATCGCTCGACTACTTTGCCTTTTTGCAAGACAAGCTTGAAAATATTCGAGAATGTGTTTTGAAGGTATAAAAGCTTTATTTATTATAATTTTGTGCGCTGAAAAAATTGTTTGTTTTAGCGACTGGAGAAGCAACTGAATCCCTTTTCTGCTGTCTTTCGGCCGATAGTATCGCATACTTCATCCTCAAGATTAAGTTATCAGCACAGACGGGAATGCAACGACAATAACTCATCGTATATTTTTGAATTTTGTAAGAGCTTGATTGAAACGTACTTGGCGGTCCTTATTCACGTGGAATCTCTGAAGTCGAAGCAGGACAATATTTCCAATGCTCTCTCTTCATTTCGACTTACATATGAAGACAATCAGGTAAGTTATATTACTATCCGTTAAATTTATCTGTGAAATGAACGATGTTTTTTAGTTTGCTATTGAAACATCAAGGTTCTCACCACTATCAGCTGGGTTTGCTCACTGCGCATGCGTAGTGGATGGCGTGGCATACTTCTGGGGATCAAACGGAGTGCCTTGTAATTTTAGCGTTAGCAAGTCGTCGGGTATGTATTTTATTTAATGTGTGATCGAATAATGTTTTTAATTAATCAAAATCTTCTGCCAGACCCACCGGAACCACCGCATGCAGTGAAATGCCTAGACGTAATAGCACAACTAAATTTAGAAGTGCATACTGTTGCCTGTGGCAGGCAGCATTCACTTGTGCTTAC